>CM060436.1:18063682-18707507 GCA_030545235.1 Helianthus tuberosus | reverse complement strand
AATAAGTTCAAAAGTAGTGCAGTAATATAAAGGCGGCAGGATCACAATGGCTTCATCCCCCAAACAGAGGATCCCTCCACCAATTGCGATCCTACCTATTGTCCTGAGGATCATACATGATCCTTAATCCTAAAAACTATTGTTCAAGTACAAACCATTAAATTGTTCAACATCACAACCACAAAAAACTACTACCAAATTTAAAAATTGGGCTCCGGCTACGTCTAGAAATTTCCATCATCGCCCAATTGTGCAGCCTACACCTTTGCTGCATCCTCTTCCCCTCCAGCTGCAGTTTCCTTCACCAGATCCTTCCCACTACCACTAGCCTCGATCGCCAAAACCTCCTCAGCCTCCTCATCATCCTCAAGATCAGCCAACCTTGCTTTCCAGCCCTCAACATCCCAGCTGCTTTTGTCAAAGTTAGGATCTTGAGCTTCCTGGGCCATCTTCAGTTTTGTCTGATACATTGTGATGGCAGCAGAGACCTTTGCACCTTCTATAAGGTCATGCTTTTCATAGTCAAGGTCAATCAGGAGTTTAGCCGTTTTAGTCTTGGCATCTTGGAGTTCCTTTTGAAGATCAGCAATTGCAAGGTCCTTAAGCACTGCAACCTGTTGGAGGTCAGCAATCTTCTTGTCCTGCTCCTCGACGTTCCCCACATAATCTTCAATCTCAGCAAATTTCTGCAAAGAAAAGGATAAAGCAGTTCAAGATCAGGTGATCCTCATACGAGTAGGATACTTAGGCAGAATTGGTGATCCTTACATCATTGAAGTATTCAAGGAACTGGTGGCGGATCAGTGGTAGGCCTTGAAGGTCCTCAGAGTCAGAAGTTTTCCTCTTCTTGCCACCCTTTCCTTTAGTGGGTGCCTTGGGAATGGAGATGCTGGGACTGGTAGTGGCCCTCTTCTTCCTGGATCGAACAACATCAAGGTCAGCTGTGTTGAACTGGGATACAGGCTTGGCAGATTTTCCAGCACCTACACAACCAAAACAAGATAAGTATCTTCACTCAACTTATATTTCACTATTTATTTAAATTTTAAACAAGGATACTTACTTGACATCGTGACAGAGCCTGAGGATACCTCCTGTGAATCTTGGGTTGTTGTCTTGAAAGATCTTGTTTCAGGATCAAGTTTCTTGAAAGCGAGAAGTCTCTCTTTAGCAGCAGGAGACAATCTGAGGCGTGAGACGGTGATAGCTGCATAACAAGAAAGCAAAAATATAAGTGATCCTTACATCAAAAGAAAGTTTCTGGTGATCCTTCTCAGGATCCTCCACCCTACCATGGGTAGCCCATTTCTTGGGTAGATCCTTTCCATCCTCAATGGTATCCCTCCTGACAAAGAAGAAACGCCGCTTCCAATTAGCATCGTTCTTGGTGGTTTTGAAGATCGGGTGTTCCTCACCGGGCTTACGTTTAAACAAATAGCGATGAGAACCAAAGGTAGTGAGATCATACAGCTCTCCCAGCTCTGACATTCCTAGGTCTATACCTTCCTGCTCGATGATCCTTTCAAGGGTGTACAAAACCCTCCAAATCATCGGCATGGCTTGGATATAAGAGATGCCGGTTAAGGAAAAGAAAGACTGGGTGAAGGCTGGGAAAGGATATGTATAGCCTATGGTGAACGGAGTGACAGGAAAAGCAACCCACTTGTCGGAAATATGATCGCTCAGGGCATTGGGATCAAAAGGTCTGAACTCAGTGTTCGCCGGGAAGCAGTGGCGGATCCTATCAATCTGTGCATCATTGAAACAGCAGCGTTCTTTTATGGAATCTTCGATGATCCCCTGGCTTTTCGGAGGGCTGTTTTTCGGGTGATCCTTAGCTGGGGAGTTTCGGAGCAACATCTTTATGGAATGATGGAAAGAAATGAAAACAGAGCAAGAAAAGGAAGAAGATGAAGAGAGAATACCTGTTTATCTTCGGAATGCAGTTATAAAGGGAGTCTCTCTGAAATTTTAAATGCATTTGATCCTATCTCTATCTTCTATTTATAATCATGATCGTGCAGGGTTGTCATTTCTGTGACGTCATGGTTGCAACGGATAGTTCCACAATAACGGCTATATTTACGATAGTTAGTTGCGGATAAGATTAAGAAAACATAACTCGCTCATTTAACATATCACTCCTTATATTTTGGGGGCAATTGTTAGGGGAGGATTTTCTAACAATTAGTGATCTTTACTTGTTATCCTAATTAATGATCCTTACTTCTGTGACAAATAGTGATCCTCAGAAGAGCTTCAGGATCAGGTTCATGGATCACTTTAAGGATCCTCGTACTGACGATTGTTTGTTTGTGTTTTGTATTACTTCGCGGGAGTAGCAAGCTTGACTTGGTCTTGGCAACGTTACTATGGAATATTCCACGAGTATTTCGCACACGTTTGACTGGAAATGGACGTTGTGGAGAACGTGGGAGCTTGGCACGAAAGTCGGATAGTTAGTTATTGTAGTTAACTTCTATTTTTAAAGGGGTGACGAGCTAGAATTAGAACACTTAGCCATTTTTCAGCTACACACACACTCTCATACAATCGCACTCTTGAAGCTCTCGACGAACACTTATTAGTTTACACTCACTTTTACACATTTCACGATAGTGATCCTTGTACCTAGCTCGTTACTATCCGAAGTTGTAAACATTTATTGATCTATTTGAGCTTGGTGATCGGTAGTTTCCATCACCCGGGGTTTTTTATACCGGAGATCAACTCTTGATCAAGGGCTTTTTCCCCGTATAAATCCTTGTGTCATTTGTGCAATACACATTGAAGTGATCCTTGTCATTGTTCTACATTATAAGCATCATACCCCGTAACATAGAGTTTGGTTGCATTATCCTCATCAGATTTTTTTGACCAAAACAGAAGAGGTTCTGGCAATCGAGGCTGGTGGCAGTGGCAAGGATCATGTGAAGGATACTGGAGCTGGAGGAGATGGCGATGCAGCGAAGGTGTAGGCTGCATGGATGGGCGATGAAGGACATTTCTAGACGTAGTCGGAGCCCATTTTTTAAATTTGATAGTTTATTTTGGTTATGGTGTTTTTGTTGAACAATGATGGGTTGTATTTGAACAATAGTAATTAGGGCTAAGGATCATGAATCCTTGAACAATAGGCAGGATAATGGGTGGTGGATGGATCCTCTGTTTGGGGGATGAAGCCACTCGTTATCCTTCCGTCTTTTATTTCCTGCACTTGTTAGACCTATGAACAATGGACACCCTTTGCCAACCCATGTGGACGGGCCACGTTTTGCTGGTAGAAACGTGGGTTGGCAATTTTAACAACCTTAAAGGGTTTTAATGTTTTGTGAATAAAATAACTTTAACTTTTTGGCTATCTCCCGTGTTGCTATCCTTGTTAGTACTTTTCTTTTTAATTGTTGTGATATTCATTTTGTCTAAACTTACCAAGTAAAGAAAAAATTTAATAAGTATTCTCAAAAAGTTTAGGATATGATCAGGGATCACATATCCTATAGTCGACAAGTTTCGAAAAGTAGTATATTTTAAGGATCATAAGTTCAGTTGTCAAAGGATAAGGGTCACTCAAATGAATAATGAATAAAATCAAAATAATTAAGGATCATACCTGAGAATCCAAGTTAGGATCCTAACCTTTAACACTTATAATCAGGATAACCTAAAGGACAAACCTTAGTAGAAGGTAAGGATCAAGGATCCTTGGTCGTTTGTTTCCAAAAACCTGAAATAGGATACAACTTGGGACTAAGCCAATATAAGATAAGAGTTAGTAACTGGGGACAAGCCCAACAATTCTGGGGACAAGCCCAATATACTGGGGACGAGCCCAAAGGATAACTGGGGACAAGCCCAAAGGATAACTGGGGACAAGCCCAAAGGATCGTGTGTAAACTGGAGTATGGCCCTCACTGGCGACTATCCAAACTTAGTGACATGAAAATGCCAAAACCTTAGCTAACGTGAAAACGTTAGAAACCTTATGAACGGATGTATGGTACGTCTACCATTATACGTGGGATCCTGAATATAGCCAGTACAATGAAATTGTCAGCCCCTAAAGCGAGTACTGGTCCCATTGCCATAAACTATACCAGGATCATCGTGCGCTACTGGCGAAACTGGGGACAGGCCCAAACTGGGGTCAAGCCCAAATAACTGGATACTTCTGTGGATATTCAGTCCTTTGTTAAGGATACCTAAACCTTCAAAACTCAGAATCAAGTGAAAGAAGGATAAAGGATGCAGGATCCTTATCCTTATATAAGAGAATAAAAGAATGAAATAGTTTGACATTAGAATGTTACCGAGATAAGGATCATCTGTTCTGTAAGGATCCTTCAAGGATACTTGTCATGTAAGGATCATGGATCCTTGTCACATGAAATATTTCTTCAAATGGACAGCATTCCAAGCTCTTGGTAGCAAATCACCTTCCATAGTTAGCAATCGATATGCCCCATTTCCTGCTTCAGCTTCAATCAAATAAGGGCCTTCCCATTTTGGTGCCAACTTTCCATCAGCAGGATTGGTGGTATTCTAAAATGCCTTTCTTAATACCATATCACCAACTTGGAATTTCCTGATCCTGACATTTTTGTTGTAAGCTCCAGCCATCCTTTGTTGATAACTGGCTATCCTTATCCTTGCCAAATCCCTGAGTTCTTCTATAGTATCCAGATCTTGAACCAAGTTTTCAGCATTTTCTTCAGGATCATGAACGCTTGTTCTTGCAGTTGGAACCACCATCTCTGTAGGGATCACTGATTCTGCTCCAAATACCAAAGAGAATGGAGTTTGGCCAGTAGCATTCTTGGGAGTTGTCCTATCAGCCCAAAGCACATAAGGTAGTTCTTCTGCCCATTTTCCTTTTTTTGGATCCAAGCTTCTTCTTCAAATTGTTGATGATGATCTTGTTGGATGATTCTGCCTGACCATTAGCTTGTGGGTGGACTGGTGTTGATGTTATCATTTTAATCCCCCAGCTGTCACAAAAGTTAGTGGTTCTATTCCCAATAAATTGGGATCCATTATCACAAACAATTTCAGAAGGGATACCAAATCTAGTAATAATGTTTCTTTTAATAAAGGATATAACTTCCTTTTCTCTGACTTGAGCAAATTCTTCAGCCTCTATCCACTTGGATAAGTAATCAGTCATAGCAAGCATGAATACTTTTCCACCAGGTGCCTTAGGAAGCTTACCAACTATATCCATTCCCCACCTCATAAATGGCCAAGAAGAGGATATAGGATGCAAAAGTTCTGCTGGTTGGTGAAAGATATTACTGTGTCTCTGACAAGGATCACATTTCTTGGCATACTCCACAGCATCCTTCTTCATAGTAGGCCAATAGTATCATGTCCTCGGGATCTTTGAGAATAATGCCCTGCCCCCAGTGTGGTTTCCACAGTCTCCTTCATGGAAATCCTTTAGGACTTCTTGGATTTTAGGATCCTCAATGCATCTTAGATATGGTCCTGATCCTCATATGCTTAGAAATTTGCAAACCAGCTATCAAGGCTTCATACTCAGCCTCATTGTTGGTAGTTTGGAACTCACAAGCTATGGAGTGGGGTATTATGTCCCCCTGTGGCGATTTTAGTAGTATCCCAAGTCCTGTTCCTTTCACATTAGAGGCTCCATCAGTGAAGAGTATCCAAGGATCCTTAGTTTCTTCAAGCTGTTGGACTTCTAACTCAGCCTCCTTTTGCAAATCACTACTAAAATCTGCCACAAAGTCAGCTAAGGCTTGGGATTTGATGGCAGTCCTTGGTTCATATCTTATATCATATGCACTCAGCTTCACTGCCCACTTACCCAGCCTTCCTGACATTTCAGGTTTCCTGAGAACATTCTTAATTGGAAAATTAGTCTTAACAATAATGGCATGAGTCTCAAAATAATGTCTTAATTTAGTAGATGCCATTATTAATGCAAGGATAAGTTTCTCTAAGTGTGAATACCTGGATTCAGCATCAAGTAAACTCTTACTTACATAATAGATAGGATGTTGTGTACCTTGGTGATCCTTAACAAGGACCGCACTTACTGCTTTTGAGGATACTGCTAAGTATAAGGATAATATATCCCCTTTTTCTGGTTTCATCAAGGCCGGGGCTGAGGATAGGTAATCCTTAAGAGCTTTGAGGGAACTTTCATGCTTCTCAGTCCATTCAAATTTCTTGTTCTTCCTTAGGATGTCATAGAATTCCTTGCATTTTTCTGAGGATTTGGATATGAATCTGTTCAAGGCTGCGATCCTGCTTGTCAATCTTTGCACATCCTTAGCATTGGCAGGAGATTTGATATTCACAATAGCCTTGATTTGCTCTGGACTTGCTTCAATGCCCCTCTTTGTCACCATATAGCCTAAGAATTTACCTGCCTTAACACCAAAATGACACTTGGAAGGGTTTAGTTTCATATTAAATTTATCCAGGATATTGAATGCTTCCTCCAAGTCTTTGAGGTGATCCTCAGCTTTCTTAGACTTAACTACCATGTCATCAATATAGACTTCCATAGTGTGTCCAATTTGTTCCTTGAACATCATATTGACAAGCCTTTGATAAGTAGCACCTGCATTCCTTAGTCCAAATGGCATAGCAATATAACAATATATACCAGTTGGGGTCATAAAGGTTGTATCCTCTTGATCAGATGGTTCCATCTGAATTTGTTGAAATCCAAATGAAGCATCCATAAAAGTCAACAACTCATGACCCGCGGTAGCATCCACCATGGAGTCAATGTGGGGTAATGGGAAAGGATCCTTGGGACATGCCTTGTTTAAATCAGTAAAATCGACACATACCCTCCACTTTCCATTTTTCTTTTGAACAACAACCACATTGGCTAACCATCTTGGATACTTAACCTCTCTTATCATACATGCCCGAAGTAGTTTATCTACCTCTTCCCGGATAATAGCATTCCTTTCAGGTGCAAACTTCCTCCTCTTTTGATGAATTGGCTTGAATGACCTGTCAATGCCAAGTTTATGAGTAATTATATCTTTAGATATACCTGTCATATCCTCATGTTTCCAGGCGAAGGTAGTTTTCCTTCTTTTAAGGAAGGATATTAGCTCATGTTCAATGTCGCTAAGGATCCCAGATCCTATGAAGATCTTGGATTCAGGATCATCAGGATCCATGAGGATATCTTTCAAATCCTGTTCTCTTACCTCCAAGACATCTCTTGAAGGATACTTTAATTGCTATTGCTCCCTTGGTCTTGAGGCTGGCTTCATTGATGATGTATAACAGTTCTTAGCCTCTTGTTGATCACTCTCAATTTTCACCACTCCCCATGGACTTGGAAGCTTTACACACTGATGATAGGTGGATGGGACTGCCTTCATATCATGTATCCATGGCCTGCCAAGGATAACATTGCAACAAGATAAGCAATCTATAACACAAATTTTTTGATAAGAATGCAATCCTTCAATATAGATTGGGAGTTTGATATCCCCCAAATGTATTCTTAGTTTCTCCACTGAATCCCACAAGTACTGAGGATCTTGGGATAATATCAGACTCCGGGATATTCATCTTCCTGAGGACATCAAGCTGAATGATGTTCACAGAGCTTCCTCCATCTATTAGGATCCTGCGAACAAAGTGGTTAGAAATAAACAATGTAATTACAAGACCATCATGATGAGGATCCTGGACATCAACACGATCATCCTCATCAAAGGTTATGACTTTATCCTGGGTGACAACGGAGGTCCGGACGGGACTGTCTCCATTGTCCATCTTGGTTTCCTTAGCATGTCTTTTTGCTGCTGAAAAGGAGGTACCACAAATGTCTGATCCACCGGATATGAAGTTTATGACTTGTGCATCTGCTGGAGGAGCCCTTTCCGAGATCCTTTCAGGATCCTGGATCCTTGACTTCTTTCGTCCCAAAAGCTCTTTCAAATGCCCCTTGCTCAACAAGTAACCAATTTCCTTTCTCAATGCAATACACTCTTCAGTGAGATGCCCAAAATCCTCATGATATGCACACCACTTGGACTTATCCTTTGTAGCAGCTGGTTTATCACTTTTCCTTGGCCACCTAGCTTTCTTACCTAGATTCTACATTGCAAGAATTAGTTCATTGTTATCAACAGAAAAACAGTATTCAGAAATAGGAGGATAATCCTCATCATCCTCTTCTTGTTCCACTGCATACACGTTCTGGTTATCAGATCTGTTGTAAGACTTTGATTTGTTGTTCCTGAAGTAGGATCCTTGCTTCTCCTGTTTTGAGGATCCTGTCAATCTATCCTGGATCCTTTTGTCATCCTCTAGGCGGATGAACCTAAGGGCCCTGGTTCTTACTTCATCAAGATTCCTGCAAGGTATCATAACGAGATCATCATAGAATAGTGAATCCCTAAGCAATCCCATTTTAAAGGCTTCTACAGCCGTAGCAATATCCAAGTTAGGAATATCTAAGGATTCTTTACTAAACTTAGTGATATAATCTCTAAGTGATTCATTTTGACCTTGTGTTACCCTATATAAATCACTAGTTAATCGTTCAAACTTTCTACTACAAGAGAATTGACTATTAAACAAATTAACTAGATTAGCAAATGAAGTAATAGAGTAAGGGGGAAGACTTGGCAGCCATTTAAGAGCAGATCCTGTGAGTGTGGATCCAAATCCCTTGCATAGACATGCTTCTTTTAACCTTTCAGGAATTGGATTGATCTCCATCCTCTCCCTGTACTGAGCTACATGCTCCTCTGGATCCGTTGAACCATCATACAGTTTCATGGATGGTATCTGGAATCTTTTGGGTATCTCAGCGTCACATAAGGGTGGTGCAAAACGAGATATCCTATGGCTACCGTCTGCAATTTCAGGAATGGGTTTAACCACTCCTGGAACACTGGATATCATATCCTTGAGCTTCTGTAACTCCCTGGCCATAGCCTGATTGATACCTGTATCCTGCATTAAGGCATGGTTAGTGTTGTATGAATTATTAAAAGTGTTACCTCCCACAGGATTCGTGTTTGGAATTCCAGATGTGTATCCATATTGGCGGGATTCTGGTATGATCGAAGGACCAGATGAAGCAACGGTTTGCATTGGTATGAAGTCTCCTTGATTAACATCCGAGCTCTGAGGCTGCAAACTTCTCAAGAATCCTTGATCCTGAAAGACGTTGGATCCTTGAAGTTGAGATGATCCTTGAACCTGAAAAGATCCTGGAACCAGAGAGGATCCTAGGACATGGAAGGATCCTTGGACCGGGAAGGATCCTTGGACCTGAAAGGATCCTGGAACCAGAGAGGATCCTAGAACATGGAAGGATCCTTGGACCGGGGAGGATCCTTGGACCTGGTAGGATCCTTGGACCTGGGAGGATCCTTGGACCTGGGAGGATCCTTGGACCTGGGAGGATCCTTGACCCTGGGAGGATCCTTGGACCTGGGAGGATCCTTGGACCTGTGAGGATCCTTGGACCTGGGAGGATCCTTGACCCTGGGAGGATCCTTGAACTGCATGCATTCCCAAATATCCTCCTGAGCTGAAGGATCCTTGATGCTGAATAGAGGATCCCGATGGCTGAAAATAGGAACCCTGAGGCTGGTAGTGAGAGCCAAATGCCAGACTCATTGTTGTTGTTCCATAACGCCTTCCTGGTAATTCACCCGAGTATTGCACGTCCGGAGCTGCTGAGTGTTGGGAAGTTATGACTGGAGTGTCGAAGTTCAGGGATCTTGGCATCAGAGGAGAGTGATCCTCTACTGATTTCTTCTGTTTCTTGATCTCAGCGATCTCCCGGAGGATCCTTTCGTCGGTTTTGTCCTGCTCTTGTGCGTGATTCCTCATCTGTAAAATCAGAGCGTAAAGATCATTAGTAGTAGGATTAGTTGAAACAAAAGAAGTTGGTGGTTTTGTGAAAATGGGGGTTTGTCTCTTCGCAGCATTCTCAGCATTCTTCTGGGATCCAGAAGGTGGTGGAGGAAAAGGAGGAACGCCTTGTGAAGAACTGATTGCCAGCATAGAACTTGATGTATTCTTTGTTGAGGAAGCCATCCGCTTGGTTGTAATGAACCGAAATGACCACAAAAGTATGAATTTTCTTAGGAATGAAGCACCAATGGCCCCACGGTGGGTGCCAAACTGTTTTAGTAAAAAATCAAGCAATGATAATGCAACCAAACTTTCTGTTGTGAGGTATGATGCTTGAATGAATGAACAACACTAAGGATCTCTCAGAAATGAAATGAATAAGTGACACAAAGATTTATACGAGGAAAAAGCCCTTGATCAATGAATGATCTCCGGCATAAAAAACCTCGGGTGATGGAAACTACTGATCACCAACTCAAATTAAACAAGAAATGTATTACAACTTCGGATGATAGCGAGCTAATTACAAGGATCACTATAGTGTAATGTGCAAAAAAGTGTGTAATCGCCAAGTGAATTGTAAAGAGCTGGTGAGAGCAGTTGCGAGTGTGTGTGTTAAGCCAAAAATAGCCAAGTGTTTCTATTTAGCTCGCTATCCCGTTTAAAAATGGAAAATATCTAAGCTAACAAACATTCCGCATTTGGTGCAAGTCCTCCACGACTCCCACAATGTCCATTTCAGCCATGCACGTGCGGAATAAATATGGAATATTCTCCAGGAATATCGCCAAGACCAAGTCCAAGCTCGTACTCCTGCAAAACAACATCATATTCAAAGCAGACAATCGTTAGTATAAGGATCCTTACGATGATCCATGATCCTGATCCTGCAATACTTCTGAGGATCACCAATTCAAACAGAAGTAAGGATCACTAAATCCAACAGTAATTGAGGATCACTGATCATTTAAAAATCCTCCCCTAACAGTATATGAGCCTAGAAATGCCATAAAGTCTCAGGCTTTAGCTGACTTTGTGGCTGATTTCAGTAGTGACATTCAAAATGAAGTAGACTTAGAAGTATAGCAGCTAGGAGAAAACTTAGAATCCTGGACATTATATACTGATGGTGCATCTAATGTAAGAGGTGTAGGTCTAGGTATACTACTAAAATCGCCACAGGGGGACATATTACCCCAGGCTATTAGGTGTGAATTTCCTGCTACTAATAATGAGGCAGAATATGAAGCTTTAATTGCAGGATTAGAGTTGGCTAAAAATATGAGTATCAAGAATTTGCAAGTATATGTTGATTCTTTGTTAATCACTAATCATTTTAATGGAACCTATGCAGTTAAAGGTGAGAAGTTAATCGAGTATCTCGAAATTCTCAAAAAATTAGCAGGATATTTCAATATTTTTACACTTGAGCAGGTACCAATAGAGGATAATGCTGAAGTTGATGCCTTGGCAAATCTGGGATCATCGGTTAGGATACCGGAAGGAACCCGAATACCAATATTACATATCCTATATCCTGCGATGAATCCTCAGGATAAGGAAGTAATAAGTATTCAGGATCCTGATGATGAGTATCCCGAGCAGGATCCTAAGTCCTGGACGGCTCCAATCATGAGATATCTCAAGGAAGGACACATCCCAAAGGATGAGAACCCTAAGGCCTTTAGAATGAAGGTATCACGATTCACTATTATAAATAATGTTTTGTATAAGAAATCTCTTGCAGGACCATATCTTAGGTGCTTGGAGGATCCCGAAACCAAAAAGGTGCTTCAGGATATACACGAAGGGGATTGTGGTAACCATACTGGGGGCAGGTCATTGTTCTCAAAAGTATTGAGAACATGATACTATTGGCCGACAATGAGAAAAGATGCTACAGAATATGCTCGAAGATGTGACGCATGTCAAAGACACAGTAACATATTACATCAGCCGGCCGAACCACTTTATCCTATAGCTTCCCCTTGGCCATTCATGAAATGGGGAATGGACATAGTAGGAAAATTGCCAAAGGCTCCAGGAGGAAAGGTCTTCATGCTGGCAATGACCGATTATTTCTCTAAGTGGGTCGAAGCTGAAGCATTTGTTCAGGTTAGAGATCAAGAAATGGTATCCTTCATAAAAAGGAATATCCTGACTAGGTTTGGAGTACTAGCTGAGATAATTTGTGACAATGGATCTCAATTTATAAGTAAAAGGACTACTGACTTTTGCAAGAGTTGGGGAATCAAAATGATCACGTCCACTCCGGTACATCCTCAAGCAAATGGACAAGCAGAATCCTCAAACAAGATAATTGTCAACAACTTGAAAAAGAGACTAGGGGCTAAGAAAGGAAGATGGGCAGAAGAATTACCCTTTGTTTTGTGGGCTGATAGGACGACGGTGAAGAGTGCAACTGGCCAAACCCCGTTTTCCTTGGTGTTTGGAGCAGAAGCGGTGATCCCGACAGAAATGGTGATACCTACAGCGAGATCCAACCTCAGGGATCCTTAGCAGAATCCTGAAGTCCTATGCCAGGAACTGGATACTATTGATGAGACAAGAGACACTGCAAGGCTAAGGATGGCAGCATATCAACAGAGGATATCTAAAGCATATAACAAGAATATAAGGACTAGAAGATTTCAAGTTGGAGATTGGGTATTGAGAAAGGCTTTTCAGAATACTACTAATCCTGCTGATGGAAAGTTGGCTCCAAAATGGGAAGGACCCTATGAGGTTGAATCAGAATCAGGAAAAGGAGCATACCGACTCAAGAATATGGAGGGGGATATGCTACCGAGATCCTGGAATGCTATACGTCTAAAACTCTATTTCAAGTGAGTATGGAATTTAAATTCTAACTCAGGATGGTATGGATTTTGTCTCTTTTATTAAAATTTTGATATTATTTACTGTTTTGAACCCATTACTGACTTAAGCATCGGAGGGGTGTTAGCCAGGCTAACACCCACCTTAGCTTACGATTGTTTTGCAGTATATGCTTCGGGATGTAGCACCAGAATACACATTCAGGATACTTCGGAAGATTAGAGGATTGGCCCCCTCTCTCACGTCTAAGGGATCCTGATCCCTTCAAAGGTTTAAAGGTATTCACCTTTCTTCCGAATAGGGTTTAAACACCCCGCCTGGAGCGCAAGTTATTCGGGAATAGTTCAAGGTGGCGGGACCAGTTCATGTAAAAGTGGCTGACAATTTCGTTACTGTTGGCTATATCCTGAATCCTAAAGGTATATGAGGATTGATCACCCTCTCTCACGAAAGGGTATTTTCATACTCTCTAAGGTTTAAAGGTTATCACCTTTCTAAGTCTTGGAGTTTATACACTCCCGCCTGTAGCGCATGAAAATTTGGGATTTTCCCCAGGATACTAAGGATTTATCTCCAGTATATTTTTGGGTTTAACCCCTGTAACACAAGAATTGTCTAAACAGTTGGAACTGATATTCAAAAATTTTCTAAGTGTTTATGCACAGGGTACATTCCTTCTAAAGCAATTGTGTGAAGCTCAAAAGATCAAAATTGGGCTAAGTGTCTCGGACTGGGGACATCTTAGTACGAGAAGTCGCAAAAGGGGTTGGAGTTTAATACTAGGGTTACACTCAATTCCTGGTATGATCTTTCCTTTGTGAACCTTACATGAATTGTTTGACTCTGATTAAGGCTCAAATATCCTGAAAATGATATATCTTTAGGATATGTCTTCAAAATGTGTTTTTGGGATACGTTTCGGGATATTTGATTGAAATATTTGGGAAATGATACTTGGATTGAAAATTAAAACTTTGATCAAACAAGTGTTGTCAAAACAGGTTTTAGAAAATAGACTATCTTTTATTCTTTAAAAATTTTGTCTAAAATTGTTTGGAAATTTTATAAAGGTCTTCATAATATATCACTGAGTATATTGATCAGGATGTTTTCAAAAGATAGTTGCACAAATTTTGCAAAGCTAAAATCTACACTAAGAAATGCATGACATAAATTAAAAGGCAACAACAAATAGGTCAAGAGGTGGTTATATTATTAACAAGTCAAAAGTTGTGCTTTTGGTTTCACCTCAAACCGAGGCCCATCCACCAAAAGCACGATTAGTTTTTACCATACTTACATAACGGTTGAAGGTTTTATCTCAAAACGAGACCTGTCCACCTCTAACCGTTAAGTCATTCAAAATAGGTTATACTAACCGATGACCAAGGGCTTCATCTTGAAACCCAGGACCCATCCACCTTTGGTCATCATATTGTACTAATGCAGGAAATATAAATTGTTCAAAGACAGGAAATGTAAACTGTTTAAACAAACCACAACCATTGAATTTAAAAAAGTGGGCTCCGGCCTTAGCACGTATATCCATCATCGCCCACTTCGCTGCCTAAGGGGCAACACCTTCTTGATCAGCAACCTCTTTCCCAACATCTGCACCAGCATCACCCTCAGAATTCTTCTCGGCATCATCACCAGCATTGGCCACTTCCTCTGTCGCCTTAGAAGGCTCTTCACCAGCATGCTTTGTGGGATGAGCAACAGGATGGCCTCCAAGATCCTGTAATTTCGCTTCCCAAGCCTTGGCATTCCAGGAGGGGCATTCGAAGCCCAAGGCTTTGGCCTCATAAGCCATCCTTAACCTGGCTTGGAGAAGGGAAATAACAACGGATGCTTTGAGACTGTCCCGATAGGAACTCATATCCTGCTAGTATTGAAGAAGAGCGGCATCTAGCTTGGCTTGAGAATCCTCATTGGCTTTGTAAAGGGCGGCTTGGTGCTCCTGGGTCATTGCCTTGAATTTATCTTCATAATGCCGGGACTTGGCGGCCGCAATCGCTCCTTGATCAGCTATACTGGCTTCAGCTTTTTCGAGCTTGATCTCCAGCATCTTATTAAGCCCGCAGGCATCTTCATACAAGTGCATGAGACGTTCCAAGCCCCGCAGTTAAAGACACAGGTATCAATATGAAATGTGCAGGATAATGGTTAACATACATGTTCAGGATATCGGATGGGAATTTATACCTGCTTAAGGAATGAAGTGGCTTCATTGAATCCATGGTTCTCGAGAGAAAAAGTCTCGGAGGTAGCTGGAGAATCCGTTTCCTTTCTCTTCCGGGCGCTGGCGGCACGAGTCCTGGAGGCTGGAGGGAGCTTGGGAATAATGATAGCCTTTGAGCCGCTGGATTTGGAGGACATGGTGACCTGGGGGCTTGATTCCTTGTTTACCGAGAGGGGAGCGGGGTAGCTGTCCAGTTCATCGAGATCAAAGATCTCTGGAGTTTTAACTGGTGCTGTATAAAGGGAAGAAATATTTGATCCATGAGTATTTTTAAGCTAATACATACATTTCGTACTAACATACTTACCAGACATCTCGGAGCTGGATCTCTAGCTTGAGCTTGCAGATAATAGGGAGAAAGTTCTTTCACTTTTTGGAAGTTGGTAAATGCTTTTGATCCTCTGTTCAGACTCGGCGCTTGGAGGGGCAAGTTCCTTGAGATTTGCTGCACAAAAGATAAAGCTGTCAATTCAAGATACAACTTCAGGATATGATTGGGGATATTCCTAAAACCCTAAATCCTACCGGAAGTCAGCCACTTCACCGGAAGGTCAAAACCTCCAGTAATAGAATCCCTTTTTACAAAAAAAAAGAACTTTTGTTTCCATTTCTCCTCATTCTTCGTGGTTTAAGAATAAGAGGATTTTTGGAGGTAGAGAAAAGGAGAAAACGACTGTTGCCGTGAGAACGAAGGCGATAGGCCATCGAAAGATCTTCAATACAAAGACCAGGGGTAAAACGGGATCTGATTTGGTCTAAGGTCACCAGCACTCGCTAAACCATAGGCATGGTTTGGGCATAACTGAGACCGGTAAGCTCAAAGAAGCGGGATATAAAGGTCGGAAACGGATATCGGAGTCCAATAGAAAAAGGGTAAGCCATGAAGCAGACCCATTCGGTGGAAGAGAAATCCGATCGGACTTCCCTATCGAAAGCACGAATGATTGTTCCAACGGGGAAGGCACCAGAAGCTTGCAGAGAGGCTATGTCGGCATTGTCAAACGAGCAGATTTCTTTTTCGGGTTTTTTAAGAAGGTTTTGGGCTTCAAAGGATGGAGTCGGGTCGCCTGTATGAGATCTCGTTTTGCTAGCCATGAAGAATTTTGATAAAGGAAAACAAAGGAAAAGAAGGGAGGAGAAAAGTACCTGAGAAATCGCCTGGAATATGGTGATGATGATATGTGATAAGTCGGTCAAATAAAAGCTGAGTTTGGAGGGGGTAAAGAGTAAATGTTGCATTGAAAATTGCACAATGTCACCTCAATCGTCGTTTCGATTTAATAACCTCGATTTGCGAGACATGGTTTTTGAAATATATCCGTTGGATTGGTATACCAACAGATATATTTGGGGACAATTGTTATGGGTCATTTTCTGAGCATATATATATCCTGACTAATATTCTGCTTTTGATTGTTTACTTGTGGTCAGGATACCGGATCAGGATATTGGTAACATCCTGGTGCGATATCCTGGTATTAACTAAATTAACCACGTGCAGGTTAGAAGCTGTGGGTCACTAACGGTCGAATGGACCTCTTCTCCTTAAGACTCGGGCAAACTAGTTACATGAGAGACGTTGAACCCGAAGGACCAGGTCTACAACGTTCAAGTAGGGAATATCCGTTGAATCCCGGTTTAATAGTGTAGTTTGTTGAATTTCTTTTACTATAAATAGATGGGGCGGATCAGATTAAGGCACACAATTTTTCACACACTCTCTTTCGCACACTTTGCTCTCTAGCTTCTAGCAAACACTACACACAAACACTTGTACTTGAATTACCTTGTAACACCTAGTTGATCCGCATCACATCCTGCACTGTATCCTGATATTCGAAGTAATAGAAGAACAAGGCAGCTGCGATTGTCAACTCCCGAGGTTTTGTGCCGGCGATCTAGATTGATCAAGGGCTTTCCTCGTACATCTCGTGTCACCCTTTACATTTTTGCTCATTGTTTGATCATAGATACAGCTCTATATTCTGAGCCGTATCCTGAAACTGTTTTTGCAAATAATTTGATTAACATATTTTCGACACTCGTTTCTAGCACACTATCTCACTTAACTAATTTGATCACTTAATTGCTTCAGTAATTTTTGACCAAAACAATAGGGACTACTTGTCCAAAAACTTCTCGTTTATTGAGGGAATCTAATTCTGCCTTAATTGCGTCTTTCCAATTTGGCCAATCATTTCTTTGTTTACATTCCTCAACAGATTTTGGTTCTTGATCCTCATTATTTTCCATTACTTCTAGCGCTATGTTATATGAAAAACTGTCATCGACGTCGATTTCATTTCGGTTCAATACCTTTCTAGACATGATATAATTTATTGAGATCTCTTCGTTTTCAGGTACCTGAGGTTCTTCTGGAACCATCATGTCTAGTGTCTCTTCAGGAGACTCTTTTCTTGGCATTATCATTACCTCGACTGGTCCATCATTATTTGCTCCTTTTTTCTTTCGAGGATTTTTATCTTTAGAACCGATTGGTCTGCCACGTTTGAGACGTGCATTAGACTCATTTCCAACATGTGGTTATCCTTCTGGGACACTTATTTTTACTGGAGCATTAGCAGCTGGTATGTGTGATTTAGTCACTCTCTTTAGGTCAGTGAATGCATCTGGTACTTGATTTGCTAATGTTTGTAAATGAATTATTCTTTGAACTTCTTGTTCACACTCTTTAGTTCGAGGATCAAGATGAGGTAGTGATAATTCATTCCAAATTATATTATTATTTTTCAGCTGCTTTTCATCTCCCCCTAATGTTGGGAATGTTGTTTCAACAAAATGACAATCACCAAATTGAGTTGTAAATAAATCACCTATTGATGGCTCTAAATACTTAATGATCGATGGTGATTCATACCCAACATATATTCCTAACCTCCTTGAGGTCCCATCTTTGTTCGTTGTGGTGGAGTGATAGGAACATATATAACACAACCAAAAATCCTTAGATGTGAAATATCTGGTTCCTGACCAAAAACCAACTTTAATGGGGAGGAAGTGTGATAACTCGTTGGCCTGATGCGAATTAGTGTTGCTGCATGTAAAATTGCATGCCCCCAGGCAGATGCTGGTAGTTTTGATTTCATAATCATTGGTCTTGCAACCATTTGAAGTCGCTTGATAAGCGATTCAGCAAGTCCATTTTGCGTATGTACATGAGGTACTGGATGCTCTACACTTATGCCAATAGACATGCAGTAATCATTGAAGGTTTGGGATGTAAATTCCCCAGCATTGTCCAACCGAATTTTCTTTATGGGATAATCAGGAAAATGTGTTCTTAACCTTATTAATTGAGCAAGTAGTCGTGCAAATGCCATATTACGACTTGATAGTAAACTCACATGTGACCATCTAGTTGATGCATCAATTAAGACCATAAAGTATCTAAATGGTCCACTGGGAGGGTGTATAGGTCCACATATATCCCCATGTATTCTTTCTAAAAAACTAAAGGATTATGTCCCTACCTTAACTGGTGATGGGTGAGTGATTAACTTCCCTTGTGAGCATGCAACACATGTAATATCCTTAGATTGAAGAATCTTTTGGTTCTTCAAAGAATGACCACATGAATTTTCTATAATTTTTCGCATCATTATTGATCCGGGATGGCCTAACCGGTCATGCCAAATGATAAAATTTTCTCGATCTATAAACTTTTGGTTTATGATTGCATTTGATTCAACTGCACCAATTTTGGTATAATACAAACCAGAGGCAAATGCGTGTAACTTCTCTAATATGTGTTTTTTTCCCGAAATAATATTTGTGATTTGAATGTACTCATCATGTCCTTCACATGTAGTCTCAAGATGATATCCATTTAGACGAATATCTTTAAGCTTATCAGATTTCTTTGAGATAGTGGGGAAAATAAGGCATTGTTAATTTTGAGCAAAGTTCCACTTTGTAGAACTACATATGCTTCTCCAAAGCCTTCAATTAATTTTGTTTTACCAGATATAGTACCAACGCTTGCCTCTTTCATTGTTAAACTAGAGAAATAATCCCTTTTCTTTAGGATTGTATGTGTAGTAGCACTGTCTATTAGACATACATCTTCACCATTAATATGAAGTTTAGTTGAATACTCCATATGCTTCAAAACAAAATAAAGCTACATAAATAAAAGTATAATATGGTTCAAACATAACAATTTCATAAAGTGCCCCAAAAACAAAACATAACAAAATCCCAAACAAAATGTCTTAATAAAACATCAAGGAAATAGCATAATTTTTAAATATAATCATTCATGCATAGGGAAAATTGCAAGCATCCAACTGGTTTGTATCAGCCATGATATCACCAGAATCCAAATTAGCTTGCTCGATAAGGAAATCATCATAATCCAGATTAGTTGCATTAGTATGGTCCTTTTCACCACTTGGGACATCAACATTTCCATCTTCATATATGAAATTTGTCTCTATTCTTTTTGTTTGTCTTTTATAGATTGTTGGTAAAGCTCTACTAAGTGTCTGGCTGTACGACATGTACCAGTCCAGTGGTTGTTACCACCACATCGATAACATGCATTAGACGAGGTTCCACTTTTCTGTTTACCTCTTTCATCATTGGATTTCTTTTCATTATCATGCAACTTCTGGTGGGTTCTTCTGTTTTTGAATTGAACACCATGATAATTCCCCCGACCATATGCATGTCCACGACCACGTCCATGACCACCACGACCACGACCACGATTACAACCATGACCACGCCCACGTTGATAGCCACGACCACGTCCGTGGCTTCCACTTTGGTCATTATATGTTGCCACATTCACTTCTGGGAATGGGGTTGTACCAACCGGACGAGTTTCATGGTTTTTCATTAGTAGCTCATTATTTTGCTTAGCCACAAGCAAACATGCTATTAAGTCACTGTATTTGATGAAGCCCCTTTCACGATATTGTTGTTGCAAGACAATGTTTGAGGCGTGAAAGGTGGAGAATGTTTTTTCCAACATCTCCTTATCAGTAATATTTTCACCACATAGAATTAATTGTGACGTGATTCTAAACATTGCTGAGTTATACTCACTTATAGACTTAAAGTCTTGCAACCTTAAATTAATCCATTCATAACAAGCTCTTGGTAATATTACTGTTTTCTGATGGTCATACCTTTCTTTTAAATTGGTCCATAGGACGAGTGGATCTTTGATAGTGAGATATTCATTTTTCAATGACTCATGAATATGGTGGCGTAAGAAAATCATTGCCTTTGCTTTATCTTGGGTACTCGTTTTATTTTCTTCTTTAATTGTATCCCCAAGGTTATTGGCATTTAGATGGATTTCAGCATCCAAAGCCCATGACAAATATTTTTTCCCAGTGATGTCTAAAGCCATAAACTCAAGCATTGCAAGATTCGACATGATTAACTATATTAAAGAAATACACGTGGATTAATGTATGTTATTCAAATTATAAACCAATAACAATAAAATTTGTAATAACAATTACTCACTATAAATAAAACAAGATTAATAAGATAATTATGTATTTTAGGCTATTTGTATAGTTTATTGATATTGTATTACAATAAAAAAAAACCCTTTATTTATATAAAAATGACAAAACAAAGTTTTACCAACTTATTATAAGTCTAGACAAGTAAATATATAAGACACATGACTTAACATAATTAGTGCTAAAAGCCTAACAAATATCATCAGATTATAAACTAGATTATAAACTGTTATTTATCATATCCTAATTTTATCTCATCGTGATTGGTATGAAAGTAATGTTTAATGGAGATAAGAAAACCATAATTGATATCCTAACCTTATCATTAAGTAATTACACCTCTAACAAGTACTACACTAAAACACAAAAGATCCATCAGAGCTTGTATAAACGTATAGTATAGTGAATAGAGCACCATACATATCCACGAAAAAAAAATCATATATTCATGATTATTGGAACCCTATAACAGAACATGGAATTTTGGAATATAAATATAAATAAAGTAAAGATAAACATGAAGATAATCTAAAGCAGGTTTAACAATATTTTATTTTATTACTTTGTAATTAATTATTGTTTGTCATTAATTGAATTATTTGTATTTTTAATGTATAAATGCATGCTTATATGTGACTTTACTTGATACTTTCGAGTCTTACCTAACTATCAAAGGCATGTAAATTAAGGTGCTGTTTGTTTTTTCAGATGTAAAATGTATGTAGTCTGTGGACCACATCTGCAGGCATCTGCAAGAGAAGATGTGGACCAAATGTCTGCAGTCTGCAAGAAGAAGAGGGTTTGTATTTTTCCTTCAAAATCAACTTCACACACACAAACACACAACACACACACAAGTTCTCTCTGCTCTCTCTCTCTACAAACTCTCTCTCTCTACAACCACCACCACCACCGCACCACCTCCGCCACCATCACCGCACCACCTCCGCCATCACACCACCGCCTCTCTCTCTCTCTCTACGGTCTCTCTCTCTCACCGATCTCTCTCATCGATCTCTCTCTCTCTCTCACAGATCTCTCTCTCTCAGCGATCTCTCTCTCTCTCTCACAGATCTCTCTCTCTCTCTCTGACGATGGTTTGGTGGCGGAGATGTAGGTGGTGGCGGAGATGTGGTGGCTGAGATGTAGGAGGTGGCGGAGGAGGTGGCGGAGGTGGTGTTGGAGGAGGTGATGTATCAGAAGATGTTTTGTGAAGATGTGTGAAGCAAATGTTCTTAGTTTTTTTTTTGAAGAAGAAAGAAGCCATTTGTAGATCTGTTTTTAAAAAAAAAACAAACAGTCTTCAACATCTTATGTCTGCCCGCCTGCAGCCATAAGCAATTTGCAGCTGTTTGAAGCAAAAACAAACAGCACCTAAGTTGAAACTTTTCTTTTATTATTACAATGACCAAACCCACCGCATGATACCTTTTTCAAAGAGTACAAGTCGTTATAAGTTTATAACTAAACAAGTTAACAAATACAATCCGTTATCCAAGCATGCATGATGACACAAGCAGCTGACATATGGCAACGTTGTCCATTGTTGTTTATTATACAAGTTTGTCTAGTATTACTGTGGATCTATCAGAATGGTAACGTTCTCGACCTATAATTACAGAGAATTAAACCAAACACTTGTTCAACTTCCATTGTACAAATCACAAGTACACACGTTCTTTCAAAAAATACTATTCTACAAAAACCTAAAAGCATGCATGTCAATTATCAGTGTCTCTAGGGCATTCACCCAATACAAACAACCAAACTTATTCATCCTCTTTGGCGATCAAGCATGAAGAACAATGAAAAAAAATTAATTTACCTTGTGATAATTTGATCCAACTCCAAAAACAAGTCGTGCTGATAACGGGTTTTGTAACAACTAGCATATTAACATTATAGAGATAAGAAAGAGAGATTGGGGAGATGAATATATCTTATTGATTTGTAAAATAGATTACATATGCCTCTATTTATAGGCTTACAAGAATGGGGGTTAAATATATGGAGAGTGACAAGTAAAGTGGATAATCACACAATTAATAATAATAATTCATAACAAATTTTAATTTATTGTTCTAATCTTGTGTAAATAGATTACATATGCCTCTATTTATAGGCTTACAAGAATGGGGGTTAAATATATGGAGAGTGACAAGTAAAGTGGATAGTCACACAATTAATAATAATAATTCATAACAAATTTTAATTTATTGTTCTAATCTTGTGTAATTACCAGGTCACCAGGTTACCATTGTTTTTTTTTTATTTTTCCTGTTATATAGATATTATTAAGGGTAGGTGGTTTTTTTTTAAATCAAAACATATTTTAAACCTTCAAAAAAACCCAGCAACCTTGGAACCTTCAACATTTTAATCTCCATTATCAATCGAATTGTGTGAATGAAACATCACCTTCAACCTATGCAAGACTTTGATGATCTTCGAACCTTCAAACCTGAGCAAGACTTCGATGATCTTTGAACTTTCGAACATTCAGCTTCCTCTGTACGGATTTCCATTTCCGATTTCTAATGGGTGAGTTTTGATTCTCATTGAGGATTCATGGAGCTTTTGGAAAGAAAATTTGGTTTTTATTTAGTGGATTTGATTTACTTCGATGTGATAACTATGGCTTCTTAAATTCTGGTTTATGTTCCGGTTTTCTTTATCTTCTATGCAATATCATTGGGATCACTACAATTTCCTCTTTTTGTGATTTAAAGATAAAAAAATGTGACTTTTTGAACCACTGCTCCATCTTGGAACTATCTTAAAAACACTGCTGTAGTTCGGATTCCATTTTATGATTTGAAAGATTAAAAAATATATATTTTGCAAATTTAAACATAATAATTATTTTTAAAATTTTAGAAAAAAAATGTGAATTTTTATTGAAAATTCCATGTCATTATCTATATTTTCCACATCATATTTAAGGTTTAAAAATTATGAAAACCAGACACATCATCATTGGTAATCTGATAACTTGATAATTGCATAGCATTAAAACAACAAATGAAATTTTGGTGACTCTAGAGTGACAAAAAAAAGTTTCAGTGACTTAATTGAAACAAATATCAAACTTGGTTACATTTCTACAAAGTTACCCCCTATTTTTTTATTTTTCTAATATTTTAGTTTAAAGTTTTTTAGTGGTGTTATATTTACTGTTTGGTCTCCATTTATATTTAAATTTTGTTTAAAATCGATGTGTCCCCGCCGTAAAGCACGACCGACCACTTCTAGTATACTTTACTTATTTAAATCTTTGTTAGACAAATTCTTATTAAAAAGTTTCTAAATTTCATTATTTTTAATTACAAAACGTATTCTTATTCATATTCTTCTTAAAAAACCACAAGACTTATTTAAAAAAATCAACTTTGGATTAATTATAAAAGATTCATTATAATCAGTCATTATGATTCTTATACTTTAGTTGTTAGGCTTGGTGACGTGGAGTGGCCTCACCTCCACATCAATCATTAGCGCCTCCAACACCTTCCTGATGGTGCCAAAGTGGCTTCAACTGAGGGTTGTCATTGGAATGGTGGTCGTCAAAAAAGGAGGGCTTGGTAGCAGCTTAAGTGAACGGTAAGAAGCTTTCGTTTGGAGAGGGGTTTAGATTATCCGGTGCGGAGGGGAGTCCCTCCACGCCAGCGTAGCCCCAAAGGGGCTTGAATATTTTGCAGGTGTGTGGTAAGTGTTTGGTGGTTGACTTGGTTGAATTGGGGGGGGGGGGGTGTTCAAAAAACTAGCCGTTGAACGGCTAGATTTATAAAAAAAATAAAAAAAAAAATCCTACAAATAAATTTATACACACATTTAACCCACAACCTATTCTAATCTTCACACAAACACCTTCTATGACTCTCAAATTCCTCATTGCTTTAATAAAATTCAATCATCATCATCTTTGTTTGGCAATTTTGTTTTATCATCTTCAATTGACAAGGGAGCCGAACTAATAATATCTTCGGTTCAGAAATGTTTTACAATGTATCGTTGAAGATGTTGGGAGTTCACATACCCAACATGAATTATTGGTAAGTGATTATTTTCACCAAACTCCCAACATATGATGATAAGAGTTTTAGGCGACGTGTTCGTGGAATGATAGAGAGAGCAACACTGGAACTCGAGTGCATAATCGTGGAATGGAGGTCGATGTGAAGATTGAGGAAAAAAATGGAGAATGATGTATAAACACAGTGGAAATAGAGTTTCCTATTTTAATTGTTACGGTAATAAAATAAATAAAAATAAAAAAGTCTAAAAAGTTTAGATAAAATAAATGTATAAAAATCTTTCATGAATAACATCAACAAGCAAACATGAACAAATGTTCACGAACACGTTACCGAACGTTCACGAATACAATCGAACGAACGAGACATTTGTTCATGTTCGTTAATATAACCAATCGAACCAAATTTATTTCATGTTCGTTCATTTATTAAACGAACAAACATCCCCCAAATAGTTCACAAACTGTTCGGTAAACGTTTGATCCGTTTACCTACTTATCCCCACGTAAAACCGCCAATGTATGCATATATTACCCTACATATACAAAAAAAGGAAATGAGGGAATAGTGTAACAACTCTCATCAAAAGTCCTAATTATTATTTTAATCTGGTCAATAGGAAACCCTAATTGAGAAACCCAAGTAATTCTAAACAAACCCTAAAATTTTCAAAATAATTAGAATCAGGATTAGGGCCCCTAAAACATAAGGGGGGTAAACCCTAAGTTGATAGTTATCTCTAAAATGCGTTGTACAAACTGAGAATTCACGAACTATCAACTCAACAGGCCTATACTAGTGACAAGGCTACTCTAGGCTAGGGTGTTACCACAGGCGAGTCGCGACAGAATCAGTGTCACCTGTCGCGACACGCGGGGGGTGCAAAATTAGGGTATAAATACAGGGCATTGGGACTTGAATCCTGTCTTTGGAACGACGTAAATTCGAGTTACGTAGACTGAGTTATCACAGAAACAGTCCACTAAACACACACAATCACTAATTGCTGCGACAATCAGGGTAATAACTCGATCGCTATTACGATTCAACGTCCGATCGATTATAACTATCCAACGATTGTTTAAGTGCCGCTCAAATTGAGTTTATACTTTGTTATTCATCGTGATTTCGACTTGAATGTTTGAGTGCTGTTCGAAATCGGACTATACTTTGTCATTCGTTGTGAATCCGCTGAATTGTTAAGTATTGCACTTATAAATCGTTGTGAGGGTTTAATCTCGTGAATTGTCGTAACTGCTGTATTAGTTACTAACCTGTTTTGTGTGCATTGTTATTTAAATTAGGTTAATCAGGGCTAATCAGTAGGCTTATACTCTGCTCGTTAAATCTACAATGTGAGTCATTCTCTTTTTATCAAATTACTTTCAAAATCATGATTATTTTCAAAGGTTATAATTACAGTGATTAAGTCTATGTAATCACCAAATTACAGCCGGTATGTGGGGTATTGTGCACAGTATTGCAGTTTTATCACTTTAGGTGGGCGAACCTAAAATTAGTGATATTCGTCATTCATTGGGGCAGCCAATGGTGATATGACCACAGTCACCGTAAAGAGTCGAGTGACAAATACTGTGGGTAGTTGGTTTGATATCAGAAACATTGTAATCTCTTAATACTGTGAATTATAACAAACGAGTCGTTTTAGTAAAACTGAATGATTCACTCAGTATTTCCCTGCTGACAAAACCTTTTTCAAACATGTTTCAGGTGATCTGTTGTGAGCACAGGAAAAGTGTCGTGGAGCACTACAAGCTTAGAAAAGTGGCTCAATTTAAATAAATAAAGAAACATATTTTAAGAAATAAAGATTTCCCAGTGAAATCACTTTATTGTAAATTATGGGATTTATCCCTATATTATATATATAAACGAGCAGTTTTAATATTAATCGATCCTGTTTAAAAAGACTTCCCCTGTCGCTTATTAGATACCATCGGATTTCCTGCCTCGCGGCTCTGGACCGGGTCAAACCGGGGCCAAGGACCGTGACAGGAAAATGTGGTATCAGAGCCACTGATTTAAGCTTACTATTGATTTAAGCTTACTATTGATTTTAGCCTATTAAATTTAATTGCTATTCTGTGAAAACATGTTTTATTAACTGATTAATTGTTGAGTTACAGTATGGGTAAACAAAAGATTTCTGCTATCTACCACAAATTAGATACTGCACCCACAGAAAAAGGATCCTCTTCCTCCAAACACCCAGCAGATCCGGAAGAAGGGATTTTTGTCCGTAAAGCAAATTATGAAAATCCTCTCACCCAAGATAAAAGAAATTTGATTCTTAGAAAGGGACAAGAGAAAATAAAGAAACCCCAAGTCAAGAAAGTGAGGTTTAATTCAGAAATCCAGGAATTAGGCAATAGGTCACCTTGGGAAGACACATTAGATGAAAAATGGGCAAACCTTTATATGCTAGCTACCGTAGCAGAGAATGCAAACCTCTAAAACTATCAATAAGCCTGGTCTAGTAGAAAATTAATCTCCAGTAAATAAATAAATTATAGTGTGTTCTCTTTCCTGTAGTCTTTTGTACAAATCCGTATGCAATAAAACTTTAATGTTTATTTGTAAAACTTTGTTCCAAAGTTTTAACTTAGCATTTTTGTGCATTTTGCATATATGCTATCCAGCATGAGTGGGATATCAGAAGCATTTCAGAATCTCAACCTCTACCCAGTACCAATTGAAGTCTCCCACGACTTTACTGGTTATATTGCTGACATAGAGGAACCTTTGGAATTCCAAGCTCCACCGCTGAAAAAAACAAAACTTAAAAAGAAAAAAAGATATGTAGGATGGAGGAAAGTGCGCAGAAGAAAGCCAGTTACTAGGAAACTCCCTAAAATAGAAAACCCTATAGACAAAGGGAAAGGAATAGAAATTGGAGAGAGTTCGAGACAATCTGAAGAAATCACATTTCAAGACGAAATAGACCGTCTGCTAGCAAATTGTGATGTCATTAGCCCTATCCATAATAATCTATATCCTTACCTAGAAACCCAACTTCCTGTGAATCTGGAACCAGCTATTCCAGACCCACTAATCCACACTCGACCTTTAGGCCAAATGGAAGAATGGTGGACAAATGACTGGCAATTCGAAAATATCATCAACAGTCCTTATTCTTTCCTTCCACAGTTTGATCCAGAACCTATCCCCAATCCTCCAATGAGCAACGAAAACTTAGCCGAACTCCGTCAGTTCGGTGAAGAGCTGATAGGTACAGGGAATAGGATCCAGGAAATGGGGGAACAAATTTCCTGTAAATACGACGAAAGGGAGCGTCGCTACTAAACTGCCAGTTAACCAAAGAATAGTGGGGTTGGGAAGAATGTCTGTATAATAATAATAATAGTTAAATATAAATCTGTAAAATGGGAAATAAAACATTGTAAGATAAACAGTGTGTATGGATGCCTATATAATATATATAAAGCAAAATAGAAGTCGAAACATCGACAATTTTGGATATATATCTGTGTTGTAAGATTTTATGTGCTTCTGTGTAATTGTTTATTTACAATCATTTGATACTAATAGTTATATTTATAATAATTATCAGATGGAAAACGCTAGTAATGAACCAGTTAATGAAGGGAATCAATCTGAACAAAATCAGGAAAACCAGTATATGACTAGACAAGTTATTGAAAATATTGTTGCTCAAGGGATAGCTAATGCTATTCCAGCATTCGTTGCTGCTGTTAAGAATCCAATCGAACCGCAACAAATCGTTCCTAGTAAACGTACTCAGGAAGATAATTTTAGTCATAGTGTAAATGGAGGCGGCAATCATGACGATAATAATCCACGACAGGCTCCACCTCCTAAGAAAATGAAAGCCGCAACACCTGGTTGCACTTTCAAAGAATTTCTTGCTTGCAAACCTGCTGAATTTGCAGGCAACGAAGGAGCAACTGCAGTACTGCGTTGGTTAGAGAAAACCGAAGCAGTAATTGCAATAAGTAAGTGTTCCAAAGAAGATCAGGTCATGTACGCATCAAACCTTTTCAAAGAAGGGGCACTAGAATGGTGGAACACGGTGCTACAGGCTAAAGGAAGAAATAGGGCTTATGATATGAACTGGGAAGAATTTAAAATTCTTGTAGAAAGAAAATATTGTCCTGAATATGAAAAGGAACAAATGGCAAATAAGTTCCTAAACCATCGTATGATAGGCGTAGAGTGTCGCGGTTATACTTCGACATTCTTTGAATATGCTAGAGTGGTACCAACACTGGCTTCACCAGAACCGGTACTCATTTCCCGTTACATTTGGGGATTAATTAGTGAAATCCGTAACATCGTTAAAGCTGCGAGACCTCGCACTATTGACGATGCTGTGGAACTAGCTAATACCCTAACTGATGAACTAGTGCGCACAAGAGAAGAAGATCGAAAGAAGGAATTGGCTCAAAAGATTACTCAAAGATTTCGTGTGGGTAATGATAATAGGTTCAAGAAAAGAGGAAGGAGACAATCTGCACAACCGCCTTTTTGCAACAATTGCAAAAAGAATCATTTTGGAAAATGCAATGTAAATTGCAACTTCTGCAAAATGGCAGGACATCGTGAAGAAAATTGCAAAAAGAAAACCATAGTCTGCTATAACTGTGGAGAAACAGGACATTACAAAACAGAATGTCCTAAATTGACTAAAACCACAGACAATAAAGGCAAACCAGCTGATGGAACAACAAAGAAGAATGCCCGAGCATTCCAGTTAACCACTCAGGAAGCTGAACTCATCCCTGACGTCATAGCTGATACGTTCTTGGTCCACGACGTTTATGCAAAAGTATTATTTGACTCTGGTGAAAACCAAAGTTTTATCAATACTTCATTCTGCCAAGCTCTTAATTTACCTTTAACCAATATTAGGCAGATTTTTACAGTTGAAACGGCAGACGGAAATTCAGTTAACATAAATAAGGTTTTGCAAGAAGGAAAGATAGAACTGTTAGGCCATAAGTTTTCTGCAAAACTATTACCTATGAAGTTAGCCGGATTCGATGTAGTGTTAGGAATGGATTGGTTGATAGCCAACCATGCTCGAATTCTTTGTGATAAGAATTCCATAGAAGTCCGTACTCCCACAGGAGAAGTAATTTTAATTACAGGAGATAAACCACGAAAGCCACTGAAATTCATTTCAGTAATCAAGTTGGCTAGTTATTCAAGAAAACAAGAAATGGTGTATATGATTTCAGTAATCATTAGCACTAAGGATAAAGAACTTAAGGAAATTCCTGTAGTCTCGGAATACCCTGATGTATTCCCAGAAGAGTTACCAGGGTTACCACCAGATAGGGAAGTAGAGTTTAGAATTCATCTAATTCCGGGTACTACACCAATAGCTAAGGCACCTTATCGATTAGCACCCACCGAAATGCTAGAATTGAAAAAGCAATTAGATGAATTATTAAGCAAAGGATTTATACAACCTAGTTCATCCCCTTGGGGAGCACCAGTATTGTTTGTGAAAAAGAAAGATGGATCGATGAGAATGTGTATCGATTATAGAGAATTGAATAAGGTTACAATTAAGAATCGATACCCATTACCTAGGATTGATGATCTTTTTGATCAACTTCAAGGTGCTAGGTATTTTTCTAAGATAGACTTAAGATCCGGATATCACCAGTTAAAAGTACAAGAAGAAGACATACCTAAAACTGCTTTCAGAACTAGGTATGGCCATTATGAGTTTACAGTCATGCCCTTTGGACTAACAAATGCCCCAGCAGCATTTATGGACATGATGAATCGGATCTGTAAACCATACTTGGATAAATTTGTAATCGTATTCATTGACGATATACTTATTTATTCCAAAAGTCAGGAAGAACATTGCAAACACTTGCATGCACTCTTAACTTTGTTAATAAAAGAAAAGCTTTATGCCAAATTCTCGAAGTGTGAATTTTGGTTAAAGGAAGTGCAATTTTTAGGTCACATGGTGAATCACGAAGGCATTCATGTAGATCCTGCTAAAATAGAAGCAATTACTAAATGGAAGGTCTCACAAACAGCTATGGAAATTAGAAGTTTTATAGGTTTAGCTGGGTATTATAGATGGTTTATTAAGGATTTTTCCAAGATAGCCGTACCATTAACTAAGTTAACCTGTAAAGCCACTAAGTTTGAATGGGGACATAAGCAAGAAGAAGCTTTTAAAATTTTAAAGCACCGATTAACAAATGCTCCAATTTTAGCATTACCCGAAGGAACAGAAGATTTTGAAGTATATTGTGATGCTTCAAAATTAGGATTCGGATGTGTGTTGATGCAACGCAAGAAGGTAATTGCGTATGCCTCCCGACAGTTGAAAAAGCACGAGGAGAATTATACAACTCATGACTTAGAATTAGGAGCCATAATTTTTCCCTTAAAATCTGGAGACATTATCTGTATGGAAGTAAGTTTACTGTTTATACAGATCATAAAAGTTTAAGGTATATATTTGGATAGAAAGATTTAAATATGAGGCAAAGAAGATGGATGGAAGTTCTAAGTGATTACGACTGTGATATTCAATATCACGAAGGAAAGGCAAATGTAGTTGCAGATGCCTTAAGTCGTAAGTATCAGGAGAAACAAAAGCGAGTCCGTGCTCTTAGATTAAATCTACAAGTAGATTTAATGGAACAAATAAAGAAAGTTCAGGAAACAACAATCAAGGACGATGCTGAAGGAATGAAAGGTTATATAAAGGAACTAGAGCAAGGAAATAATGGAATTTGGAGATTCCACAAGAAACGAATTTGGGTACCTAAGCAAGGAGAATTAAGAAATAAGATTTTAGAGGAAGCTCATAAATCTAGGTATACTATGCATCCAGGTAACAATAAGATGTACCAAGATTTAAGAAAGAATTTCTGGTGGATAGGAATGAAGAAAGATATAGCAAGATATGTTTCTAAGTGTCTTACTTGTTCACAAGTAAAGGCTGAACATCAGAAACCTTCAGGACTACTACAACAATTCGAAATGCCTGTATGGAAATGGGAACTTATAACAATGGATTTTGTTACTAAGTTGCCTAAAACAAGAAAAGGTAATGATTCGATTTGGGTAATTGTGGATCGATTAACCAAATCAGCTCATTTTCTACCAATGAAGGAAACCTTTAGCATGGAAAGGCTAGCCAAGTTGTATGTAGACGAAGTAGTATCATTACATGGAGTCCCACTCTCCATTGTATCAGATAGAGATAGTCGTTTCACTTCTCATTTCTGGAAAAGTTTCCAGCAAGCAATGGGAACTCGACTAAACCTAAGCACAGCATATCATCCTCAAACAGACGGACAAAGTGAAAGGACGATACAAACTCTAGAAGACATGCTTCGAGCATGTGTAATAGATTTTGGTGGAAACTGGGATGATCATTTACCATTAATTGAATTCTCCTATAACAATAGTTATCATTCAAGCATTGAAACTACTCCATTTGAAGCACTATATGGAAGAAAATGCAGAACTCCAGTTTGTTGGGCAGAAATAGGAGAAAGTCAATTATCAGGTCCAGAAATTGTGCAAGAAACTACTGACAAAATAACTCAGATCAAGGAAAGACTGAAAACAGCTAGAGATCGTCAGAAAAGTTATGCAGATAATCGCCACAAACTATTAGAATTTCAAGTCGGAGATAAAGTACTCTTGAAAGTTTCTCCTTGGAAAGTAATTGTTCGATTCGGTAAGAAAGAAAAGCTAAGTCCAAGGTATGTAGGACCATTTTCAGTGATCCAACGTATAGGACCAGTTGCTTATCGGTTACAACTACCAGAAGAATTAGTTGGAGTACATGATGTATTTCATGTATCCAATCTTAAGAAATGCTTATCAGATGAATCACTGGTAGTACCTCTTCAAGATATAGAGGTAAACGAAAAACTGAAATTTGTTGAGAAACCTCTTCAAATTGAGGATTGAAATATTAAGTTTCTCAAACATAAACGATTAGTTTTAGTCAAAGTCAGATGGAATTCAAAGAGAGGAGCTGAATACACTTGGGAGCTGAATCAGAAATGAAGAGAAAGTATCCTCATTTATTCCAATAAATCTCGAGGACGAGATTCTTATTAAGGTGGGGAGGATGTAACAACTCTCATCAAAAGTCCTAATTATTATTTTAATCTGGTCAATAGGAAACCCTAATTGAGAAACCCAAGTAATTCTGAACAAACCCTAAAATTTTCAAAATAATTAGAATCAGGATTAGGGCCCCTAAAACTTAAGGGGGGTAAACCCTAAGTTGATAGTTATCTCTAAAATGCGTTGTACAAACTGAGAATTCACGAACTATCAACTCAACAGGCCTATACTAGTGACAAGGCTACTCTAGGCTAGGGTGTTACCACAGGCGAGTCGCGACAGAATCAGTGTCACCTGTCGCGACACGCGGGGGGTGCAAAATTAGGGTATAAATACAGGGCATTGGGACTTGAATTCTGTCTTTGGAACGACGTAAATTCGAGTTACGTAGACTGAGTTATCACAGAAACAGTCCACTAAACACACACAATCACTAATTGCTGCCACAATCAGGGTAATAACTCGATCGCTATTACGATTCAACGTCCGATCGATTATAACTATCCAACGATTGTTTAAGTGCCACTCAAATTGAGTTTATACTTTGTTATTCATCGTGATTTCGACTTGAATGTTTGAGTGCTGTTCGAAATCGGACTATACTTTGTCATTCGTTGTGAATCCGCTGAATTGTTAAGTATTGCACTTATAAATCGTTGTGAGGGTTTAATCTCGTGAATTGTCGTAACTGCTGTATTAGTTACTAACCTGTTTTGTGTGCATTGTTATTTAAATTAGGTTAATCAGGGCTAATCAGTAGGCTTATACTCTGCTCGTTAAATCTACAATGTGAGTCATTCTCTTTTTATCAAATTACTTTCAAAATCATGATTATTTTCAAAGGTTATAATTACAGTGATTAAGTCTATGTAATCACCAAATTACAGCCGGTATGTGGGGTATTGTGCACAGTATTGCAGTTTTATCACTTTAGGTGGGCGAACCTAAAATTAGTGATATTCGTCATTCATTGGGGCAGCCAATGGTGATATGACCACAGTCACCGTAAAGAGTCGAGTGACAAATACTGTGGGTAGTTGGTTTGATATCAGAAACATTGTAATCTCTTAATACTGTGAATTATAACAAACGAGTCGTTTTAGTAAAACTGAATGATTCACTCAGTATTTCCCTGCTGACAAAACTTTTTTCAAACATGTTTCAGGTGATCTGTTGTGAGCACAGGAAAAGTGCCGTGGAGCACTACAAGCTTAGAAAAGTGGCTCAATATAAATAAATAAAGAAACATATTTTAAGAAATAAAGATTTCCCAGTGAAATCACTTTATTGTAAATTATGGGATTTATCCCTATATCATATATATAAACGAGCAGTTTTAATATTAATCGATCCTGTTTAAAAAGACTTCCGCTGTCGCTTATTAGATACCATCGGATTTCCTGCCTCGCGGCTCTGGACCGGGTCAAACCGGGGCCAAGGGCCGTGACAAATAGTGCCAGGCAGCTTGCCTGACACTTCCCTATTAGATCAACCCGTTTTTAATTTAATTTTATTCTCAGCCTAAATTACAGACCTGTTATTGTTTTAATTTTTTTTAGCAAAACTATGGTAGTGTTTTCGTTTAATTGGTTGTCTCGATGTATTTTTTTTAGATCGTGTTATAAGTGGTATGTACAAGTAACCTAAATACATGCATACATCTTATGAAACTAAGAAATATTTGATTTAACGCTCTGCAACACGGGCGGGCATAGGTGTAATTTTTATTCGTTCAGGCATGTCTGGTACATGCTCATTTGTCCTGAAAAATTACAATTTTGCTCCCAGTTTAAAATTATAGTTTTTCCATCGTTTTAATTTTTTTATTCGTTCAGGCATGCCTGGTCATGCTCATTTGTCCTGAAAAATTACAATTTTGCTCCCAGTTTAAAATTATAGTTTTTCCATCTTTTAGTTTTTTTAGTAAAAGTATGGTAGCGTTTTTGTTTTAATTGGTTGACTCGATGTAATTTTTTTTTGAGATCGTGTTATGAGTAGTATGTACAAATAACCGAAACACAAACATACATGTCATAAGAGAGAAATATTCGGCTTATTGCCCTGCAACGCGGGCGGGGCAAAAACTAGTTTCCCACACAAGTACCAATTTATTTTAATACTAAAAAGTCAAAGTAATTTATTTTAATGAAATAGTACGTTCCATAGACACTTTTGGTGTGGGCCTAGAAGCCCAATTTCTACAACCTCAAACAACAAGAAAACAAAGGGAAAAACACTTGATGTATTTTCTAAGAAGATTCCGAAGAAATCTAACAAAAGATTTACACAAATTGTAACCCCAAACCCAGGAACCAGTAAAACACACATTCATTTCAATTTTAGTAAAACCTAAATAAAAGGAATTCAACAATACTAAAAATAAATAACAAATACAAAAAATAAAAACAAAAACACTCCAAAATTCATCTCCTTTTTTCTTCTACCAGATTAAAAAAAAAAATAAAAAAAAATTGGCTTTTGATCTCAAAATCCATCATCATCCATTGTATTTACAAATTCAAGAAACCACAACAACGTGTTTTGTGTTTATGTTTAAAAAGAATAGAATAGAAAGAATTGAATTTCTAAATTGAAAAAGAAACCTAAAAATTATAAAATCTTTAAAACAAACATACAAACAAACAATATGGAAAGAAGATTAATCAGTGAGATCAAAGGGACGACTCAAACTATTATTCTTGTTGTTCTTTCCTTGTTCCTTTGGAATTGTAACAACAATAATAATATCTATCTCCTCTTCACATCATCAATTTTATTGGTTCTATTTTCTTCTTCTTCTTCTCTCTCTAGAAATCTTTTACTCTCTCTCTACATACCCCCCTTTATTATAATCATCTTTCGATTTCTTGAACCAAATTGAAATCCGCTTGTGGGTTATCTTTGTTTTGTCAAAGGGTGTTGGAAAGTTGTAAACTTTATGTCGGTTGGCATCTGGGAACCCTAGTTTTTGTGGGTCTTGTGATTTCTAGGGTTTCGTTTCAAGATTCGGTTTAATGGAGACTGGGTCTGAAGGAGAGAGCAATCGGAACATGAATGATCAGATTAATGGTCAATCTGATGGATCCAAGAAGCCTAAACGCCAGATGAAGACCCCTTTTCAACTTAAGATGCTTGAAAGCACATATGCTTGTATGTCTTCATCTTTCTCATAATTTTTGTTAGCTTTTTGGATGATTTGTGTTTTGGATTTGTTGGATTTCTTGTTGGTTTTGTGTGTAATTAGGGTTAGTTTAGGGATTTGTTGGTTGTGGTAGGTTAATGTTTGAAGATTGTGTTTTTAAAGATTTGTTTGAGCAATTTGGTTTGGTGTTTAATAATTTTGCTTGTATGTCTTCATCTTTCTGATAATTTGTGCTTTTCTGTGTTTTGGATTTGTTGGATTTCTTGTTGGTTTTGTGGGTTGTGTGTGTTAATAGGGTTGATTTAGGGATTGTTAGTTGTTAAAGCATTATGTTGATGGATAAGTTAATGACTTTTAAGATAATTTCTTAGTTTTCTGAATCCTTGGGTGGGATTTTTCTGGGTATGGTTGTTGTTGTTCTTAGTTTTCTGATTCATATTCTATGATTTATTGATTTTCTTGTTGGTTTTGTGGGCTGTGTTTGTAAAAAGGGTTACAATTTAGGGATTTGTTGATTGTTGTAGCTTAAAGTTTGAAGTCTATGATTTTAAAGATTCGTTTGAAGAATTTTGTTTTCTGTGAAAAATTTTGCTTGTATGTGTTCATCTTTCTGATATGAGATTTTGTGTTTTGATATGTTCTAGATTTATTGTATTTTTTGTTGGATTTATGGGTTGTGTATGTAAATAGGGTTGATTTAGGGATTTGTTGGTTGTTTTGGGTTAAAGTTTGAAGCATTATGTTGATATATAAGTTACTTATTTTGAAGATGTGATTTTATTGGGAATAGTTGTTGTTGTTGTACTTAGCTTTCTGATTCATGTTTTATGATTTATTGAATTTCTTGTTGGTGTTATGGGTTATGTGTGTAATTAGGGTTGATTTAGGGATTTGTTGATTGTTGTCGCTTGAAGTTTGAAGCTTGTGATTTTAAATATTTGTTTGAACAATTTGGTTTGGTGTGAATAATTTTGCTTGTATGTGTTCATCTTTCTGATAATTTCCTAGTTTGTGAGAATTTGTGTTTTAATATGTTTTAGGTTTATAATTTAAACATTTGTTTGAACAATTTGGTTTATTGTGGTTAATTTTGTTTTGCAGCGGATATGTATCCATCCGAGGCCGTAAGAGCACAACTATCGGAATCTTTAGGGTTAACCGATCGGCAATTGCAAATGTGGTTTTGTCACCGTCGGTTAAAAGACAAGAAAGAAGGAACTGTGAAAGCATCGGTTGGGGAACGCAAGGAGGTATTAAAACCTGCTAAACAAGAGTTGGTTGTGGCTGACCGCGGCGGTGGTGGGAGTGACCACGGTTCACGGTCCAGGTCCCGTCATGAGTCATGGGCCAGGTCAAGGTCCGGATCAGGGTCGGGTTCGGATTCTGATTCAGATTCTAGCCAGTTCAATGAGCCGTTGGTGCATAGCAGGGCGTATGAGTTGACTCAGCAGAAGATGATGTTACGAAGGATAATTGATTGTGTGGAGGCTCAATTGGGTGAACCGTTAAGAGACGATGGACCATCTCTTGGAACGGAGTTTGATGAACTGCCTCCGGGTGCATTTGGGACACCAATAGGTAATTGTTGTCCATAAAGAATAATGTCAATTAAGATGCTTTTTCTCACTTATTGTATTCTACAAGAATGCTATATTATGCTATTGTGAGTGATTGGAGTATGTGAGCATAGTAGCATACGGTGTTTTCATATGTATTTTTCTTATTGATGGAATGGAAACAATATTTTCATCTGTTGCAGTTTATGTTGGGCAATTCATTAAATAAATCTTTATATATTTCTTTATTACATATATTCAATTATTATAAATAATATATCTGGTATATATTCTTTTTTTTTTTGAATTTGTTGCTTATTAGTTTTCAACAATCCTACTAATTTTTATATATTTTCATTGGATGTTACTTGTTTAGCAGTGGTGAAGAAGCCTCACGGTCAAACTAGTAGGCGTTCTTATGACGGAAATCTATTTGAGCAACCACCGATCAAAGTTGGTTCTCCACCTTTACTATATATTATTTTATTTATTTATTTATCTATTATTTTATTTTTTTATTTTGTATCAACTTATTGTATATTTGTAGGATGAGGTGGCTGGTCTTCAGGAGGGTGGTGTTCCTAATATGAAACATGAACCGTACAGAGCGGTCTCTCGGTTATACGAGTCACCCGGTGGTTACGCAAGTGACCAAAGATTAGCTCTTCAAAACGGTCAACTGCCACCACCTTATGGTGCTCTGGGACATTCAAAGGGTGTTAGTTTATCGGTGCCAAAAGGGGAACCAAGGTATTTATCTTCACCTATAAACGATAACGACTTCATTCAACCTAATGAAGAAGTTATGCAAATGTGGAGAAAACGCAAGGTATGCTTATGGATCCTTCTATATCTAACCGTTGTTATGAAATTGCGGTACTGACATGTGTAACGTTGTGTTTTTATTTGTGGTTGCTTTTGCAGAGTGAAGATGGTGGAAGGGACGGTCCGTCTGAAAAGAGGATGATGAAGGAGCTCGAGAAAAAAGATATGTTGAGGAAAAAGGTACGACGTTATTTAAAATAGTTTAATGTTCCGGACTTATTTTAAAGTTTATGTTGTGCGTTTTTTCTTGTTTTAGAAGGAAGAACAAATGAAAAAAGAAATGGAGAGACAAGACCGTGAGAGACGGAAGGAAGAAGAAAGAATGATGCGGGAAAGACAACGGCAAGAAGAAAGATTTCAACGCGAAGAAAGGCGTGAAATGGAACGCAGAGAAAAGTATTTGCAAAAGGAATCTTTAAAGGTGACGAATGATCTACCATTTTACATTTTTACCCTTGTGTCAGTGTTTGAGTTTGACTTGACTTTGACTCTTTTGAATATACGTTCAACTTTTGTAAAGGCGGAGAGAATGAGACAAAAAGAAGAGCTTCGAAGAGAAAAAGAAGCAATAAAAATGAAAGCTGCTATCGAGAAGGCAGCAGCACGGAAAATTGCGAAAGAATCTATGGAACTAATCGAGGATGAACGGTTAGAATTGTTGGAATTAGCCGCATCTCATAAGGGGTTGGCTTCGATAGTTTCACTTGACTACGAAACCTTGCAAAATCTTGATTCCTTTCGAGGTAAAGCCACTTCTTTTTGCCCATCATTCACCATTATACTTTATTGATACCATTGGTTTTGTAACAAGTTATCTATTTAGATAATTAGTGATAATGTTTTTGTAAGTTTGTAACTACTTATATGAGTCCATTTTATTTATTCTCAGATCATTTATGTTTGTTCCCACCAAAGTCTGTGCAAGTGCGGTTTAAAAGTCCGTTTTCTGATCATCCATGGATAGATTCAGAAGAAAACGTTGGAAATCTTTTTATGGTATTTTTTTATATTTTTTCATTCTTTCACAATGCACTTCTTAATTGTCATAATTAAAATGAACTAAATGAATTATCCGAAACAGGTTTGGAGATTCTGTATGACGTTTGCCGACATTCTCGGGCTTTGGCCGTTTACCCTTGATGAGTTTATTCAATCTCTTCATGATTACGTGAGTTTCACACAAATATCTTTGAATTTCTTCATTTCATTTCTATATAGAACACTTTTTTATATATTTTTTTATAAATATCAGGATTCAAGATTATTGGGAGAGGTTCACATTGCTCTCCTAAGGGTAATAGTACGAGATATCGAAGATGTCGCAAGGACACCCTCTGGTGGACCCGGGACTAACCAATACACGGTTGGTAATCCCGAAGGTGGCCATCCTCAGATTGTCGAAGGGGTAAAATCGGATCCCTAGAATTTTTTTTTACAGATGTCTTTGATATGGTTGCAACATATATTGACCAATGTTTTTTTTTCCTTTTTAATTAGGCATATATGTGGGGCTTTGACATACGCAACTGGCTTAAACATCTAAATCCATTAACATGGCCTGAAGTACTTCGACAATTTGCTTTGTCCGCTGGTTTTGGACCCCGGTTGAAAAAAGATAAAGCCAAACATCCGTGTTTGCCGGAAAATGATGAGGTGCATATCATGTTCTTTTTTTTATATAAATTGTTGTTGCCTAAACTCATGGAGTTTATTAGAGGTGTCAAGTTTAACTTGGTTGTGTTTCATCGCCAATGGGTTAAATCAAGAAAAGAGTTAATTACGTTTTTTGTCCCTGTTGTTTGTTGAAAATAACCATTACAGTCTATTAGCTTAAAAATGACCAAAACAGTGCCAGTACTTTCACTTTTGTAGCAATTACAATCCACCTCCATTAACCCCATCTATTTTACCGTTAAGTTTTGTAGACGTTTGTTAGCTACGGTAAATAACTTGACGGTAAATTGGATGGGGTGAGGTGGACTGTAATTGTTACAAAAGTGAAAGTACTGAAACTGTTTTGGCAATTTTGAACTAATAGACGGTAATGGTTATTTTCAACGAACCACAGGGACGGAAAACGTAAGTAACTCTTAAGAAAATTTAGCTAACAATGGAACGGGTCGAAAGTTGCCCAAAGTGTATTCAAATGCTTACAACTTTCTACATTGCTTTATTTAAATCAGATTATTATGTCAATAGCTAGTTATCTAATCATCATTATTCAATAGCGCATAATTGGTATTTATCCGGTGTGTGCTTGTGCAGGGTAAAGATTGTGAGGACGTAATTACCATGCTACGGAACGGTTCAGCTGCTGAGAACGCAGCCACGTTGATGCAAGAAAAAGGAACCCATCTTCAAAAAAAGTCTCGACATCGTATGACTCCCGGGACGCTTAAATTTGCTGCGTATCATGTTCTCTGTCTCGAGGGTAGCAAGGGCCTAAACGTCTTGGAACTTGCCCAAAAGATTCAGGTTATTATAAAAATATTGTATTTTGACTTGGGCTGTAAATGAACGAAACGTTCAGCGAACAGTCCGTGAACCATTCGACAGGAAGTTCGCTTGTGTTTGTTCATTTATTAAACAAACGAACACGAGCAAGAAATTTTCTTTGTTTAGTTAAACGAACATGAACAAAGGTCGCATTTGTTCATTTATGTTCGTGAACGTTTGGCAACGTGTTCATTTATGTTCGATTGTGTTCGATAGTTCATTAGTGTATTTGGTTTTTATATTTTATTTAAATTCTTCAAAATTCCGAGATATAACATATTTAATAAGTGTCAGTGTATTATATTGAAAGCTTGTTTGTGTTCGTTTGTTTCCATTTGTGTTCATGAATATTAGTTTGTGTTCATTTGTGTTCATCAACGTTCGTTTTCGTTCGTTGCCTAAAGTTAACAAAGGAACACAAGACGTTCATTTCCTTAACAAACGAACACGGACATAAAATCTCGTTCGGTAAGTGCTCATTAACAGTTTGGGAACACATATATTTCTCAACAAACGAACACGAACAAGGTCTTGTTCGTGTTCGTTCGGTTCGTTTCCAGCCCTACTTTGATGTTTCTTTTGTTATGAAGATTATATATTGACCACTCTTTTTAACAAAGATTGTTTTTTACTGTTCTTTTTGTAACTTTTGAAGAGAACGGGGCTTCGGGATCTTACAACAAGCAAGACACCGGATGCTTCAATCTCTGTTGCGTTATCACGGGACCCGATTATATTTGAAAGAGTAGCTCCTTCTACTTATTGTGTTCGGCCCGCTTATAGGAAGGATCCTGCTACTGCTGATGAAGTTATTTCATTGGCTAAAGAGAAGATACAGACGTACGCTAATGGAATTTTATCTGGGTTTAATTTTGAGGATGCTGAGAAAGATGAAGATTATGAATCTGAGGTTGTCGAGGGTCAAGAAATTGACGATTTTGGTACATCGTCTAGTATCAAAGACACCGGCTTTTTCGGTGAAGATGTTAAAACGTCCGTTCGTGAAGATGTTGATGTAGATATGAAAACCGAATTTGAAAATGCTGGTGAGTTTTTTGTATAGTTCTCCTGCCTTAAAAAAGTACATTTTCTAAATTATAAGGAACTCAAAAGACGTTTCTCTGGTCAGTCGTACTAGCCCAAATCATACTTGTTAATAGCGATTATCGCTCGCTTTAGCGAATAGCGTAGCGAATCTGGAGTAAGTCGCTATATGATGGTTAGAGACTAAATTGCGGGAAAATAGTGGATTTACGTTTTTTTGATAAATATTGATAGCCATTGAAAAAAGCAGCGTATTTAGGGTTTTTGTAGGGTTGCTAACGAACCGAACGGACACGAACAATTGTTCGTGTTCGTTTGTTAAGAAATATATGTGTTCACGAACTGTTCATGAACACTTACCGAACGAGATTTTATGTTCGTGTTCATTTGTTAAAGAAATGAACTTGTTCGTATTTGTTTGTGTTTGTTAATTTTAGGCAACAAACAAAAACGAACGTAGATGAGCACAAATGTGCACAAACTAATGTTCATGAACACACAAATGAAACAGACAAATACAAACAAGCGTTCATGAACATGATATATAATACACTGAGACTTATCAAATATTTTATTTGTTGGAATTTTGAAGTATTTAAATAAAATATAAAAACTAAAAACACTATCGAACACAAACAAACACGTTACCGAACGTTCACGAAAATAAATGAACGAACACGGTCTCTGTTCATGTTTGTTCATTTAACTAAACGAACAAAATTTCTTGTTCATGTTCGTTTGTTTAATAAACGAACTTCCCACCGAACAATTCACAAACTGTTCGCCGAACGTTTGGTTTGTTTGCAGCCCTAGTTTTTTGTTTCAGGATTGAAAAAGGAAGTGTATTTTCTTCCATATTTACCCGATTTTTGATAAATTCTAAATTTTTCTTTTAGTGTTGGTAAACATGAAATAGCACGATTTAGTGTTGGTAAACATGAAATAGCACGAAATAGCGCCCGCTATTTCATTGCTATGTAGCGTATTGGTAGCCTGTCGCTATCGTTTGCTATTCATTATTGACAACTATGGCCCAAATCACAAAGTAGACTTCTTTTGTGATTCTTTATAGTTTTGATTAGAAGTGGCAATTTTGAACTATTTACTTCGATTCGGGTTATGTTTCATGTTTCAACGGTTCATTTGGTAAAATTATATACTTAAGCTAAAAAGGAAATGGATGGGTTGGAGTGGTCGAAAATGGCCAACACGTTTTTTAATGCATAATACCTTCCAAGTCATTTTAATAAAAAAATGAATTATTACTAAAAACAAAAAACCTTATCGTATTTGACAATCAACTATTTACGTAAAACTCATTTAATTGGACAAGAAAGTGTTTTGTTCAACCTAAGCCGACCCAGTTGGGTACCTCTAATTATGATATTTATGCATGGTTGTTCCCTTTGTTGCTTTTTGATTTAAAATTAGCTTATATCTCTTTTTTTTTCAAGGCGTTGGGACGAGTAATATTAACCAAGAAAGTACCGAAATTGACGAAAGAAAATTAGGAGAGCCGTGGGTTCAATCACTTACAGAAGGGGAATATTCAGATCTTTGCGTTGAGGATCGTCTCAAAGCTCTCGTTGCTTTAATTAGCGTTGCCAATGAAGGGAACACTATTCGTGTAGTTCTTGAGGTAATTTCAAGTTCCGCATTTTCAAAATTTAATTTTAACCTTTTTTAAATAAATCTAAATCAATAACTTGTATTTCTATTAACCCTTGTATAGGATCGCTTAGATGCGGCCACGTCCGCTAGAAAGCAAATGTGGGCAGAAGCACAACTTGATAAAAAACGTTTGAAAGAAGAATTTACACCCAAATATCAAGAATCTTCTTTCATGGCGGCTACAGAAGGTAGTCAAAGCCCGTTGATTCCGGGTCAAAACGGTTCGGCGTGCCAGACAAATGGCCAAATTCAGAACAATGGAAATTATTCGACTGAAAGATCACGATTACAGTTGAAAGCTTTCATTGGTCACAAAGCAGAAGAAATGTACGTCTATAGATCGTTGCCGTTGGGTCAGGATCGGAGGCATAATCGATATTGGCAGTTTGTGACATCGAATTCAAGACATGATCCCGGGTCCGGCAGGATATTCGTTGAATTACAAAACGGTTTTTGGAGGCTAATCGATTCCGAAGAGGTAAACTTTACACTTTACATATACAATTTTTTATTTAGATGCCAGGATACAATGCGTTAATCATAATCCTTTTTTGAGGAAGTGATTTCACACATTTACTAAATAATGTTGATTTGGGTTAGGTTTATGTCTCTCTGCTAGGTCATATGGGCCGAATAAATTTTTAGTTAAAACTTAAACGGAAAGAAGTCAAAATTTTCCCAAATTGTTTGGTTAATACATTCAATCTTGAATCACTTCATTTACATAATTCGATTAATGTTATAATATTTTTTGTTGTAATTATATATATATATAACAATTCTTGAAACAAAAGTACTAGTAACTTTTTGTCTTTTAGTGTTTTTTTTGTTCTTTTTTTGTGCATCTTACCCTCTCAACTTTAGTGTTGACATTTACACCCCCTTAACTTTCTAAAATATCATTTTAATCCCCTCGGGTTCCTAAGGTTTCAGATGTACAGTTCCTTAACTAGAAAAAAGCTATTTTCTTATGTGCTTATTTTTATGTACGTGTTTGTACAAACGTTGGTTTACGTTCGACGTAAATTTTTTTCGTAAATGAGCCAGGTCAAATATAATACTTTTTTCGTGCTTATTTTTATGTACGTTTTTAGTTGGTTTATGTTTTGATGTAAATTTTGTTTGGTAACGAGTCGGCTCAAATATAATTGAATTACTTTACATTTCGACACTGCCGCAACGCGTGGCGGGTAAACTTACTAGTTATATCTATTATCTAAAACATGAAATGGTAGAACATCATTTTAGTGTGGTACGTAAATCGTTCTTAATTTATGTTAAAATAATTTATGGTTACCAATATTTTGCAAAGGCTACTGATGAAAAAGGGGTAACTTCAATAGAAAATTTGCCAAAAAGGTGTTCAGAGCTGTCATTTAAATCATAAATGTGAACTTTTTAACAATTATGGTTATTTTAAATCTTTTAATGTCCTACAAATCAGGCATTTGACGCTCTTCTGTCGTCATTGGATACACGTGGAGCTCGGGAATCTCATCTGCACATAATGCTGCAAAAAATAGAGTCGTCGTTTAAACAAAACATCAGAAGAAACTCAAATAACACCGGTGTTTCAAGTTCCGATTCAGTGGACCCGTCACCTTTTAAAATTGAGTTGCAGAGAAATGAATTGGAGAAAGAAAACGCTATGAAACGGTATCAAGATTTAGAAAAGTGGATGTGGAAAGAATGTTTATACTCATCAAATTTGTCGGCGAAGGCACATGGTAAACAAGCGTGCACCCCGCTACAGGGGATCTGTGATTCTTGTCACGGGTCTTATTGCTACGAGAAGGCTATTTGCCCACGATGCTATAGGTCTTTTAGCACGTTTGGTGACAAATTATGTTATCCCGAATTAGATATTCAAGATGGTGATTTTAAACCGAACAATTCAAATGACTGGGATATCACCCATCCAATAAGAATCCGATTGATCAAATCCATGTTAATGTTCTTGGAGGTAAGATTCGTATATGTTCAAATTGTTCATCTTGTTAACAGTATTCTATTTACCGTTTTGTTATGTGTGTTTATATGTTTGACTAATTGTTTGAAACTACATAGGCTTCCGTCCCACGTGAGGCCCTGCAATCTTCTTGGACCGAATACAGTAGGAGTCCTTGGGGTTCAAAGTTGCATGATTCATCGTCACCTGCGGATCTTCTACAGGTTAAACTCGATCTCTTAAACTATATATAATGCTCAAGAAAATAATCTTTATTTCTTGTGTAGAGTACACGGATGGTCCCTTTGGTTTGCACTTTGTAACACATTTAGTCCCTAGCTAACAAATAATGTTTCAGCCGGTCCAAGTTAAGGACTAAATGTGTTACAAAGTGCAAACCACAAGGACCATATGCATGTACTTTTGAAAAAAAGTTGGGGACTGAATGCGTTACAAAGTGCAAACCACAAGGATCATCCGTGTACTTGTGAAAAGCTAGGGACCAAATTCAAAATTTTGGTAAACCACGGGGATCTTGTGTGTACTTTACTATTATTTTTTTTTTTGAAAAAAAACGGTCTTTATTTTCTTAAAATATAATCTTTATTTTCTTGAATAATTGTATTTAAAAACGATCTTTATTTTTCTCGAAACATAGTCTTTATTTTCTTGAAATGCTGTTTTACATAACGTGGCTCAAATTTGTTGACTACAGGTTCTTACGCAGTTCGAGAGTGTCATAAAACGAGACTGTATGTCGTTGGAGTTTGAGACCACAGAGGAACTGCTTGGGACCTCTGGCTTATCGGACCGGGTGGGATCGGGCTTGGTCCCTGTACTTCCATGGATACCACAAACAACAGCTGCTGTCAGTCTCAGGCTTTTTGAGCTTGACGGCTCGATATCTTATACTCCTGAACAGAAAGCCGAGCTTAATATGGTACAAAAATCGAAAGATATTGTGGATGAGGTATACCTATCTCTCTATCTTTATTTTCTCGTTTTTTCACCCGAACATGCACATATTTTAGAAGTTTTGACTGTTGGGGTCAAACATGCTATACGCAAAAGTTTAATTAAAATTTAGAGTAAAATGCCATTTCCGTCCTTGAGGTTTGGTCAGTTTTGCGACCTTTGTCTAAAGGTTTGTTTTTTCGCATCTGGATCCAAAAGGTTTGAAATGTTGCCATTTTCATCTGACTTGTTAACTCCATCCATTTTTCTCCGTTAAGTCAGAGGTATTCCCATATTTTTTGTTAACTTAAAGGGCAGTTTGGTCTTAACGGATTCGGTCAAGGGTATTTTAAATGCTTGTACATAAAGTGAAGAAGCCCGAATTGCCCTTTTAATTAACAAAAGACGAAAATACCCCTGACTTAACGGTAAAAAATGGCAAGATTTCAAAACTTATGGATCCATATGCGGAAAAACAAACCTTTGGACCAAAGTTGCCAAACTGGCCAAACCTGAGGGACAAAAATGACATTTTACTCTCAAATTTAGAAGATGGGAGCTGTACATTTTGATCTATAGTTAAATTCCCTCTTTCTTCGAAACATTTGGAGTTATTTGCGGTTTTTTTATATTATTTATGTCAGCTTGTTTATCTTATTATTTATAACCTTAGCAAACTCGAAAAAAACCATTTTAGGTTTGTATTTGTACAAGTAGGAAACCAACGGTTTGGAACCGAACAACTCTTAACTGAACCTGTTCAAGTCGGTCTGCTTTTTGGTTGACATTAAATTTCAGACATTAACATAATCTTAAAACTTGTTTCTCCACAGAAAGCTCCGTTAAAGTTCACATTTTTGAAGAACATTGGGAAAACGTTGAACACAGATCACAGTAAACCTATAAAACTGCCTCGTGGTGGTGGCGGTGGACGTAGTCGTGGTGGCGGGAAGTTGCAGAAACGTGCAGCGGGCTTATCTATCTCCGGTGGCCGACAAAACATTAGAGCCAATGTTACAATGAGTCAAGTTACTAAACAACAAGCACATGCAATGGGCCAACTAACGGTTCGGAAAAGAATAATTGAAAAGGCTCAAGAAGAAGAGCCCGTACGGAACTTCATTGGTGAAGAATGGATTCATGGACCGGTTGACAAAATGGAAACCGACAATCCTGAGTTCCATGTTAGCGAAGAAGAAGAGACGAGTGAATCTGAATCTGATGATGATGACGGTGAGGGGCATCAAGTTGGGTTTGAAATGGGAAATGCGGAAAGTTCAGGGTATGGAATTGCAAATAATGAAAGTAGATGGGGTGGAATGGAAGTTAGCGATGACGAGGGGTTTGAAAATGTTGGAGAAGATGATGAGATTATGAATGATGATTATGTAGATGGGAATGATGGAAGGAGTTTCAAGGTGGAAGATTCGGATTCAGATTCTTTTGGTTCGGGTGAATATAGCGATTGAAGTCTTAAAACACGGCGAATATTTATATCAATTTTGAAGGTAGAAGATGATTTCTTTTTTCATGTTTTTTTTTTTAGTTTTTATACTGTGTTATAACTAGTAGATGTGTTTTTATGCATAATCATTGATGTAGGAAACAAAATAAAAATATAAGTTGTAGTGACGTTACGGATCCAAGAATTGTCATTAACGAGTCGTGGGTCAGGTAACAAGATGATTTAGACAAGTTTAAACGACCGCCAATTAAAATGATATAAACTTTCCATGATTAGGCGGTGTGACATTGGGTCACTCAAAAAGAAAGTCACCGTTAAAAAATAATATTTAAGTATGAGTAGCTAGGAGCAACATCAAGACGAGTAACCTCTCTCTACCTTAAACAACCAAAATAAATCCATTAGCTTCTATCGGACAAAAAAAAATGGTAGATACAAGGATCGGATTCCATTTAATTTTAAGAATCTTTAATTAGAGTAAATTGTCATTTTAGTCCCTGAGTTTTGTCCAAATTTGCCACTTTGATCCAAATAGTTTTTTTTTTGCATCTGGGTCCCTGACTTTTCTCTTTTGTTGCCAATTTGATCACTTTGCCTAACTCCATCCAAAAACTCCATCTTTAACCAGGGGTATTTTGGGGATTTTCATTTTAAATGTTTTTAATTGCCATTTTGATCCAATTCCAAAAAATCAAAAAAATTCCAAAAAATAATAAAAATTCTAAAAAATCCAAAAAAATCCGTTTCGGCGCGAACCGTTTCTACCCGAACCGTTTCAAGCCGAACCGTTTTGACCCGTACCGTTTCGAACCGAACCGTGCCGTTTCGAGCTGAACCGTTTCGAACCCGAACCGTTTCGAGCTGAACCGTTTCGACGCGAACCGTTTCGACCCGTACCGTTTCGACCGGTACCGTTTCGACCCGTACCGTTTTGACCCGTACCGTGCCGTATCGGTTCGCGTCGAAACGGTACGGGTCGAAACGGTTCGCGTTCGGCTCGAAACGGTACGGGTCGAAACGGTATGGGTCGAAACGGTTCGGCTTGAAACTGTTCGGCTTGAAACGGTTCGGCTTCGAAACGGTACGGGTCGAAACGGTTCGCGTCGAAACGGTTCAGCTTCGAAACGGTACGGGTCGAAACGGTTCGCGCCGAAACGGATTTTTTGGATTTTTTAGAATTTTTTGTTTTTTTAGAATTTTTATGATTTTTTATAATTTTTATTAGAGTTAAATGCCATTTTAGTCCCTGTGGTTTGGGCCATTTTGTCAGTTTAGTCCAAAGGTTTCATTTTTAACCTGTGGGTCCAAAAAGGTTTCACAGTTGCCATTTTAGTCCACTGGTTAACTTCATACATTTTTTCTGTTAACCAGAAGGCCATTTCGGTCATTTTATATGGCTGAATTGCGCTTTTAGTTAACAGAATTACATACAAAATGACCAAATTGGCCTTCTCGTTAACAGAAAAAATGGATGAAGTTAGCCAAGTGGACTAAAATGGCAACTGTGAAACCTTTTTGGACCCACAGGTTAAAAATGAAACCTTTGGACTAAACTGGGAAAATGACCCAAACCACAGGGACTAAAATGGCATTTAACTCTATTTATTATTTTTTGTAATTTTTTTGATTTTTTGGATTTTTTTGATTTTTTGGAATTGGATCAAAATGGCAATTAAAAACATTTAAAATGAAAATCCTCAAAATACCCCTGGTTAAAGATGGAGTTAGGCAAAGTGATCAAAATGGCAAGAAAAGGGAAAAGTCAGAGATCTAGATGCAAAAAAAAAAACTATTTGGATCAAAGTGGCAAATTTGGACAAAACTCAGGGACTAAAATAGCAATTTACTCCTTTAATTATGAAATATAGGGTTGAGCTAAATTGGTCATTTAATCAAATTATGACAATCATATTTTAACGTCTGTTGTTAAAAATCATATCCGTAACAAAATGTCAATTCAAAAGATATAAATTCTGATAATATATAAGTGCGTGATTCAAAATCTAAACATAACGCATGAACCATTCACATAATGTATTCTATAGATATGTCTATTGCTTTGTTTATTTTTATATTTGTTGCCGAAAGATACTTTTATGGATCAACAACCCTTGGACTTTTTCAATGATAGACTAGTAAGGGTTAAAATGGAAATTGAATTATTTGTTTTCAAACTTTTAAGGCGTTGTTGAGGCCTTTTGTGTCTCACTCTTTAAATATTAAACAATCAGTGATGTTATAAATTAGTCTTTACGTGTAAGGGGTGCTCAACTAGAGAAACTAGTTTTCTTTTCACCTCAGCAATCTTACCCTATCATATCAACTCCTATCTTCACTTCCTATTTTACATTTGACAACACTTTTTCCAAACAAATTTTCCTTTAAGAATCGAATTTGACGAGATAAAGATACAACCTTTAAATATATAAGGTCAAACAAATTACACCAAGATAGCCGGTAGGCGGGCAACAAGCTGCGCCGCTACCCCATTTTGAATAGCGAAACCTAACCTAGTAAAAACGAAACCCCGATCTCTAGGAGACAAAATGTTGCTGTGAACAACCCGTTGGACCCGTTCAAGAAATCGGATGGCTTCTGGAGCTAGCGCGCCAAAGGTATCAAAGGCAAAAGGGATAAAGGAATGTTGATTATCCTCGCAGGCTTTTGCGTGTTTGTCCATTTTCTTTGCTGCCGCCCTTGCAATCGCCTGACCAGGGACAAAACCGGTATCCCGTAAGCCTACAAGGGGGGACACCCCAGTAAGATCAACACAAGCGTGTTTACCTGCATCCCACCCGAAAACTAAAACGTCCGCGGGGCGCAATGTAGATCTTCCTTCCCTCGGATCTGTCAAAAAGTTTACGGGGGCTTCTTTCTTCACCGAGATCCCCGCTCGTTTGAGGATGTCCCCCAAGACATCCCGCACCCAGTCGTGCCTATACTTAAAACCTGGCAGTTCTTTACAGTGCAGAGCATGCTCCCCAAATTGGTCTAAACAAGCTTTCTGGCAAATCGGGCATTGCTCATCATCAGGGAACATAGGAATCATGAGCCGATATTTTAAGATAGCACGATATTCAACAGCTGACATCTTTTGGCCTAAGCCCTCGATGGGGATGACCGATAGAAAATCTTGGGCGTGGGGGCCCCGCAAGCATTCTAGGATGGCGTTCTGACGGGGGGTCGTACAGAAATCTGATCCAATATTCTGGGCGATACGACAAAACAGAGCACTCGCCAAAGTCTTCTGGGTCTTCGGTGGGGCGGTGTCCCTGTTAGCGAAACCGCCAATATCCAAATCCGGGAGGTGTCTATGCAACTCCCCCAGAGCCATGTCATAATCCCCATCCATTCCAACAACTCCACTCTCGCGCAGGATGTGATCTTGCAGCCCCCATGATTGAGCTCGCGAGGCAACAAAACCGTAAATGGAGACATCCATGGCCGATAAAAGCCCCAACCCCCCATCTTACAGGGTAGAGAAGCAACCCGCCACTGAAAATCCCCAAAAAACGGACCCCCACACACCACAATGTCCTCTATAGCCCCCCGTAGCCCTTTATCGAATACGGATACCGCCTCCTTTACAAACACAGGTTGACAAGTTCGCAGACCAAAAAGGAGCTTGGCGACACCCATGCAAGAGCGCAGCAGGAGAAGCTCACTTTGCGGGTCTCGGAGTTGCGAAAGGCTATGCATAAGGCCCACTGCCCGGGAAGCTCGCCGCGCAGCCAAAGCACTAATGAAACTGGGGTCCCGACTCACAGCCCCCCCAAGGAGTCTCACACCCCCCGTTGGTCTTCCAATCTCCTTCGGGAATAAACTAGCCTCCAATTTTTCTCCATTGCAAGACGGCCAAAATACCTCCGTTTTTTTTAAATTAAGCCGAAGCCCCAAAGGTGGCCCCTCAGATTGAATGATAGCCAGAGCCTTTGCTACCTCAGATGTTTTTCCCATAATAGTACCATCATCCAAATACCACGCGTGGAAGGGGAGGGTGCAACTCTCTCGTATACGTTGTGTGAGGGGGTGCAAGACAAGGGCGAACAAAAGAGGCCCCAAAGGATCCCCCTGCTGGACCCCCGTGGACGACCCAATGCAGTCATTACCCACATAAAGCCTAGCGGTTTGCCCATAAAGAAAATGAACCCACGGAAATATAGATGGGCATCGAATCCCAACCTTCCGCAGAAGAGCTGTGCGATCCACTAGGTTGAAAGCATTGGAGAAGTCAACGGTAAGCATGGCGAAGGCCCCATCATCGTGAAAGGCGTTAAGGAACCTGTTCGCGCTATGGAGGATAGCTTCAGCCCCATCTGGTGTCCCAACCCCGAATTGATGGTCCCCCAGGTACCTGACCATCTCTTTCCCTACCTTTTTCATCGCTATCTTGGAGACCATCCTACGCCAAATGGCCCCGACCGCAATAGGACGGATCCCCCCATCAGGTTTCAGCAAGGGGGTCAGAGGAGCGGAGGCAACGAACTCAGCAAGAGACCTGGGGCATAACCCCCCCAAGAAGACATTGACTACCCCGGTGATGGCTAAAACTAAACCCGAGGAGGTTGAGGACCCCTCCCCACAAAAGCTATCCAGTAAGTGTTGCGCCCTGAGCCCATCTCTCCCGCACGAAGTTCCTTTGGGGAAAGACTTAATGCACCCCAAAACGCACTCTGCATTAACAGTCAGGGGTGCCTGAGGGATTGGGCCTGCTGGCACAACCGGAGGGGGTGTAACCGGGTGTTTCTCCGCGAGGGCCTCCAAAGTGGAGGGCCCGAGGGGGGCAACTCCAGACGAGGACAACACCTTGACCGCAGCTGTGAAATGACCATCTGCCACTTTACGAAGGCACTGCTTAACATTGGAACAGCCCTCCCGACGGTCGGACCCAGTTACCGCCCCTTTCTCTTTTACATCCTGAAAGAGGGAAGCAACTAGCTCGCTGATCCCTTCCCCGTCTTTCCAGATAGAAAGAGCCCGTTGGATGCTAAGGCACTGTAACGTTTTCCTGTTCCCGGACCGACGTTCCTGCCTATTGGCAGGGCGCACAACTTTTAAAGTACAGCGAGGCAACAAGAGTAGCTTAACCCAATATTCAACCGACCCAGGGGTAGCAACCACCTTCCGCATAGCCGATGTTAGAGCTTGCGCGAACGCCATTCGACAACTAGGAGGAATGCTCTTGACTGTCGTGATGGGAAGAGAAAAAACCCGCTCCAGAAGGGAGCCATCCACACCGACAGAGGCAATGTCTTCCCCTGAAGCCCCCCCTCCCGAACCTAGTGGTTTGGGAATCCCCACAATAAAGTCCTCGGTCCCCCTCGAGCTAGGGACGAATTTAACAAGGTCATCAACATGATGACACCCCCGGCTAAGAGCATGCACAACCATGCACTCCCCGCACAGCCAGTTGTTAAGCGCTTTCAAAGTTTCTCCCACGTCCTCGTATAAGTCGGGATCCTTAGCAATCGCATCCCGTAAAGCATCTTTCCTGCTATCTGACTTGAGATGGTCCCGTTGGAAGTGAGAGGGCAGTCTCACGTACCCTTTGGACCCTACAAAACCATCTTTGCAAGAGTGGAAATTCCTGAAGGGGCAAGGCCTAAAACCCCCAGGGCCTCCCCCTTGCACAACACCTTTCACCATACACCTAAGAACAAAAACCCAACTCGAGCGAAGTAGGGGGATGCGCCAAAAACTAAAACTCCCTGTCAGGGAGGAAGGAGGGGGAGCAACCACGAGTTGCCTGCCCCCCTTACGGGGTTAGGACCCCACGCTTTAAAACATGGACAAAAGGTGCGACTAGATATATTTATTATTATTATTATTATTATATATATATATATATATATATATATATTATTATTATTTTTTTTTTTATAAAAATAAAAAAATATAAAAGTGTGATGCATTCACATTCATTCTCCAAAATTATGTGAGGAAAGTTTTATATTTTATGAAACTGGTTGTAGATGGTTGTGAATAGAAGAGAGAAAACATGTTATTACTGTTCCTCTGTAAATTTGAGGGATGTTGTTCATCCTTTATAATTTTAATATATTTTGAAAATGATTATGAGTGTAAGAGAGAAAATGTAATGATGAATGTATTAAAATGTTTATTTAATTAAAAAAGAGATAAATGATAGTGATTTATAATGTAATATAAGGTAAACAATATGGGGTTAGATATTAATGCTCTAACCCTCTTTCTCTCTCTTTTTTGAACGGTGAATACTCCCCTCTTCACCTTCACGGCGTTGAGTTTACCGCGTGGTGTTGTACAAAACTCATGCTCAAAGTGATGACCGTATTTAGTGATAGGTGAGGATTGATATCCAATACGGTGGTGATAAAACAACAAGAACATACACCCCATAGTAAAAACTATATGTTTCGTTCCTAATGAAAATGGATTCAAACTTCAAAGCACATAATTATGACAACTTGTTGCATAATTCGAGTTCATATCATGCACCTTTATAAATCTCCTCTTCAAGCTATATTCAAATCATCAATACACAAATCAGTTGTAGTATTTTCATTTCTGGTTTATTTTAAAAATAATAAAATCATTTATATTGCCTTTGTCACTAGGCATTTACTGCAAAATTTATGCCAAATACAATTATACTACTTTGTTCATTTTGACCAAACACCTACTCACATGGACTTTCCTTACACGTAACATATACTTTAAACATGCATTTTTTAAGTTTTGATTTCATTACATGAATAACTTACTCATATACATTTAATTGTAGATATCTTAGGTTCTTCTAAAAACGTCATGTACAATCTCACCTTCAAGACAATTTGTGGCCATCAATTTGACATTCTTATGAAATAAAAGTTTTATCGAAAGTTAGAGTGAATTACAGTTTTCATCCTCGTGGTTAAGAACCAAATCTAACACTTTTCGTAATGGCTTATGTATATATACATGAATTTCTTTGGTTAACAATGTTATCAATCATAATCATCTTAGTTGATTGCAAAGTCAATGTTTATGAGAACAAAATTAGTTTATGTCCAAACATACTTTTTAAAACACATACCAGTAATTAACGTTTGAATTTTAAATTAAGGAAAGCAAACATAGCTTTATACTGGGTTAACAGTTGGAAAATATTTATGATAAAACAAAAAGATTTACTAAGCTTAAACTATTAATTTTAGACGAAAAGGATATTAATTTTAGGGCATGTTTGGCTAAGCTTATTAGAGTTAAAAATGACTTTTAGGAAAAGGACTTTTTGAAAAGGAGTTTTTAAAAAGAGTGTTTGGATTAGCTTATAGGGTGGGAAAAACCAATAAGTCAATAAGTTGTTTTTTAAAAAGTGTTTGGCTTAGCTTATTGATGTAAAATGACTAAAATGAGCATTCTTTTAGATATAAGGGGGTAAAGAAGGGGTATATTGGTAATTTAATGTTTGAAAAGTTATAAGCTGGCCAAGAAGTCACAATATCCTTCTTAAAAACTCCTTTTCATTCATCTCAAAAAGCCATTTTCAAAAGCACTTTTCAATTTGACAAACACTAAAATAACTTATTGGCTTTTTGATTAAGCCAATAAGTCAATAAGTTACTTTGAAAAGCTTAGCCAAACATGCCCTTAGACCAAATGGATTGACCAAAAGGATTATATGGTTGAATACTTTGTGGGAGTGGGGGTGGGAATGTAGGCCTTTTAAGGTAGTTTGGGAAATCAATTAAAAATTTCTTTCTAGCAAGGGGTGAAGGTGTTTCATTTTTCATCACTCCATACCCCTGGCTTAAGCCAAAGTCAAATAAGGCAACTACAAACTTGTGAGTTTTTCCATTGTTAATGAAAACATTATTATCCATGTGATTTATTTGTTTTCTACTTTGTTGTTTATTAAATTGTTAATAGGTTTTTTTTAGTTGCGCGTTGCGGCGAAACGGAGCAAACGATAATGTAAAACAAACGTTATTTGAAAATGTAGAATGTTGTTTAGAAAGCCAAACGGTTAGAATCGGTTCAGTTTATCATCGTATCATTTTACGATAGCAAATAAATACTTTATTTTTTAATATAAATTCGTTTTTAATAAAACTTATATTAATCGAGGGTAAAAAGTAAGCTCAACTACGTACTTAAATTTAAAAAAAAAAATTAACGAACATAATTTATTAAAGAAATATCAAATTAATTGATAAAGTAAAGGTAAATTAAAAAAAAAAAAAAAATAAAGAAGAAAATATTATGGAAAACATAATAAATGATAAAGAAAATATGGTTTTAGAGAAGGAAAAATAAAAATACGTTAAAAGTTAAAAGTAAATAGAAAAAAATTAAAATATATTAAAAGTTAAAAATAAATATTAAAAAATATATTAATATAATAAAATATTAAAAAGCTATATATTATTTTAAAATTGAAATTACTATTCATCATCTTTCGAAAAATATTTATAACTAATATAATTGGTTAGAGTTTCTTATTTTTTTGTTTTTCATCTAAATTGATTTTGTGAACTAGTTGAAATTGAATAGTATGCCATCTTTTGATTTTGATTATTTGAATTCGTAGATTATATGATGTAAGTAGGATTTTTCTTATGAAGATGGTCAATATATTTGAGATAAATTAGCCTAAAGGAATTAGATATGTAGTATTTATTGATTACGGTGAGATTCATGATAATATAACTATGCTTAAACATAGGAAAATTTGGATAAAAGCTTTTGAACTTTGACAAAATCTTCTATCCACAAAGTCATAGTAATGTCGGCAGTTATTAAAACTCAAGGACCACTAATTATGTTGTTCCAAGCTTTCATTTTCTTACTAAATGACCACTAATTTCAGGGCCGGCTCTGGGCCTGGCAAACCCGTGCCGACGCCCGAGGCCCTAAAATTTCAAAGGGCGCGAAAAGTCTTTATAAGCTTGTATATATTTATTAAATTATATATTTAGTATATTTATCCGTTTATTTTGCAAAAAAAATATTGGTGGTGTAGTGGCAAAAACCATCTCAAAATAATCTAAAGGTCTTAAGTTCAAGTCTTTGCTCCATCACTAAAATTTTATTTTTGTAATTCACTTACTCTTAACCATAATTTTGGGCCCAATTCTTTTCGTCGCCCCAGTCCTAAAATTTTTCAAGAGTTTTCGGGGACGGCTCTGACTAATTTTGATGTTCTAAGCTTTGCTATTTTGTTGGAGGTAGTATTTTCTTCATTTACAAGTGACTATCTTTGTGACTTCAAATGGTGTATTCTTTTTCTTTTTATGTGTTACATGTTATGATTGTAAAGCATAATAGTAATTTTATTTATTTATCTTGTTTTTGTGAAAAGGGTCCCAATTTAAGAATTCGCTTTAGGCCATTAGAAAGGTTGAGCCGGCCCTGGTGATTTGTGACGGTTGTGTAAATCAATGAATTAATTTTGCGATTGGATTTATGTGGCTGGAACTCACTAATAACCTCGTTATACAAAAGTACTAGGTTAGAACCCCGTGTATTACACGGGTTGAATAAATGTAATTTTATATATTAAATTAAAATAGTTATTCTTTAAAAATCTCGTTTATTACACGAGTTGAACAAATGTAATTTTATATATTAAATAATAAAAAAATTATATCTCTAGGAACCCCATGTATTGTACTGAATAAATGTAATTTTATATACCAAATAATAAAAATCCGTGTATTGTACGGGTTTAATAAATCTAATTATATATACTAAATAGCAAAAAAATATATCTTAAAAACACTATGTATTACACGTGTTAAATAAATGTAATTTTGTATAGTAAATAATATGCTATTAGATTCATTTAAAAAATCATAAATTTTGTTCTGTTTAATTCGAATCAATTCACAAACTTGGTTAAGTTTAATTCGAATTGATTAGAACCCCAATTTGAAAAATCAGAAATAGAATTATATTATTAGCTTCTCTTCCTAATTAGTATTTTTTTTAAGTTTGATTTAATGTCTAGTAAGTTATTTCGTATTATTGTTTTTTTAAGTTTAAGATTATTGTTTTGTGTTATTATTTAAAAAATATCTTTAATTTATAACTTAAATTTGAAGATAATATATTATTAGAAAAAATAGAATGATTCTATCCGACATTCAAAGTAAGATAACATTTAATATTAATTGATTATTTATTATTTAATTAATTGATATAAGATAAGTATGAAAAGACAGGAAATTACAATTGTAGACGTCTTCAATGAATGACACGTGTTACTTATTGGTTTCTTTTATTATAGTAGATGTGTTATTATGGAAATAATTTTAAAAATTGTTTACGTTACTCAATACATACAAACCCCATGAGGGGTAATAGTACATGCTCCCAATTGGTTGAAATGGGTGGCAGCCTTAACAGTGTCAGGCAGCTGACTGACACTCCCCTATTGACCTAATAAATTTACGATTTTATCTCGCCTTAAAATTACGATTTTGAATCAATATAAAATTATGTTTTTACCTCTACTTAAAAGTAAATTTGCGCTTTTGCTCTCAGTTAAAATTTCGATTTTGCCATCGGTTTAAAATTATGATTTTGCTCCGTTTAAATTTACACTTTTGCCATTAGGTTTTTTTCCTTAAAATTACGATTTTTCCATCAGTTAAAAATTATGTTTTTACCACTCACTTAAAAATAAATGTACGCTTTTGCTTCCAGCTAAAAATTTCAATTTTGCCATCGGTTACAAATTACGATTTTGCCCCGTTTAAATTTACAGTTTAGCCATTAGTTTTTTCCTCACAACCAATTTACGATTTTCCCCTCAACTTAAATTTACATTTTCTCCATCGTTTTTTTTTGTTTTCCTGGTTAAATTACAAATTTGCCCCCAATGTAAAATTGCAGCCATGCCGGCAGCTGTCTGGCACTCCCCCGTTGGTTCTTTTAATTTACGATTTCATCCCTGAATTAAACTTATGATCTCGCCCTCACTTCAAAATTACGCTTTTCTCATCGTCTTAGTTTTTTTTTGCAAAACTATAAAAGTTTTTGTTTTAATTGGTTGACTCAATTTAATTTTTTTTTTCGTGTCAAGGAGCCGCCTAACACTCGCTCATTAGTTCTGAAAAATTACAGTTTTGCCCTGAGCTGAAAATTACGGTCTTATCATCGTTGTAATTTTTTTCCTAGCAAAATTATAGTAGTGTTTTTTTAATTGATTGAGAATTATTCGGCCATCGCCCCGCAACGCGGGCGGGGCATCAACTAGTTAAAATACAAAATATATATAGATACAAGGAGAAAGTGATGAAGTGATGATTGCTAATATATATCAACCAATAGAAACAAATTATATATGGGAATAATATTTTTTTTTATCGGTGAATTTCATGTATAAGATTATCGTATTCTTTAAATCAGAGAGTCTCGTATTGCCCTACTTTGGCCAGGCTATGTTGTTTTAACCGGCCTACACTGGCTTTAAAGTTTGGCTTTTTTTAGCGTTCCCCCGGGAAACCATTTGTGCCACCTGACAGTCATTGTGCCACCACAAGAGCAGAAGTCTCTGGTGTAGGATCGTTGATTCGATCAATACGAGTCTTTCAGAGTTAAATCTAAATCATTAGAAAGGCGGAATCAATCTAACAATCTTGAATCGGTGTTAGAATGTGAGTTGAAGCAGAGAGAAGTACTTTAAACTTGTTTTCCATTCATATATCAACGTTTTACACGCAGAGAAACCGGCAGCACTTCGTGTCAAAATCCTCTGAGCAGTTACAAATGAGAAAACCTAACACCCCTATATATAGGGGAGCCAGTTCATATGAAGTGGATCAACCCAGTTCATACGAACTGGACAACATCCAGTTCATACGAATTGGTCAACTCCACTCCATGCGAACTGGGCTATTAACATAACATTACAACTTTTAAACCTTTCAAATACATACACGACACGACTGACGACGTAGGCTATAGACATTATGCACTAACAAACTCCCCCTTGGATATTGCCGGAGTCTTCAGTCTGTATGTCTTCACAACTTCCTTCACAAAGACTTGAATTTTTCTTCACTTTGTTTCGGCTTCTTCAGCAATGCTTTCCTGAGCTTTTCATTCTCTTTAGCAGCTCTCTTTTCTTCCGCTGCGCTTTTGCACACATGTAGCTCTATCAATCTTGTCTTTCTTTTCACACACAACTTTCCTTCTTAGCTTTCATAAACACTTTCTTCAGGCTCCCCCTTTCGTTAAGCTTCCGTGCTTTCGGGATCGACACCCGGCTTTCCAGTTACAAGCTCTTCCTAACGTTGAACTCATTTTCAGACTCCCCCTTAGACTCATCTATCGGGATCGTAATCTGGAACTTTTACCTGTAAATCTCAAACATTTATGAGTAAAAGCATTTTGAACTTTTAGCTTTTTAACTTTTTACCAACACACTTAGTTAACCAAGTTCAAGTTAATGACCCTGGTCAACTGTTTAGTCCTGCCAAGTCCAAGTCAATGACCTTGGCTGACCAATTTCAGATCTTGCTGACTTTCTAAAATAGATTTAAGTTCAAATTAATGAACTTTTAAACTTTTTTGAACAATTACCAACACCTTTTCACAAACTTTTTCTTATCCAACCCCAAAGATCCAACTTGTTTAGCACCGTGAGACTTTGATCATCAGATCCCCAACGTCTGTTGTCGAAAATAAGATGAAAATATCAAATCTTTTTGGATTTTATAAAATTTTGCTAAAACAAACAGGAAATTTTTTGGGTTTTAAAAAACAGTAAACTGTACACACATATTTACAGACAACTTTTTGTGAGTATGCGTTAGAGGATCATATCAGTTTATTGAGACACATCAGCTGCACCGTTGATCTAAACTTTACCACTTAAAGCTTTTAAACAATTCACCCTAGATCATCGATATTGTGGTCCACTTAAACTCCTCTAGGATGTTCGTAATGCTTACCGATACGTTTAAGGTATATTAGATAGCACTAAAATCCTATGGGCCCCACAATCTAAGCATATCCCCTCATCATGTAATGCACTGACCCTAATAACGCTTTTAAACTTTCATCAACTGTGATTTGTGCAAAAATAACTCAGAACACTAAACATTAACGATTAGGTCGATACTCCCGTATACACAGAGATCGTCCAATGTTTAAGTAAAATAAGGAAAAATAAAACAAGTTGAAAGTGTTTAGGCTTTAACCACCAGTTCGATACTCCCGTATACACAGAGGTGATCCAAAGCTTAAAGAAAACACCAAAGAAACTAACGCAGAATGATTAGGCATTAACATCCAGGTCGATACTCCCGTATACGCAGAGGATATCCAATGCTTAATCAAAATAAAGAAATCAAACAAGTTTAAATTTTTGCAAAAAGAAAACACAAAATCACAGTGACTTTTCAGCAAAGTTGTGAAAGCTCACAAGCTTACCAGTTTTATGTACTAAGACAATCAGCAATTACCGAGCAGGCACACAGTCAAGAAGGACAAAACTAAGTACTATGCGTTCGACGGTGTTTCCCACCAGACTTAGGCATTTTGCGTTATGTTTGTATCGTTTTCGTAAAACTACTAGTCTTAGCTGAGCCTATCGACACATCCCTAGTGAGACTGTTTAAAACTTTATAAAACTTCACATTTCTCTAGCATGCACTGATAGCCCACTGATGTACTATCGTTTCCTCTTTTTACAACGAAACTCATTTTGCCTTTTTAATGTTTTTGCATTTTTGAAATTTTATCATGTTTTTGTATTTTCTATAAACTTTCTCCCCATAAAATCAAAAACATATTTTTGTGTTTTTGGTTTTATCAAAAGCAGTAAAGAAACTGTACAGAAAAACATGACAACAAAACGTAGATCACTTCTGATCACCGTCATCTTCTGCTTCACATGCACCCCCATGATTTACAAACCACTTGATTATAACGTTTTGAAACCATTTTTCAATCTAGATTTATCATGTGTTTGTTCAGCCGTGAGGGTTTCGGCGTATTCCTTTTAAATTTTTCAAAAAATTTAACAATTTAAACCACTGTTTTAAACCACAAATACAAGATTTTCTCCTCACTTGCCAGGCTGTTCCGTTATTCATGCTGAACTTGAATTGACTCCTGAACACCTGTACAAGCATAAAAATTTGATTAGATCTGAATTTGAACCCAAACCATACTGAAATGAATAAACTCCCTGGTTTCAGACACAGGGACCAGCAGCCTCATCAAAGAGTCAAACGTTTCGTTCTTTCTCTCTAGAAACACTGTGCCTTTTTATCCGATGTTGTTGCAACACTCATGTCTAGTATATAGTGATCGTTTTCACTAGGAACGCGCATCAACACCATTTCTTCAGGAATCTTAAACCCCGGTTTTAAGAATCAGACATTCATCCTTTGTAAAATGAACAGTAAATGAGTTATCACAAATCTGAGAGATGCTCAACAGATTGCCTTCCAACTCAGCAATGTAGTTCACTTTTTCAAATGAGACGACCCCGTTTGTGAGTATTCCTTCACCAACTATTCTTCCACCTTGAGTTCCCGCAAACCTGACATATCTTCCATTGATTGATTTGACGTCGTAGAGCAATGCTAACATCCCTGTCATGTGCCTTGAGGCGCCGCTATCCATGATCCACTTAGAAATGATAGATCTCGGAAGCCCCTGCACACATCAAACAACATTTAGTTAAACAATGCTACCCAAGATTTGTTAACGTTTGGTACAGTACAAAATACAATGTCATGAACTACTTTGTCAAGTTTTGGAATGTTGAAAACAACATTTGGAACATCAGGTTTTGGTTTTGATTTTAGAGTTCCCTCCTTGATAGGTGGGAATTCTTCAATCAACTTGTCTGATTCAAACTCAAGTTTCTCAATATCGGTTGCAAAAACTTTTGATTCAGATTTTAAAACTTTTTCCATTTTCTTTTCATCAAAAGAGCGTTTAGGTTTCTCCACCCATGTTTGACTTTGCGAAGTCTTTGTTTTAGGATAAACCTTTGAAGTCTTTTGTGTTTTCGAAGATTCATCAGTTTCAAAAGTTGATTTTGGTTTGTCCTCAGACTTCAAAGATTCACCGCATTTCAGAATACGCACGGGGGATACCATCGGTGATTTTCCCTTAACATCTTTTGAAACTTTTGGTTTTGGTTTATGGAAAACTGGTTTTATGATCTTTTTAACACATTGTTTCGCCATGTGACCAATTTCATTGCAGCGATAACAGATTCTTTTGTCATATTCAACAAAAGTGGATCTGTTGGTCTCTTCTTTCAACTTTTTGGCTGCTATTAAATCGTCAACTGCTTTCTGACTAAAGATATAATCTTTTTTAGAAACAGTATTCTTACCCGCCACAAACACATCACTCAAGTTTTCTTTTGGCTTAACCTCCTTTTTAGCCATTTTCTTCTCAAAACCGACACCTTTCTTTTTGAAATTGTTACCATGTCTTTTGTTATGACCATTGTTACCCACCCATTCTTTCTTTCCCGGGTTGTTTGGTTGTTGTTTCACAAAAGATTTTTTCGGTTTTGATAGAAATGCGTTGTTGTTGACTTCTGAAATATCAATTTCTACAAGTTTAAAAACTTTTTCAACATTTTGCAAGTTCGCATTCTGAATCGGATACTCAAAATCAGTATAGAGTTTGTCAGTTCCGGTCATTGTGTAAACCACAATGATTGAATCGACATCCACAACTTTATCTGATTTTGGGATGAACTTGTCAAGAAAGTTTCCGTCATGTTCAGAATCTGAACTTGAATTCTCAAAATGAGTTTTAACCGTTTTAAAATCACTGTTATCACTCTCTTCATCCAACACTTGGTCTACAACTGTTTTCACAAGTTGTGACTCATTATCGGTGTCAGACGGAGAGAATGTAACATCTATGCTTTCCGGTAACTCATTCTCCTCTAACCTCAATTTGAGGTTCAATGCCTCTTCCACCCCATCTGGATACTTCTGAGTGGAACATTTTTGAAATCTGTTTGTTGAGGAACGATCTGATCAATCACATATGATGATGAAAGATAACTGATCAGCTTTTTGTCGATTCTTTCTGTTTCAATTCGCATCAGTTCAAGTTCCTTCTTTAGAGATGCGATTGTGTCCAGATGTATGTTTGTCGACATTTGCTTATCCATGACCGTAGCTTTGAGAAAATTAACAGTTTTATCATTTGCTATACTCTCTTTGTGAATCGCCTTAATTGATCGTGACAGAGTGTCATAAGCTTCTTTAACATCATTAAAATCAAATTTTAATTTATCGTGAAACTTTTTCAACTCTTGAAACTGTTTGTCTTTTTCAAGACAATCCATGCATGGTTTTAAACAGTTTTCGCATGGTTTTTCAAGAATTTGATCAACTTTTTCAAAAGCATTTTCTTGTTTGTCCTTTTTATTTCCTGTTTTACCAATCTCTCTGGACTCGGACTCAGATTTATCTCCGGATTTGGACTCCACATTTTCTGATTTACCATCGGACTCAGACTTCACATTTTCTGACAAAATTGACTCCTTTTCGACCGATACTAACTCCTGAGTTGCCTCTTTGGTCTCATTGTTATCAGGAGATATTTTAGTTTGTTCTACCTCTTGCAGCTTGACCATGAGGGCTTTAACAGCAATTTCTTTCAAAGTCGCTTCATTCATCTCTTTTGAAACATCAACGATCTCTTGAACCAGAGTTTGTTCAACTTCATACTGTGGGCAAAAACCCGTAGTCGGTTCTTCAAAGAAACCTGCAAAAGAATCAAACACATGAGGAAGCATTATAGATTTAAATGAATTAACAATAACCTCCTGTTGAGACTGATAATAATTGACTGCTGCTGCTGCTTCTGTAAAATCTTGACCATTCTTGATGTTCACTGCAATGTTGCATTGTATCCCAGAAACGTAACTCTAATTTAAACTTGACGATCCTTGAGGAGACACCTGTTCTTGAACCTTAGGATTCGGTTCATAACTTGTGAACGGTGAATAGTTGTTCGGTGTGCTCTGTGAAGCTCCCGATGAATCTGCACTAAATGCTGTCTGGATACGGGAGTATATTCTAAGGTGGGACACGCGAATAAGTTCAAGTGCTTAAACACTAATCTCGTATCTCAAAACAGTTGAACTTTGTGTGAAAATTTAAGTGGATCAGTATACTGACAATCTAAGTGAATCGTTTAGAACTTAAAGTGTTTAAAGGTCAACAGTGCTAGTGATTTGTCAAAAGCTGATATGATCCTCTTACACAAACTTACAAAAATATTGTTTGTAAATATTTCTTTACTGCTTTTCTTTAAACAAAAATCCAAAAATATTATCTGTATGTTTTAGCATAATTTTTGAAAAATCAAAAAGATTTTATTTCATCTTATTTTCGACAACTGATGTTGAAAAGCTGATTTTCAAAATTTCGAGTGCAGAACATGATGAACAACAAGGTTTGGGAGAGTTTGTTTGAAACGAGAAATGATTAAATGGTTCATTAATTTGAAACCAAATTTGAGTGTTTCGAATACTAGTGGTTAAGCAGTGATCATTTTGATTGGAGAAATGATTGATGATTGAATGATATCTACAAGTGGTTTCTAAATTTGTTAAATTTTAAACAACTGTGAAATTTACTTTTGGGTAGAGTATGTGCAGATAGTGAATTCCAGACTGCGATCCCAGCTTATCGAAAGGGGGAGTCTGAAGTCGTTAGAACTAGGTTCCTGATCCTTTAACTACGGAGAGCCATGAGATGTTTTTGAACCTGTGAGCAAGAAGAAGATGCTTATGCTGATAAGCTTAGGAATCAAGAGATCTGATCAAGAGAGAGGATAAAGCCAGATTGAGATTCTGATAGAAGAAGAGAGAGATTGACGGATGCTTACAGAGAAAGATACTTTGAAGAGAGCGTGAAGACCGATAAAGACTGAAGACTCGACACACTGAAGACTCGTCAACATCCAAGGGGGAGTTTGTTGGTGCATATGTCTGTTGACTTCGTCTTGTATCGAGTCATGTATTAGTATAGATAGGCCAGAAAGCACGAGATGTCAATTTCATGAGAACTGGCCAGAAAGCACGAAATGGCAGTTTCGTGAGGACTGGCCAGAAAGCATGAAAGTTCATGAGGAGTGGCACTCCTATAAATAGAGGTCTTGGGTCTTTCATTTGTAACTTTTGCAATTCTGGTAGCGAAGCTCTGCCGAAGTGTCGGATCGATCTGTAACTTTGTCAAATCAATACAAACGACAATTAAACCACTTCTTCATGCAAATCAAGCTGATTCAACATCAAAATTTCTGTTTCCGCCTCTCGTTTTGATCAAGAATTCTTCTGATCGACTCATCTGGCATAACACATGGTGGGACCAAAAACCGGTTGGGCTCGGGAATCGAACTGACAACCTCACACAAGGACTAGTTCAAATCCTTCACTGCCTATATCCAACCCATATGACACAAGTGAGAATTAAATTTGAGTCTCTATTGAAAAACTCAAGTCTCTTACCACTGAGACACGAGCAAGGGGACAATGAGGGAATAATATAAAGACATGACCTCTTGTCATGCTTTGTCAAGCACATTAATGCTCTACTTTTCGCATCCCATAATTGAAGCACTTTATGACCACAATCTTCCTCCATTTTATCTCCAATTTGTACGTAAAAAGGTCTAACCTTTTCTTAAAAAATAAAAAAAAAGTAAACTGCAGTTTTAACCCTGGGGTTTAAGGCCTGAAACTCTTACCCTATATTTTTACATTTTTGTTTCGTTACACCCTGTGCATGGCCAATTTGATCAATGTTGGACCCTTTTTAATGACATCACATATCTGTTAGTTGTGATGTGAAAAGACATTTATACCCTTTCTTTTTAAAACTTGTCTTTTATAACAACTAAACATTTTACCCCCTGATGCAAAATGACAATTATATCCTTTCCATTTATACCTAGTACTTTGTAACACCTATACGTTTTAATCCCTGCGAACATGTTAAACAATACCGCCTTAAATGTTTGACCCTATAAAGTCAAATAAAGCATTTAACACTGACCAGGCAAAGTCAAACGTGTAATTTGTGCGTAATTACCAATTAGAATGTACATACATTGGCCATTGAAACTTTCTTATGAAGAAAAGAAAGATTGTCATGCAAGATTTCATTAATGAAACATTCAAAATGACAAAAACTAAGTTAGCATTAATAACTTAGATATTCAACACAATGTAGGTGTTTGAATTATACAATAATAACATGATCTTGGTAAAAGTAAGTTACCTAACATCAAGATCATCAAAAAATTCCTAAACATATATCATATAATAAGTAAAACATATATCATATCATGCTAGTCTCGATGCAAATGCAGTGGCAGGTCGAGCAGTGTCAACTCCAGGGTTGGGTTATCAAACATAGTGACAACCATATGGACGATCAACCTTTAAAGGGTCAACCCTAAATTCAACTACAAAACATCGTTTAAAATCAGTAGTATACACACAAGTTCATTACAATCATACCAGCAATGCATAGGTTCATTATAGCTTCATTACAGGTTTTGTTTAAGATCAAAGCAATAATCTCGAAAACATGGCATCATACCAGCAATACACAGGTGGAAGATCAAAGCAATAATTCCCATACCAGCAATGTAATACAATGTTTACAATTAGTGTGTTTTAATAGTCATACGAATAGTTAACCCTTATTGTTTATAATAAAAAACAATAAACCTTGTTTGTCAATAAAAAATGAACGATTAACCCTCAATTAAAACTCTAAACAGTTATAAACCATGTTTAATCGATGTTTATATAAGTAAACTGTTAAAGTTGTAAATTTATACCTCGAATCGATCGTAGTATGGTGAGGAACATGGTCCTAATCGGCATTGCAGGTTGTTCGAATGATCGATTTCAACGTTGGTCGCCGAAATTGCAACGAGGATCGCTGTAAATTTGGAGTCAGAGCCGAGAGAGTTTCATGTGAAAACAAGGTGTAATGGTGAATGGGGTTTAATATGCTAAGGTCCGGAATAGACATGGCTGAGTAATAAAATAGGAAACTACAATAATAACCCTCACTATTCTGTTGACTATTAGCTTTGTAGTGTTAACTTTAACGACGTTAGGACCCAGAGTCCATCATTGATAAATTGGCCATACACGGGGTGTAAAGCAGTAAAAAAATTGAAAATAGAGAATAAGAGTGTTAGCGTCCCCCAAACATCAGGGTATAAAATTGCAGTTTATTTAAAAAAACTTTGTGAGGGCTTATTCAAAAAATTTTTACAAATCTTGACCTCTCAAGTCTCAACTTTCATTTTTTTTTTACCAATTGTTGGGATTGAACCCTACCAGAGGAACAGATAATTAAAGCCAAAACTGGATCAGAGCAGTGGATCCAGAATAAGCTGATGTTACATACAAGTCTCTCCCCTTGAAAGTGAATTCAACTTCTGCTGACCTCCTATCTACTGATCGTGCAATCTGCTGATCTACAAACTGCTGATCAAGTAAAGACCTGATGAAAGACTAAAGCTCTGCTGCTCAATCTACTGCCTTGTTTCAAGCACTGCTGATCCGGACAAGTACTGCTGGGTTCACAGCAGTGGAGGGATGCAGCAGTTGTTTACTCTGTCTTTATGTTATGTAATGTAATAAGCAGTAGTTAGTATAGCAGTGTTTGTATAGATCAGAGGTTAGAGTTTGTTAGGAGGTTAGATGTCACTTTCATGGTGACGTCAGCTTAGATGCTCAGTGGTTTGCTAGTGCCTATAAATAGAACAGTGCTCTGTACTGTTCTATTAGCTCTTTGCAAAATCGTTTTCTCTGCACGAACAAACACTGAGCTCTGGCTGAGGGGGAGTTTGTATCAAGCATTGCTTTGTAATCGTTGTTGAAACTAAATTCAATCTTTCGGTTCATAGTGAAAAGTGTTTTGATTAAAGCAATACTCTCGTTTGATTGTATGCAAAGTTTGTTTCCATCTTAATTCCGCTGCACAATTCATTCATTTCCATCTTATTTTCAAACGTAAAATACAATCAAAACCAAACTCAGATCCAACACCAATCATACTAATAAAAAAATTACAAGATGACCCTTTTAGAGCTTATTATTTAAATCTTAAAGTTTCTGTAACACCCGTATCAATAAATCAAGATTATAATAGTAAGTACGCATTTTAAGTGAAAATGAGACCTTTCAAAACTTTGACAAGTTAACGTACATACATGATTTAAGTATTTGAAATGTATTAACAATTGTTTACAAAGATTGTTTATAACTAAAACAAAATAAGATCCTTGCGGAAGCCTTAAGAGACATGTGTTCGGTTCACTTCATTGCTTGATCGAAATCCGGATGGTAGCCACATTCACCTAATGTCAAAACCACGTTAAATGTTAGTTTTGAGAACTTTAAAACGTATATTATCGTGTTCTAAAGCCAAACAATGAAAAGAAAATAAAATTCTAGCATTTAGGGTCTGTCGTGCCCCGCGACAGATTAACCCTAAGTTTACGTGCCCCGCGAGAGCTTCCCGCGTGTCGCGACAGAGTTAACGTCCTCTGTCGCGTGCCGCGTGGGACTCCTTTTTCCAGCGAATGCAGGTTAAAATCCTGCATCTTCTGCCCAACACCAATTTTCACAATTCCAACTTCAAACGCTCATAACTTTTAATCTAGATGTCCGTTTTACGCGATTCTTTTTCCTACGCGCTCGTAATTTAATTCTCCATCTCGTGGAGTTAAAATTCAACATTTAAACTAATAAAATTCTAAATTTTTAAGCATTCGGCTTATTATTCAATTTCAACATTTTGATCCGTTTGTATTCAAAACCACCAACTTGTTTCTTACACAACCAAAATACATACGTCAATGTATTTAACTCAAGACCTCTAGCTCGGGTTCATACTTTCTTATGAAATACGTATGCACATAAAACCATTTTGACCTATTTAGAGAATATTAAGCACTTTAGTCTGAAACTCGTTCTTTTCCTTTCACACTTCATAATTCTACATTCAAGGTATCTACTTATATCTCCTAATCATAATGCAAGTTTCCAAACAACCCATATGGGTCGTTTGCCCGATTTACCCATCAAGGGCTTTTTGGTCAATTTTAGTCCCTCATTTTACGACGAAGGACTTCCACTAATTTATTGACTAAAATACAACTTTTAACCATAAATCTAACTATATGTACCTGGCTCGGGTCATAGCATTGACCCGTTTACATACCTCTTGCTTTAAATTTTCTAATTAACGCAACGCAACATATGTTATTTCCTGTAATCACAAAACTCAAGAAGTAGTCGTCAGTTATTATTGTCAAATGGTATTAACACGCCATTTGTCCCGTTTAGTCGACATGACCATTTATCAACGTATGATGGTATATTAGTACCATCATGCCCCTTGAACCAATTCCGGTTCGCACCGTGAGTTTCTACTACTTAAAAGACATTTTCTTAGATTGTCCGGCCCGTTATAATTTTTACCAAATGGTGTCTTTATTTTGATCACTATTAACCATTAATTTGACCCATTTGGTTGTCGAGTGAATTCCATCACCTCATTGACATACCAACCCAACCATTTTCGCTATATCAACCTTAAACATATTTTAACTAAGCTTGTCTATATAAATGTAACGAGACGACAAGTCGCGTACCTTTAAAGCGTTCCCTTCAAGCGTGTGTCCGCTCCGGCTTGTCCGCTTGAAGACCGGTTTCCTTGCCTAAAGAGTTCAATCCACAAATCGTTTAGAACCCTTTTTATAAGTCTTAACGCATAATTTGCCATATCAATCAAACATGCGTTTTTGTCCGATTTTCAACATTTATCTTTCACTTAGTCATTTTAACGAACACCTAACGGGTATAATTTTACATATTTAAAATCAAGTTCATAACTTGTTATTTTTGCCCAATATAAACGTACATTTCAATTCCATTATGTCAAGCATGCATACTATTATCAGAATCATCTTATAGAAATCAAGTAGCACCACTTTTGACAGTCATAATTCTTGTGTTCATCCTATTTCTACAAAACCCATTTAACTTATAACTGGATTATCATGAACTTCATAGTCTAAACACAAATTCAGCAAGTTATTGACTAGGGTTTACTCCTACGCATGTTTTCATTACTAATTTCATCTAAACATCAATTAATCAAGCTCAGATTTCGATTTCACAAATCATCAAGAATTTGAGATGAAACCAAATGATGAAATTTAGCATACCTTATGATCCCTTCACCGAGGTGATCATGAATTTGTGCTTGGATTTCGATTTGGGTTAGATTTACCCCTTCAATTTGCTGATTTTATGCTTGTTAGGGTTTGAGCTAGAGAGCTTCTTGGCTCCTGTGATTATGTCGACCAGAACACAAACTCAAGATGTGTGTTTTGGTGTTGGATTTTTTTATTTATTTAAAACTAGTTTCTAGTTTAACACTTTTAACCCCTCTACTTTTCCCAAGTTTTATTTAGGGTGTTTTAATCAAGTTTCCTCATTACTACAAGGCTTGTAATTAACTAGGTTATTTATTTCCTAGTAATTTTTATCTTGTTCATAACCCGTTTTATTTTAAGTCTCGTTAACTAGGGCCTTTTATATACTTTGTTTTCTCCAAGTATCTTCCATCCTTTTAATAAATATTAGATTTATTTATTTAAATCCTAATATTCACCGGGTTTACTTTTACCACCTATGGTATTTTACCCGTTTATTTTTGGTTAATCTAGTATAATTAACAAACCCATTTTTTTTGGGGTGTTACAGTTTCCCATATATTTTTGTTATTTATACTTTTTAAGTTTACGTTTTTTTATTGTTTCCATCATTTTGTTCTTGATATCGATTATTCACCTTATGCTTTGCCTTACAAATGAGTTTAATGTTTGATTAAATGGACCTTTTAATGATTATTCGAAAGAAATTTTGGGACCTAAACATCACTACTATTTTTTCTTAAAAGTCATAACAAAAGTTTGGCTGTCTGATCTAATGTAAACTACATTTGTTTCCATGTATAGTTTGTATAGTAATTTGAGTAATTTTATGTCATTTTACCATTGGTTTTGCGTTTTATTGTATTTTGTGTGCTTTGCAGGGTTCCGGAAGCCAAAACAAGCTGAAACGTTAAAGAAACGAGCACACAGGAGGAGGTTTGAGCTTAGTGAAAGATTCTCATGGAATGCAAATGGATATTTTAGAAGATGAGAAGATATAGAATTGAATTACGAATCCACCCAATAGTTAAACAGCCTAGTAGCTTTCCATAGGTGTGTTCTCGAGAAGGGTCGAGGGTCCTGCTCGGTTATCCTCTAGGTTTTGTATCTTTCGATCCCGGTTCCATAATACTCCCATAACCGATAGAACGTGTCAAACATATGTAGGATTCTAGCCTAGGTAGTGTCTACCCATCTGTAAGGACCTGCAAAATTATCCATAAACGACCCGTAAGTTAAAACCCGGACCCCTGAAACCCTAATACGCATGAAAAACCAAGAAAACATGAAATCTGGTTTTCACGCGGGCCGCGTAAGCCATAAGGAAAGGCTACGCGGGCCGCGTCAACTTAAAAAGTCTCCGGATAAGCATTCAAGCCATGTGTCGCACACGTGGCAACCCTACTCGTGACACACAAGCCCTACACGTAGACAAGGGGCCCTCGCGGGCCGCGTAAAAGTGTTGTTAAGGTTTACGCAGGCTGCGTAAAACCTAGAAAATCAGCTATAAGTAGCCTGTGCATGGGACTTGCTTCTGTATTCGAAAATTTCATCTCAAAACGTCCATATTATGCTGAAAACAAGTATTAAGGGGCCACGACGCTGCTACGATACAGGGTATTAACTCGATCACTGCTACGATACAATGTCCGATCGATTGAAACCGATCCGATGGATGTTTAAGTGCTGCCCGTATTTAGGCTATGCTTTGTCATTCGTCGTGAGGGTTTTGATTTCGTGAGTTTATCGTAAAAAGTTGTATTAAGTTACTGACCTAGTTTCGTGTGCATTGTTGTTTAAATTAGGTTATCAGGCTTATCAGTAGGCTAAACTCTGCCCAACTAAACTTGCAATGTGAGTCATTCTCTTTTTATCAACAATCTTTTACAATACTCAAATTATTTTCAAAAGTTATAATTACAGGGATTAAGTCTTGGTTATCTTGAATCACTGGCAAGTGGGGTATTGTGCACATTACTAATTTCTCACGGTTAGGTTCATCAACCTAACAGTGATAATCATCACTACTTGGGTGAAAGGACCCAATAGTGGTATGACCATCGTCACCAGGGTGTGACACGGCGCCAGATAAAAATAAGATAGTAGCCATTGTAATCGCTCTTATGCTGTAATCTATAACTAATGTGTCGTTTTCTTTAACCTGAATGACTCGCCAGTATTTCCCCGCTGATAAAATATTTTTAAACATGTTTCAGGTGACTTACTGTGAATCAAGGAAAAAGTGCTACGGAGCACTAACAAGCTTGAAGTGGTGGCTCAATAAAATAAATAAACATGTTTTGTAAAACAAGGGATTTCCTCGTGAAATTCCCTTCATTGTAAATTACGGGGTTTGTCCCAAATTGTGAAATAAAATAATCAGGCATTTTCAAGTTTTAAAAGATCCTGTTAAACTTCCGCTGTCAACTCAAATAATAAATACCACGGGTTTCTGTCCCGCGGCTCCTGGACCGGGTAACACCGGGACGGGGGCCGTGACAGAAAAAGGTGGTATCAGAGCCACTGATTTAAGCCAATTAAGTATGTAGAAATACTTAATTTTCTGATTGCCATTATGTGAATTTAAGTTGATAAATGAACTTTTAAATTAGAATTGTGTGTGTATTTCTTCATGTGTGCTAACAGCATGAATGAATTATCGGAGGCACTCCGAAACTTTACTATCCATAGCACAGATATGGATATCACCGGCAATCCATCTGGCTATCAAGCTGATACTGAAGAGCCAATCATATTCCAAGCACAGCCGCAAGAGAAACCAAAGCCGAAAAAGAGAAGGAGAATCTTAGACTGGAAACGAGGCCGTAGGAAGAAGCCAGCTGCACAGAAAGTTAAAAAGACTGAGAATCCGAAGGATAAAGGCAAAGGAAAAGAAATCAGGGAAAGTTCAGGGCAAGCCCAGGAAATGCCACCATGGGAGGAGCTGGATCGTAAATTGGTAAATAACGACCTCAGCAGACCTACCGATGAAAACCTCTTCAATCACCCAGCTGAATCACAACTTCTAGTTAATTTGGAACCTGCTATCCCAGATCCTATTGTCAACCCCCGACGATTACCAGGAGAGCTGGAAGAATGGTGGACAGCTGACTGGCAATTTCAGAATCTCTTGAATAACCCTAACACCTTTTCCCCCCAGTTTGACCCTGAGCCTGCACCAAACCCACCTATGAGCACAAAAAACTTGGCTGAACTCCGCCATTATGGCGAGGAGCTGGTGGACGCAGGAAATAGAATCCGGGAAATGGGGGAGAGAATATCATGGAAATACGACGAGAGGGAACGTCGTTTCTGAAGTGCCAGCTGACAGGATCGTATGTGGTTGTGTGGTTACGTGTTTAATAATAATAAAATAATAATAAATATTAATAAAAATATAATCATGTAAAATAACTTAAAATAAAACTTTTGTAATCTAACTAGTGTGTATGGATGCATACTAATATATAAAAATATCAACGTCGCAAAGTCGACAATTTTGGCTATACGTGTTGACATGATTATGTGTGATTGTTTTATTGTGACTGATTATTTATTTTATTTTGTGCCAATAATTTATACATTTGTATATTGAAAATTTATCAGATGGAATCCGCCGTCAATGAACCAGTTAACGAAGTTAATCAATCCGAACAAAACCATGAAGATCAATTTCTTAATAGACAAGATATAGAAAATATCGTTGCCCAAGGAATAGCCAATGCTATTCCAGCAATCCTTGCTGCTGCCCGAAATCCAGTTGAACCTCCACCACCAAACGTACTCGTGATGACAACTTCAGTAGTAGTGTAAATGGAGGTGGCAACAATAATAATGATGATGTGATGCAAGCCCCATTCCTTAAGAAAATGAAAGCTGCAACGCCTGGTTGCACTCACAAGGAATTTCTTGCCTGTAAACCAATCAAATTTGCAGGCAATGAAGGGGCAACTGGACCACTGCGTTGGTTAGAGAAAACCGAAGCAGTAATTAAAATAAGTAAATGTACCGAGGAAGACAAGGTCATGTACGCGTCACATCTTTTTAAAGAAGAGGCACTAGAATGGTGGAACACGGTACTACAAGCCAAGGGAAGCGATGTGGCTTATGCCATGAATTGGGAAGAATTTAAGAGTCTAGTGGAAAGAAAATTCTGTCCCGAATATGAAAATGAACAAATGACAAATAAGTTCCTGAACCACCGGATGGTGGATGTTGACTGTCGAGGATATACTTCGACATTCTTCGAGTTTGCTAGAGTTGTACCAACCCTGGCTTCGCCAGAACCGGTACTTATTTCTCGCTATATTTGGGGTTTGACTGGCGAAATCCGTGATATCATTAAAGCTGCGAGATCCCGCACAATTGACGATGCAGTAGAATTAGCCAACACCTTAACGGACGGGCTGGTACGCACAAGGGAAGAAAACCGGAAGAAGGAAGTAGCTCAAAAGATTACCCAAGGATTTCGTGTGGGTAATAGTAGTAATTTCAAGAAAAGGGAACCGGTCAATCTTCCACTGCTCCATTTTGCAGTACTTGTAAAAGAAAGCGTTTTGGAAAATGCAAAGGGTATTGCAATTTCTGCAAAATTCCGGGGCATCAAGAAGAAGATTGCAGGAGGAAGAAATCAACAATCTGCTTCAACTGTGGAGAACCTGGACATTTTAGACCAGACTGCCCCAATTGGTCAAACCAGCTGACAACAAAGCTAAACCTGCAGAAGGAACTACCAAAAAGAATGCAAGAGCATTCCAGTTGACTACCCAAGAAGCAGAACTCATCTCAGATGTGATAGCTGGTAAGTTCCAAGTTCATGACGTTTATGCAAAAGTATTATTCGACTCTGGTGCAAACCAAAGTTTTATAAATACTTCATTCTGCCAAGCTCTTAAACTACCCTTAACCAAACTTAGACAAGTTTTTAATGTAGAAACGGCAGATGGAAATTCTATTAACATAGATAAGGTCTTGCGAGAAGAAAAGATAGAACTCTTAGGCTATAAATTTTCTGCAAACCTGTTACCTATGAATTTAGCCGGATTCGATGTTGTGTTAGGAATGGATTGGTTAGTAGCCAACCATGCTCGAATCCTTTGTGATAAGAATTCCATAGAAATCCTCTGTGCATACCATCCCCAAACAGACGGACAAAGTGAAAGGACGATCCAAACCCTGGAAGACAAGCTCAGGGCATGTGTGATAGATTTTGGAGGAAAATGGGACAACCATTTACCTTTAATTGAATTCTCCTATAACAATAGTTATCATTCAAGCATTGAAGCTGCCCCTTTTGAAGCACTATATGGACGAAAGTGTAGAACTCCAGTTTGCTGGGCAGAAATAGGAGAAAGCCAGTTATCATGTCCTGAAATCGTACAAGAAACCACCGACAAGATCACTCAAATCAAGGAAAGACTAAAAACGACTCGAGATCGCCAGAAGAGTTATGCAGACAATCGACGCAAGCCACTAGAATTTCAAGTTGGAGACAAGGTACTCTTGAAAGTTTCTCCTTGGAAAGGAGTAGTTCGATTCGGTAAGAAAGGAAAGCTAAGTCCAAGGTACGTAGGACCATTCCCAGTAATCCAGCGAATAGGACCGGTCGCCTATCGCTTACAACTACCAGAAGAGCTAGCAGGAGTACATGATGTATTTCATGTATCTAACCTCAAGAAATGTCTATCGGACGAATCGCTAGTAGTCCCTCTTCAAGACATACAGGTGAATGAAAAGTTGAAGTTCGTGGAAAAACCGCTTCAAATAGAAGACAGAAAAATTAAGTTTCTCAAACAAAAAAGATTGGTACTGGTCAAAGTCAAGTGGGATTCAAAAAGAGGACCCGAATACACCTGGGAGCTGGAATCGGAGATGAAGCAAAAAAATCCTCACTTATTTCAGTAAATCTCGAGGACGAGATTTTAATTAAGGTGGGGAGGATATAAGGACCTGCAAAATTGTCCATAAATGACCCGTAAGTGAAAACCCGGACCCCTGAAACCTTAATATGCATGAAAAACCAAGAAAACATGAAATCTGGTTTTCACGCGGGCCGCGTAAGCCATAAGGTAAGGCTACGCAGGCTGCGTCTACTTAAAAAGTCTCTGGATAAGCATTCAAGCCACGTGTCGCGCACGTGGCAACACTACTCGTGACACACAAGCCCTACACGTAGACTAGGGGCCCTCGCGGGCCGCGTAAAAGTGTTGTTAAGGTTTACGCAGGCCGCGTAAAACCTAAAAAATCAGCTATAAGTAGCCTGTGCATGGGACTTGCTTCTGTATTCGAAAATTTCATCTCAAAACGTCCATATTCTGCTGATACGATACAGGGTATTAACTCGATCAGCTATAAGGGGTCACGATGCTGCTACGATACAGGGTATTAACTCGATCACTGCTACGATACAATGTCCGATCGATTGAAACCGATCCGATGGATGTTTAAGTGCTGCCCGTATTTGGGCTATGCTTTGTCATTCGTCGTGAGGGTTTTGATTTCGTGAGTTTATCGTAAAAAGTTGTATTAAGTTACTGACCTAGTTTCTTGTGCATTGTTGTTTAAGTTAGGTAATCAGGCTTATCAGTAGGCTAAACTCTGCCAAACTAAACTTGCAATGTGAGTCATTCTCTTTTTATCAACAATGTTTTATATTTTCAAAAGTTATAATTACAGGGATTAAGTCTTGGTTATCTTGAATCACTGGCAAGTGGGGTATTGTGCACATTACTAATTTCTCACGGTTAGGTTCATCAACCTAACAGTGATAATCATCACTACTTGGGTGAAAGGACCCAATAGTGGTATGGCCATCGTAACCAGGGTGTGACACGGCGCTAGATAAAAATAAGATAGTAGCCATTATAATCGCTCTTATGTTGTAATCTATAACTAATGTGTCGTTTTCTTTAACCTGAATGACTTGCCAGTATTTCCCCGCTCATAAAATATTTTTAAACATGTTTCAGGTGACTTACTGTGAATCAAGGAAAAAGTGCTACGGAGCACTAACAAACTTGAAGTGGTGGCTCAATAAAATAAATAAACATGTTTTGTAAAACAAGGGATTTCCTCGTGAAATTTCCTTCACTGTAAATTACGGAGTTTGTCCCAAATTGTGAAATAAAATAATCGAGCATTTTCAAGTTTTAAAAGATCCTGTTAAACTTCCGCTGTCAACTCAAATAATAAATACCACGGGTTTCTGTCCCGCGGCTCTGGACCGAGTAACACCAGGACGGGGGCCGTGACACCATCACCTGTACCAGTTCTCAATCTTAATTCGTACCATCGTTATTTTAATTAATTCTCTAGGTTAATTTAGTAGTTTTTCTGAAAACCCCCCAATCAACAAAACATATTAGTCGTGTCAGTTAGTTAAATAAGCCAGTCTAGTCCAGTATGCGTAGTTAATAGAGTTCTTTGGGTTCAATACTCGGACTTCTGGAGCTATACTGCATTGATTGGTAAACTTGTCGGTTGTGCGGTTTTGGTTAAATATAGTCATAGGTTTATAAATGTAACAACTCTCATCAAAAGTCATATTTATTTAATTAATTTGCCCAATAGGAAACCCTAATTGAGACACCCAAATGATTCTGCGTAAACCCTAAAATTTTCAGAACGATCGGAATCAGGATCAGGGCCCCTAAAACTCAGGGGGGGGGGGGTAAACCCTAATTAGTATTATCAACACAGTTTGTTGTCAAGAATTCGAAATAACGCGAAACCAACTCAGCAAGCCTACTGGGACACAAGGCTACCCTAGGGTAGATTGTTACCTCCCGCGACACGCGACAGAAACAGGGACATCCTTCGCGACACGCGGGGGAAACAATTTTCAAGTATAAATAGAACAGTCTGTTTCATGCAATTGAGTGTCAGTTCGACGTAAAAATTCCATACGTACGTTGAGATATTGCTTAATTACTACAAAACACACACATAACACGAAGTGCTGCCGCAAAACAGGGTAATAACTCGATCGCTATTACGATTCATTGTCCGATCGATCAATATATCCAATGGATGTTTAAGTGCTGCCCACATTAGGGTTATACTTTGTCATTCGTCGTTAATTCGATGGATGTTTAAGTATCGCACTTTGTCATTCGTTGTGAGGGTTTGATCTCGTGAGTTATCGTAAATGCTGTATTGATTACTAACCCAGTTTTGTGCGCATTGTTATTTAAATTAGGTTAACAAGGCTAATCCATAGGCTAGGCTCTCCTCAAATTAAATCTGCAATGTGAGTCATTCTCTTTTTATCAAATTACTTTTAAAAGCATGTTTATTTTCAAAGGTTATAATTATAGGGATTAAGTTTATGTAATCACCAAATTACAGCCGGTATATGGGGTTTTGTATACATTACTTGATAATCTTCACCATTGGGGCAACCAAGGGGTGATATGACCATAATCACAGACACCATTGGACGAATGGGCCAATGGGTCGAGTGACAAAGTACTGTGGGTAGTTGGTTGATATCAGAAACATTGTAATCTTCCTTAATACTGTAAATTATAACAAACAGGCTGTTTTAGTAAATAGAATGATTCACTCAGTATTTCCCGCTGACAAAACCTTTTTCAAACATGTTTCAGGTGATCTGTTGTGATTCAGGAAAAGTGCTGGAGCACTGCAAGCTTAAGAAAGTGGCTCATTATAAAATAAAGAAATATGTTTTGTAAAATAAAGATTTCTCTGTGAAATCATAATATTGTAAATTACCGGGGTTTTATCCCGAGATGTGAAATAAAATAATCGGGAAAATTTTAGCTTTAAAAAGATCCTGATGATAAACTTCCGCTGTTGAACTCAATTAAACAAATACCACGGGATTTCTGTCCCGCGGCTCCTGAAACGGTCAACCCGGGTCGGGGGCCGTGACAGAAAAAGGTGGTATCAGAGCCACCGAGTTAAGCTAATTAAGTATTTAGAAATACTTAATTTTTCCTGATTACTATTATGTGATTATGTGTTTTATTAACTGACTATTTGTTAGCTACAGTATGGGTAAGCAAAAGCTTTCAAACATCTATCTTAAATTAGATAGGTCATCAAATGAAAAAGGAAGTTCATCCCAAACTCCTGAAGAAGGAATATTCGTTCGAAAATCCCAATACGAGGAACCACTTTCTCCTGATAAAAGAAGTTTAATTATTAGAAAAAGTCAGGAGAAATTAAGGAAATCCCGAGAAAAGAAAGTTAAAAAGGAAACCCAGGAATTAATCAGTAAATCACCTTGGGAAGACAAGTTAAACGAAAAATGGGCAGATCTTTATATGTTAGCTACAGTAGCAGTAAATGCAGATCTTTAAATAATTTGTTTCAGTTTTAGCAAACCATATCACCTACAAGCTAGAAAATCCATCCAATAAATAAATAAATTTACAATAAAACATAAGTATGTTGTAAATTTCAGTTGTTTTGTAATAATATGGTATGCAATAATATGTGAAGGTTATTTTGAAAGTTGTTATAAAATTTTTAATTTATTTTAAACAGCATGAATGAGTTATCTGGAGCCCTAGAGAATCTCAACCTTTACCCTGTAAACATAGAAGTTTCTAAAGAATTTACTGGGTACTTTCCTGATGTGGAACAACCAATAGAATTCAATGCTCCACCTCTGGAAAAGCCAAAACCAAAGAAAAGAAGGAGATACGTGTGGGGGAGTCGTCTACGTAGGAAAAAGCCAGCTAAGAGACTTCCTAAAATAAATAATCCCTTAGAAAAAGGAAAAGCAATTGAAATCAGGGAAAGTTCTAAACAGAAGGAATTGGAGACTGAAGTCAGGGAAGAATCTAGGCAAATGGGAATACAATTTGAGGAATATTCTAAAGAAATAGAAACGGAGGTTGGAAAAGATACTAGACAAACTCAGATGGAAATTGGAGAAAGTTCTAAACGAAACCAGGAAATGACATTTCAGGAGGAAATAGATTTTATATTGGCAAGCTGTGATACTATTCAGCCTGTCAATACAAATGTTTTTACTCGTCCTATTGAAACCCAAATCCCTATAAATCTTGAACCAGCAATCCCAGAACCAATAATCCATACCCAACCATTAGGAATGGATGAATGGTGGACAAATGATTGGCAATTCCAAAACATTATCAACAGTCCTTATTCCTTTCTCCCACAATTTGATCCAGAACCCCTACCCAATCCACCGATGAGTAACGAGAATATGGCTGAACTTCGCCATTTTGGTGAAGAGCTGATGGATGCTGGGAATAGGATCCGAGAAATAGGAGGACAAATTGCCTGGAAATATGATGAAAGGGAGCTTCGTTTTTAGGGAAACAAGTGACGAGAGAGAAGTGGGTAGTAAGACTATGATTGTGTAATAGTAATATTAATAAAAATCAGTATGTGAAAAATAAATAATAAAACGGTTGTATATAAAAGCAAGATATAATCTATAAAATAAATGGAATTTTAGAAAATTTACAATTTTGTTTGTATGTTTGTTTTTGTGATTATGTGCAATTAATTATAACATTGGATTATTTCTTTTATACTAATTATTTATCTATAAATTAATTATCAGATGGCAAACCTTGGTAATGAACCAGTAAATGAAGTAAATCAATCAGAGCCAATTCAGGAAGAACAATTGTTAAATAGGCAAGATATAGAGGATATTGTTGCACAAGGAATAGCCAATGCTATTCCAGCAATTGTTGCTGCTGTTGAAAAACCTGTTAAACCTCAATCAATCATTCCTAGTAAACGTACCCAAGGCGACAACTTTAGTAATAGCATAAACGGAGGCGGGAATCATGTTAATAACAATAATGATCTGCAAGCCCCAATTTTCAAGAAAATGAAAGCTACAACACCTGGTTGCACTTACAAAGAATTCCTTGCCTGTAAACCAGTTGAGTTTGCAGGTAACGAAGGGGCTATTGCAGCATTACATTGGTTAGAGAAAACTGAGGCAGTAATTGCCATAAGTAAATGTGTTGAGGAAGATCAAGTTATGTATGCTTCCAATCTTTTTAAAGAAGGGGCGCTAGAATGGTGGAACACTGTGATACAAGCTAAAAGAAGGATTGAGGTATATGCCATGAAATGAGAAGAATTTAAGAATCTTGTAGAAAGAAAATTCTGTCCCGAGTATGAAAAAGATCAAATGGCAAATAAGTTCCTAAACCATCGGATGGTGAATGTGGACTGTCGAGGATATACTTCGACATTCTTCGAATATGCTAGGGTGGTACCAACACTGGCTTCGCCAGAACCGGTACTCATTTCTCGCTACATTTGGGGATTAATTAGCGAAATCCGCAACATTGTTAAGGCTGCGAGACCTCGTAATATTGACGATGCGGTAGAACTAGCCAACACCTTAACTGATGAACTAGTACGCACAAGAGATGAAAATAGGAAAAAGGAACTGGCTCAGAAAATTACCCAAGGATTTCGGGTGGGTAATAATAGCAACTTCAAGAGAAGAGGAACAGGGCAATCCTCAAATCCACCTTTCTGCAGAAATTGAAAAAGAAAACATTATGGAAGATGTAATGTAACCTGCAATCTTTGCAAAGCTGTAGGACATCATGAAGAAAATTGCAGGAAGAAAACTATAATCTGCTTTAACTGTGGGGAAGCAGGGCATTATAAAACAGAATGTCCTAAATTGGTTAAACCTGCAGACAACAAAACCAAGGCGACCGACGAAGCTACTAAAAAGAATGTCAGAGCATTCCAGCTAACCACTCAAGAAGCAGAACTCATTCCAGATGTGATAGCTGGTACGTTCTTAGTTCACAACGTATACACAAAAGTATTATTTGACTCTGGTGCAAACCAAAGTTTTATAAATACTTTATTCTGTCAAGCTCTTAAGTTACCTTTAACCAAAATTAGGCAGATTTTTACAGTCGAAACCGCAGATGGGAATTCAGTTAAAATAGATCAGGTTTTGCAAAAAGTAGAAATAGAACTTTCAGGTCATAAATTTGCTGCAAATCTGTTACCTATGAAATTAGATGAATTTGATGTTGTGTTAGGAATGGATTGGTTGATAGCCAACCATGCTCAAATTCTTTGTGATAAGAATTCTATAGAAATTCAGGCACCTACTGGAGAAGTAATCACAATTACAGGAGATAAACCGCGTAAACCCATGAAGTTCATATCAGTAATGAAAGTTGCTACTTATGAACGAAAACAAGGAATAGTATGTATGATTTCAGTAATCATTAATACTAAGAACAAAGAACTTAAGGAGATCCCTGTAGTCTCAGAATATCCAGATGTATTCCCAGAAGAGTTACCAGGATTACCACCAGATAGGGAGGTAGAATTTAGGATTCATCTAATTCCTGGAACTACACCGATAGCTAAAGCACCTTATCGGTTAGCTCCTACCGAAATGTTAGAACTGAAAACACAATTAGATGAATTACTAAGTAAAGGATTCATACAACCTAGCTCATCCCCTTGGGGAGTACCAGTGTTGTTTGTTAAGAAAAAGGATGGTTCAATTAGAATGTGTATTGATTATAGAGAATTGAATAAGGTTACAATTAAGAGTCGATACCCATTACCTAGGATTGATGATCTTTTTGATCAACTCCAAGGAGCTAGATATTTTTCTAAGATAGATTTACACTCTGGATATCATCAATTAAATGTACAAGAAGAAGACATACCTAAAACTGCTTTTAGAACTAGGTATGGTCATTACGAATTTACAGTCATGCCCTTTGGGTTAACGAATGCACCTGCAGCATTCATGGACATGATGAATAGAATCTGTAAACCATATTTAGATAAATTTGTTATTGTTTTTATAGACGATATACTTATTTATTCCAAAAGTCAAGACGAACATTGTCAGCACTTGCATATACTCTTAACTTTGTTAAGAAAAGAAAAGTTGTACCCCAAATTCTCAAAGTGTGAATTTTGGCTACAAGAAGTGCAATTCTTAGGACACATGGTGAATCACGAAGGGATTCATGTAGATCTTGCTAAGATAGAGGCAATTACCAATTGGAAGGTTCCGCAAACTGCAATGGAAATTAGAAGTTTTATAGGTTTAGCTGGATATTATAGACGGTTTATTAAGGATTTTTCCAAGATAGATGTACCATTAACTAAGCTAACCTGTAAAGCCATTAAGTTTGAATGGGGACCTAAACAAAAAGAAGCCTTTAGAATATTGAAGCAGAAATTAACAAATGCTCCAATCCTAGCTTTACCAGAAGGGACTGAAGATTTTGAAGTTTACTGTGATGCTTCAAAACTAGGATTAGGATGTGTGCTAATGCAACGTAAGAAAGTAATTGCGTATGCTTCAAGGCAATTGAAAAAGCACGAAGAAAATTATACAACTCATGACTTAGAATTAGGAGCTGTAATTTTTGCCCTTAAGATTTGGAGACATTATCTTTACGGAAGTAAATTTACTGTCTATACAGACCATAAAAGTTTAAAATATATTTTTGGGCAAAAAGAGTTAAACATGAGATAAAGAAGATGGATGGAAATCCTAAGTGACTACGACTGTGATATTCAATATCACGAGGGAAAGGCAAATGTAGTTGCAGATGCCTTAAGTCGTAAGTATCATGAAAAACAACGACGAGTTCGTGCTCTCAGGTTAAATCTACAATTAGATTTAATGGAACAAATAAAGAATGTTCAGGAAACAGCAATCAAGGAAGATGCTGAAGGAATGAAAGGGAGAATAAAAGAATTAGAGCAAGGAGTTGATGGAATTTGGAGATTCCACAAAAGCAGAATTTGGGTACCTAAGAAGGGAGAATTCAGAAATAAAATTTTAGAAGAAGCCCATAAATCTAGATATACCATACACCCTGGAAACAATAAGATGTACCAAGATTTAAGAAAGAATTTCTGGTGGATAGGCATGAAGAAGGATATAGCTAGATATGTTTCTAAGTGTCTTACTTGTTCACAAGTTAAGGCAGAACATCAGAAACCTTCAGGTCTACTACAACAGTTAGAAATGCCAGTATGGAAATGGGAACTTATAACAATGGATTTTGTTACTAAGTTACCCAAAACCAGAAAAGGTAATGATGCGATTTGGGTAATTGTGGATCGATTAATCAAATCTGCTCACTTTCTGCCTATGAAAGAAACCTTTAGCATGGAAAGACTGGCAAAGTTTTATGTAGATGAAGTCGTATCTCTACATGGAGTTCCACTCTCCATTGTATCAGATAGAGATAGTCGTTTCACTTCTCATTTCTGGAAAAGTTTTCAAGAAGCTATGGGAACTCGACTAAACCTAAGTACTGCATATCATCCTCAAACAGACGGGCAAAGTGAAAGGACGATCCAAACTCTAGAAGACATACTCCGAGCATGTGTAATAGATTTTGGTGGAAATTGGGACGATCACTTACCTCTGATCGAATTCTCCTATAACAATAGTTATCATTCAAGTATTGAAACTACCCCATTCGAAGCATTGTATGGAAGAATATGCAGAACTCCAGTTTGTTGGGCAGAAATAGGAGAAAGTCAATTGTCAGGTCCTGAAATAGTGCAAGTGACAACCGACAAGATTACTCAAATCAAGGAAAGGCTGATGACGGCTCGAGATCGCTAGAAAAGTTATGCAGACAATAGATGTAAGCCGTTAGAATTCCAAGTTGGAGACATAGTACTGTTAAAAGTTTCTCCTTGGAAAGGAGTTGTTAGATTCGGTAAGAAAGGAAAGTTAAGTCCCAGATATGTAGGACCATTTCCAGTGATCCAACGTATAGGACCAATTGCTTATCGTTTACAACTACCCGAAGAACTAGCTGGAGTACATGATGTATTTCATGTATCCAATCTCAAGAAACGTCTATTAGACGAATCTTTGGTAGTACCTCTTCAAGATATAGAGGTAAACGAAAAGTTAAAATTTGTTGAGAAACCTCTTCAAATAGAAGATAGAAAGGTGAAATTTCTCAAGCACAAGCGACTAGTTCTGGTTAAAGTCAAGTGGGATTCAAAGAGAGGAGCTGAATACACTTGGGAGCTGGAATCAGAAATGAAGCGAAAGTATCCTCACTTATTCCAATAAATCTCGAGGACGAGATTTTTATTAAGGTGGGGAGAATGTAACAACTCTCATCAAAAGTCATATTTATTTAATTAATTTGCCCAATAGGAAACCCTAATTGAGACACCCAAATGATTCTGCGTAAACCCTAAAATTTTCAGAACGATCGGAATCAGGATCAGGGCCCCTAAAACTCAGGGGGGGGGGGGGGTAAACCCTAATTAGTATTATCAACACAGTTTGTTGTCAAGAATTCGAAATAACGCGAAACCAACTCAGCAAGCCTACTGGGACACAAGGCTACCCTAGGGTAGATTGTTACCTCCCGCGACACGCGACAGAAACAGGGACATCCTTCGCGACACGCGGGGGAAACAATTTTCAAGTATAAATAGAACAGTCTGTTTCATGCAATTGAGTGTCAGTTCGACGTAAAAATTCCATACGTACGTTGAGATATTGCTTAATTACTACAAAACACACACATAACACGAAGTGCTGCCGCAAAACAGGGTAATAACTCGATCGGTATTACGATTCATTGTCCGATCGATCAATATATCCAATGGATGTTTAAGTGCTGCCCACATTAGGGTTATACTTTGTCATTCCTCGTTAATTCGATGGATGTTTAAGTATCGCACTTTGTCATTCGTTGTGAGGGTTTGATCTCGTGAGTTATCGTAAATGCTGTATTGATTACTAACCCAGTTTTGTGCGCATTGTTATTTAAATTAGGTTAACAAGGCTAATCCAAAGGCTAGGCTCTCCCCAAATTAAATCTGCAATGTGAGTCATTCTCTTTTTATCAAATTACTTTTAAAAGCATGTTTATTTTCAAAGGTTATAATTACAGGGATTAAGTTTATGTAATCACCAAATTACAGCCGGTATGTGGGGTTTTGTATACATTACTTGATAATCTTCACCATTGGGGCAGCCAAGGGGTGATATGACCATAATCACAGACACCATTGGACGAATGGGCCAATGGGTCGAGTGACAAAGTACTGTGGGTAGTTGGTTGATATCAGAAACATTGTAATCTTCCTTAATACTATAAATTATAACAAACAGGTTGTTTTAGTAAATAGAATGATTCACTCAGTATTTCCCGCTGACATAACCTTTTTCAAACATGTTTCAGGTGATCTGTTGTGATTCAGGAAAAGTGCTGGAGCACTGCAAGCTTAAGAAAGTGGCTCATTATAAAATAAAGAAATATGTTTTGTTAAATAAAGATTTCTCCGTGAAATCATAATATTGTAAATTACCGGGGTTTTATCCCGTGATATGAAATAAAATAATCGGGAAAATTTTAGCTTTAAAAAGATCCTGATGATAAACTTCCGCTGTTGAACTGAATTAAACAAATACCACGGGATTTCTGTCCCGCGGCTCCTGAAACGGGTCAAACCGGGTCGGGGGCCGTGATAATAAATTTCAAATATGGGGTGTCTAGTTTTAGGTTAAAATTAGTTAGTTTGAGCACATCAAGTTTGTAGCGTCTTTGCCTAAGACTCCTTCGCAATTGCGTTTATTAGCTTCGATATGAGTTATTTGCAACATACGTGCTACGTGTCTTTGTTTTTGTGTTGAGTCTAATTAGTTATGTCTAGAGTCTCCTCACGTTTCTTGTGTTTGCTTGCAGTTTATGCCACATACGCGCCCATAGGGACAACCACCGAAGAAGGACGATCTTTCGCTAACGGATTCCGCGCCAAAGGTTAGTACTTCTTCTTATACTCACCATTTTCTAACTCTACTCCACAATCTAAACCACTCTCATTCGATTACACCCCATTTTCCTCACCACACCCATCTCCACCAACAAGTCCAAAACCACAAGCCCAAATGGCCGCCCGTAGAACAATCCACTAGCAAGCCACCCAGGGCTTCATTTGTCTAAATTCACCCATTACCGTGCCACCCATCACCAACGAAAACTCTTGGCAGATTCATTCGTACATCATGACCGCAATTACTAACACGTGCCAATTCCATGGTCATAATGACGAAGACGCACCAGACCACATCTCCTGCTTGACCCGAATCTGTAGCACCTTTAAGCTCCAAGGTGCCATAGAAGATGCCATTTACCTTCAGCTGTTCCTATTACATTAGCTGGGCGGTGACGTGAAGTCGAAGTCTCACTAAAAAATAAACCAAATACACTAATTAGATAGTGGTAAATGGGTATCGAATACAAGGAGTTTGTGGAAAATGTGTTTACTAAGTAGCTTGTAGATTACGACTAATAAAATTAAAATTGCAGAAAATTAATCTCAAATTTTGGTTTGATTGGTTTTTAGAACTAAAATTAACTAATTATCACTTAACAAGTTTTGATTCAGAAATGAGAAGGAATGTTTTCCCCCGGTTTCAGGTGTTCTATGAATGACAATTTCAAAGTTTAATTTGGGAAGAACTACATAGACATAGTTTATGAGTGTGTGTTTGATTGTGACAAAAGGGGAGCAAGTACTTGGATTACAAGAACACAAGGTTGTCACCCGATAATAAGTTACATATAGCCAACCCCAAATCCCTCCCAATAAATCCTGATTGCCCATGGCACCAAGAACTGATGGTTTAGAATAAGAAATCTAACAATACGGACATTTATTAAACAAACACACAATCACCAAAGCAATATAATCAAAAAGATCAAATTACTATCCCACAAATAACATAAACAATGATAAAACATTTAATAGAAAACCTTACAATTCGGGAAAAAACATAAAAGAAATTAGCCACACATTGTTCTGTTGATCATCATCACTTCAATTCCATAGTTCATATGAATCAAAGATGAAAAAGAAACAATAAGCACACCCAAAATGATGTTTTGCAACCCTAATTTCGCCTCCACAAAGTTCTGAAATGAGAATAATGAAAAGGATATCCAACGGTCTCTCCATACCAACTACTATAAAGAAAACAAAACTTTTCGTCTGGCCTCCACCTTATGCTGTGGTGGCCACCGTAGCTTACGGTGGCTTCAAAATCCTTACGGTGGGAACCTTCTATGCTATGGTGACTGTTTGTTGTTCAAAGCCTACGTAGCTTACGGTGGCTAACGTAAGCTACGGTAGCACCCAACTTTGACTTTCTTGATTCTGCAAACATCTTCATCTTTCTATTCCGCTTCCAATCTTCACCAAGCTTTCTTTCTTTCCATCTTTTACGCCTTTTGTACCTGACATGACAAACATACCGTAGTCATCCAATCCCTTAAAATAACCGAATTATACATACGATTTTCATACCATTTATATCATTTAAGGGTTGTCCTACGGTTCACCCGTCAGGCGGGCCGCCACTTGGCTCAACTCTCATCCAGCTTATACGATTTTGCCCTTAATTCAAATTTATATTACACCCCGGTTCAAATTTACAGTATTGCCATCACTTTAGCTTTTACGAACTTAGGATTTTACCCCAGTCAAAAAATACAACTTTGCTCTTAGTTCAAAATTGCAGTATTGTCATCGTTTTAATATTTTTAGCAAAACTATAAAAGTGTTTTGTTTTATTTGGTTGGCTCCATTTATTTATTTATTTATTTACTACATATACATTTACGTGAAGGGGAATAGTGTTGTTTGGTTTTTGGCCAAAAATAACGGCCAGTAACATGTTTTTTTTAATTTAACATATGATAGTTCTCTATAACTAAAAAAAAGGGAGATGGAGAAAAGTGTCAAGCATTTGTCTGCCACTTCTTCATTTATTATGTCAAACTATAATTTTATTCTCAGCATAAAATTATGATTTTGCCCTCAACTAAAAATTAGGATTTTACTCCCAGTTCAAAATAAAATAATGCTTTTACCCCCAGCTATAGTCCTGCAAAATTACGATATTATCCCCAATTTAAAATTACGATTTCGCCCTCAACTCAAAATAAAATTTTGTTTTTGCCCCTAGATAAAAATACGATTTTACCTTAGTTAAAAATTACGATTTTACCCCCCCCCCATTACTTAACACAACAAAACCAATGGTCGGCGGGAATAGAGATTCCTTTTAATTGGAGGAAAGTGGCAGTTAGGGGAATAGTGCCAGGCACTTCCCTATTGGCACAATTAATTTATGATTTAATGTCCCCTTTAAAATTATGATTTTGCCATCAGTTTAAAATTACGTATTTACCCTCAATTAAAAATAAATTTACGCTTTTGCTCTCAGATAAAATTTTCAATTTTGCCTTTGGTTAAAAATTACGGTCTTGCCCGTTTAAAGTTACAGTTTTTCCATTAGTTTTAAATGTGACAATTGTGCTATTTTATACTCACTTTAAAATTACGTTTTTGCCATCAGTTTAAAATTACGTTTTCGCCCCCAACTCAAAATAAAATTATGCTTTTGCCCTTAGCTCAAAATTACGATTTTGCCCTCGGTTCAAAATTACGATTTTGGCCGTTGCGCAAAAATACATTTTTGCCCCCAGTTAAAAATAAAAATATGTTTTCCCCTAGTTAAGAATTACGATTTTGCCCTCTGTTAAAAATTATCATTTTGCCTTGAGCTCAAAATTACGGTCTTGTCATCGTTTTAGTTTTTTTTTTCTAGCAAAACTATATGACTGTTTTTTAATTGGTTGAGATTTATTCGGCCATCGCCCCGCAATGCGGGCGGGGCATCAACTAGTTCCTGACAAATTAAAGTTTTGCCTTGAGCTAAAAGTTACGGTTTTGTTATCGTTTTAGTTTTTTTTCTAACAAAACTATAGTAGTGCTTTTTTAATTGGTTGATAATTATTCGGCTATCGCCCCGCAACGCGAGTGGAGCATCAACTAGTTGTCCATATAAATGTTCAAATGCATGTGGTTTTTCCCTTTTTTATTCAGAAACTAAATAGTCACCTAAATATATCTCACCCAATTTGTCATTTTGTGCAAAGGTCAAACTTTGGCTTACTATGCATTTGAATATTTTATATTTAGATATCTTATTTTCTATACTTTGCAATATTTGTTACATGGGTGAGGATCAAATAAGAAGTTTATTTTAGCTACGAAGGATAGGAAGCAATAGAATTAGGACATGTGACAAAATTTAAAATAAAGAGAAAGGGTATTTTAGTCAATCTTATCATTTTCTTCTTCCTTCTTCTTCGCAGTAACATCAAAACCCACCATCTTCAACCATTATAGTGCGATTTTCGTCACCAATCATTGAATCAAACACCCGATCAAAGTGTTCTTCAGCTTTTTTTTTTTTGAAGAAAACTCAGTTTCATTTCATACAAAATCTCGTTTTTTCCTGTGATTTTGAAGATAATCACTCGATCCGTTCGATTCGATCGCTGGTAAGTGTTTCTATCATTCAAATTTCGTCAATCGTTGAAGAAACCGACTTCGATCCATGTAAGAAATTCTTTAATTTCATTTTTATGATTTGGGTTTTTTATTTAGTCATTGCGTTTTATGATCTTGGTGGGGGTCCGGGGGCAGCGCCCCTGGTAGCAGGGTCCCAGGGGCGGCAGCCCCTGGAGGGGTCGATTAAATTGCTTTAATAAAAATGCATCAGAAAATTTAATTTTCCAGAAATTGGCTCATTTCGAAGATAGTAATTCGTAGACAATTCAGACCATTTTTGATTTGCTACTCTCTGGTTCAGACAATTCACAGACAGTTCACAAACAGTTTTATGTGTCCATTGCTTTTTAGAAATAAGAGAGTTTTATGTGTTTTCTGCCTATTGCGTTTTAGAAAAAACACATTTTAAGTGTTTTTAGTCATTGCGTTTTAGGTAAAAACACATTTTTGAAGTGTTTTTAGTCATTGTGTTTTAGGTAAAACACATTTTTAGGTGTTTTCAGTCCATTGCGTTTTAGATAGAACACTTTCTTTTGTTTTTTTAGGCCATTGCGTTTTAGAAATGAGACATTTTTAAGTATTTTCTGGCCATTGCGTTTTATAAATAAGACATTTCTTTTTGTTTTTGGTGCATTGCGTTTTAGGTAAAACACATTTTATGTGTTTTCAGTCCATTGCGTTTTAGAAAACAGACATTTTAAGTGTTTTCTGGCCATTGCGTTTTAGAAATAAGACATTTGTTTGTGTTTTTTGGTGCATTGCGTTTTAGGTAAAACACATTTTTATGTGTTTTCAGTCCATTGCGTTTTAGAAAGTAGGGGTGAGCATAAATAGGGTCGGACCGAAAATAACCGAGAACCGACCCTATTAAAAACCGAACCCAACCCGAGATATAGCATATAGGGTATTAGTTGGTTCTAATATTTCTTATGAATCGGGTATCGGGTCGGTTCCGGTCCACAAAAAGAAAAACCCGAGTTCAACTTACCTGGACCGATTTGTAATAAAGAATAGGAAATCCAACTGGGCTTTGGCCTGTTAGTGATTGGTTTTATTCATTATTCCAGTAACATAATACCTAATTTAATTACATATACCCTACCGTCAATCCTCATGCAGTCATACGAATTCATCACTTTCTGGTACAAATCTTCATTCTTTTTTCTTTTGTTCTTCGTTCTTCAATTGACGGTTGCTTTTGTTCTTCGCGTTCTTCAGTTGACGGTTGCTCCACGCTTGTTGACAAGGTACTGGTGTTATACTAAAACAATAGACAGAAAACATGTGATCCGTAGATGATTGATCAGTACATACAACGAAAAAAAATGCTATAGCATAATAAAGTTTCGCACTTTCGTTTTTTCACGAACTTAATTTTATGTCGTTTTGTTGTTGTTTATCTGTAGATGTTTCGAAACAGAACTAATGCGAATACGAATGTTTGGGATGATTTTGAGAAGTTTTCTGATGATGACGGGAATGCTAAAGCAAGATGCAAGCACTGCGGTTCGGTTGTCAATGCAGACACGGTTAAAAATGGAAAAGTGACATTGATTAGACATCTTCAAAAATGTGTGATGAACATGGAAAAGAATCTATAATTTTAGGGTTTATGTTCTGTTTGATTATGGTTTTTTGTTTTTTTCGACTTCTTCATGTCATTGTTTCGGTTTGAACTTGGTATTGAATTCGATAATATTGTTTCAGTTTTCTATAATATGAATTCCCTTTCCAGTGTATGTGTGGTTATGCATCTATTCTGCATATATGTGTATGTTTTAGGTGAAACTTACATAAGTAATATATAGCCAAAATTAATCTCAAGAAACATTATATTAGTCCCTTATGATCTTCAATGTAAAATACAACAAAGCCAGCTTGTTATTTGGTCTACAATCACAACTGTACAAGATACCAATTAAAAACACACAGTTCATCCATTTTTTGAAGTGTATGAGTACATCTCCAGTGACATGTTTATCTCGACTTGTTTATTCATGAACGGGTCAAGTCTAATTTAAATGATTCAGCTTGCCATATCGATTAATTCAAAGATTAAAGATGCATAACAACTGAATTTGTATTTTATACTTATCTATTAAAAACACAAAGATTAGTTAGTTATACAATATTTTGTATTTTATACTTATCTATTAAAAACAAACACTAAGATTAGTTTATACTTATCTAATATTCGTATTATTCTAAGTCAAGATTTTATTTTTAACAAAATAATATCCTTTTTAAAAATAGTTCCCTGCGTATTCAGTATTCTCTATTCTGGATATTCTGGATTTATATTCGTATTCTATAGAACCTTGTAAACAGAACCTGCAGATTGATAGCAACAAGTTCCCTGCGTATTCAGTATTCTATATTCAAGGTACGTAAAATAGTTTCATTCATCTCCTTCAATTACTAACAGTCGTTCAAACAGAACCAAGTTCACAGCCAAACATGATCGTTCAAACAGAACCAAGTTCACAGCCTAACAGGCTGAGATTCTGTATGTTTGTATGGTTATTAGAATTGAACTAAACATGATCGTTCAAACAGAACCAAGTTCAGAGCCGAACAGGCTGAGATTTGGTATGTTTGTACGGTTTTTAGCATTGAACTGAACATGGTCATTCAAACAGAACCAAGTTCACAGCCGAACAGGCTGATGAATTGAATGATGAATTTCTTTTTTTAATTAAAGTATAAACCAAGTTCGCTCAAACAAAACAACATTCCTTTCCTATGAACCTTGTGTTAAGTACAGAACCCGTTTGACCCATTACCAATGAACCTTGTGTTAAGTACAGAACACGTTTGACCCATTACCAATGAACCTTGTGTTAAGTACATAACCCGTTTGACCCATTACCAATGAACCTTGTGTTAAGTGCAGTACCAATGAACCCGTTTGACCATTTTAATGAAATCTTTGATACCATTACCCGTTTAATGATTACGTAATTGATTGTATGTTTTATGACAAACTGTAGATGGATTCACCAAATGTCGACATCGAGAATGTATCAAGGGACGATTCTCACGTGGACAGAAGAGGAAAAAGGAAGTCACAAAATGTCGAAAAACAAACCGTAAAAAAGAAAATTAAAACCACAACAACGAAGAAAACGACAGGTTCTAAAACAGCCGGAAAATCTACTGTTTGGATTGATTTTGAGAAGTATAAAGATGAGGACGGAAACCAACGAGCAAGATGCAAGCATTGCTCGAAAGATTTGGCTGCTGACCAATATAAAAATGGCACATCGGCGTTGAGTAAACACAGTAGGAGATGTGAAGCATCCCGACCGATTAAAAAACCAAAGCAATATTTTCTTGAAAAAAGGCGATGATGGCGAGGGCGGTAGTGGTGAGGTAAAGGAATGGAAGTATTGTGCGAAAGCGAGTAGAAGAGCCATTGCAGAGATGGTGTTAATAGACGAGGTCCCGTTTTCAACCGTTGAGCATCAGGGATTTAGAAGGGTTATAGAAAGTTTTAATCCGACTTTTAAGATGCCAAGCAGGTTTATGATTGCGAGGGATATTGGGGAGATATTTTTAGAGGAAAAGGGGAAGTTAAAGTCATTTTTTTGCAAAGAATAGCACACGGGTGTGTCTAACCACAGACACGTGGACTTCAAATCAGCGGGTTAACTATATGTGTGTTACAGCTCATTTTATAGACGACAACTGGGTGTTACACAAAAGGATCATCAACTTCAAGCAAATATTCAGCCACAAGGGAGATGAGATAGGTAGGTCCCTTATTCAATGTTTAAAAGAATGGGATATTGAAAATGTGTTGACCATTACATTAGATAATGCGTCAGCTAATGATGTTGCCATACAGTTTCTAAAAAGTAGGTTAAACAACCTCTTGTTCGAAGGGAGATACTTGCACATCCGATGTATGGCACACATAATCAATCTGATTGTGAACGACGGCTTACGTGATGGGTCAACATGCATAGATCGTATCAGAGATGCAATTCACTATATTAGACTCAACGAATAGACACTTTTAAAAAATGTGTTAAGGAAGAAAAGATCGAAAGCAAAGCATTCATAGGTATAGATGTGACTACAAGATGGAACTCGACTTGGGAGATGTTAGACAAGGCAGAAAAATTTGAGAAGGCGTTTAACAGATATGATCTGGATGACCCAAATTATAAAAATGATATGGGTGATGATGCTCCTAGAGTTAGTGGCTGGAACTACGCGAGACAATTGGCAAGTGTGTTAGAATTGTTTCAGCGTAAAACTGCCAACGCTTCTGCTACAAAAACAGTTACCGTTAATTTATTTTTTAACGAGGTTATGGATATAGCCAAGCATTTAAGGAATATGAAAGACGGATCTGACTTGGAAGGTAGACTTATGGGTGCTCAGATGCACCTAAAGTTCGACAAGTTCTGGAGAAATCTACCGACTGGCAGATCATTTAATTACATTCTGTATTTTGCTGCAATTTTAGATCCGAGGTTAAAGGTTCGTGTTATTCAGTTTGGATTTGAGAGAATATTCAGGGTTGAAAAAAAGACGATGAGACAGAAGATAACTTGAAGAAACGAGTTAAAATTGTAGTTAATAGTATAAAGGATGAATTGAAGCTTTTGTATGAGCATTATGCATCAAGCAGTGAAAAACAAGGTTCAGATAAAGTTTCACAAAGTCAGGAGAACTTTGAACCATCATCACAAGGAGAGAGTGATTTTTTTATAGAATTTAAAGCGGATGGCGGTTCTACATCTTATAACACCAAGCCAGAACTTGAGAGGTACCTAGACGACGGAGAGGAGGCCCATTACAAGGGATTTGATATTCTGGGTTGGTGGAAGGCTGCATCTTCAAAATACCTTGTATTAGCGAAAATGGTGAAAGGTATGTTTACTAATTAGTAGTTTATTTTTATTACTTATAATAATACGATAGTGTTAATTAGATTTTCTTCCTATCACTATAGACATATTGGCTATCCCGGTATCCAAGGTTGCTTCTGAGGAGGCGTTTAGTACAGGCGGAAGAGTTGTCGATACTTATCGAACTTCTTTATCAACTCCGATTGTCGAGGCATTAATATGTACAGAGGATTGGATTCGTGCATCAATTAAAAAGAAAATCTACATCGAAGATTCGGCAGAGTTCGATGACATTGGAAAAGGTAATTTTGACATACACAGATACACATCCTTAGTTTGTTGTTTACGTTGTATTTATCGTTATATATTTTTTTTCATGAAGAAATTTATGATAAAGTAGAGCCGGATCACATGAATATCGATGTTGATTAACGGATGGCTGGAGATGGATACGGAAAAAGGAGTAAGGAGTTAAAGTAGTATCGGTTTCAGTTCGTTTGCTTTGGATTTGTTGGATTTCGTTTGGATTTCTTACATTTGGTTTGGATTATGTTTGAAGTTCTTAATACTTTTTGGATGCAATTCGCTATTTTACATTTATTTATTCTATGTTTAGCAACGAAATTCATCAAAAACAGCTTTTCGTATCATGTTTTCATCAAATTTTTCACTCTGACATTATATCGAACACTTGGTGTGCATAGGTATTAATATGGTTTAATAGACCTTAGATTGAAGTATAAACACCCCCATGATGGTCAAGAAATTGCAAATTCGTATCAATTTTTCAGTAATTAAAACAAACATGTGGAATCAACAACAGTTTCACATGTTATACAGTTGAAAATTCGTATCAATTTTTCAGTAATTAAAACAAACATCATGGAATCAACTTGATTGAAATAGATACTAGGATTGAAATGCTTAAACCTGAAATGAAAGTGAATGCTCATGATTCTTGAATTCTTCATTGTCTTCACAGCCTTCACAAGCATACCAGAATAAGTTGAATAACACCTTGTATATTGTTGCCGCTGAATTCAAATGAGTTGTTTTTCGGGTCGGGTTTGAACCCTAGGACCGATATACCCGACCTACTACAGAACCGACACCTAGACCTATAAATAGGGTTTTATTTCGGGTAGCTTCATATTGGTTTTTCGGTTACCGGGTCGGGTCGGTCATTCCTCGGGTCGGGTCGGTCATTGTACTTTGCTCACCCCTATTAGAAAGTACACTTTCTTTTGTGTTTTTAGGCTATTGCGTTTTAGAAATAAGACATTTCTTTGTGTTTTCTGGACATTGTGTTATACAAATAAGACATTTCTTTGTGTTTTTGGTGCATTGCGTTTTAAAAAAATGTCATTTTTAGGTTTTTTTTTCATTGCGTTTTACGCAACTGGGTTTTCGAATTTTTTTTCGAAAATATAGCAATAGTATACTCGTTTTAAAGATAAAAAAAATGCTGGTTTTTTTGGTGCAATTTTTATAAAAAAATAATGTCGTATGAAAGAGTTATTAACGTTTAAAAAATTAGGGGGGGGGGAATTGGAGGAGAGAGTAACTATTGCTTTGGATTGACTAGAATGCCCCTAAACAAACCCATGCTCCTCTTTTCTTCCCTTCAATTTCCATCATTTAATCTTAGCCCTTGATTAAATAAATGGATGGTCAAGATTACTTCGTATACTTCTTAGCCAAATAAGCTTTCTATTATATCATAACCCTTTGTTATATATATTAAATTGGAAAGACGGTGATATTTTATTTTCTATACTTTGCAATATTTGTTATATATTCTATACTATCTTAAATTAGAAAGTCGGTGCCTACAACCGACCAACTTCTCTCAGTTTGACCTTCTTAAATCTTGATTCAAAGGACTAGAGTGGGCAGTCATTGTTGACTTTTATATGCTTGCTTCATTTTTTTCATACATAAATAACTTTTTTATACAAGTAGTTTGCTTTTTACCATCTAATTTTGTCATAGTTTTCTTTTTACCCCTAACTTTGTCAAATCTTATTATTATCCTCTCTTAGCCCTTAAGTTTAGGAAATATAATTTTTAACCCCATAACTTTTTATGAACTTTCTAAAATGTCACTTTCACCCCTCGAGAGTTTTTGACTTCACGGTATAAATTCAAGTTAGTCGGGTCACATATAATACGTTATGATTCTACGGTATAAATTCGATTTGCGTTATGTTTTGATCCAATCGCAGTGCAGCTATATGTTACATTCAATTCAACCGGATTTGATCCAATCGCAGTGCAGCTATATGTTACATTCAATTCAACCGGATACGTCGAAACGCGTGTCTTAATAAGGTTAGCACATCACATAACGCTTGGACTAATCCGTTTCGACGTTTGCAATGTACCCGCGCCGCAACGCGCGTGGGTCTTTTTACTAGTATTAAATTAAATTGGAAAGACGGTGATTTTTTCAAATGCAACTCCTTAGCTTTTACTATATTGCAATGGTTTTTTTATAAGCACCTCTAAACTTTTACATATTTTAATTTAAGTTTGTTGTTTTTACTAGCCTCAAAGTTTCATAAAATGATAAGTTTAACCCTTAGACTACTACTTTATCTTAAAATTTTTACTAATTAAGTCCTCAAGTTTTTATTGTTTTAACTTTATTCATATACCATATATAATATAAGTTTTTAACCTATTATTTTCTTCAGTAATTTTCGTTCACTAATTTATTTTTTAAAATGCTTATTTGAGTTTACCTCTTTTGTTCCTTTACGTGCATATTTGTCGGGTTAAATTCGAGTTGATTTACGTTTAAACGTAAACTTTTTTAGAGAAACGAGTCAGCTCAAATATAATATGTTTTCGTCTTTATTTTATGTACGTTTCCATTTTGTTTACATTTCCACATAAATTTAGTATCAAACCGAGCGTGGTTAAATATTATACATGTTCACTCAACGGTATAAAATTTGAGTTACTCAACGTTTCGACCCCTAGCAACGCAAAACAGATAAAATTACAATTATATTATTATTATTATTATTATTATATGTATATGTATTAAAAACCGTAGTTTTTGATGTTTACACCTCCCAACTTTGGTCCTTTCACTTTGAAAACACTCATGGTTGCCCTTGATGTGAACGCGTTTTTTTTCCTGTTATGGTTTCTATTTTTTTAAAGCTATAATAAGACCAATTGTTTAGACATGTAAGTTATTTCATTATACACACTTTATGTTTTTTTTGGATACGTTACGTTATAACTGCAGTATAAATTTGATTTACTTTACCTTTTTTATTCAACCGCAATGCTTATATAGGTTACATTGAGTTGAACCGAGTATGTCAAACATGCATTTTCATATGGTTAACGCATGACATAACACTTGGACCAATCCATTTGATATTTGCAACGGGCCTGCGGTGCATCGCCTGCGGGTCATTGATGCGTGTGTAGCGTGATATGTTTTTGTTGATATTTTAAGCCCTTTTTAACACTTTAGTCAAGTTTTAAATTTATAAAACACGATATTCTACTAACACTAAACACACATATGGGCAAGTGCACCCATCGTGAGCGTAGTATAGCGTTGGTAAGATACCGAGGTCGTCCAAGGACACAAGAACTTTTAGTACCGGTTTATCCTCAACGTCTAATCGAATCAATTTTTTTAGAAAATGTTTTAAACGTGAAAATAAAAACTAAAAATGCTGAAAATAAAAATAAAAATAAAATAAAAACAGATTGATAAGATGAATCACTTGGATGACTCGCCTTTAATCTAACCTTTGATGATTTCCGCACTTTTGCACTTTTTAAGAGATTATCTTAGTTATAGTAGTAGGCCCCTCTTTTGAAGGTGACGTTACCCTCAACCCAGTGGTTTGAGTCAGCAAGGATACAATCCCAAAGGGTCGGAATATTGAAAGATAATTAATTAAGTTATTAATGCGAAATGTGGTAGGCCCATCTTTTGAAGGTGACGTTACCCTCGGCTAAGTGGTTTGAGTCAGCAGGGATACAATCCCAAGTAGTCGGGTTAATGTATTAATAGTAGTTTACATATGAGGGGATCAAGCCATTCACACCCCCTCCATCCAATACCATTGAGAATTGAAGGAGATCCTAGTAAGCTTGACTCAGGTCCTTACAGGATCTATACACTGAACAAGGCAAGAACCTTACCAAACCATTCCCTTAACCCCCGACCAGGTAGCCAACATATCTCTATATAGACTGTAGAGATATGAATGGTGTAAATCTTTTATTTTATATAGATAGTAAAATAATGCCAAGAAACCACAGACAAATGATAAGGGAGTTTCACCTTCAACATAAGAAAATAGTAATTAAAGTCATTAATAAAAAACCAAATAAAAAGTGCGAAAAGATTAAAAATCAAAAGTATTACACTAAATGCTTGTCTTCACCAAGTGATGTAAGACATTTAGGCCAACATGGCCTTTGATTGTCAAGAACTCTTACTATCAATCTTGGATCCCGAGACTACTAAACACACGCTAAGATGGATGATGGTGGTGGATGTGGGTTGTAGTGGTGGTGGAGTGTGGGTGAAGTGGGAGAGAGGTGGTTTGCCAAGGGTTGCCTTTGAAGTGAACCAAGCATCCCTATTTATAGCCTGCGCAGACGCCCGGACACGGCCCCATGTCCATCCTCTTTCTCTTTCTTCATTAATTGCAATTTGTCTGCATTAGCTCAACATGCCCCCGTGTTCGCTAGGCACGGCCCCGTGTGCAGAAGCGTATCTGTACTATCAAGATTTGCAAGATTCTGCGAATCTTAGTGTGGACCACGGCCCGTGTTGAGCTGGGCACGCCCCCGTGCTGGGAATAGAAGCTTCTATGGCTTTGTCTTTTCTGCAGGCTCCTGGCCACGCCCCCGTGTCCGCTAGGCACGGGGCCGTGGTCAGCCTTCTGTCTCTTTGTTTTTGCTTGGGAAGATGCTGTCGAGGGGTCGGGCATGCCACGTTTATCCCTTTTCTTGTATTTATGTTAGATTTTGCTGAATATTTGTTACTTTTGTTCATTCACGCTCATTTAGTTCTGAAAATACAAAAGGAAGACAAAAGCACACTTTTTCCAACATTAGTACTAAAAAAAAGGTTAGTTTTATGCCTCAATTGATGTAATTTATCTGTTACATTTTGCACACATCAAATAGCCCCACACTTGAATCTTTGCTAGTCCTCAAGCAAAACTCTTTAATTTGTGGCTTACACACCCAAATGGAATGGGTAGAAGAGAAGTTTTGGGCTTGTCTTGAGTGTCGGGAATCCAAGATCTTTTATTAGGTTTTATTTTTATGCTATTTGCAATCCTATTCGTTATGATTTATTTAGAACGGTTCATAAGAGAAATTACTTATTTGGGCATAACATGCCTTTTTAAAATTCCATTTATATACAAGTTCACATACCTCACGGGAGATCACTCAACACCCGGCCGAAGATGTATTTTTGTGAAACACTCGAGACCGGCATGGAAGTTACTTCTACCATAAGCTTGCCAAGCAATCAATCCTCATCCTTTATAACTATAAACCTTTGTAAATATCAAGAGGACTTTGGGGAATGGTTAGGCTTGGGTTAAAGATAGGTGGTTTTTGGGTTAGTGGTTAGTAAAAGGGGCTAAAAGCGTAAAAAGCGTCGGTCGTCGTAAAACTTTTTGTTTTTGTGACTTTTATTCAAACTAAACACTTTCAAACAAAGTTTCTTTGAGGAACTTGTTTATTTATTGCTAGACTTCAATTTTTTTTATATAAGGAATCGTCACAAGAAGACCGAGTTTTTACTAAAATAAAGGGTTTAAAATAAAAAGGGTTTTGGTGGGTAAAGGGTGTTTGTTTTGTGGGTTTAGAAACGAAAAAGGTTTAAGCTCAAAGGGGTTAACTAGGGGGATTTTTGGTAGGTGATAAAAAAAACGAAAAATAATGGTGTTGAAAAGAAAAAGGGTTAGTCCTAATGCCTCCATCATTTACTTACTTGGGTTTAAGTTGGTAAGGACCGGAAATGTATCGTCATGGCAAGTTCTAAAGTCGTAAGAAACCAAGCGGCTATTCACACAAGAAACGAAAAATGAGCATTTAATTTAAAGATGTATGCTTGTATGCTCAATAAAGGCTCAAAACTCACTTTTTGTGGGAATGAGTTTTAATGTGATCAAGTATATATAAATAAATTTTAACTAGATTTGTCATGCCGTTTCATAATTTTCTTATGTTGGTTCTTTTTATCACGACGCTATCGGTTGTAAATTTGTAAAAATATAACCTTTTTAGAACTTGATATTCCCAAATTAAACCAAGACAAAAAAAAAAACGAAAAGTTTTTGAAAAAATTTGGTGTGATTAGCGGTTCCAATAGAGTTTTGTGTAAGGCTTGTTATTAGGACTTGCAAAATTCAAGGTTTAGCATCCCCCCACACTTAAACCACACATTGTCCTCAATGTGTCCCAAAAATAAGTTTTTAGGTTGACTGAATGTGTAAAAAGGTGTTTAAAAACAATTTTTTTTTGTTACTAGGCGTCTGGACACGTGCCCGTGTTGGTCCGGGCACGACCCCGTGTTCAGATTGCCATTATCATTTTTAACAGAAGGCTGGGCACGGGGGCGTGTTCAGTGAACACGGCCCCATGTCCAGTTACCTGAACTGGGTGTTGGGATTAAACCCTATCAGAGGAACAGATAATTAAAGCCAAAACTGAATCAAAGCAGTGGATTCACAATAAGCAGTGTTTACACTAAGGTTTCCCCTTGACAGTGGCTCCAACATCTGATATACTCCAAGTACCGCCCTTCTCAACAACTGTTAAGTCAAAGCACTGATAAAGCATAAAGATTGAAGCTCAAACTACTGATGGGATCCAAGCACTGTTGAAGATCAAAGCGCTGCCCATTCAAGGTCTGATCACCCTTTGAAGAAAGCACTGATGTTCAACATCAGTGCTTAGACCACAACAGTGGTATGAAGAATCAATGTTTATATCTCAGTGGTTAGAATGTAATCAGTGTGTCTGTTATTGTCAGTAGTTAATAGATCAGTGGTTAGAGTTTGTTAGGTTGTTAGATGTCACTTTCATGGTGACGTCAGCTTTGATTCTTAGTGGTTTGATCTGTACTATAAATAGAACAGTTTGCACTGTTTTATTTAAGGAGTTCTCTCCTTCAATTCTCTCATCTTGTACGATCAACCATGGAGCTCTAGCTGAGGGGGAGTTTTAGTATGTAAGCATGTAATCCTATGATTATAATCTTTCAATTCTAATGAGATTCACATGTTTATGAAAACTATTATTCCTTTGATTGTGTTTACAAAGTTTGTTTTATTTCCGCTGCATTAGATCTCTGTTTTGCACTCATTCATTGCTTAAATTATTACAAACAAACACAATCATGAGAGCTTTCGATCCTAACAATTGGTATCAGAGCCCGGACAGTCAAAATTCGATCTAACAATCAATTTGACATAACAGTTCAGCTCAAAATTTATTGATACTAAGGTTGGTCGTATTTGTTGGAAAACAAAAGTAAAGGATAATCACGTTTAAAGTTGGTTATACGAAAAACTTTTGTAAAACAACTAAGATGTCATCTATCACATAGGATTCACATAACACTGATAATCTGATATAAACAGGTGATGATTGTTAAAGTTGGTAAAATTTAATAATCTCGGTTTAGATATAGTCTTTCATAGATCTATGAGTGTTTGTGATGAAAACTATGTTTTGGTTCCATAATTGACTGCTGCTAAGGATTTATCTCATGTCATTAAAGACCTATGTTCAGAAAAATGGCTATTATGCCCTTGGTCAAACATATGAGAGATGAACAAAACCTTAGGAACAAAATCTTACATGTGATCAACAATTTTGAAAAACCTTTAAGAGTTGAAAACAAAATTGTTTAAAACTAAGATGAAAATTAGTAGTCTCAATAATTTGCATCAGATATATCCATGGATCAACTCAAAACTATGATAGTAAAATATCAGTGTTGTAAAGAGTTTGAAATTAGCCCAGATCTCTTGTGAGGAAAAGGTTGAAATCCTACAAAGGTTATATGTTTGATGTTTAGAAAACCAGATCATGAGTAATGTGAAATTTGGCATAAGCATTAGCAAAAATGTCCAAATCTCTCAAAACATTGTTGAAAATGATTTTGGATTGAGTATTCTTACCTTAAAAACCTTCCAGTAAAAAGTTACAATACTTCTCTATGGAAAGGGTAAAAAGGGAAAGAAGAAAAATCACAAAAACTCTAAAGTGTGTTTATCTCAAAAATTTTAAAATCAAAAGAAAAGAATATAAATCTAAAACACTTAAGAGTCCACAGGTGGGTCCTACAGAAGGAAAACCAAAATTAACATACATTTTTGGTCAAACATATGTCATCATGCAACCATGCACAATCACTGTATCAGGGATGTTCAGGTAACAAAAGGTATCTCCAGTCATATATCAACAAAGAGGTTTAGGCTAAAGTTTCAGAAATTCTTCACAAGGTAATAAGGTTCACAAAGAACTTTCAAAACCATTGTGAACAGGCTACCTCATGAGTTACAATCATTTTGACAAGGGAATGGTGTCAAAACAGTGGTTACAAAATTTTGGTTCAAGCCACTGACCATTGTCCTAAGCTTGAGAGTGAATTGACTCTGACCCTATTCAAAATTATTTTTGATTCTGGAAATTCACCTGACCCAGTTGATTTGTTATCAGAAGACCTTTATTTTATTTTTGTTGTAAAGGTTTTAGTATAAAAACAGTATATATTGTTCTAAATTTTTATAAGGATGATATATTTTGTACTTTTACTTGTTTTAGATAGTAAAAGTTTCAATCACCTGTCAGGATATAGAACCCCTTTATTTTTATCTAAGGTGATATACTCCTTGATAATTGATCAAATGGAGATGGTGTTAAAGTCTGGGTCATTTCATTCATTAACACAAGTCTAAATCTGTATTAAAAGATGATTGTTAACAAACCTCATACATTTGGCTGACTCATGTTTTAGTCTAAATTCTCAAAAGATTAAAACACAAAATGTGTGGTCAAAGTAAAATGTAAAAATTATCTGGGATACCTAATCACTGTCAAAATCTATAGAATGTTTAAAACATGAAGTAGATGTGTGGTAAAACTTTGAATGCAAGAACCAGTGAATTCTCTGCATCAAAAATCCCTGTAAACCCTGTTGTTATGTCAATTCTGATAAACTTGCACCTAAAATGTGTTTGTCAAGAAGTTGATTTTGCAGGTAACTCACAATCACCATAAACAGTTTGGACATGATATCAAAATCATTTCCTTCATCAGAGCAGCAGATGTACAAAACAGCTGTTAAAGCTCATCCACAGATGCACAAACAATGTTTGACCAGAATAGCCTTCTAAACAGTTGGCCAAACCCATCTTTTAAATACTCTCTCCCCCATTTCAAGGCCACTGCTGGATCATCAAAGTCACCAGCAGTGGTTAGCTCAGATGATTCACATCTGCAGCTTCACCTTAAAAAAATTTAAAAAAAATTATAATTCAATATCTCATTGATTCACCATCATTCACCATCAGACATCACTTTGTGAAGGTTTGCTATAAAAAAAAGGTTTGATTTCTCTGTTTCATATTCTGACTAAGGGTCAACTGGTAGATGTGTTAACCTAAACATTAGACATATTTACCCCTGAAAAGTTAATCCCTAGGACTGATATGCTTTGCATGGATAGACAAGCAAAACTTGTTTAAACATGAATTATAAGCATCAAAATGTTTTCAGAAAATCAAAAATCCATCCTTAAAAATAGTTAAAAATGAATTTTTCATTAAATCCTTAAAAGTCTGCCATAGCCACTGTTTTGTTCAAAAGTCTGTTCTACTTAAAAGTCTGTCCACTGCTGAAAGTCAACCCCTGTTCTCTCATTTCCTTGATAAGCACTGTTGTTCAAAATCAATATTTTTATCCACTGATAAGGCTATCCACTGATAGTTAAAGTCACCCACTGCCTTCATTATGACCGTTGCAACCACTGATATTCGCTCAATCAGTGGTTTTCTAAACAACTGTCTTCCATTATTCATCTTGTCATCAGAGGTTGGCACGTGGACAGTAAATAGCGGTCAGATCTTTTGAAACCGCTGCCACGTCAGCATTCACTTTTCCTCTAATCAAAACCCCCAAATAGGGTTTTTCACTGTCGAATTGAATTCCAAAATTCCTTTCTCAAAGCAATTTCCATCCCTCTTTCTCAAATCATTCATCGTTCTTCTTCGTCAAAATGACAAAATCAAAATCAAAATCAAAATCTTCATCATCTTCCAAAAAGGTTACTAAAATGGCCACTAAACCCATATAGATTCCTTACAAATCTCCTCACAATTACTTGGGTCTACTCACAAAACCCACCACCACTCACACCTTCGATTCCATCATCGACGTCCTTTCAGCTTCAAAGTACAAAACTTTGTTAACTGCTGATGCTCCAATTTACCAACAAACCCAGAGAGAGTTTTGGAAAAATGCCACACTTGAGTCTCAAGGTGACACGTTATAGCCATTAATTCTTCCATAAAGGGTAAAAAGATTCAAATCACTCCACAATCCATCTCGGAAGTCTTGGAACTCGATGATCAGCAAGGTAAAACTTATTTTCCCAAAAACGAGTTAAAAGCTGATTTCCTTGAAAGGGGGTATGCGGAACAAACAAAGAGGGATACCTTACAAAAAGGCTTCTTCCCTTCTGCACCTAGGTTTTTATCCCATACCCTTTTGATGTGTGTTTCAAATAAAACAACTGCTTTTAACAAGATACCATTAAAGATCCAATACCTGGGTTTTGCTATTTTACATAATGAAAATTTTAACTATTCCCAGGAGATCTTTGATGACTTGGTATAAAATGTTGATAGCAAATCATTTTTACTTTTTCCAAGGTTTCTAAGCTACTATTTTAAACAAAAATTCAGAAAGGAAAATAAAAATTTGCTCATCCAAGGTGAGTCTTTTCAAATAAATGGTTTAACACCTGAAACATTCACTAGAATGTTAACACCTACAAAAACACAAGCAGAGGTGCCTGAGCAGAATTTAGCAGCTACCACTGCTCCTCAGGTATCTGCTGCTGAGCCCACCACTCCAGGTGATCACAGCAGCAAAACAACTGCTGTGAAACCCACACCTAAAATCACCAAAAAGTCACGTCAAAATAAAACTCAAAAGCCCCCCAAACCCAAATCAAAGGCAACTATGGAAGATGAGATCCCAGAGCAACTGCCAGTGGCAACACAAAAGTCACAAGAAACCATTGCTGCTACTTCCTCACAGCAGATGGTAGAAAGATCTCAACCCATGCCTGAAACTCCTCCTGCTTCTTCTAAAAAAGAACAGGTTGTACATATAGGGACACCACAATATGATGCTCTGGAATCACTTGCTTCCATCATCCACAGCCCACTGCCCGGGGCAAATTCGCTTTCTACACCCAACCACACATCCATAATTCCCCCACAAACAAAGTTATTGTTGGATGCTCTTGATCTGAACCAAGCACAAACCAGTCCTTCTTAATCACCTGTCAATGAGAACATACCTCAACAAGTGACTGGGTCTGATGTATCAATCATTGCTAACCCACCAACACAACCTGAGGAGGTTCCACCCCTTGAGTTACAAGTAACTCTTGGTGGTAGTCCAAGTGAAGCAACCACTACAGGTGCTGAACCCACTGGTTTGCATTTGGACAGTGGTTACATCAATAAGACTTCCTTGGAGGCAATTTCTTCTCTGGGAACACTTGTGTATCCAGTGTTTACTGGTTCACTAAAAAGTGTCTCTCTTTTTGAAGGAAGAAGTCCCCAGTACCAAGACAAAGGGGCATCAGTGGATGATATCTGGAGTACACTCCCTGAATCAACCACTGTTACAACCACTGTTAGTGGGAAATCAGATGATCCCATTAAATTGGGTAATGGTTTAATGTACCGAGAATTGACGGGTAGAATTGATAAACTTGATACAACTGTTGCTGAACTTAAAAATACGATGCAACAGTTGTTGGAAGTTCAAAAGGTACCAACCACTGCTGCTCCAGCTCAAGCACCTGCACAACCTGCACCTGCTGCAAATGAGTTATGGAATTTATTTCAACCACTGCTCCACCAACAAAGACAACTGGCTGATCAACAGCATGAGATACATATTCAAAAGCTGAGAAACATGCTGGAGTCAAGGTTTAAAGATACTCAAGCTGATATCAAGGCTATCAAGGCCCACATGCTGCATACCACTGGCGCTGCTCCTCCCACTGTTCTCTTTATTGATAATCCACCACCAGATAATGCCAAAAAAGGGGGAGAAAATCAAGCAGTGGAAGAAGAAGGGAATTGAAGATGGTCTTTATATTGAACCACAAAAAGATTGCATGACTAAAGACATTCCCTTGCCAGATGGTAGTAAAAAGATTGATGTTACCACAAATGCACTTGCTGAAGCAAAAGCAAGTGTAAAAAGGAATAGAGAGGCAAAGGATAAATCCAGGTGGAATGAGGAGAAAAGAGCTTTCATGGAGCTGAATGAGCAGGGTCCTTCTGAACCTATGGATGATGAAAATCCTAAGGATGAAAAGAAGAAGCTCACTAGAAAAGTGAGGGAACCCAAACACACACCATCCAGACTCACAAAGCATGCTTCCAAACCACCTTCCAAAAGCTCCAAACATCAATCTTCCACCCAAACAGCTGTTGAAAAACCTGCTGTATCAACAACTATTGGTACTTCAGTGGTTTCAGCAGTTGTTAAACCAAAAACCACCATTTCAACCACAACAACTGCTCCCACTACAACCACTGCCCCACCAAAACTTCTATCACCACCAATAACAATCTCACCACTATCACCTCCTGCTAAAATGCAGAAGACTTCTACTGACACATCAGTAGTTATAATGGCAACAGTGGTTGAAACACCTGTTGTCTCAACACCTGTTAGTCAAAACACCACCACTACACTCCAAGCCATATTCACTCCAATTAAAAAACCACCAACAAACACTCCTTCACCAAATAAAACTTACACCAGAAAAAGAAAATCTCAGTCAAATAATGAAGATACACCAGCACCTGTTCCCCTTTCATCTGTACCCTACAATGTGATTCCACCACAACCATTCATTCCACCAACTCTTGCCAATCCAATAAAAGATCCAAAAATTCTTGAAGGCTATAACCCTGCTGATATTACTCCAATAGCTGCAACTTATCCACTAGAATTGGAAGCTGTAAAGAATGAAATGAGACAATTTTACACAGAGGATGATCCTTTAAAAAGAAGATTTCCTTCTCTCATGAGCTTCAGAGATCCAACAAACATGGATGAGTATCTAAAACTCAAAGCTAGGCAAGCTGATATGAGGGCTAGATTTGAATGTAAAGATCAAGGTGACAAGGCTATTTCTGAAAGGATGAAATTCCTGCTCACTAAGGTTAGACAAATGGAAGATTATGCTAGAGACCTGAGCAAAGAAATGTCTAATCTACCACCTGAAGCTGACCTACAAAAGGAAATGAGAAAGGATTATCTTGCATTCATTATGAAAGAAAAATTCTATCCAACCAAAGAAGAACAGTTCAGTGAATGGCCACTCATTGCTTTAAAGCATGAGGGAAACAGAATTGAGAGGATAAAAAATTATCCAGGTATGAAAAGGTCAGCACCTGGAGTAAGTACAAAAAGGCCATTGATGATCTTACCTCAGAGTATAAACAAAAGAAGCAAGAATTGGTGGATGCAAAGGTCGGAACTACCAAAGCCATAGCAAAGTGGACAAGGCAATATACAGATGAGGCTTATGAAAAGCTAAGGAAAAAAAGGATGACAGACCCTAACATACCAAAGAAGCCTGACTACAAGCCAAAACAGCAGATCAATACTTCTGAACCATTGTTCACATCAGCAGATACCTCTGTCATTGAGTTAAATCAAAGAAAGAGACAAGAGCATATTGAAAAAGAAACTGCAGAAGATATAGCTGCAGCAAATGACATTATAAAAATGGCTTTCAAACAAATGACAGCTGAAAATTCTGAACTAGCAAAAGCTCAGGGTACTGAACAACAAATTTTCACAAGGCCACAATCTCTAAACTCATCAGCAAATAAACCTCTCCCAAGAAACCCATTGGGTTTAAAAATACTAAAATGGATGTCTGATCAAAAGACCCATGTATTGACACTGCTCAGATCCAATGGAGAAGTCCAGCACATATCAAGGGAACAAGCACTAGGCCTGGGTGTGGAAGATCTACAAGATCTCCTTGAGCCTGTACTATGCAGGGATGAGGATGATACAAGTTCCATGGATTTTGAATTGCAATTTAAAGGACAAGTTAGGGAACTTCTGATGAGACAATAAAGATCCAGAATAATGAAGAGGTTTGGCATTATCTGTTCCAGGGGGAGATTGTTGGGATTGAACCCTATCAGAGGAACAGATAATTAAAGCCAAAACTGAATCAAAGCAGTGGATTCACAATAAGCAGTGTTTACACTAAGCTTTCCCCTTGACAGTGGCTCCAACATCTGATATACTCCAAGTACTGCCCTTCTCAACAACTATTAAGTCAAAGCACTGATAAAGCATAAAGATTGAAGCTCAAACTACTGATGGGATCCAAGCACTGTTGAAGATCAAAGCACTGCCCATTCAAGGTCTGATCACCCTTTGAAGAAAGCACTGATGCTCAACATCAGTGCTTAGACCACAACAGTGGTATGAAGAATCAATGTTTATATATCATTGGTTAGAATGTAATCAGTGTCTGTTATTGTCAGTAGTTAATAGATCAGTGGTTAGAGTTTGTTAGGTTGTTAGATGTCACTTTCATGGTGACGTCAGCTTTGATTCTCAGTGGTTTGATCTGTACTATAAATAGAACAGTTTGCACTGTTTTATTTAAGGAGTTCTCTCCTTCAATTCTCTCATCTTGTACGATCAACCATGGAGCTCTAGCTGAGGGGGAGTTTTAGTATGTAAGCATGTAATCCTTTGATTATAATCTTTCGATTCTAATGAGATTCACATGTTTATGAAAACTATTATTCCTTTGATTGTGTTTACAAAGTTTGTTTTATTTCCTTTGCATTAGATCTCTGTTTTGCACTCATTCATTGCTTAAATTATTACAAACAAACACAATCATGAGAGCTTTCGATCCTAACACTGGGCATTTTCTGCAGATCCTTGGGCACGGGGGAGTGTGGGCTGAGCACGACCCCGTGCTGAACTTGCTGTAATGAATAAAAATTGTCGGGAGGCTCTGTTTTTGTGCATGGGGTGTGGGTTCAAGTTTCCCTCAGTAACCTCCACCATTACGAGTGTGTTTTATCCATTACAACATCATTCAAACACCATTTAATACTTAAAAACCATCATTCATTAAAAATAATAATTACAAAGGATCCTAAAATTTGAAAAATAAAATGAAAAACTAAAAGTTCCTAGGACAGATAGGTCAAGTAACGCAGGAAATCATTCTAAGGAGTTCTACCCGTATTGTAGGAATATCAAAAACCCAGAAATAGCTTTCCGGTACTTGAAGGTGTTGTAGAACTTCTTAACCGAGGGATGTCTCTTAGATGTCGTTGAGCCATTCCTCTATCTCCCTAGGGAGGAAGAAGGCGGGCTCATTTTCCACAATGTCTTGTAGAGGAGGTGCGGCGGCCACCGGGACCCCTTGTAATATGTCTCGAGGAGGCTCAGTGGGTATGACATACCACTCGGCTGGAATAATGACTTTCGGCACTACAATCCACTCCCTTTGTGTAATGATTGGCACCAAGGGAGGAGAAGCGAGAATACTCAACCTTTGGTGCAAAAGGTTGACCTCTCGAAGACACCCCTCTAGCCCCACCGATAAATGATTTATACGGTCAACCAAGGCTTCGTCTACTCCTGTCATTTCATCGATGGCCTCTCTCTGTCTCTCAAGGCATACACGTAGTTGACGAGAGAGTCTTCTACTGATGATCTTCTTCCTCGTCGGTCGTTCCTGGAATGGGATGAGGATGTTCCGCTATTTCTGCTTGACATTCTAAGAAAACAGACATAAAGAAATTTCAAATTAATGAAACAGTACTCCGGCCACGACCCTGTGCTCGCCGAGCACGGCCCCGTGGCCACCTATCTGCAGGTTTTTGAAACAAGGAATCTTTGAGCTTTAAATTATTTTTCTGACTTTAGAAGCATTTTAAGCGGAAATAACTTAAAACGGTGTTGTAAAAATTATTTTTGACAAGATTCCTTGAATAAAAACCTAACAAATATTACAATAAAGCTTGAAAACATGGAAGTTTCAAACTTTAATAGAGGTTTTGAGGAAAAGATGAAGAAGAAGGCAATGGACAAAAGTAGAAAAGACAATATGGTTGCAGAGAACCTTCTTTAGAATATACCTTGTATAGTATATGTGAAGATCTGACGTGATGTCGTGGTCACGCAAATTTAATCCCAATAACAACTATAGATAGTGGTAAATGGGTATCGAACTCAGGGAGTATGTGGAAAATGTGTAGATTTTATAGCTTTGCGATTAAACTAAAATTAACCTAATTTGCAGAATTTAAAGATTAATGATTTGGATTGTTGTTTTAGAAAACTAAATTACTAGCTAATTGCAAATCAAATTGGGTGTTTAACAGATTAAGAGAAAATGACCATCTTAAGTTCCGGTTTCCATTAACAATTGTGTGCGAATCCAACTAGAAAGAGTTACATAGACATAACTCATGCATAAATGTTTGTTGTGATAAAAGGGAACAAAGTACTCGGATTATGTAAACGCGAGGTTGTTACCCGATGATCAATTAATCAATATCCAACCCTAACCCTTCCCGTGATATCTCGATTGTCAACGACACCAAGAACGTACGATTTAGATTAGGAACAAAACATCAATTAACAATTTACAATCAAACATTCATGCATCATAATAAACATAGCAACATACCAAGTCTATTATTCTAGAAATAAAGATTCATCACACAAAAGTCAATAAGAAACCTTCACCTAAAATGACCACCGAAAGTTTAGCCAGACATTGTTTGGTGGATCATCATAACATCAAGATTGAAGTTCATATGAATCAAAAGACAAACCGAATGTTAGAAATTGTTCACAAACACTTGCCAAAAGCCAAAATTCGCCCCAACAATCCAGAGAAACGTCCAATGATGAGATAATCCCAAAAGACACCATAAAAAACTGTTTTAATGAGCAGTTACGGAGTTATGCGTCGCCTCCACCGTAATTTACGGTACCACCGTAAATTATGGTGGTCTTCAAAATGTTACGGTGGGTATAGACTGTGTTACGGTGAGATTTTTTGATGTTTCAGGGCCACCGTAAATTACGGTGGCCACCGTAATTTACGGTGGCACCCTGACTTGCGTGTTTCGTTTCTTCATTCGTTTCACGCATGACCCGTTCATCTCCAACCCGTCCAAAGCTGCATTTAATCCACTTTTAGCTCCCGAACCACACCTGAAACATAAGCAACCATAGTTATCTAATTCAAGATAATTACACAATTAAATGAGGGATAAACTTATCTTTTAACATCATAAAGGGTTGTCCTATGGACCACCCGTCACATCCCCACACTTAACCGTTGCTTGTCCCAAACAACTCATCAAATCAATTTCAAAACAAGCGATCAATGTAAACCAAGCAGAAACATGTAGTCCTTTTACTAACCCCTTTTTAACACCCAAAATAACGCACCCCTCGCTATGTCTCTAATCTCGGTAACAAGTAAGCACTAGCAATATGAACTAGACACACAAAGGCTAACGGGCGGTTGTACAACTATAGGCTTGTACCTAAATCGATCCTTCTCCTAAAACGTGTCAAACATGAATGCAAATCAAAGGGACTTTCAAGGTTGTAACGTGGCTAGGTGTATGGGTAGGAAATGGAATATATATGAAGTAGCGAAAACTTAACCCGGTCTTTTATTACACAAAGAAACAAACAAACAACTACCAAACTTAACTACTATATACAAGACAACTAAGCATCACTTCTTTTTCATTTTTCATTTCTTTTTCTCTTTTTTTTCTGATTTTTTTTTCAAAGCAAACAACCATACAATAAAGCATCAAACATATCTACATCATACTACTAAAACTACTACTACTAACACTATAAGACCGGGTCAAATTGGGTAAACTTTTAGGCACAAAATTGGGCAACTAAATGTCCAAACCCCCATCCCTCTCACTACCATGCTCATATATATAACTTATGAGGTCCAACCCCCCAAATCCCACACTCACACACTAAAGACGAGGCTCCCTAAATGCCCTTATCCTCTTCGCATTCATATCCAACTAAGGACTCAAACCGTATCAAGGCACAAGTTCTAATGCACCCCCACCTGTTGCCACTCTCATTAAAGACAAGCATTATTTATATACAAGTGTGGCTTCAACTCTCACCAAGAACAAAGGGTATTAAGGGTTGCCGGTGTGTCACTTGGGGTTAGTCCAAGGTGTTCAAATTCTCACAATGTTTTGCTTGATTTAAAATTTTTTAAAAACCTCAAAATTCCCCCCCATCCCCACACTTGGGATACATTGACCCCAATGTATGGCTTTGGGAAGACTTGAACGCTAAACCCTTCAACATCAACCAAAAGATCATAATCTCAAACCACAAATTTCTTTTTGTTCTTTTTCATTTTTTTTAACAAACAAACTAACTACTAATATTTCAAAACTAAAGAACACAACAAGATTAAGGAAAGAGTACATTGACCTGGTGAAGTTTAACACAACTGATGTTGTAGATAATTCGACTTCCCATCACCGCCTTCACACAAATATCCGCATATCTTCCCCACACTTGAATGTCGCCATGGCCATGAAACATAGAAAAATAAAAACAACAAAATCAATATAAAACCCCGGGTTGCCTCCCGAGCAGCGCTAAGTTTCGAGTCTTCAGCCAGACTGTGCCACCCCCATTTATGATGGCTCAAAGAATCGGTTCCTATCACCTCCCCCACTATAGCTTGTCATTGGTTGAAATGCATCCAGCAAATGTCCATTCGGTGGATAGTCAACTACATACCTGCTCGAACCCTCATACTTCTTTTCACACCCTGGTGGTTTGTTTGTTTTTATTCTTTGATGCACACTTTTCATATGGTCACTAGACTTTCTACCCTTCTCTTCAATAGATTCATAACCAATCTCCCTAGTATGAACATCAAAGTACAACTTACGGTTCTTTGCGGTCATAATAATAACCCCGTCTCTACAGTTGATTTGAGCATTTGCTGTATAGAGAAACGGTCGACCTAAAATTACCCTTTGTTGTGATGCCAATTTGGTAGAAACATAATCTAAGACTAGAAAATCCACCGGATAGTTGAATTCTCCCACCCGAATCATGACATTCTTAACCATTCCCCGTGGACGCCTCCAACTCTCATCCGCTAAGCTCACCATGGTGTTTATATCTTCAAGCAGACCAAAATCGTACATGTCATATAGATCACCTGGTAACACACTCATGCTCGCCCCATAATCCAATAATGCATGAGGAATTTTTAGTTTCCCCACTCGGATAGGCACGATTGGCGCTCCATACTCTTTATCATTCTCAACTTTGGCATCTTTTTCCAAACCTGCATTCACTTGATACGAAGAAATTAGCAATGTTTCATTAAATTCACTATTAGGAACGGTACTTACCACATTGATATTAACACTTTTAATGTTTTTGGGGTTTGTCACCGTGTCACTTTGTAGTTGGCCTTTTGCTTTCTTCAATATCACCACATCACTTGCAAGTTGACTCATTTGGGTAGTCAACGACTGAATTGCTTTATCACGGATTTCGTCTTTTTGAATGCGAGCATCATCAAGCTGATTCCTTCGTTGCATCTCAACTTGCATCACCTTCAACATTTCCATTACATCGTTTCCACCCGAAGAGCCTTGACCCGTTTGATATTGCCTTTGAAATCCTTGGTTTCCTTGGAAGTTCGGGTTGGCTTGATTTGACGGATTCCCGTATCTAAAGTTCGGGTGATTTCGTAAACCGGGATGGTAAGTATTGGAATTCATGTTGTAATTTCTACCACCCCCTCCTTGCCCGTGCACTGCATTCACCTCCTCATATTGCCCTTCCACTCCTTGGCAATTTTCAGCCGCATGCCCTATCTCATTACAAAGCACACAAACATTATAAATTTGATTAGAAATTTGAACATTACCATCATCTACCGCATGCACTTGAGTTCGGGTAATGGCCGGTCGTGCTCTCCTTGATGCTTGAGCTTTTCTTTTTGATGTGATTGCCATTTGCTCCAAAAATTCCCAATCGTCATGCTCGTAGTTTGTACCAAAAGTACCATTGGTGATAGATATTAAATCGCGAGCATCTTCGGCACTTAACCCCTCATGAAAAGCATTCATCAACTCCCATAGCTCTATCCCATGATGAGGGCAATTCTTGATCATCATGTTAAACCGTTCAAATGCCTCATGGAACATCTCACCTTGTTGTTGTTGAAAACTTCTCAACCCTTTCCTAGCATCATTTGTCTTTTGAGCGGTATAAAATTCATCCAAGAAGATTTGTTGCATTTCCGCCCACGTATAGATAGATGCCGAAGGTAAGGTATAGAACCACTTTTTAGCCTTGTCTTCTAGGGAAAATTGGAATAACACCAATTTGACATCATCGGCTGAAAATCCTTGACCCCCAATAGTGTTGCAAATCGAATCATAAACCTCCAAATGGAAATAAGGCTCCTCCGTTGCTAGACCCTTATACTTTGGCAAGCTTTGTAATGAATTGGTTCTCACTTCAAATGTCCTCCCTTGATCATTGTGAGGAATAACTACTGGTGAAGGATTATGAGTGATCACCAGTCTAAAATGTGCTTCTATGCCTCTTGCGTGTTCTCGAAGATGTCTTCTTGATACACTCAACCGAACTCTTAGGCGTACAAGACCCATTGGTCTTTGAGCTTGCATTCGTGGAGGCACAATTTGTTGTAAAGGTGGTGGTTGAAATCTAGGCCGCACATGAGGTTGTTGAACTTGCCTTTGCACCGGTGGACCTTGTGGTGGCAATTGGTGAGGTATGATTTGTTGTTGAGGAATCCTATCAACACTTGGCATTCCTTGATTTGGACCTTGAACAAAAGTAATTTCCCCTTGATCTCCCATCACCCCCATACACATATCCTTCTTCCTCGTATCCCTCAAACTCTTCTTCATAACCTTCAAAATACCCATCTCCTCCTATACCCGAAGATTGCAAATAAGGATAAGACGAATATTGCATACCCAGTTGGTTCGGTGGTCTATATGTTGAAGTAGCATGAACAACAGTTGCACCTTGTGGTAGGGAATAAGTTGAGAATGATTGACCCGAAGCTGGAAAAAATGTGAAAATGGTGGAATTGTTGAGGAATGGTTAAAAGTAAGTGCAAGTTCAACTTGGGTAGTAACCGGTGGTGTAGTGGTGTTGGTTGGTATAACATCGTATGGTGAAGTAAATTCGGTAGTGGTGTTTGGCGTGGTGGTATTTGGTGAAGGTTGAGTTGATGTTGGTATAAAAGGTGGTGTAAGTTCACCCGTAGTAGGTGGTGGATCCATGTATCTAAGTGGTGTGATTGGTGTAGTTGGTGTTGTTGGTGAACTACTGATTCTGTTTTCCCTTAACAAAATTATGTTTCTTCTCAAAGTTCGTTCAATTTCCGGATCAAATGCCAATGGTGAAAGCTTGTGAGAGCTCCTAGTACGCATGCACCTGTCAATACCTGCACACTAGCACACCCAGCGTAAACCAGAAAAATAACAAACTTAAAATAACACACGTTGCGAACTACTCCCCGGCAACGGCGCCAAAATTTGACGTGATGTCGTGGTCACGCAAATTTAATCCCAATAACAACTATAGATAGTGGTAAATGGGTATCGAACTCAGGGAGTATGTGAAAAATGTGTAGATTTTATAGCTTTGCGATTAAACTAAAACTAACCTAATTTGCAGAATTTGAAGATTAATGATTTGGATTGTTGTTTTAGAAAACTAAATTACTAGCTAATTGCAAATCAAATTGGGTGTTTAACAGATTAAGAGAAAATGACCATCTTAAGTTCCGGTTTCCATTAACAATTGTGTGCGAATCCAACTAGAAAGAGTTACATAGACATAACTCATGCATAAATGTTTGTTGTGATAAAAGGGAACAAAGTACTCGGATTATGTAAACGCGAGGTTGTTACCCGATGATCAATTAATCAATATCCAACCCTAACCCTTCCCGTGATATCTCGATTGTCAACGACACCAAGAACGTACGATTTAGATTAGGAACAAAACATCAATTAACAATTTACAATCAAACATTCATGCATCATAATAAACATAGCAACATACCAAGTCTATTATTCTAGAAATAAAGATTCAATCACACAAAAGTCAATAAGAAACCTTCACCTAAAATGATCACCGGAAGTTTACCCAGACATTGTTTGGTGGATCATCATAACATCAAGATTGAAGTTCATATGAATCAAAAGACAAACCGAATGTTAGAAATTGTTCACAAACACTTGCCAAAAGCCATAATTCGCCCCAACACTCCAGAGAAATGTCCAATGATGAGATAATCCCAAAAGACACCATAAAAAACTGTTTTAATGAGCAGTTACGGAGTTGTGCGTCGCCTCCACCGTAATTTACGGTACCACCGTAAATTACGGTGGTCTTCAAAATGTTACGGTGGGTATAAACTATGTTACAGTGAGATTTGTTGATGTTTCAGGGCCACCGTAAATTACGGTGGCCACTGTAATTTACGGTGGCACCCTGACTTGCGTGTTTCGTTTCTTCATTCGCTTCACGCACGACCCGTTCATCTCCAACCCGTCCAAAGCTGCATTTAATCCACTTTTAGCTCTCGAACCGCACCTGAAACATAAGCAACCATAGTTATCTAATTCAACATAATTACACAATTAAATGAGGGATAAACTTATCTTTTAACATCATAAAGGGTTGTCCTATGGACCACCCGTCAAGATCCCACCAGATCTTTGTCTTTGGAATGGGTCCAAGAGTGCAGGAATCTTGCTACATTTATAGAAAACGACAGCACGTTGGACACGGCCCCGTGTCGGCTGGACATAGCCCTGTGTGTAGACAAAATTCTGACACTTTTTGTCCGTGTTCTGACCAAAAGTCAGACGGGAATCTTTAGGCGGACACGGGGGCGTGCTGACCTGGACACGGCCCCGTGGCTAGAGTTTTTTTTATGACGTTAAGTCTTATTTTAAGGAATTTATCCAGATCGGGTGGTTCCTTACTGGTTGGAACAACACCAAAGTGCCTGAGGTACCTTAATTGCTCGAGTTTAAGACAAGAACGTAAGAGGTTATCGGAAAGGGTGAATCCTACACTAAATACCAGTGGGTAAGACCAACCTTTATTTCCCTTTTCTGGGCTCTCGTTAAAGAAGGTATATGTCGAATCGCTCAGGTCTATATATGCATCGGCGAAAACCGATGGGGAGTCCTTCACGGCACAATCGATACAAGGACGACTATCGTTCAAGTCTTCGCAAGAGTTAGAGGTGATTTCAGGAGCAACGATGTTGTTATAATCCGAATGCGATCTCAATAATTCTCCTTGATCGTCGTCTTGAGATGAATTAGTTATTTCCGTCTCAAGTTCTTTTATCCATTGGAGAATTAGTTCTTCCATTTGAAATCATTCTTCAAGAATCATTTCATCTAGAAGGGATGATTGAGAGCATTCGAGGGAGAGATAGTGATTGTTTTTACTTTCGCCCATATTAAGGCTGCAGGAAAACAATGGGTCTATATAGTGGGGATTGTAGTTTAAAAAATAACATTTTAAATCTTCGTGAGATCCGCCACATATTTGACACCACGTACCATAAGAGGAGCGAAAGTAAAAACAACCAGTATCACTCATATTTATGCCAGAAATTACCAACCGTCGGGATCTCACGGTTCTGTTTTCAGTAACTGAAACTTGGGCACGGGGGCGTGTTCGGTGGGCACGGCCCCGTGTTCAGTTACTGTCTGACTTAAAACATGATTGCCAGTACCAAAGATTGGGCACGAGGCGTGTTCAGCGGGCACGGCCCCGTGCTGAGCTCTGCAGAAGCTGAAAAATCTAGAAAAATCCTAAAGAAAAGAAAAAATATAAGAAAAACGATTAGGCCGTTGATTCCTAACTTTCTTAAAATCCTTGTGTCCCCGGCAACGGCGCCAAAAACTTGATGCGTGTGTAGCGTGATATGTTTTTGTTGATATTTTAAGCCTTTTTAAACACTTTAGTCAAGTTTTAAATTTATAAAACACGATATTCTACTAACACTAAACACACATATGGGCAAGTGCACCCATCGTGACTGTAGTATAGCGTTGGTAAGATACCGAGGTCGTCCAAGGACACAAGAGCTTTTAGTACCGGTTTATCCTCAACGTCTAATCAAATCTAAATTTTTAGAAAAGGTTTTAAAGGTGAAAATAAAAACTAAAAATGCTGAAAATAAAAATAAAAATAAAATAAAAACATATAGACAAGATGAATCACTTGGATCCGACTCGCCTTTAATGTAACCTTTGATGATTTCCGCACTTTTGCACTTTTTAAGAGATTATCTTAGTTATAGTAGTAGGCCCCTCTTTTGAAGGTGACGTTACCCTCAACCCAGTGGTTTTAGGCTGCAAGGATACAATCCCAAAGGGTAGGAATATTGAAAGATAATTAATTAAGTTATTAATGTGAAATGTGGTAGGCCCCTCTTTTGAAGGTGACGTTACCCTCGGCTAAGTGGTTTAAGTCAGCAGGGATACAATCCCAAGTAGCGGAGTTAATGTGTTAATAGTAGTTTACATATGAGGCGATCAAGCCATTCGCACCCCGTCATCCAATACCAGTGGGTATTGAAGGAGGTCCTAGTAAGCTTGACCCAGGTCCTTGCAGGATCTATACACTGAACAAGGAAAGAACCTTACCAAACCATTCCCTTAACCCCCGACCAGGTAGCCAACATATCTCTATATAGACCGTAGAGATATGATTGGTGTAAATCTTTTATTTTATATAGACAGTAAAATAATGCCAAGACACCACGGACAAATGATAAGGGAGTTTCACATTCAAAATAAGAAACTAGTTATTAAAGTCATTAATACAAAACCAAATAAAAAGTGCGAAAAGATTAAAAATCAAAAGTATTACACTAAATGATTGTCTTCACCAAGTGATGTAAGAGACTTAGGCAAACATGACCTTTGATTGTCAAGAACTCTTACTATCAATCTTGGATACCAAGACTACTACACACACTCTAAGATGGATGATGGTGGTGGATGTGGGTTGTAGTGGTGGTGGAGTGTGGGTGAAGTGGGAGAGAGGTGGTTTGCCATGGGATGCCTTTGAAGTGAACCAAGCACCTCTATTTATAGCCTGCACAGACGCCCGGACATGGCCCCGTGTCCATTGGACACGGCCCCGTGTCCATCCTCTTTCTCTTTCTTCATTAATTGCAATTTGTCTGCATTAGCTCCACATGCCCCCGTGTTCGCTGGGCACGGCCTCGTGTGCAGAAGCGTATCTGTACTATCATGATTTGCAAGATTCTGCGAATCTTAGCATTGACCACGACCCGTGTTGAGCTGGGCACGCCCCCGTGCTGGGAATAGAAGCTTTTATGGCTTTGTCTTTTTTGTAGGCTCCTGGCCACGCCCCCGTGTCCGCTGGGCACGGGGCCGTGGCCAGCCTTCTGTCTCTTTGTTTTTGCTTGGGAAGATGCTGTCGAGGGGTCGGGCATGCCACGTTTATCCCTTTTCTTGTATTTATGTTAGATTTTGCTGCATATTTGTTCATTTTGTTCATTTACGCTCATTTAGTCCTGAAAATACAAAAGGAAGACAAAAGCACACTTTTTCCAACATTAGTACTAAAAAGGGGTTAGTTTTATGCCTCAATTGATGTAATTTATATGTTGCATTTTGCACACATCAGTCATATTACTAGTATTGTCATAATTATAATGGTTTGGTAGTAATCCAATAGGTACCTGACGGGTTTGGGTCGAGTATACCCAACATGTATTTTTTTAAATTAACTGGTTTACCCGATACCCGATGGGTATTTACCCGATAGAAACCCCGATAGGTTTTGAGACGGGTTTGAGACAAACTTATCTAAACCCATCCCTATCTGCGAGACGGTTTTTGAATAAATACTTCCCAATAGCCAAAGCTTCTAGACTTAGGGATCAGATCCATTCATGTCACACCCCAACCGATGGCGGAAACATCTGAGTGAGACGAAAGCGAGATTGTAAATGACTTCATAACGACTATTTGTGGCAAGTATTTAATAATCAAAATTTCATTTCATTTCTAAATCGGAGATACAATGTTTGGAAGCAAAGTACAACATCATGTAATAAGGAAACAAAGTACAATACATAACAAAATTTAAAGTGCGTTTCTAGTCGTCCTACTAGATTTCTTTCAACGTAACGTCATCAAGATCTTGCAATACATATTAAAGTATATGTCAAGACATAAAGCATTGGTGAGTATACAAGTTTGAATTACTAGCATACGTATAAAAGTTTAAACAAATCCACATAGCATAATCGTATACTAAGGCACATCATTACAATCGTATACTAAGGCATATCATTACAACACTAGCATGCATCACATAATTGTCAACCCAAAGATTTCACTAGCGTAATCTTGTCGTCGCAACGACAAGACAGTTTTGTATAACATAACAAGACCATAAGACTAGTGTGCTACTCCTATAGTGCTATACATGTTAAGGTAGGCTCGTACGAAAGTTAATGACAAGAATAGTGCAAGAATGGCTTCTAGCATGTATGAATTTCTAAGAATCACGTATTAAGCATGTATAAAGGATTGTTTGTTTGTGTCAAACATGTTTGTATGTGATGTGTGAATTTAATAAGTATATGTATTACACCCCAAAAAGTGTCTAAAATGAAAAAGTGGCCATGTATACTCACGGTTTGCGTAGAGTTTCCATGTAAGTGAGTCAGATGAGTTCTTGAGTTCGAAGCACCGAAGTTCCCCTAAAGGGAAACAGAGGTGTGTGAGTTCGGATTCGATTAACGGATTGGATTAGGATTTAGAGTTAGCGTATTATAAACGTAATAATAAGCAAAAACGTATTAAAGTAAAGAACCATGAAAATGGTCATGCAAGGAGGTAGGATGGTTTTCATCCATTTAACCTCATTATATGACTCACCAAAGCACAAAGTGATTAACTTAGTTGATGACTCGGTTGATCATGAGTAAAGTAAAAGTACAACTAACTAAGTTAGCTAAGTAGCCGAGTAAGAACAACCCAGGCGTGTCATACCCAGCATGTCAAATGTTGGAGACGAGGCGGGGTTATCTTACTTTGATTCTTGGAAGCTACTTGATATTCCTCTAAGTCCTAAAACAACCAAGAGAGCAAGCTAGATGCGTGCATCCCAAGCATGGAAAGTTTTCAGGGACGTGTTATAGCCTTGTCCCTTTAATGGAAGTTTCTTTGTGACTTAGGGTATGAATCTAAGCTAAAAAGTATGAACAAGTGAGGTAGTGGAATAAGTCTGGAGAGCCAAAGCTTCCATAGTTCACACATTACTCATACACAAGTCTTTCAACATTGAAGGTTGAAAGCTTGGATGGTTTCAACACTTAGAACATTTTGGGCAGAATTTTAAAGAGGTTTTAAGTCTTATTTCTTGCTGAAAATCAACCACACACAAACCCACAACTATAAGATTAGTTTGGAGCATGGTGGGAACAAGATTTCACCAAGTTTAAATCAAAATATACAAGTAATAAGAACATAAATCAAAGCAAAATTATAACACTACCTTGGACCTCAAATATGGTGAGGTTCCACCTTAGTATGCCATCGCAAACTTGTAGAAACCTTCCTAAGGTTATCCAAGTAATTTAGAAGAAGAAATGAAAAGAAAAGTGAGTGAAAACTCACTTAGAACACCTGGAAGTATTCTGCCTTGCTTGAAGAACTTGAGAGAATTAGAGAGTTTGAGAGTGATTTAGGTGAGTGGAAAGTGTTTAGGAGTGTATGGAGGCTCCTATTTATAAGAGAGGATTAGGGTTTAGGTTATTAATGAAGTTGGTGGTGGTTGGGAGTTGGAAAAAGGTGAAAAGGGAGGTTAAAAACATATTATGCTAAAAAAACCCGCTGAAATCTTATCATCAGCGTAGTTTCATGCGAATGAGTGTTTTCGTGCGAGTGAGTGTAGTTTGTGCAAGTGACTGGTTCGTGCAAGGGAGTGCGATTCGTGTGAGGGAGTGAAGCGCGCGAGTAAGGGTGATTCGCACGAGGGAGTGATCCGTGTGAGAGGTGATTAGGTTCGGTTGGTGCCGTTTTCTCGTATTTTATCTGGTTTTAAGTATCTCAAGTATATTAGAGTAGCGTATGAGTATAATGCACGTATAGTTTGATAATTCAAATATTACAAGTATCGGTTTTCGCGTATAAACAAGTATTCAAGTTTGTAGCGTATAACACAAGTATGTAACATGTATAAGTATAAAAATTGAATTCCAGTATGATCAAAGTCTCGGATTACAAGATTGGAAAGGAAATACGAATATGATATGATTACAAGTTTCAAAAAAATAGAAATACGATCATAACTTTCTAAATGGGGAAAGCACAAAAATTTGAAGCGTTACAATTCATTCCGGATGGAACCTAATGAGCCATACTACTTAGAGTGGGAAAGATTCTGAAATTTACTTGTCGGATGCTCCCAACACGGTTTATCCGAGTGGGCACTTGTAGAGAAATTCTACAACGGTCTCACCTATGAGACCCGAGCTCGGTTTGACACTTCTGCAGGAGGCCACCTAATGGGAAAGAAAATCGTGGCTAAAGCCAATTATATGTTTGAGAGTTTCGCACATTCTGAGTACGAACAACGGTCTTCAAACTGGACTTCCATTCCTGCCACTAGTACCACCTCGTCTATACGAGGTGTTCACCAAGTCACATTGGATATAGTGTGGCCACTGCTTTAGAAAACCTAACTCGAGAGATGAGAGAGATCAAGTCTAAGGTAGATAAGTGTGAATTTTGTCGAGGAGAGCATGGTACTTTGGAGTGTCCACTGATGAAGCAAGAAAAGGTAGGTTATGTAGGAGGTCAAAATCAGTTTGGAAGTTCTTATAACTCCGGTTGGAGAAATCAAAATTCCAACTTCCGATCATTCGGTAATCCCCCTGGTTTCCAACAAAGTCTAACTTATAACCAGGGGAAGGGTCGCTTTAGTGGTCAGAATGCTGGTAGTGTCAGTTGGTTAGGGGTAGTGGTTTGGAGAAGATAACCAGTTTGTTGTCTCAGTTAGTGGCTTAGGATCAGAAAACCCAACAAACTTTAGCCGAACATGACATTCTTTTGAAAAACCATTAGTCGACATTCCTAGATCTACAATGGACCGTAGGGGATATGGCTAAAAAGTTAGATGAAAGAGTCCCTGGTGACTTCTCTGGTAGTACCCAAACAAATCTAAACGCTCATGTTAAAGCCATAAGACAAGGTCGGGTCGAGAGCTAGGGGAGGTTGAGAGACCACCGATCCGAGTAGAGGAAGAGGAACCGGTGGAGGAGGAGCTAGAGCTAAAGACCGCTCTGTTAGAGAAAGTTGCTAGGAAACCGGTTGAGTTTGTTAGACCAAGTCCAGAGATAGATCGATCTCGTGTCCTGTATCCCGAACTCCTCAAGCATAAAAAATATGCTAAGGAGTACGAACACTTCTTCGATATGTTTAAGGGGCTGTTTGGTAGCCTCTGAATGGTCATTAAGAGGCTACCTCTTAATGGATCCATTAAGAATTTTACCAATGAGAAGGTAGAAGAATGTGACATGTGATGATTTAGCATTAGAGGTTAACTCTTAACCATTCAGACTTGAGGTTACCTCTTATTCATTCATAGGTTTTAAACCATTAAGAGGTTGCATCAGAATTTTCATTAAGAGACTACCAAACAGCCCCTAAATAACTTAAGATTAATTTCCCGTTTATAGAAGCCCTTCAGCATATGCCTAAGTATGCTAAGTTTTTTAAACACATCTTGAAAGGAAAGGGTAAATTAGGAGAGCTTTCGAACATTCCTTTAACTGCTGATTGTTCCGCGGTGGTAATGAACAAGCTACCAGAAAAACTCACGGATCCAGGCATCTTCACGATTCCGTGTTTGTATGGCAGTGAAGTCCAAAACCACGCATTAGCAGACCTAGGTGCTAGTATTTATTTAATGCCTTATTCACTTTACGAAAAACTAGGCCTAGGTAAACTTGCCCCAACCCGTATGACTTTGAGTTTAGCCGAAAATCCGTTAAGTATCCGAGGGGAATTGTAGAGAATTTGCTTGTCAAAGTTGATAGATTTGTTTTTCCCGTGGACTTTGTACTACTAGACATGGAGGCCGATGAGAATGTCCCTTTAATCTTAGGAAGACCTTTCCTGTGCACCACCAAAACTTTAATTGATGTCTTCGCAGGCACCATTACACTTAGGGTAAGAGAGGAAACCGTGATAGTTGAGGTGTCTAAATCTTGGAACGTAGTGAGTGATAGGAAGGAGTCGATGTTTTCGGTTGGTAGTGTTGAGGCTGAGATTGAAGAGCGTGAGTTAAGTTTGGAAGAGGAGTTCGGGGATGAGTTGGTAGGATTACCGGTTTACGAAGAAACTGGAGTGTTTGATCTGGAGGGTGATCTTGCAATTTTTGAGGCCTTACTTGAAGGTACACCGTCTATGATGGTGAAGCTTAAGGGAGATATGGGAGTTGAAGAGAAGGTTGTGAGTGTAGGTTGTCCTAATCTTAAGGGTGAGAAAATTCCCAAGTGTGTGGATAGTGTAGTGAATGAATTGGAGAGAGAGGTGAAATGGTTTTGTGAGTAGATGGAATGATATGAAAAAGCCTAAGTGTGGGGAGAGTTTAGTTGTTGGTAATTTGTGTTTTTATTTTTGTTTCCCTACACTCGGTTTTAGTTTTGTGGAGAAAGATAGTGGACCTTTGAAAGAAATGGGAAGTAGTATGAAGGATAGTGCTAGAGCCCATGAAGTTGGATACGGAAGTGAGTTGGATCTACATGATCCTCCATAAGTGTTTAGAAGTATAGGATTTAGGGGTGGAATTCCATTTGTAGAGTTTTGTAGAGTTTGAGTCATAGTCGTAGGTTGAGTCTTTTTCGTAGTTTTGGGTAGGTTTCGGTTTTTGTTTTGTGTTTTGAGTTGTTTTGCGAGTAACCGTACCCGTGATGAAGTTAGAATGCAAAGAAACGAAGTTCCAAAGTGTTTTCTAGTAAAAAACATGGCTTAGAATGTGCTTTGGATGAGTTTGGAAAAATTTTGTAAAATTTCTAAGGCATTGGAGCTGAAAACCATCGAAACTTTCTGTAAAAAGGGCTCCCCGCGTAGCGCGGAGAGCGAATGGACACAAGCCCGCAACGTACGGTCAACGAAAGTCAAAAGGGAGAATTTTAGTAGCGCCGCGTCAAGCGGTGCTCGAGAAGAGCCCGTCGTGCGATGCGCCGAGGTGAATTTCGTGGTAGACTTGGTCGGTGATCAGGGTGTCGCGCCCGGTCAAAGATAATATTTATATGCCCAAATTACCCTTAACAATGTGTTAGTGGTAGTAAGGGGTCGAACCACAAAGAGTTTGTGGTTTGTGTATGGACGAGATTGATTATAACCGATGTCACAATTTTATGAAGCTTGCTATGTAATTACTTGATTGTTTGTTTGTTTGAAAAGGGATGTCAGATTGAACCGACGAGTCTGTTACTAAATTACTTAACTATGAAAACTTAAGCAGTTTCGATTGCACAAAACTTGATTACTTGATTTAAACAATAATTAGAGAACAAGGTTCACACCCGGTTCGGTAATTGAAGACCTAGGGTTTCAACACGTTTTAGATTCAACTCAATTGCATATAACGATTAACGGATTTAGTGTCACATGGCTTAAGTGCCAAGAGCTATCAACGTCATAGACGACGGACCGCAATCCACTTCATCACCAAGAACATGTAAATCCTACCAATTTATAAGGCATAAGTGCACAAACTCATTTATCATCATTCGACAATTCACAAACTCAATTCAAATGCACGACAATTATCAAAAGTTTTAAATTCAAATACAATTTGTCACAACGCAAATCCCCAAACAAATGTTTAAACCCTAGAATCTTACAAAAACACACCGGGGTGAAACCCGAGAGGATCAGCCACTCATGACGAACGGAACTTGATCACCGGATGACGAAAGCTTGAACTTGAACATGATCTTCAACCTTGGAGAGTGGTGGAGTTAGGGTTTGGTTAGTGGTGATGGTTGGAAGAGGTTAGAGGTAAGGTAGGTGATGATTGTGGCTCCAAGAATGATAGATGATATTCAAATACTCGCAACTCCCCAACTAATGACCCAAAATTGGGTTATAATTCGTTCAAAAACGCAAAACAAGGGAAATCAGCATCGGCCACCAGGAGTGGGCGTCACCGACGGCCCCTCCTGGCGTCGGAGATGTGTTGAGTAACATTCGTTTCTTACTGACGCTCTAATAAACTGTCTACGCAGATTTGGTGACGACGCATGGCGTCGCCGCCGGCCCAGGAGGGTGTTGGCGACGCGACTTATGTGACCGCTTTCCTATTTTGTCCGTTTTACCCACCCGGTTGATCCCGTTCGCTCCCCGATGCTCTGTAAAGCTCCCGAATAGCTCCTTGAACTCCGTTAGACCTTCAAAACACAATTCTAATCAAAATTAGGCCATTCAAAATCGAAAGTCATGCAAAAACATAAACTTAAATAAGATTAAACACCGGTTTTCGACCACGCATCAGTCTTTGCCTGGTTTGATCAGTTTTTGAGTCGGTTTTCGTGTCGAGTCAGTAATGCTTTGGTTTTTGCTTGTTTTTGTATGTGCAGGTTTGAATTGTACCACCTGTACTCAGTTGCCATTCGGCTGATTTTACAGCTGTTCATCAGATGTCAAGGCATTTACCGATGTGTCCGTCTCAGAGTAGACGATCGCGAATGGAATGCTATACTATCGGAGCTGGATTGGACTAGAGTTTTAGGAGCTTACGCGTTACATAACCAGCTAAGTCCTCTCTAATTTGCCTTTTGTCTTTTGTCTTTTGTTATTCTTATTTATTTTAGTCTTTTGAGTCGATTTCTATTCCTACATTGACGGCAATGTAGAGTTTAAGCTTGAGGATACGAAAATGTCGTTTGAGTCTATATATTGGGTTTGAGTCATAAAATTAAAGAAAAAAATATAAACTTTAAAAACCCAAAAAAATGAAAAATTGAAAATGTCTTGAAAAGAAGAATTTTTGCAAATAAGTAGAAAATGATAGCAAAACTTTGATTGATTAATTTTCAAAATAATAATAATAATATGAGTTTAAAAAGGCGAAAAGAAGTATTTTCCGGGATGTACTGGTAGGCCCAACCGACTTAGGAACAGCCCAAACCCGCTAGGGCTCATGTGTCACTCTTAAAGATATCAAAACTAAAATGAATGCATAACATTAAATAAAAAGATCATAATTACATTTATTACATTACTGGAATAAAGGTTCTTGGTCAGCAACTTCCTAACGCTTCTCACTGAAATCCCAGATTACCTGTAAAACAAAAAGGAGAAACACAAAAAGAAAACTACGGCTGAGCCAAAAAGTAACAGAGAAATCAACAGTACAAGTAAGTTATATCAGCGGAAGCAAAACACAACATAACAGAACTGAGACAGTTACTGACACGAGTACTGAAAATAGATGCAGGCACAGGAATGATACAAAAACTAATACACGAACCGATCTGAAATTTTAACAGAAACTGATACGGAAACAAAAGTCAGTCATATAAATAATATAAATAACTGATACCGAACCCAACATAAAACCGATGTAGAAACAGATGCATTGTTATACTATCATGAAGAGGAGACGGAATCTGTACCTTAATTTAGCCAACCAAAGTAAAAGCAAAACAAAAACGAGTCGTCCTCAATAGTATGAGAGTCTACATTCCCATTTTATTTCAAATTAGATTTAGCTATGACTGCTTAAATTATTTAGTTGTAAGTTGATGTCCGAGGACAAAGCTCTTATAATTCTTGGCTAATTAATTTAGTAGCTTAACACATGTTCATAGCTGTATAATGTGAATTATGTATTTATATAAAAAAAAGTTTTTTATTGACACCATGACACTCTAAAGTTGATAAATACAATACATGACCTTGTAGAACATATCCAGAAAACATATCGTACTCTTATATATATAGAGAGAGAGAGGGGGGGGGGGGGGGATCAAAATGAGTAATTTTAGGCTCCACCAATGTGTTATTTACATAATTATATTAAAGCTAATATCATTTTAAACCATATTTATATAAATTATAAATTAAACCAAAATACTAAATCTGGTAATACTATTTAAATAACCAGAAATATCTAAAAAAACAATGAAGTAGAAATACGAAGGGTATAGTAAAACAAGTCTGGTTATTTGAAACATAAACAGAGGTTCGAAATTATTAATAATCTTCGTTAAAATGGATTTTTTTTTTTTTTTTTGAAAGATAAATTTCATTCACCACAAAACGCCACAATTGGTCCTCAAAGCAAGGACCAACGGGCTAAAAACGACTACAAGAAATTCAAAGGACAAGTACACCGTACATTCCAATCTATGTTTTTAAATCTAGAGCGGTTCCTAATCCAGAAATACGAAGTACTCTTTATAGTCGCAACTGTGTCAATCGCTCGATGTCTTCTATCTTTGAAGATTCTGTCGTTCCGCTCGTTCCAAACCGCCCAAATAGTGGTGATGATAATACCTCTCAATATGAATCTATTATTTTTCGAACACTTCTGCAGGTCTGGCGTCTTCAATAAATCCGAAACCTGAAAGACAAAAGTAGGAGAAAGACGACACCAAGCTTCTATCCTCGACCATATCTCAGCCATATAAACACAGCCAGTAAACAAATGAATCGCCGACTCTTCATCCGAATTACATAAGACACACCAACTATCCAGCAAAGGGACACCACGCTTTAACAATTCTTTCTTCGTTGGCAGCCGGTTCATAGCCGCTCTCCAAGCCATAATTTTGCACTTCAAAGGCGCCCAACCTTTCCATTTGAATTGATCTGTATTCGGCTGCTGAGCATCGCTGATTAACAGCTTTTTGACGCTGTTAACAGTAAACGACCCGCTTCTGTCCGCCGACCACTTCCAATCATCGCTGCCGCCTTTCCACTCGAAGTCATGAATGGCCGACAGCAGAGAGAACAAATCTGCAACCTGCTGAGGAGTAGTGGGAGCAGTGGTCCACTCCCAATGTAAAGTTTTCATTCCATTAACAACTTCCAGCCTGTCCGAAATAGTCGACCACTTGCGTTTCTCCAGTCTAAACAACTCGGGAAAGATCTGACGAAGCGGCTCATTAAAGAGCCACGAGTCAGCCTAGAAATTTATCGGAGACCCATCCCCCACGATACCAACAAAACATGAATTAAGAGAGCTACCATTTCTCAGCTTGCTTTCGCCTACTTTGACTATGTTTTTCCAACAACCACTCGCCGAAGGGGAACAAGGCAGCATCGTCCACAATCTACTCGACCCATGACAGCTTAAGATAACTTTCTTCCACAGGCTTGGACCTTCTTTTTTGAAGCGCCACGTCCATTTAAGAATAAGCGCCTCATTGACATGTTGCAATTTATGAATACCCAAACCTCCCGACTTCTTTGGGCTTGAAATAATATCCCAAGCGACCCAAATAATATTTTTTTCTTCACTCGAGCCGGCCCACAAAAAAATGTCTCATAATCGACTCAATTTTCTCTAAGACCGCCTTAGGGGCTTTATAGATAGATAAGTAATAAATCGGCAAATTGTGAAGAACCGATTTTATTAAAATCAAACGCCCACCAATAGAGAGGTTTTTGGCTTTCCAAGAGGCCAAACGGTTTTTTACCACATCGATCACCGAAGTCCAATTATTTATTCTAGACATTTTGGCACCCACTTTAAGACCCAAATAACCGAACGGGAAAGTACCTCTCTTGCAACCCAAGACTTCCATCATGTTATCAACTTCATTGTCTTCCGTGCCAACTCCGAATAAATTGGACTTATGAATGTTTATACGCAAACCTGAACATAAATAGAAAATTCTAAGAATGCGAGCCGTACATTGAAGATTATCTATAGACCACTCTCCCACGATAAGGGCATCGTCCGCATAGAAAAGATGGCTAATATCCACATCATCCGCCAACTTAATGCCTTTGAGCTCTCCAATACTTTTCGCCTTCTCCATCATCCACGTAAGACATTCCATGACTATCAAGAATAAAAAAGGAGAGATGGGATCGCCTTCACGGAGACCCTTCTCGCTTTTAAACTGGAATGTAGGCGACCCGTTTACAAGAATCGACGCTTGACTTGAATCAAGAATACCTTTAATCCACCTGCACCATAAAGACGGAAAGCCCATTTGGTTCAACATAGATAATAAAAAATGCCAATTGACGTAGTCGTCGGTTTTTTCAAAATCTATCTTTGAAAGAAACGCTTTTTTCTTCCTTTTTTTCAACCATTCCAAAAGACTTTATGCATTCCTTTAATTTAGATTTAGACAACTCTATATATCTAACTTATTCACAATTCAATTTAACAACCAACTTCCAAATAAGCTGTGTTGACTACATGTCGGATTTCACTGATTAATTCCCAGACGTAACGGGAGATTAATACTGGTTCTGGTGAGGCCAACGTTGATACTATCCTTGCATATTCAAAGAATATGGTAGTATATTCCCTGCAATCTACTCCAATCATTTTATGATTTAAGAACTTATTAACAATTTGTTCTTTTTCATTAGGAGGACATAATTTCTTTTCAACTATTTTCTTAAAGTTGTTTCATTCCATGTTGTAAACCCTGTCACTTCCTCTAGACTGGAGAATGTGTCACGGCCTCCGACCCGGTTTGACCCGTTTCAGGAGCCGCGGGACAGAAAATCCCGTGGTATTTATTTAATTGAGTTAACAACGGAAGTTTTCTTCAGGATCTTTTTAAAACTGTAAATTTCCCGATTATTTTATTTCACAATTCGGGATAAAACCCCGGTAATTTACAATCATATGATTTCACTGAGAAATCTTTATTTTTCGAAACATGTTTCTTTATTTTACATTGAGCCACTTCCTTAAGCTTCTAGTGCTTCGCGGCACTTTTCCTGGATCACAACAGATCACCTGAAACATGTTTGAAAAAGGTTTTGTCAGCGGGAAATACTGGTGAATCATTCTTTTTATGAAAACGACGCGTTTGTTATAATTTACAGTATTAAGAGCGATTACAATGTTTCCATATATCAACCAACTACCCACAGTATTTGTCACTCGACTATCCATCGGTAACCTCTGAGTCCAATGATGTCTGTGACTATGGTCATATCACCCCTTGGCTACCCCGTTGTCCAATGGTGACGGTTATCAAGTAATGTATACAAAACCCCACATACCGGCTGTAATTTGGTGATTACAAAGACTTAATCCCCGTAATTATAACTTTGAAACTAAACATGATTTTGAAATCAAATTTGATAAAAAGAGAATGACTCACATTGCAGATTTATATGAGTAGAGCTTAGCCTACTGATTAGCCTTTTAACCTAAATTTAATAACATGCACACGAACTCGGTTAGTAACTAATACAGCATTTACGATAACTCACAAGATTAAACCCTCACATTGAATGACAAAGTGCGATACTTAAACATCCATCGTATTCACGACGAATGACAAAGCATAAACCCTAATGTGGGCAGCACTTAAACATCCATTGGATAGTTTTAATCGATCGGACATTGAATCATAACAGCGATCGAGTTAATACCCGGTATCGGAGCAGCGCCTCGCTAATTATATATGAAATTTCGACTTCAGAGTAGTATAAATTCGTTTTTGAAAGTTTTGATCGACACCAACAGACTGTGCATGCAACAAGCTATTTATAGCTGAAATTGAGGCCTTACGCGGCCCGCGTAAGCCTTTGGCTTACCTTTACGCGGCCCGCATGGCCGCCTAGTCTACGAGTAGGCTTGATTGATCATCGGTAGGTTAGCCAGCTGGACACCACGTGGTTCCGGAACACTTATCCGGTCAAACATGGATTGACGCGGCCCGCGTAAGACATGTCTTGTCTTTTACGCGACCCGCCTGAGACCCATAATTTTGTTTTTCTTGATTTTTAGTATGGTTTAGGGTTTCAGGGGTCCGGGTTTGTACTTACAGGTATTTTTAGGATAATTTTGAGAGTCCTTACATCCTCCCCACCTTATTTAAAAATCTCGTCCTCGAGATTTATTGGAATAAGTGAGGGTATTTTCGTTTCATCTCTGATTCCAGCTCCCAAGTGTATTCAGGTCCTCTTTTTGAATCCCACTTGACTTTAACTAGTACTAGCCGCTTGTGCTTGAGAAACTTAATCTTTCTATCTTCTATTTGCAATGGCTTCTCAACAAATTTTAACTTTTCGTTTACCTCTATATCTTGAAGAGGTACTACCAAAGATTCGTCTGATAGGCATTTCTTGAGATTGGATACATGAAATACGTCATGTACTCCAGCTAACTCTTCTGGTAGTTGTAAACGATAAGCAACTGGCCCTATACGTTGGATCAATGAAAATGGTCCTACGTATCGTGGACTTAGCTTTCCTTTCTTAACGAATCGAACTACTCCTTTCCAAGGAGATACTTTTAAAAGTACCTTGTCTCCGACTTGGAATTCTAACGGCTTGCGTCGATTGTCGGCATAACTCTTCTGGCGATATCGAGCCGTCTTCAATCTTTCCTTGATTTGATTAATTTTGTCGGTTGTCTCTTGCACTATTTCAGGACCTGACAATTGACTTTCTCCTATTACTGCCCAACAAACTGGAGTTCTGCACTTTCTTCCATACAGTGCCTCGAATGGGGCAGTTTCGATGCTTGCATGATAACTATTGTTATAGGAGAATTCAATTAAGGGTAAGTGGTCGTCCCAATTTCCACCAAAATCTATTACACATGCTCGGAGCATGTCTTCTAGAGTTTGTATCGTCCTTTCACTTTGCCCGTCTGTTTGTGGATGATATGCAGTACTCAGATTTAGTCGAGTTCCCATTGCTTCTTGGAAACTTGTCCAAAAATGGGAAGTAAAACGACTATCCCTATCTAATACAATGGAGAGTGGAACTCCATGTAAGGATACTACTTCATCTACATACAACTTTGCCAACTTTTCCATGCTAAAGGTTTCTTTCATAGGTAGAAAGTGAGCTGATTTGGTTAATCGATCCACAATTACCCAAATCGCATCATTACCTTTTCTGGTTTTGGGCAACTTAGTAACAAAATCCATTGTTATGAGTTCCCATTTCCATACAGGCATTTCTAGTTGTTGTAGTAGACCTGAAGGTTTCTGGTGTTCTGCCTTAACTTGTGAACAAGTAAGACACTTAGAAACATATCGAGCTATTTCCTTTTTCATTCTTATCCACCAAAAGTTATTTCTTAAATCTTGGTACATTTTATTGTTTCCAGGGTGCATGGTATACCTAGATTTATGGGCCTCTTCTAAAATCTTATTTCTTAATTCTCCCTGCTTAGGTACCCAAATTCTGCTTTTGTGGAATCTCCAAATTCCATCAGCTCCTTGTTCTAATTCTTTTATTCGTCCTTTCATTCCTTCAGCCTCATCCTTGATTGCTGTTTCTTGTACATTCTTCAATTGTTCCATTAAATCTAACTGTAGATTTAATCTAAGAGCACGAACTCGTCGTTGTTTCTCATGATACTTACGACTTAAGGCATCTGCAACTACATTTGCCTTTCCTTCGTGATATTGAATATCACAGTCGTAGTCACTTAGGATTTCCATCCATCTCCTTTGCCTCATGTTTAATTCTTTTTGCCCAAATATATATCTTAAACTCTTATGATCCGTATAGACAGTAAACTTACTTCCGTACAGATAATGTCTCCAAATTTTAAGGGCAAAAATTATGGCGCCTAACTCTAAGTCATGAGTTGGATAGTTTTCCTCGTGCTTTTTCAACTGTCTTGAAGCATATGCAATTACCTTCTTGCGTTGCATTAGAACACATCCTAATCCTAGTTTTGAAGCATCACAGTAAACTTCAAAATCTTCAGTCCCTTCTGGTAAAGCTAGGATTGGGGCATTTGTTAACTTTTGTTTTAGAATCCTAAAAGCTTCTTCTTGCTTAGGTCCTTATTCAAACTTGACTGCTTTACAGGTTAGCTTAGTTAATGGTACAACTATTTTGGAAAAATCCTTAATAAACCGTCTATAATATCCGGCTAAACCTATAAAACTTCTAATTTCCATTGCGGATTGCGGAACCTTCCATTTGGTAATTGCCTCTATCTTATCAGGATCTACATGAATACCTTCGTGATTTACCATGTGTCCTAGGAATTGCACTTCTTGCAACCAAAATTCGCACTTTGAGAATTTGGCGTACAACTTTTCTTTTCTTAACAAAGTTAAGAGTGCATGCAAGTGCTGACAATGTTCGTCCTGATTTTTGGAATAAATAAGTATATCGTCAATAAAAACAATTACAAATTTATCCAAGTACGGTTTACAGATTCTATTCATCATGTCCATGAATGCGGCAGGTGCATTCGTTAATCCGAAGGGCATGACTGTAAACTTGTAATGACCATACCTAGTTCTGAAAGCAGTTTTAGGTATGTCTTCTTCTTGTACTTTCAATTGATGGTATCCGGAGCGTAAATCGATCTTAGAATAATATCTAGCTCCTTGAAGTTGATCGAAAAGATCATCAATCCTAAGTAATGGGTATTGATTCTTAATTGTAACTTTATTCAATTCTCTATAATCAATACACATTCTCATTGAACCATCCTTTTTCTTCACAAACAACACTGGTGCTCCCCAAGGGGATGAACTAGGTTGTATGAAACCTTTACTTAATAATTCGTCTAATTGCTGTTTCAGTTCTAACATTTTTGTAGGTGCTAACCGATAAGGTGTCTTAGCTACAGGTGTAGTTCCAGGAATTAAATGAATTCTAAATTCTACTTCCCTGTCGGTTGGTAATCCTGGGAGTTCTTCTGGGAATACATCTGGGTATTCTGAGACTACAGGAATGTCTTTAAGTTCCTTACCCTTAGTACTAATGATTACAGAAATCATATACACTATTCCTTGCTTTCGTTCATAACTAGCAACTTTCATTACTGAAATGAACTTCATGGGTTTACATGGTTTATCTCCCGTAATCATGATTACTTCCCCAGTAGGTGCCTGAATCTCTATAGAATTTTTATCACAAAGGATTCGAGCATGGTTGGCTACTAACCAATCCATTCCTAACACAACATCGAATTCGGCTAATTTCATAGGTAATAGGTTTGCAGTGAATTTATGACCTAAAAGTTCTATATTTTCTTCCCGCAAAACCTTATCTATTTTAACAGAATTCCCATCTGCCGTTTCGACTGTAAAAATCTGCCTAAGGTTGGTTAAAGGTAAATTAAGAGCTTGGCAGAATGAAGTATTGATAAAACTTTGGTTTGCACCAGAGTCAAATAATACTTTTTGCGTAAATGTTGTGAACTAGGAACGTACCAGCTATCACGTCAGGAATTAGCTCGGCTTCCTGAGTAGTTAACTGGAAGGCTCGAACATTCTTCTTGGTAGCTCCGTCAGCTGGCTTAACTTTGTTGTCTGCTGGTTTGACCAATTTAGGACATTCTGTTTTGAAATGTCCTGCTTCGCCACAGTTAAAGCAGATTCTTGTTTTCTTTCTGCAGTCTTCTTCACGATGTCCTACCATTTTGCAAAAGTTGCAGGTTATATTACATCTTCCATAATGTTTCTTTATGCAATTCCTGCAGAACGGCGGAGTTGAAGATTGCCCTGTTCCTCTTTTCTTGAAGCTGCTATTATTACCCGTACGAAATCCTTGGGTAATTTTCTGAGCCATTTCCTTTTTCCTGTTTTCATCTCTTGTGCGTACCAGTTCGTCAGTTAGGGTGTTAGCTAATTCTACCGCATCGTCAATAGTACGAGGTCTCGCAGCTTTAACGATATTGCGGATTTCGCTAATCAATCCCCAAATATAGCGAGAAATGAGTACCGGTTCTAGCAAAGCCATCGTTGGTAGCACTCTAGCATATTCAAAGAATGTCGAAGTATGCCCTCGACAATCTACACTTATTATTCGATGGTTTAGGAACTTATTCGCCATTTGATCTTTTTCATATTCGGGACAGAATTTTCTTTCTACAAGACTCTTAAATTCTTCCCAGTTCATGGCATAGGCCCTATTTCTTCCTTTGGCTTGAAGTACTGTATTCCACCATTCTAGCGCCCCTTCTTTGAAAAGATTTGACGCGTACATGACCTTGTCGTCCTTGTCACATTTACTTATTGTGATCACTGCCTTGGTTTTCTCTAACCAACGCAGTGCCGCAGTCGCTCCTTCATTGCCTGCAAATTCAGCGGGTTTACAAGTAAGAAATTCTTTGTAAGTGCAACCAGGCGTTGCAGCTTTCATTTTCTTAGGGAGCGGAGCTTGCAGTGGATCATTATTGTGATTGGTATGATTACCACCTCCGTTTACGCTATTACTGAAGTTATCTTCAGAAATACGTTTGCTAGGAATGATTTGTTGAGGTTCAACAGGTTTCTGGCAGCAGCAAGTATTGCTGGAATAGCATTGGCTATTCCTTGAGCAACGATATTTTCTATATCTTGTCTAGTCATAAATTGATCTTCCGGATGTTGCTCAGATTGGTTAACCTCATTAACTGGTTCATTATTAGCGTTTTCCATCTGATAATTAATATATATATATAATCTATTAGTATTGAATAAATAACAATTATACACAAAACAATCATACAAATTTTACAACACATATATAGCCAAAACTATCGATTTCTCGATTCCCATTTTTATATTTTGTAATATGCGTCAATACACACCGTTTTCTTACAAAGTTTTATTTGTAGTTATTTTACAAGATTATATTTTACTATTTATTATACAACCCCAGTTTCATAAACCCACTATCCTTCGTCAGTTGGTATTTTAATAACGACGTTCCCTTTCGTTGTATTTCCAGGAGATCTGTTCTCCTACTTCCCTGATCCTATTTCCTGCATCCACTAACTCCTCGCCAAAGTGGCGGAGTTCAGCTAAATTCTCATTGCTCATAGGTGGGTTTGGTATAGGTTCCGGGTCGAACTGAGGGAGAAAGGAATAAGGACTGTTGAGAAGGTTTTGGAACTGCCAATCATTGGTCCACCACTCGTCCATTCCTAGAGGTTGGGTGTCACACCCCAAATTTCCACGTGTCACCGGTGGGCCCGGTGGGGAGTATCGTGACGTGGTTGGCAACATTATAGTCAAACAACACAATATTTAAATGCACAGCGGAAGCAAAAGATAAATATATTACAATCCGAATATAAAGTAATATCCAAGTATTACAACGGAAGGTAAAGGATCCACAGGCGGATCATAAAACGTAAACATTGTTCAACAGACTTTAGACGCCTAGAACTTGCAAGATTCCTTATTAACGTCCTGAGCCGCTTCCAGCCTATTACGTACTTGTACCTGCCACTTTGACTTTTGAAAATACGTCAGTTTTCACTGGTAAATACACTCAACCGACTCATTTGAAAATGTTTATGAAAATTTGTTTAGGTGCACAAGACACGTAAATGTTTCGACACTTGGATTAAAATGCGCAAGGCAAAGTTAATCTTTTATACTTGGTTAAAATGCACAGAGGCAAAATTAATATTTTATACTTGAGACAAACTATATTTCATGTTATCAGTTTTACATAACTTGCTCTACATGTGGGGCCCGAAACTATGCCGGTTCATGATTAACCGACACACCACTATTCCCCTATTGAGAATTCCGTATTGGTTATAAACATGTGGCATCTGTCAGGTGTATTCCTACACCCCGTGCTTAGGTCGTGGCCATTGCAATTTAATGAGTCAAGGATATCCAGGACACGGTCGCATTAATCCCCAATGTTTCAGTCAAGCAATACGAATTAAAACAGGTTATTTGGATTTCCCGACTCATTGGTCTTTGAATCCCATACCTGAACATGCGGTATTTATATTACCGTATCCCAAGCCCGTAATAGGGAAAATAAGTTAAGAGTATTTACCTGAGCTAGCTCCTGTCTTAAATAGCAGAAATTTATAACTCAGCCGTATTCACTTAAGCAAGCGTAGGTACAATTTACCGGAAAGCTCTAGTCTGGAATGATGGTATAAATAACTAATTAGAATGCTAACGGGTCTTTAATTAAGCTTAAGCTTAGACCGGTTAGTCTTACAGAAAGATACGGTTCGTACGCACGATTAAGCGAAGACCGGATAGAATGTGATTTAGACCCGACAAGTTTGAAGACTTGCTTAATATGGGTATATGATACACATTCTGGATTTTGAGATAAAACCGATAAGGTTTGACCCGTTTCGGCTAGTTTATGTAAACTAGTTACATAAACCGAACCGAACGCGTATGAAGCGTAACGGGTAACCATAAGAGTCCTAAACAGGTTTCCTAAGTTAACACGCCTTAATTAAGTTGTGATATCAGTAGGATATCACCCATGATGCCCAAAACGAGTTTAATCTCTTATTAAGCCCCGCAGGGGCATTTTGGTCATTTTAAAGATTATATAAGGGTTTAATTAGACACCTGTGATCCGGGTCTGAGTTGATCAGTAAAATAGCTTATTTTAACAGGTTATAACCTTTGGTAATAAGTCTTATATACTAAAATAGGTTTAAACCCAAACTATGCGTTAGATACGCGTATAAAGTCGTTTTAAGCGATGTAGGGGTTAAAATACGATTCTGAGTTTTCTGATCAAATAAGCAGGCTCAAAATACTCCATTTATTATTTAAAATCAGTAGCAATTGGATTGGCGTTAAAAGGATTTGTAAAACTCATTTTATGGCCGAAAAGGGTATTTTTGGTATTAACCGAATCGAGGCGATTAACCTATCTTATGATCAGTTTAAAAATAATTAAAAATCTTCAAAAATCCCAAAATATTATATCACATCAATGGGTAAAAGGTTTGGTGTCAAAAATGGGTTTTAGATAGGCGTTACGCTAATGACGTCATTTAATTACTAAGAATCACTATAATTACGTCATTAAGCATAACTCCTAATCTGGACCTCCGCTTGATGTGAAAATTTACAGACATGTCTAATAATCAGTAACTAAGATTATTTTACTTTCATATTTCCAAAAATCTCGTTTTATGCTCATAAGGGCATTACGGTCAATATTTAGGCGTTTAACGGAAACATCGGACGATTTGGGATTCGAGTGGTATAAACGCAGAGGCTTATACACACATGCAACTAGGTCCTAATGGAACTTTAAGGCATGTCTAAATCTATATAAATCGGGTCAGAACTGAGGTCAAAGCAAAAGTCAAACTTTTGCGTCTCTCGGTTCCGAATCGGTTCAAAACATAAAGTTGTCGAATCAAACAAGCTTAGACAAGTTATTATACTTATTTTCAAGTTGTATGGCTGATAAAACAGGTTACACGCCTTCCGTGTTGTTAAATATGCGATTAAGGTTTCTGTTGACTTTTTCGGACAACCTTGGACTCGACAAACGACCTAGTTAGGATTCGAATCAGTGAGTGCCCTTTTAGGGGTTTATTAACCATATAAATACCAACTTATAACAACTTTTGATTCGACTAAACTCTGGACCGATTGGGATTTATCGCCAAGTCAAACCGTAGTTACGACGGTTTGATTTCTAGACTATATACTAAGGAAAACTTGATCGAGAAGGATCCAAGGCACTTACACACGTCTAATGGATGATATGGAAAGCTTGTATCAGTTCTTGAGCTCTTGCAAATGTCCAGAAGTTGAAGAATGATCAATGTTGCATAATGTGGGTCTTTATAAATAACTTCAAACATGCATGGATCATCAACACCTAAGTCTAGGAGTGAAACAATAACATCCACAAGTCCCCTACTAGCTAAAAACCACTTTAGGCAGCCCAAGGTATCGAAAAAATGGCATTTGAGTCGGTTAAGGAACATGCAGGACACCTGCACATACATTCTGATCAGATAAGGCAGTCGCGTAGCGCGACTGCCAAGACCTTTCACGCTCGCGCTACGCGAGGGTATAGATGACCAGTTCAGCAAGTTTCAATAATTGCAATTTCAGTCCCTGGTCCCCCGAAAGGTCGTTTTCACTTGGTTTTCTTGCATTTTGAGACTTTATATTTGACATGTGGGGCTTTAAGACTTATACCATCTTTGTTAAGTCCTCGGGTAACTTTGTGATCACCCGAAAAGCCCTAAATTTCTATGTTGACGATTCTAACCCTCACACACGAATTTTATCATAACTTTCTCATACGGTAACGAAACTTGGTGAAATTTTTTTATGGTGCATTCTAGTGAGCATAATTAATCATTACAAGGCTTCGTGTTTGCTATAAGGTCACTCAGAGGTATATCTTTAACATGTTGACACATATAACCCCTGTAGTTTGTAATCTCTCACTTTCTTTCACAATTCTCTTTGTATGATCCATGATCCATTCGTTTAAGGTTATAAACATCATGTAGGGTTATTGTGAAGTATAATCATCCATTGTTGACACTTTAAACCCTTGTATCTACATAGTTTCATTGTTTGTCAACTTTAGTCCTTCAAGAACTTTCTTGCACGCGTTCAAAACTTATGACACGTGTCAATACATTATAGGACGTAAATTTTCGGGGTGTTACATTGGGTGTGGATTATAGGTTCTGGGATTGCTGGTTCCAAGTTCATTGGTAATTGAGTTTCAACAGGATAAGGGTAGAGATTATTATTGACAGGCCTGACGACATCACAGCTCGCCAATGCACGATCCAATTCCTCCTGAAATGGTAACTCTTCAATTTGTCTAGAGCTTTCCCCAATTTCCATCTTTGTCTGCCTAGAATCTTCTCCAATCTCAATTTCTATCTGCTTAGAACCTTCCCCGACTTCAATCCCCTTTCCTTTATCTAACAGATTTTCTATTTTGGGAATCTTTCTAGTGGCGGGTTTCCTCCTACGCACACGCCTCCATCCCACAATTCTTCTCCTTTTCTTAGGCTTGGGTTTCTCCGGAGGTGGAGCGTTGAATTCCATAGGTTCTTCTATATCAGGTATATAACCAGTAAAATCTCTAGAAACCTCTATTTTCACCGGATAGAGATTTAGATTTTGTAGGGCTTCAGATAAGTCATTCATGCTGTTTAGCATATATGCAAAATACACAAAATTACTAAGTTGAAATTTTATAACAAAATTTCATAGATAATCTTTAAATATTATGTCATACCGTGTGACTAATTTAATACAAAGACAACTAAAAATTAAAACACACTAAGATTTATTGTAAACTTATTTATTTACTGGATAAGGTTTCTGGATTGTAGGTGATAAGGGTGCTAAAACTGAGACAGAGTATTTAAAGATTTGCATTTACTGCTACAGTGGCTAGCATATAGAGATCTGCCCATTTTTCATCTAATTTGTCTTCCCATGGTGGGTTACTGCCTAATTCTTGGGTTTTCTGATTAACTCTCTTTTCTTTTGGTTGGGATTTCTTTATTTTCTCCTGACTTTTCCTAATAATCAAACTTCTTTTATTAGGAGAAAGTAGTTCCTCATATTGTGTCTTTCGAACAAATATTCCTTCTTCAGGATTTACATAAGGTTTTGAGGAATTTGTTTGGGATGAACTTCCCCTCTCGTTTGATGACCTATCTAATTTAAGATAGATGTTTGAAAGCTTTTGCTTACCCATACTGTAAACAAATATTCAAATAATAAAACATATAATCACAGAATAGCAATTAGTAAAATTAAGTATTTTCTAAATACTTAATTGGCTTAAATCAGTGGCTCTGATACCACCTTTTTCTGTCACGGCCCCCGACCCGGTTTGACCCGTTTCAGGAGCCGCGGGACAGAAAATCCCGTGGTATTTATTTAATTGAGTTAACAGCGGAAGTTTTCTTCAGGATCTTTTTAAAATTGCAAATTTCCCGATTATTTTATTTCGCAATTCGGGATAAAACCTTGGTAATTTACAATCATATGATTTCAATGAGAAATCTTTATTTTTCAAAACATGTTTCTTTATTTTACATTGAGCCACTTCCTTAAGCTTGTAGTGCTTGGCGGCACTTTTCCTGGATCACAATAGATCACATGAAACATGTTTGAAAAAGGTTTTGTCAGCGGGAAATACTGATGAATCATTCTTTTTATGAAAACGACTCGTTTGTTATAATTTACAGTGTTAAGAGCGATTACGCGTTTGTCATATCACCCCTTGGCTACCCCGTTGTCCAATGGTGACGGTTATCAAGTAATGTATACAAAACCCCACATACCGGCTGTAATTTGGTGATTACAAAGACTTAATCCCCGTAATTATAACTTTGAAAGTAAACATGATTTTGAAATCAAATTTGATAAAAAGAGAATGACTCACATTGCAGATTTATATGAGCAGAGCTTAGCCTACTGATTAGCCTTTTAACCTAAATTTAATAACATGCACACGAACTCGGTTAGTAACTAATACAACATTTACGATAACTCACGAGATTAAACCCTCACATTGAATGACAAAGTGCGATACTTAAACATCCATCGTATTCACGACGAATGACAAAGCATAAACCCTAATGTGGGCAGCACTTAAACATCCATTGGATAGTTTTAATCGATCGGACATTGAATCGTAGCAGCGATCGAGTTAATACCCGGTATCGGAGCAGCGCCTCGCTAATTATATATGAAATTTCGACTTCAGAGTAGTATAAATTCGTTTTTGAAAGTTTTGATCGACACCAACAGACTGTGCATGCAACAAGCTATTTATAGCTGAAATTTAGGCCTTACGCGGCCCGCGTAAGCCTTCGGCTTACCTTTACGCGGCCCGCGTGGCCGCCTAGTCTACGAGTAGGCTTGATTGGTCATCGGTAGGTTAGCCAGCTGGACACCACGTGGTTCCGGAACACTTATCCGGTCAAACATGGATTGACGCGGCCCGCGTAAGACGTGTCTTGTCTTTTACGCGGCCCGCCTGAGACCCATAATTTTGTTTTTCTTGATTTTTAATATGGTTTAGGGTTTCAGGTGTCCGGGTTTGTACTTACGGGTATTTTTAGGATAATTTTGAGAGTCCTTACAGAATGGTATTCCACCACTCTAAGGTTGCATTCTTAAAAAGATTAGAAGCAAACATGATTTTATCTTCATCTGAATATTTAGTTATTTTTAAGACTGCTTCTGTCTTTTCTATCCAGTGCAAGGCTAAAATGTCTCCTTCATTTCCTGAGAATTCTATTGGTTTGCAGGCCAAGTATTCTTTATAAGAACAACCATATGAAATGGTCCTTCTTCTTTTTGGAATTGGAGCTTGGATAAGTGGTCCGTGATTTACGTTCACACTGTGACTTGGTTCAATGGTTTCACGTTTACTGTCTATTACAGAATTATTTTCTGCCTTTTTAATAGTGTCGATAATATATGGCATAGCATCTATGATTCCTTGGGCTACTATGTGTTCAATAGCACTTTTATCCACTGGATTTCCGTTACTATTGTTATTCTGGATTTCCTGATTTACTTTGTTCGACATCTGAATTGTAAACATTTATCAGGTATTAATATCACAGAATTTAAACAAACAAATGCTCAAACACATTTAACCAAAAACGTCGATCATTGCGACTTACTCTTTTCATATTCATATACGCATCTATTACAACTATAACTGGAAATTTAAACACTAGTAATTATGCATCGATGTATATATAGGTGATGTTTTGGGCAAAAATTACCTAAGCAATTTAGTGATCAAATTAGTTAAGTGAGGTAGTGTGCTAAGAATGTGTATCGAAAATATATTGAGTTGGTCGTTTGCAAAAACAGTTTCAGGATATAGCTCAGGATATCGAGCTATATCTATAATCAAACAATGAGCAAAAAGTAAAGGGTGACACGAGATGTACGAGGAAAGCCCTTGATCAATCTAGATCGCCGGCACAAAACCTCGGGAGCTGACAATCGCAGCTGTCACACCCCCAAAATCCACACGTGGAGTATCACCGCTTGGAGGCGTGACTGACCAGGATCAAACCACCAATCATATTGAACAAGCAAGTAATTAATTGTAAAAGTCCAACCAACACAATTGGTGTCCAAAACAAACATAGTTTAAGTTGTAAGCGGAAGCATAATGTTTAAAACCAACACATAAGTTTAAATATCCAAAGGTTTAACATGGCACACAGCTGTTCATGTCCCACAACGACTCTTCCCCATGCAAGCTCCAGCTAAGCACCTATTGACCTGCAAAGCATGTAGTAACGAGTCAACAATAATGTTGAGCGAGTTCACAGTTGGGTGTTCGTTTTAAGTTGTTCCAAAAACAGTTCCTTTAACTGGCATCCCTGCCGTGGGGGTTGCCCCATAGTTGAAAACGTGATTTATTTAACCTATTAACTCTGGCAATCCAGCCGTGGGGGATACCCCATGATAGTTATCTGGCATTTCGGCCGTGGGGGCTACCCCATGTTTAGTTATCTGGCTTTTCGGCCGTGGGGGCTACCCCATGTATACTACTAGACTCGTTACCATATTGACTGCTGACTGTAGTCATGTTTATATGCCCTGAACTGTCAATGTCTATCATCATTGACGTGCCCAGATCCATTAGTTCACCCCCGTCCTCTGCGGCACGGTGTGAGGCTTGTCAGACCTAAATAGCGCTATCTAACTAATGACCCGCTCGCCATTGGCCCGGCGATTAAGTCGATATAAAAAGGATGGACTTCATGATAGAGTTTTGGTCTAGTAAAAGTTAACTGTCCATGAGGACGAGGAATTATATTCCTGAACCCGTACTGTCCTACCCAAGAAGTACGAGGAATCCATGTTCCTTAAACCCATTCCCAACCCCTGGGAATCCCATGCTTTGTAGAAAGTGTGAACTCACCTTGGTTTGCTCGGCAGATACACAGGAAGGTCAAGTCTAGATGCTAGTGGTCAACCACGTCCTAACATGGTTATCATACATGTCAGGTTTGGGTTCAAGTAAAGCAAGTATGATTACACATAGTCTAACAGGTTATTAACACGCATTGATCATGGCAAACACGTATAACACATTAGCAGTCAACTTCATAACATACTAATCACTTGTATGATTTAATAGATTGGGCTCGCACAAGTCAATAAGCCTTGTGCGATTCACCAGTTGAAGCCCAACAATACCCGGCCCAATAATCCATCCCAACAGAATACGGCCCAATAAATAAACATAAGTCTTGTGCGATCCGGACGGCTTGTATGATCCGGTCAACTTGTGCGATCCAATACATACTCGGCCCAGTTTACAAATAAGCCCAACATTAATATTCATTTACATATACACGGCCCAAATTCTTAAACAGATAACTCATCTTGTGCGATCAGATGATCTTGTGAGACTGAACACTCTTGTGCGTCTGAGATTGGGCTTTGAGGCCCAACAGCCTAAGTATTAACGTGTGTGGCCCAAGGCCTTGTGCGATCGGCACAATATTGTGCGATCCACAAGGTCTTGTGCAATCATGCATGAATCGATTGTACATAGTGCTAAACTCTGTTGTACCTAACTTGTGCGACCACCCTTGTGCGATCAGATCAGATCATGTGGAATCTGATCTTGTGCGATTGAGGGTGTCTTGTGCGATCTGTTTTAATAGCCGGATATTATGCTATTCGGTTACACTCATTCAACTATTTCCAAGTTTATAATCAATCAACAGTTTCCAATTATCTAAACAACCTACAATCGATCAAACTAAGCAATTTAACATCTAATTCATATGAACCCTAAATATAATCAAAACATAAATATCAATCATAATCATTTACACGATTCATGTTCTTGATTACTAGCATACATCCTAACAACCCAACTATCATCCTAATCGTATATCACAGCCGATTATTTGCAATTGACTAACAACATCACATGATCAACAATCATATACCAACATCACATGATTAACAATCCGAAGCATATACATAACAGCCGATTTAACAAGCATTCGGTTCCAGATCATAATCATGCAAATCGAATTTGTTTAAACATCAACACATAACATCATTGTTCATCATTCATACAACCCTAACCATTTAATCAAATCATGCAATCATAACATCGTGTAACTAAACATAAATCATGAACACTAACCGATTGAGAGGTCTAACGAAAAGGGTGATCCGATTCATGGAATGATCTTCGAGAGAAAGGGGATGCTTGCCGTCGACTTAGAGAGAGAGAGAGGAGAGCACTAGGGTTTTACGTGTGTTGTGTGATTGCAAGTAATGAGAAGTGTAAACCTCCTCATGAGGCTATGTGTATGAGAAGTAGGCCGAACCCCTCATGGGCTGCCTAAGTGTTCCGTGTTCAAGGAGAAATGGGCCGAGAGTTGCATGAATCAAAGCCCATTGGCTTGTGCGATCGGTTTATTAATATATACATACATCACACATACACACACATAATCATAACATTCAATAAGTCAATCAAGTTCATATAATCACATCACATTCAAATACGTTACATCAAAGTACAATGACGAGTTCGGAAATACGAGTTGTCACATTATCCCCAAGTTGAAAGAAATTTCGTCCCGAAATTTAGCTCGTACTCACTGAGGAAGCTAGTTAAGTTGCATGGTTTTCCTGGTTTTCCTGGGGTGTCACATCCTCCCCCCGTTGATCTGGAATTTCATCCCGAAATTCCGTAGCTTCAGCCTCAGTAGTGGTTGTACCGTTTGCGAATAGTTGGGGATACTTTTGTTTCATCTGATCTTCGCGTTCCCAGGTGAACTCTAGGTCGCGACGTGAGTTCCAACGAACTCGAACGAGAGGTATTCTAGTACGCTTGAGGACCTTAACATCCCGGTCCGTGATTTCAACTGGTTCCTCGACGAATCGTAACTGCTCGTCGATAGTGAGCTCCTTCAAAGGAACTATGTGGGTCTCATCTGACAGACACTTCTTCAGATTTGACACGTGGAAAACGTTGTGAACTGCACTGAGTTCTGCTGGTAAGTTCAGTTTGTAGGCCACCTTGCCTATTTTCTCAATGACTTCGAAAGGTCCAACGTATCGTGGGTTAAGTTTGCCTCGTTTACCAAAACGAACCACACCCTTCCAGGGTGAAACTTTGAGTAGCACTCGCTCCCCAACCTGGAGCTCGAGTGGTTTCCTGCCCTTATCGGCATAGATTTTCTTACGGTCACGAGCTGCCGCCATTCGTTGTCGTATTTGAGCAATTCGTTCTGTTGTGTCTACCACAAGTTCTGGACCAGTAATCTGACTATCCCCCACCTCTGCCCAACAAAGAGGTGACCGGCATTTACGCCCGTACAATGCCTCAAACGGAGCAGCTTTAATGCTGGTGTGGTAGCTGTTATTGTATGAAAATTCCACAAGCGGCAGATGCTTTTCCCAGCCGTTGCCAAAGTCAATTACACATGCCCTAAGCATGTCTTCAAGGGTCTGGATGGTACGTTCCGACTGCCCATCCGTTTGCGGGTGATAAGTTGTGCTCATATCTAATCGTGAGCCAAAGGACTTATGCATTGCTTGCCACAGTTCTGATGTAAAACGTGCATCTCGATCCGAGATAATAGAGGTGGGTACTCCGTGCCTCGAGACAACTTCCTTAAGATATACGTCTGCTAGTGTGGAGAACTTATCCGTTTCCTTGATTGCCAAGAAGTGAGCAGACTTCGTGAGTCGATCCACGATCACCCAAATAGTATCGTTACCACGTTGAGATCTAGGCAGGCCAGTAACCAAATCCATGGAAATTTGCTCCCATTTCCATTGTGGTATTTCTGGTTGTTGGAGTAGGCCTGAAGGTTTTTAATATTCCGACTTGACTCTCGCACAAATCAAGCACTTGCTAACGTACGTTGCTATGTGAGCTTTCATGCTAGGCCACCAATACGTACTTTTGATATCGTGGTACATCTTATCCGAACCAGGATGTACCGAGTAGCGAGACTTGTGTGCCTCATCCATCACAAGCTCTCGTAGGTTGCCATAAAGTGGGACCCAGATGCGTCTTGTGACGTAGTAAGCACCGTCTTCCTTCTGTTCTAAGCGTTGCCTTGAGCCGCGTAGGGCTTCAGCCCTGACATTTTCTGGTTTCAATGCTTCTACCTGAGCATCTCGTATCTGAGAAGGAAGACTAGACTGTATAGTGAGTTGTAAAGCTCGCACGCGCTTGGGCGCAGTGTCCTTTCGACTGAGGGCGTCAGCCACAACATTGGCCTTGCCTGGGTGGTACTTGATCGAGCATTCGTAGTCATTCAGTAGTTCGACCCATCTTCGTTGTCGCATATTCAGTTCCTTCTGTTTGAAGATATGCTCGAGGCTCCCATGGTCAGTGTAGATGGCGCACTTGGTACCGTACAGGTAATGTCGCCATATCTTAAGTGCAAAAACAACAGCTCCCAACTCTAAGTCGTGTGTAGTGTAGTTTCTTTCATGAACTTTGAGTTGGCGCGAAGCGTAGGCTATAACCTTATCCCGTTGCATCAGTACACAACCAAGACCCTGAATTGATGCGTCGCAGTAAACCACGAAGTCGTCTGTGCCCTCTGGCAATGAAAGGATAGGCGCACTGCAAAGTCTATCCTTTAAGTGCTGAAATGCTAATTCCTGTGCATTTCCCCATCGATAAACAACGCCTTTCTGCGTTAGTGAGGTAAGAGGCTGTGCAATCTTGGAAAAATCCTTAATGAACCTCCTGTAGTAACCTGCCAAGCCCAAGAATTGGCGAATTTCCATTGGTGTACGAGGTGCAGGCCAGTTCTTAATCGAGTCTACCTTGGATGGATCAACGTGAATCCCATCCTTGTTCACCACATGGCCTAAGAAATGGACTTCACGAAGCCAGAAGTCGCATTTTGAAAACTTGGCGTATAGCTGTTCTGCTTGAAGGAGTTCCAAAATGAGTTGTAAATTTTGCTCGTGCTCCTCCTGACTCTTGGAGTAGATCAGGATGTCGTCGATGAATACAATAACGAACTTGTCTAGGTACGGCTTGCACACTCGATTCATCAAGTCCATGAAGACCGTAGGTGCGTTTGTCAACCCAAAAGGCATGACCAAAAACTCATAATGTCCATAACGGGTTCTAAAGGCTGTTTTAGAGACGTCCTCTTCTCGGACTCTCAGCTGGTGATATCCTGATCTCAAATCAATCTTTGAATAGTAGCTCGACCCTTGCAGCTGGTCGAACAAGTCGTCAAGGCGTGGAAGAGGATAGCGATTCTTCACGGTCACCTTGTTGAGTTCACGGTAGTCGATACACATACGGAAGGTACCGTCCTTCTTCTTCACGAATAGCACTGGAGCTCCCCAGGGCGAAGAGCTAGGACGAATAAAACCCTTATCCAAGAGTTCTTGTAGTTGCGTAGACAGCTCTTTTAGTTCTGATGGGGCTAAACGATAGGGTGCTCGAGCTATGGGCGCTGCTCCAGGAGCTAGCTCGATTTGAAACTCGACCTGGCGATGAGGCGGGAGGCCAGGTAGTTCCTCAGGAAATACCTCAGGGTAGTCGCGTACAATTGGAAAATCTTCTATCCTCTTCTCTTTCTTCGAGGTGTCAGTAACGAGAGCCAGAATGGCAGTGTGGCCCTTACGCAAACACTTTTGGGCCTTAAGGAAGGAGATGATGCTCACAACAGCACCACTCTTGTCGCCACGAATCATAAGAGGTTCCTCTCCTGGGCGGGGAATACGGACAATCTTTTCGTTGCAAAGAATCTCTGCTTGGTGTTGGGATAACCAGTCCATCCCAATGACAACGTCGAAACTACCCAGAGTGATAGGAAGGAGGTCGATTGAGAAGGTGTGATCAGCAAGAACAATATGACAACCCTTGACTACGTGTGTGACCTCTAAACTTTTACCATTAGCTAACTCTACAGCGTGCTTGGGGTTCAAAGGTGTTGGGGTACGCTTAAGCAGTTGACTAACTTTTAGGGACACATAACTAGTATCAGCACCCGAATCAAATAAGACAGTAACGTAAAAGTCGTCGAGAAGGAACTTACCCGTCACAACATTGGGATCATTCCTCGCTTCTCCCTGGCCAATAACGAACACACGACCCCTTGCACCATTGCCATTGTTACCCCCGTTGTTCCCATTCCCCGGATTGTTGTTATTATTGTTGTTCTGGTTCCTGTTCAGTTGGGGACAATCTCTCTTGAAATGGCCTTCAGCTCCACACTGAAAGCACCCTTTGTTGTTACCTTGTTGCTGCTGCTGGCGTTGATTCTGTTGAGCTTGTTGTTGCTGACGATTCTGGTTTGCGGGGTATAAACTTCTGCAGTTCTTTGCTGCGTGGCCTGGCTTGTTGCACCGATGACAGTTACCCCTGGTGCATGGCCCGCTGTGATGTAGGTTACAGCGATTGCATTTAGGGTGATTCCCCTTGTACCCACCATGACTTTGGCTACTAGATGATTGCTGACTAGGACTCTTATAGTCGTCAGTCCTTCTCTGCTGAGACTGAGATTGCACAGAAGTTGAACCTTTGCTTGAAGCTCCATCCCATTTTCTCTTGTTGTCACTAGGAACATCCGAAGTAGCTATAGCACTTATACGCCTTGGTAACCTGTTCTGCTCCACCGCCTGATCAGCGAGACGGTGAGCCAACTGAACAACCTGCTGGATGGTGGCGAGGTTTGCTGAAGTCACATGACTTTGGATTTCTGGCACTAGACTCTTGAGATAAAGTTCGATATGCTTAATTGGAGGGTCCACCATGGTAGGACACAATAATGCAAGCTCATTCGATCTCTTCGTATACGCCTCAATTTCTGACCCCGTCATCTTGAGGTTGAAGAACTCGACTTCCAGCTTATGAATGTCATCACGACTGCAGTATTCTTCCTTGATCATCTCTTTAAAATTGTTCCATGGGGTGGCGTTAGCAGCAACCAACCCCAGCATTTGGACCTGAGCGTTCCACCATGTGAGGGCTAAACCCTCGAGAGTACCGGTAGCATACTTCACCCTGCGTGCCTCAGGGCATTCACACATTTCGAATACAGATTCTAGTTTCTCAAACCAGTGGAGGAGACCTACGGCTCTTTCAGTGCCGCTGAAAGTAGTTGGTCGGCAGTCCATGAAAGTTTTGAAGGTGCACACAGGCGGCTGAGCATGTTGACCTTTTGTGGGTGTAAGAAAGGACAAAGTTTAACACAAAGGTAGGTTCACGAGAGTAGGACCTAAAGATCCTAGAATGAGTTTTAAACTGCAGGGTATACCTCCTGCTTGTGCGGCTGCAAGTGCCGCAGCAACCTGTTCGTTAATCAGAGCCGTCAACTGGGCTTGAGTCATGTTAACGCGTCCAGACATGATCTTCATATTAAGGGAAACAAGAGTGAGAAGGGTTCGCGAAAGTGCGATGACAGAAGAGAGTAAGCACATATGTGTTCAAGCAACAATAGCTATACTAACTAAGCATGTCATGAGCAAAGTTCTACTATATCTAGCATGTAGGTAATAAAACATAAACTATATCACCTAGGATGTCGAGCATTGCACGTGGAGTGAAGCGTCGTTGTGGATCGTTGAGCACTGTACAGGTTATAGTCTGGTTTTAACAAAAAACGTTTTCCTTTATTAAAACCAAGTTCTCTATAACCAATGGCTCTGATACCAATCTGTCACACCCCCAAAATCCACACGCGGAGTATCACCGCTTGGAGGCGTGACTGACCAGGATCAAACCACCAATCATATTGAACAAGCAAGTAATTAATTGTAAAAGTCCAACCAACACAACTGGTGTCCAAAACAAACATAGTTTAAGTTGTTAGCAGAAGCATAATGATTAAAACCAACACACAAGTTTAAATATCCAAAGGTTTAACATGGCACAGAGCTGTCCATGTCCCACAACGACTCTTCCCCATGCAAGCTCCAGCTAAGCACCTATTGACCTGCAAAGCATGTAGTAACGAGTCAACAATAATGTTGAGCGAGTTCACAGTTGGGTGTTCGTTTTAAGTTGTTCCAAAAACAGTTCCTTTAACTGGCATCCCTGCCGTGGGGGTTACCCCATAGTTGAAAACGTGATTTGTTTAACCCATTAACTCTGGCAATCCAGCCGTGGGGGCTACCCCATGATAGTTATCTGGCATTTCGGCCGTGGGGGCTACCCTATGTTTAGTTATCTGGCTTTTCGGCCGTGGGGGCTACCCCATGTATACTACTAGACTCGTTACCATATCGACTGCGGACTGTAGTCATGTTTATGTGCCCTGAACTGTCAATGTCTATCATCATTGACGTGCCCAAATCCATTAGTTCACTCCCGTCCTCTGCGGCACGGTGTGAGGCTTGTCAGACCTAAATAGCGCTATCTAACTAATGACCCGCTCGCCATTGGCCCGGCGATTAAGACGATATAAAAAGGATGGACTTCATGATAGAGTTTTGGTCTAGTAAAAGTTAACTGTCCATGAGGACGAGGAATTATATTCCTGAACCCGTACTGTCCTACCCAAGAAGGACGAGGAATCCATGTTCCTTAAACCCATTCCCAACCCCTGGGAATCCCATGCTTTGTAGAAAGTGTGAACTCACCTTGGTTTGCTCGGCAGATACACAGGAAGGTCAAGTCTAGATGCTAGTGGTCAACCACGTCCTAACATGGTTATCATACATGTTAGGTTTGGGTTCAAGTAAAGCACGTATGATTACACATAGTCTAACAGGTTATTAACACGCATTGATCATGGCAAACACGTATAACACATTAGCAGTCAACTTCATAACATACTAATCACTTGTACGATTTAATAGATTGGGCTCGCACAAGTCAATAAGCCTTGTGCGATTCACCCATTGAAGCCCAACAATACCCGGCCCAATAATCCATCCCAACAGAATACGGCCCAATAAATAAACATAAGTCTTGTGCGATCCGGACGGCTTGTATGATCCGGTCGACTTGTGCGATCCAATACATACTCGGCCCAGTTTACAAATAAGCTCAACATTAATATTCATTTACATATACACGGCCCAAATTCTTAAACAGATAACTCATCTTGTGCGATCAGATGATCTTGTGAGACTGAACACTCTTGTGCGTCTGAGATTGGGCTTTGAGGCCCAACAGCCTAAGTATTAACGTGTGTGGCCCAAGGCCTTGTGCGATCGGCACAATCTTGTGCGATCATGCATGAATCGATTGTACATAGTGCTAAACTCTGTTGTACCTAACTTGTGCGACCACCCTTGTGCGATCAGATCAGATCATGTGGAATCTGATCTTGCGCGATTGAGGGTGTCTTGTGCGATCTGTTTTAATAGCCGGATATTATGCTATTCGGTTACACTCATTCAACAGTTTCCAAGTTTACAATCAATCAACAGTTTCCAATTATCTAAACAACCTACAATCGATCAAACTAAGCAATTTAACATCTAATTCATATGAACCCTAAATATAATCAAAACATAAATATCAATCATAATCATTTACACGATTCATGTTCTTGATTACTAGCATACATCCTAACAACCCAACTATCATCCTAATCGTATATCACAGCCGATTATTTGCAATTGACTAACAACATCACATGATCAACAATCATATACCAACATCACATGATTAACAATCCGAAGCATATACATAACAGCCGATTTAACAAGCATTCGGTTCCAGATCATAATCATGCAAATCGAATTTGTTTAAACATCAACACATAACATCATTGTTCATCATTCATACAACCCTAACCATTTAATCAAATCATTCAATCATAACATCGTGTAACTAAACATAAATCATGAACACTAACCGATTGAGAGGTCTAACGAAAAGGGTGATCCGATTCATGGAATGATCTTCGAGAGAAAGGGGATGCTTGCCGTCGACTTAGAGAGAGAGAGGAGAGCACTAGGGTTTTACGTGTGTTGTGTGATTGCAAGTAATGAGAAGTGTAAACCTCCTCATGAGGCTATGTGTATCAGAAGTAGGCCGAACCCCTCATGGGCTGCCTAAGTGTTCCGAGTTCAAGGAGAAATGGGCTGAGAGTTGCATGAATCAAAGGCCATTGGCTTGTGCGATCGGTTTATTAATATATACATACATCACACATACACACACATAATCATAACATTCAATAAGTCAATCAAGTTCATATAATCACATCACATTCAAATACGTTACATCAAAGTACAATGACGAATTCGGAAATACGAGTTGTCACAGCAGCTGCCTTAACCAGATCGCTACTAAGTGTTACAATGCTTTTTCGGAAAGTGAGAGTTGCGAGAGAGTAGAAGTGTTCGAGAGCAGTGAGTGTGATGTCCTATTTGATCTGGTTTATCCGTCTATTTATAGCTAAGAAAAGAAAACAAAATCTCCTAGAAATGGGGGATGCCATCGAATATTCTCTAGTTAACGTTGGAGACCAAGTAAAGCGGCCTCAACGTCTTTCTTCGAACAGCTTGGACCGAGTCTTCAAGGGAAAAGGTCTTCATGAACGTTGCAAACTTGAGCGGTACTCCTGTACATAATCCGTTAGTAATCCTCAGGACACCACATCAGGATGTTACCAATATCCTGAGTCAGCATCCTGAGTATGAATATTTATCATATAGTCAAGATATAATTCAAGATATTATCCAGGATATGGGCTCAGAATTTCACCCATAACAATTGTCCCCAAAAATGTTACCGTTAAGGATCCTGAGTCCTAACGGTTACATTTTTACGTATTCCAAGGCAATTATGAGATAAGACTTTAATGTGACAACTTGTAACCGTTCAGCCTATATTTACTCATTACTTCCCTATACTTCTAATCCTCATCTTAATTTAACCTTCATCCGAAAAGCAAAAAGGTAAAATCCTCTCTTTCACCTTCATCTTCTTCTCTCTATATTCTGCACAATATTCAAGCGATCATATGGCGAGACAAACCAGATCTACCTCTGGTGATTCTGCCCCTTAATTTATTCACCAGAATATTCTCCAAGATCAGGAGAAAGAAATATGCTCCTTTAACAGCGCTCATTTGTCAGCTCTCAAAACCTCCGGCATCTTCCCAAAGGGGACGGTGTTCCGGCCGTTTGATCGGGAAATCCGATCGGACATGGTTTCCAATGAGTGGTTATGTTTTAATGCTTTTCCTTTTACCTTAGGGCTACAATTCCCATTTCCTGACTTTATCACCGAGTTTTTCAATATCACAAAAATCAGTTTCAGTCAAACAATGCCAATGATTTGGCGTGTTTTACTCGTTCTTGATCAAATCAAGAACACTCATGTCCCTGATCTTTCTGTTCACGACCTTCCCCTAGCATACCGGCTGAAGCCAAGACCCGACACTACTAGGATAAGCTGAAGAAGCTCACTCAGGATGCCGAAGTAAAGCTGGAAGTCATCCAAGTTGAGCATTAACGGGCCATGGTCTCCTTCCGGGAAGGAATCAAAAGTTCAGCTATTGTCTCCCTGCTACTAGATCGCATCAAGATGGCTTATGAGGCCAAGGAGACAGGTCTTGAGTGCCCATCCTGGCCGGTTGATTCCTGGGTGGCAAAGCTGAAGGAGCTTGGAGGGAAACCTGTGCCATATCCTGCTAAAGTTGGAGCTGGTGAAACCTCCAAGTCAGCAGAGGTGGCGGACAAGGTTGGAGAGAAGAAGGATGCTGGGACGGATGCTGGAGAGGACGCTGCTCAGGATGCTGAAGCTGAGAAGACGGAGAAGGCTGGTGAAGATGCCGCTGTGTGAGGGCACTCAAGTGGGCAATGATGGATATTGATGCCTAGGCCGGAGCCCACTTTTTAAAATTTGAATATTGGTCTATAATCCCAAAACAATTTACTTTTTCTACACTTTACTTTTCCTGCATTATAAACAATATGATGGCCAAAGGTGGAGGGATCCTGAGTTTCAGGACGAAGCCCTTGGTCATCAATGTTAGTATGCTTTATTTTTGGACAATATAACAGTTGGAGATGGATGGGTCTTATTTTGAGATGAAATCTTCAACTGTTAAGTAAACATGTTTAAGGACTAATTGTGCTTTTGGTGGATGGATCTCAGTTTGAGATGAAACCAAAAGCACAAACTTTTGCTATGTTAATAATATAACTTTCTTTTGGCCTTATCTTTGTTGTTATATTTTTATTGCCCAAGTTTTATTCCAAAAATACTTTTCCTTGAACATCCTTGAAAATATTTTGGGAACATATTCTGAGAGTATCCTGAGAGATATCCTAGTCAGGATACTGCTACATAACTTAAAAAACTTAAGTTACTGAAATGAGATTTAAAAAATAAAAAGGAGAGATCATACCAAAGACTCTTATAGAGTCAATTCCAATCTTCCATCTTATGAATGTCCCCAGTGCACATTTAGAAATCTGAACCCATCCTTTGCATTATGGTGTATGTCCCCTGTGTTCAGCATATTTGAAGACTTAGGAATTCACATAGCCACATTTTGTTTGAAACCTGTTCTTTAAACTTTTAGTTTTTCTGAGGATAAATCCTGGGGATAAACCCTTAATATACTGGGGATAAACCCTCAACATTCTGGGGATAAACCCTGATTTTCATGCGCTACAGGCGGGAGTGTATAAACTCCAAGACTTAGAAAGGTGAAAACCTTTAAACCTTAGAGAGTATGAAAATACCCTTTCGTGAGAGAGGGTGATTGTTATGGGTGAAATTCTGAGCCCATATCCTGACTTTGTATCTTGATTTTTTATTAGTTGTATATGATCAGGATACCGATCAGGATACCATATCTGGATACCGGGCCAGGATATTGATAATATCCTGAGGCAGTATCCTGACTATTACTAACGATTGGCTTGTAAAACGTTGGTTGCAAGGTACCAACGTTAAAAGACTTGATCTACCTGAAGATTCGCTCAAGGTGGTTGAAAAATGGACGTTGATGGTGGAAGGATGGGTCTTGTAACGGTCAGAAAGGCATATTCCGCGAGAATATCGGATGTTGGTCAATGTTATTGACATTGTAACGGTTATATGAGCTGAAGACCCGGTTTTGTAGTCAATAAGCACGTGGAAAACGAGTAGAAGCAGCCCCCAACGTTCAGAATGGAATATTCCCAGCATCTCGGAATAATAGGAGAGTTAGTTTGTTATCTGTAACTATAAATAGGAGGCCAGATCAATAGGAACACACACTTCACTCTCTACACTCGAACTCACACTTCTTTTTTCTTTCTATTACGCACAAACACTCAACACTTTCAATCGTTGTACCACTTAGCATTGATCTGAGCCATATCCTGCACTGTATCCTGTTATTCAAGCAATAAGAAGAACAAGGCAGCCGACGATTGTCAGCTCCCGAGGTTTTATGCCGGAGATCTAGATTGATCAAGGGCTTTCCTCGTATATCTCGTGTCAACCTTTACTTTTTTGCTCATTGTTTGATCATAGATACAGCTCTATATCCTGAGCCGTATCCTGAAACTGTTTTCATATCTAATTTTGTTAACACATTCTTCACACATAATTTTAGCACACTACCTCACTTAACTAATTTGATCACTTAATTGCTTCGGTAATTTTTGACCAAAAAAATTTGGCGCCCACCGTGGGGCAAGTGGTGCTCTCTTTACTAAAATTTTTTGTGAAATCGTTAATCAGTTTTTTGTTTTCAAAACTTTTTTCCACATCATTTACAATGGCCTCTAGATCAAACATGAGCTCTTCCACCGTGTCGGCTACAACTTCAGCAACTATTGGCTCGGAGCTTCCACCACCCCCTCCAAGGATTCCAGCTTCTTTATTTACTCAAAATGTTATCCCTACTCAGAGTGTTCAGGAATCTGCTCCCATTTTAGTTTCTAATGATGAAATTCTAACCTTGTTTGGAAGTGTGCAGGAACAAATGAGGCAGCAACAGGAAACAAACCAAATGCTGTTGAAGGAAATACAACTCCTGAAGTCTGGCTCGAGCAGATCTGCTGAGGATATCGTCACTCCCTTACAACCCAGAACTTTGAACTTCAGTTCGGTTGTGTATACTGAAGATAATAGGGGAAATATTGTGCCTAACCATTCCCAGAATCATACTCCTGAAATACCCTCCTCGATCAGGATGTCAACTGTGAGGAGCTCAGGATATGCTTCAGGATATGGCCAGAATCCTCAGACGGGTAACATGTCAAATAATAATATTCATGCTACTAATAATGGTGGCTCTTTGTAGGATGCAGGTATGACGTCAACATTTACTAGGGAGCTTCAGAAATTGAAGGACATGATATCTAGTGTACATGGAGTGGTCCAGCCAATTCCGGAAGTGTCCCAAGACAACCACAGGATATGTCGTTTCGCACATCCTATCTGTGATGCTGAGATCCCGAAGAGATTTCAAACCCCTAACATGAGGCTGTGTGATGGGACGACGGATCCTGAGGAGCATATTGCCCAGTATAGGGAGACTCTACAGCCCGGGATGCTGAACTTTAGTTCAGCAACATTTACCGAGGATAATCAAGGAAACATGATACCAAGTCAGTCCCGGAGCGACATGCTGGAGATACCATCGTCCACCAGGATATCGACCGTGTGGGATCCGGGATATGATCAAGGATATGGTCCAGGATATGGCCCAGGATATGGCAAAAGTCAACAGGCTGGTAACATGTTTGCCAATATCAGTATCCCTGCTACTAATAATTATGATTCTTTGCAGGATATAGGTGTAACACCAGCATTGACCAGGGAACTTCAAAAATTGAAGGATATGATATCAAGCGTTCCTAGAGTAGTGCAGCCTATACCGGAAGTATCTCAGGATAGTCACAGGATATCCTGATTTGCTCATCCAATTTGTGATGCTGAAATTCCAAAAAGATTCCAGACTCCCAGCATGAAGTTGTATGATGGGATGACAGATCCTGAGGAGCATATTGCCCAAAATAGGGATAGTATGGAAATAAATCCAATCCTACCAGAACTTAAGAAAGCATGCTTATACAAAGGCTTCGGTTCAACTTTAACAGGATCGGCCTTAAAATGGCTTTTAAATGTTCCACCTTATTCAATTACATCATTTTCTCATTTAGTTAATTTCTTTATCAGTCAATTTTCTTGTAGCAAGGGCTTTGAGATACTAACAAGTGATCTTTACAGGATAACACAAGGATCACAAAAATCCCTAAGGGATTATGTTAACAAATTTAGTAGAGAATCCCTGGATATCCCGAACCTTGATATTGCTACGGCAGTACAAGCGTTCAAAATGGGGTTACGGAAGGATTGTCAATTTTATCAGGATCTTGTAATGAATCCTTGCAGGAATTTAGATGAAGCTCGGAATAGGGCTTTGAGATACATAAGGCTTGAAGATGATAAGAAAATGCATGAGAGGATGAACACATCTTCAACATATGAATTGACGAATAGGAAGTCGGAATCTTCCTACAAACAGTACTATTCAAAGCCATATGCTAAGAACGATAATAAGAAAGTGAATGCTGTTGAAGACGAGGATCCTGAAGAATATCCTGAAATCCCAGAGTATTGTTTTTCTGTAAATGTTCCTGAGTTAATGTATGCTATGCAGGGACTGGGGGACAAAGCTAGGTGGCCGAAAAAGAATCCAAGGAATACAGGTTGGAAGGATAAATCTAAATGATGTGCCTTCCATGAAGACTTCGGGCATATAACAGATGATTCCATTGCCCTGAAGAAAGAAATAAGCTATCTGCTGAGCAAAGGATATCTGAAGGATCTCCTGGGAAGAAAGAAGAATAAGGGTCAGGATACTGGGAAGGATCCTGAACGAGCAGCATCACCTCCTGCAGATACCAAGATAATTAACTTTATTTCAGGAGGATCCGATATCTGTGGGACCTCTTATTCTGCAGCAAAAAAGACATGCAAAAGAGGCTAAGGCAGAAAAGGGAGATAAGCCAACCAGGATGTCAACCCTTACAACTGATAAAGTGATCACGTTCGGCAGTGATGACAGGGATACTGTCCAGGATCCTCACCATGATGCTTTGGTAATAACTTTATATGTTGCTAATGATTTTGTGCGCAGGATACTGGTGGATAATGGCAGCTCCGTCAACATAATTCAGCTGGAAACACTGAGGAGGATAAATGTATCCCCGATGGATATTACTTCGAAATCCACTATGCTTATTGGGTTCAGTGGAGAAGCCAGGAGTACCGTGGGAGAAATAAAGTTGCATGTGTATGTTGAAGGGGTCAACTCAATGCAACGCTTCTGTGTCATGGACTCCTTATCCCGCTACAATATTATATTGGGTAGGCCATGGATCCATGACATGAAGGTTGTGCCATCGACTTATCATCAGTGCATCAAGATCCCTACCCCTTGGGGGGTTGTCAAAGTTGATAGTGATCAGCAGGAGGCGAAGGAGTGTTACTCATCCTCGATGAAATCCTCAACCAAGCCCAATGCAGCATAGCAATTAAAGATACGAGCCCAGGATATCACGGAGTGTTCAGAGCAGGATGTTGAGAAAATTATCCTGGACCAGGATAATCCAGATATCTTGGTGGAACCAATATCCCTCAGAATATTGAGGAACAACTTACTAACTTTTTGAAATGCAGGATATCCACGTTTGCATGAAAACACGAAGACATGACAGGATTCCAGCATATCCAAATGGAACCTTCAGGCCAGGAGGATGCTGCTTTCATGACACCAACATGTATTTATTGTTATACTGCTATGCCTTTTTGGTTTAAAAAATGCAGGTGCAACATATCAGTGGCTGGTAAACATGATGACATGGTAGTAAAATCTAAGAAGGCTGAGGATCACCTCCAGGATATCAAGGGAGCATTTGATATCCTGGATCAGCATAACATGAAGCTGAATCCTGCCAAATGCCATTTTGGAATGGGGACAGAAAAGTTTCTAGGATATATGGTGACTAAAAGAGGGATAGAAGCAAGCCTAGAACAGATCAAAGCCATCTTGGACGTCAAATCACCTTCCAACTTGAAGGATGTTCAACGATTAACAGGGCGAGTGGCAGCATTAAACAGGTTTATCTCGAGATCCTCAGAGAAATGCAAAGATTTTTATGATATCCTGAAGAAGAACAAAAAATTCGAATGGGGTGAGAAGCATGAAGCGGCCCTACAGGATTTGAAGCGATATCTCTCAACCGCACCTCTATTGATGAAGCCTGAAAATGGTGAACCACTATCCCTATACCTTGCTGTATCAGGGAATGCTGTAAGTGCCGTTCTTATAAAAGACCATGAAGGTCAGCAATATCCTGTTTATTATGTTAGTAAAAGTTTGTTAGATGCTGAAACTAGGTACTCTCGTTTAGAAAAATTGATACTAGTATTAGTCATGGCATCAACGAATCTTAGACATTATTTCGAGACACATAGGATACATGTTAAAACAAATTATCCTGTCAAAAATGTGCTTAGGAAACCAGAGATGTCAGGCAGGATGGCCAAGTGGTCAGTAAAGTTAAGTGCTTATGATTTAGTATATGAACCTAGAAATGCCATAAAGTCTCAGGCTTTAGCTGACTTTGTGGCTGATTTTAGTAGTGACATTCATGACGAGGTAGACCTAGAAGTTCAACAGTTAGGAGAATCCTCAGGATCCTGGACATTATATACTGATGGTGCATCTAATGTAAGAGGAGTAGGATTAGGAATACTACTAAAATCGCCACAGGGGGACATATTACCCCAGGCTAGTAGGTGTGAATTTCCTGCTACTAATAATGAGGCAGAATATGAAGCTTTAATTGCAGGATTAGAATTGGCTAAGAGTATGAGTATCAAAAATTTGCAAGTATATGTTGACTCTTTGTTAATTACTAACCATTTTAATGGATCCTATGCAGTTAAGGGTGAGAAATTAATCGAATAGCTCGATATTCTCAAAAAATTAGCAGGATATTTCGATGTTTTTATACTTGAACAGGTACCAAGGGAGGATAATGCTGAAGCAGATTCCCTAGCAAACCTGGGTTCATCGATCAGGATACCAGAAGGAACCCAAACACCAATATTGCATATCTTGTATCCTACAACGAATCCTCAGGATAAAGAAGTAGTAAGTATCCAGGATCCTGTTGCTGAGTATCCTGAGGAGGATCCTAAATCCTGGATGGCGCCAATCATAAGATATCTCAAGGAAGGACATATCCCTAAAGACGAAAATCCTAAGGCATTTAGGATGAAGGTATCACGATTCACCATTGTAAATAATATTTTGTATAAGAAATCCCTTGCAGGTCCGTACCTAAGGTACTTGGAAGATCCTGAAACCAAGGAGGTACTTCAGGATATACACGAAGGAGATTGTGGCAACCATACTGGGGGCAGATCTCTGTTCTTGAAGGTGTTGAGAACAGGATATTACTGGCCGACCATGAGAAAAGACGCCGCAGAATATGCTCGAAGATGTGACGCATGTCAAAGACATAGTAACATATTACATCAGCCTGCTGAACCGCTGTATCCTATTGTTTCCCCTTGGCCGTTTATGAAGTGGGGTATGGATATAGTGGGAAAGCTTCCAAAAGCTCCAGGAGGAAAGGTTTTCATGTTGGCAATGACGGATTATTTCTCCAAGTGGGTTGAAGCAGAAGCATTTGTTCAAGTTAGAGATCAAGAAGTAGTATCCTTCATAAAGAGAAATATCCTGACCAGATTTGGAGTACCAGCCGAGATAATCTGTGACAATGGTTCTCAGTTTATAAGCAAGTGAGTTTAGAATTTAATTTCTAACTAAGGATGGTATGGATTCTATCTTTTTTAAATATGTTTGGTTTAATTTATTCTTTGAAACCCAATACTAACTTAAGCATCGGAGGGGTGTTAGCCAAGCTAACACCCACCTTAGTTTAAGGATGTTTTGCAGTATATGTTCCAGGATATAGCTCCAGGATGCTCACTCAAGATACTTCAGAAGATTAGAGGATTGGCCCCCTCTCTCACGTATAAGGGATCCCGATCCCTTCACGGGTTTAAAGGTATTCACCTTTCTCACGAATTGGGTTTAAACACCCCGCCTGGAGCGCAAGTTATCCAGGGATAGTTCAAGGTGGCGGGACCAGTTCATGTAAAAGTGGCTGACAATTTCGTTACTGTTGGCTATACCCTGGATCCTTAAGGTATATGAGGATTGATCACCCTCTCTCGCGAAAGGGTATTTTCATACTCTCTAAGGTTTAAAGGTTTTCACCTTTCTAAGTCTTGGGGTTTATACACTCCCGCCTGTAGCGCACGAAAACAAGAGTGTTTTCACACTCTTCTAAGGTTTAAAGGTTTTCACCTTTCTAAGTCTTGGGGTTTATACACTCCCGCCTGTAGCGCACGAAAACAAGAGTGTTTTCACACTCTTCTAAGGTTTAAAGGTTTTCACCTTTCTAAGTTTTGGGGTTTCCACACCCTCGCCTGTAGCGCACGAAACGTGGGTAAAATCCCCAGTAAAACTCAAAGACTTAAAGGTTTTCACTTTTTCAAGTCTTGAGGTTCTTATACTCCGGCTTAAATGCCTGGAAAATGGGTTTAGTCCCAATAAAATACAAAGTTTTTGGATAATCCCAAAGTATATTTTCAAAAAACATAATCATTTACGAGTCTACATAAATTTTTGAAAAAAGATTGCTAAGTTTAAACAACTGGTTGAAGAATTGCTAAAGGATCATATCCCGGTACAACATACTGGTCCTGCACAGACAGGGGACATCCGTGATGGAACATGACGTATGCTTATACTATATCCTACTGGGGACATTTATGCTGGAGCGAGAAGGAAACCAATGCCAACATTATATCCCACTGGGGACATTGCGAATGATTCAAAGGTTTAAGAATGAAGATTATTGCCTAGGTTTTTCTGGTATGGATTCTTACTTTTCTTAAGTTTGAAGTCCTTATCTGAGTAAGTTAAGTTTTTATGAAAATTTGTATTTAACTAAGTTTTTGTCAAACATTTTGAACAAAGGGGACAAAGCAATTAAGTATCATACCAGTATCCTGGTCAGGATATTCAGAACAAATTTTTCAAAATAACATATAACAAGGAGATAAGGTCGAAAAGGTTAGTTTATTGTTATTAGTCCAAAAAATTATATTCTTGGTTTCATCTCAAAAAGAGACCCATTCACCGAGAACACAATTAAGTTTTTAAAGCATATTTACATAAACAGTTGAAGGCTTCGTCCTGAAAACACAGGATTCCTCCACCTTCAACTGTCAAACTATTCTACTTGCAGGAAAATAAAATTGTTCTAAGTGTAGGACGACCAGATAATTTAGACCCTACAAAATATAAGTATCACTAAAGACAAACTGACCAGAATACAGGTTCAGTATATGTGTACGGGATACAGGATCTGGATACTTACCTTATTAGGGAAGGAGATTATGGGCTCGATGGATTCCATGAAGCCAAGGTCACCATAAGAGAAACCTTCGGAAGCAGCAGCAGAGGGCTTAGAGCTGATGGAAACATATGGTTCCTTTTTTACCAGGACAGACTTGGGGTAACTGTCAAGCTCCTCAAGATTGAAGACAACAGGGACCTTAGCAAAGTCTACAGAAAAGGGAGTAGTTTCAATCTTATCATATTATGTGCTGATTAACCAAACCTATGCAGGAATATTTAAAACAGATATCCTTACCAGACATGTTGGAATGACTAAAAAATATATCCGTTGGAATCAGGATATCCAACAATTATATTTTTGGGGACAATTGTTATGGGTGAAATTCTGAGCCCATATCCTGACTTTGTATCATGATTTTTTATTAGTTGTATATGATCAGGATACCGATCAGGATACCATATCTGGATACCGGGCCAGGATATTGATAATATCCTGAGGCAGTATCCTGACTATTACTAACGATTGGCTTGTAAAACTTTGGTTGCAAGGTACCAACGTTAAAAGACTTGATCTACCTGAAGATTCGCTCAAGGTGGTTGAAAAATGGACGTTGATGGTGGAAGGATGGGTCTTGTAACGGTCAGAAAGGCATATTCCGCGAGAATATCGGATGTTGGTCAATGTTATTGACATTGTAACGGTTATATGAGTTGAAGACCCGGTTTTGTAGTCAATAAGCACGTGGAAAACGAGTAGAAGCAGCCCCCAACATTCAGAATGGAATATTCCCAGCATCTCGGAATAATAGGAGAGTTAGTTTGTTATCTGTAACTATAAATAGGAGGCCAGATCAATAGGAACACACACTTCACTCTCTACACTCGAACTCACACTTCTTTTTTCTTTCTATTACGCACAAACACTCAACACTTTCAATCGTTGTACCACTTAGCATTGATCTGAGCCATATCCTGCACTGTATCCTGTTATTCAAGCAATAAGAAGAACAAGACAGCCGACGATTGTCAGCTCCCGAGGTTTTATGCCGGAGATCTAGATTGATCAAGGGCTTTCCTCGTATATCTCGTGTCAACCTTTACTTTTTTGCTCATTGTTTGATCATAGATACAGCTCTATATCCTGAGCCGTATCCTGAAACTGTTTTCATATCTAATTTTGTTAACACATTCTTCACACATAATTTTAGCACACTACCTCACTTAACTAATTTGATCACTTAATTGCTTCGGTAATTTTTGACCAAAACAGTTGTTTTGGTCAAAAATCAGACGAGGATTATGCAACCAAACTCTTTGTTACAGGGAATGATGCTTAAAATATGTAACAGTGATGAGGATCACTTCAATGTAAATTGCACAAACAACACAAGGATTTGTACGGGGAAAAAGCCCTTGATCAAGAGTTGATCTCCGGCACAAAAAACCCCGGGTGATGGAAACTACCGATCACCAAGCTCAAATAAATGAATAAATGTTTACAACTTCGGATAGTAACGAGCTAGGTACAAGAATCACTATCGTGAAATGTGTAAAAAGTGTATGAAATTGCTAAGTGTTTGAACGAGAGCTTGTATGAGCGTTTGTACGAGTGTGTGTAACTAAAACAATGACTAAGTGTTTTCTACTAGCTCGTTACTCCCTTTTTAAAATAGAAATAACCACCTAAACTAACTATCTGACTTTCGTGCCAAACCTCCACGTTCTCCACAACGTCCATTTTTGGCCAAGCACGTGCAGAATAGTTTGGGAATATTCTCCAGGAATGTCGCCAAGACTTGGTCAACCTGGTTATACCTGCGAGATAGTACAAAACATAAGTAAACAATCGTTAGTACGAGGATCCTTAAAGTGATCCATGATCCTGATCCTGAAGCTCTTCTGAGGATCACCACCTGTCACAGAAGTAAGGATCACTAATTAGGATAACGTGTAAGGATCACTAATTGTTAGAAAATCCTCCCCTAACAATTGCCCCCAAAATATAAGGAGTAATTTGTAAAATTAGCGAGTTATATTTTCTTTGATCTTGTCCGCAACTAACTAACGGATATATAGCCGTTAAAATTGAACTAGCCGTTGCGATCATGACGTCACGGAAGTGACAATCCTGCAGAATCATAATTATAAATAGAGATATAGATAGGATCATCATGCATTTAAATTCGAAAGAAACTCCCTTTAAATTCTCAGTCGACGATCAACCAGGTATTTCTTTCTCCTCTTTCTTCCTCTCTTACTCTGTTTTTCTTTCTTTATCTCCGTCACTTCGAAAATGTTGCTCCGAAGTTCACCGGCCAAGGATCACCCAAAGAACAGTCCTCCGAAAAGCCAGGGGATCATTGAAGACTCTATTAAAGAACGCTGCTGCTTCAATGATGCTCAGATAGATAGGATTCGCTACTGCTTTCCGGCAAACACCGAATTTAGGCCATTTGACCCCAATGCCCTGAGCGATCATATCTCCGATAAATGGGTTGCTTTCCCCGTCACTCCTTTCACCATAGGCTATACATATCCTTTTCCAGCCTTCACCCAATCTTTCTTTTCCCTAACCGGCATCTCTTATATCCAAGCCATGCCGATGATTTGGAGGGTTTTGTACACCCTTGAGAGGATCATCGATCAGGAGGGAATAGATCTAGGGATGGCAGAGCTAGGAGAACTGTATAATCTTACCACCTTTGGTTCTCATTGTTATCTGTTTAAACGTAAACCCGGCGAGGAACACCCGATCTTCAAAGCCACCAAGAATGATGCTAATTGGAAACGGCGTTTCTTTTTCATCAAGAGAGATTCCATCCAGGATGGAAAGGATCTTCCTAAAAAATGGGCTACCCATGGTAGGATGGAGGATCCTGAGAAGGATCACCAGGAACTTTCTTTTGATGTAAGGATAACTTATATTTTTGCTTTCTTGTTATGCAGCTATCACCGTTTCGCGCCTCAAACTGTCCCCTGCTGCTAAGGAAAGGCTCCTTGCTTTCAAGAGACTTGATCCTGAGACAAGAACTTTCAAGACAACAACCCAAGATTCACAGGAGGTATCCTCAGGCTCTGTCACAATGTCAAGTAAGTATCCTTGTTTAAAATTTAAATAAATAGTGAAACATGAACTAAGAAAAGATACTTATCTTGTTTTGATTGTGTAGGTGCTGGAAAATCTGCCAAGCCTGTATCCCAGTTCAACACAGCTGACCTTGATGTCGTACGATCCAGGAAGAAGAGATCCACCACCAGTCCTAGTATTTCCATTCCAAAGGCACCCACTAAAGGAAAGGGTGTCAAGAAGAGAAAAACCTCTGATGCTGAGGATCTTCAAGGCCTACCACTGATCCGCCACCAGTTCCTTGAATACTTCAATGATGTAAGGATCCTTAATTCTGCCCAGGTATCCTACTCGTATGAGGATCACTTGATCTTGAACTGCTTTATCCTTTTCTTTGCAGAAATTTGCTGAGATTGAGGATTACGTGGGGAATGTTGAGGAGCAGGACAAGAAAATTGCTGACCTCCAACAGGTTACCGTGCTCAAGGACCTTGCACTTGCTGATCTTCGGAAGGAACTCCTGGACGAGAAGACTAAGACAGCCAAACTTCTAATCGACCTTGACTATGAGAAGCATGACCTCATTGAAAATGCTAAGGTCTCTGCAGCCATCACGATGTATCAGACAAAATTGAAGATGGCCCAGGAAGCTCAAGATCCTAGTTTTGACAAAAACAGCTGGGATGTTGAGGGTTGGAAGGCAAGGTTGGCTGATCTCGAGGATGATGAGGAGGAGGCTACTGAAGTCTTGGCGATTGAAGCAAGTGGCAGTGGAAAGGATCTGATGAAGGATACTGCAGCTGGAGGGGAAGAGGATGCAGCAAAGGCATAGGTTGCATGAATGGGCGATGAAGGACATTTCTAGACGTAGCCAGAGTCCATTTTTTAAGTTTGATAGTTTGTTTTGGTTGTGGTGTTTTTTGCTAAACAATGATGGGTTGTACTTGAACAATAGGTTTTAGGATTAAGGATCATATATGATCCTTTGGACAATAGGCAGGATTGCATATGGTGGAGGGATCCTCTGTTTGGGGGATGAAAGCATTGTGATCCTGCCGCCTTTATATTCCTGCACTACTTTCGAATTTGTTATCATGGACACCCTTTACCTACCCCAGCGGACGGGCCACGTTTTGCTGGTAGAAGCTCGGGTGGGTAATTTTGACAACCTTTTAAGGGTTAGTCTTTTGTTTATAAATAAAAACTTAACCTTTTGTCGCTTATCTCATGTTGTTATCCTCTTTAATATGTTACTTTCCAACTGTTGTAATGTTCATTCTGTTTATACTTATAAAGCCTTGAAAAATTAGAAAACATATCCAGAAAGTTTAGGATATGATCAAGGATCACATATCCCATAACCGATAAGTTCTAAAAAGTGATATGGTTTAAGAATCACAAGTTCAGTTGTCAAGTATAAGGGTTATTCAAATAAATAATGAATAGAATTAAAAATAGTTAAGGATCATACCTGATGATCCAAGTTAGAATCCTATCCATAATAAGGATAACTATAAGATAAACCTTAGAATAAAGTAAGGATCAAGGATCCTTAGTTGCCTATCTTCAAGAACCTGAAATAGAGCATAACTTGGGACTAAGCCAATATAAGAAAAGGGTTAGCAACTGGGGACAAGCCCAAGGATAACTGGGGACAAGCCCAAGGATCGTATGTAAACTGGAGTATGGCCCTAACTGGCGACTATCCAAACTTAGTGGCATGAAAATGCCAAAACCTTAGCTAACGTGAAAACGTTAGAAACCTTAGCTAACGTGAAAACGTTAGAAACCTTAGGAACGGGTGTATGGTACGTCTACCATTATACGTAGGATCCTAAGCATAGCCAGAACAATGGAATTATCAGCCCCTAAAATGAGTACTGGTCCCAATGCCTTGAACTATACCAGGATCATCGTGCGCTACAGGCGGAACTGGGGTCAAGCCCGAATAACTGGGGTTAAACCCAAAGGACGGATTGCTTCAATGGATAACCAATGTTATGCTAAGGATACCTGAACTTAAAAAAATCAAACTCACGTGAGAGATGGATAAAGGATACATGATCCTTATCCTTATATGAGTAAATAAAGAAACGAAATAGTTCAAGTTTAGGATATTACCTAAGTAAGGATCACCAATACTTCGAGGATCCTTTAAGGATATCCCTATCATGAGGATCATCTCTGCCATGAAGATCCTGCTCACATGAAATATCTCTTCAAGTGGACAACATGCCAAGCTCTTGGTAGCAAATCACCTTCCATGGTTAGCAATCTATATGCCCCCTTTCCTGCTTCAGCTTCAATCAAATAAGGGCCTTCCCATTTTGGAGCTAACTTTCCATCAGCAGGATTGGTGGTATTTTGAAATGCTTTCCTTAATACCATGTCTCCAATTTGAAACCTCCTGATCCTGACATTTTTGTTGTAAGCACCGGCCATTCTTTGCTGATAACTGGCCATCCTTATCCTAGCCATATCCCTGATTTCTTCAATAGTATCTGTTTTGGTCAAAAATCAGACGAGGATAATGCAACCAAACTCTTTGTTACGGGGAATGATGCTCAAAATGTGTAACAGCGATGAAGATCACTTCAATGTAAATTGCACAAACAACACAAGGATTTATACGGGGAAAAAGCCCTTGATCAAGAGTTGATCTCCGGCACAAAAAACCCCGGGTGATGGAAACTACCGATCACCAAGCTCAAATAAATGAATGAATGTTTACAACTTCGGATAGTAACGAGCTAGGTACAAGGATCACTACGGTAGAATGTGTAAAAAGTGTATGTAATTGCTAAGTGTTTGAATGAGAGCTTGTATGAGAGCTTGTATGAGTGTGTGTAACTGCAAAAATGACTAAGTGTTTTCTACTAGCTCGTTACTCCCTTTTAAAATAGAAATAACCACCTAAACTAACTATCCGACTTTCGTGCCAAGCCTCCACGTTCTCCACAACGTCTATTTTTGGTCAAGCACGTGCAGAATAGTTTAGGAATATTCTCCAGGAATGTCGCCAAGACTTGGTCAAGCTCGTTATACCTGCGAGATAGTACAATACATAAGTAAACAATCGTTAGTATGAGGATCCTTAAAGTGATCCATGATCCTGATCCTGAAGCTCTTCTGAGGATCACCACCTGTCACAGAAGTAAGGATAACAAATAAGGATCACTAATTGTTAGAAAATCCTCCCCTAACAATTGCCCCCAAAATATAAGGAGTGAAATTGTAAAATTAGCGAGTTATGTTTTCTTGATCTTATCCGTAACAAACTAACGGATGTATAGCCGTTAAAATAGAACTAGCCGTTGCGATGATGATGTCACGGAAGTGACAATCCTGCAGAATCATAATTATAAATAGAGATATAGATAGGATCATTATGCATTCAAATTCGAAAGAAACTCCCTTTATAATCTCAGTTGAAGATCAATCAGGTATTTCTTTCTCCTCTTTCTTCCTCTCTTACTCTGTTTTTCATCTTTATCTCCGTCACTTCGAAAATGTTGCTCCGAAGTTCACCGGCCAAGGATCACAAAAAGGATAGCCCTTTGAAGACTCAAAAGATCATCAAAGACTCAGTGAACGAGAGGTGTTGCTTTAACGACGCACAAGTAGATAACATCCGTCACCGTTTTCCGGCGAATGTCTTTTTCAAACCCTTCGATCCAACTGTTCTGAGCGACTACGTTTCTGATACATGGGTTGCCTTTCCAGTCACTCCATTTGCTATAGGGTACACCTATCCTTTCCCGGAGTTCACACAATCCTTCTTTTCCCTTGCCGGCATATCTTACATTCAAGCCATGCCGATGATTTGGAGGGTTTTATACACCCTAGAGAGGATCATTGAGCAGGAGGGTCTTGATTTAGGAATGTCAGAACTGGCGGAGTTGTATGATCTTACTACCTTCGGTTCCCACCGTTATTTGTTCAAACGAAAACCCAGTGCAGATCATCCTCTTCTCAAAGTCACCAAAAACGACAAAGATTGGAAGCGTCGCTTCTTCTTTGTAAGAAGGGATACCATTTCAGATGGAGAACACTTACCAAGAACATGGTCCACCCATGGTAGGCCGGAGGATCCTGGGAAGGATCACCAGATGGTCATGTTTTTGTAATAGGATCACTAACCCCTTCTTTGTCTTGTGTCATGCAGCCATCTCTGTTTCACATCTCATCACAACACCCGCAACCAGGGAAAGACTTGCTGCTTTCTGGGGACTCGACCCTGAAACTAGAACTTTTAAGACAATAACCCAAGACTCACAGGAGGTATCCTCAGGCTCTGTCACAATGTCAAGTAAGTATCCTTGTTTAAAATTTAAATAAATAGTTAAATGTATATTAAGAAAAGATACTTATCTTGTTTTGGTTGTGTAGGTCCTGGAAAATCTGCCAAAGCTGCTTCAAGGTTCAGTGTCACCGATCTCACCACTGTCAAATCCTCCAAAAGAAAGGTCCCTACTAGCCCGACAGCCTCAATCCCCAAGGCACCCCTCAAAGGGAAGGGAATCAAGAAGAGAAAGACTTCCGAGGCTGAGGATTTGCAGGGTCTGCCCTTAATTCGCCACCAGTTCCTCGAGTACTTCAATGATGTAAGGATCACTGTCTCTGCTTGTATATCCTGCTGATCTAAGGATCACTTGCTCTTGAACTGCTTTATCCTTTTCTTTTGCAGAAATTTGCTGAGATCGAGGATTACGTCGGCCATGTTGAGGATCAAGATAAGAAGATTGCCGACCTCCAGCAGGTTGCTGTGCTCAAGGATCTTGCACTTGCTGATCTTCAGAAGGAACTCCAGGATACCAAGCAGAAGATGGCTAAGGTGCTGGTTAACTTTGACTATGAAAGGCAGGAGATCACAGATGATGCTAAAGTTTCTGCCGCCATAGCAATGTACAAAACCAAGCTTCAAATGGCCTTGGAAGCTCAGGATCCTGCCTTTGACAAAAGTAGCTGGGAAATTGAAGAATGGAAGGCAAGGCTGGCTGAATTGGGTGATGAAGAGGAGGCTGAGGAGATTCTGGCAATTGAGGCTAGTGGCAGCGGGTTGAAGGATAAAGCTGAGGATGCAGCGGCTGGTGGTGATGATGATGCAGCGAAGGTGTGAGCTGCAAAAATGGGCGATGATGGAAATTTCTAGACGTGGCCGGAGCCCATTTTTTATGGTTTGGTAGTTTTTTGATTGTTGATGTTTTTGAACAATGGTGGGTCTGTAATAACTCTAAACAATAGTTCTTAGGTTTAAGGATCATGTATGATCCTTTGGACAATAGGCAGGATTGCAATTGGTGGAGGGATCCTATGTTTGGGGGATGAAGCCATTGTGATCCTGCCGCCTTTATATTCCTGCACTACCTTTGAACTCATTATCATGGACACCCTTTACCTACCCCAGCGGACGGGCCACGTTTTGCTGGTAGATGCTCGGGTAGGTAATTTTGACAACCTTTAAAGGGTTAGCCTTATGTTAATAAATAAAAAACTTAACCTTTTGTCGCTTATCATGTGTTGTTATCCTTTTTAATATGTTACTTTCCAACTGTTGTAATGTTCATTCTGTTTATACTTATCAAGCCTTGAAAAATTAGAAAAGATATCCAAAAAGTTTAGGATATGAACAAGGATCACATATCCCATAACCGATAGGTTTTAAAAAGTGATATGATTTAAGAAATACAAGTTCAGTTGTCAAGTATAAGGGTTATTTAAAAGAATAATGAATAAAATCAAAAGAGTTAAGGATCATACCTGAGGATCCAAGTTAGAATCCTAACCATAATAAGGATAACTATAAGATAAACCTTAGAGTGAAATAAGGATCAAGGATCCCTAGCTGCCTATCTTCAAGGACCTGAAATAGAGCATAACTTGGGACTAAGCCAATATAAGAAAAGAATTAGCAACCGGGGACAAGCCCAAGGATAACTGGGGACAAGCCCAAGGATAACTGGGGACAAGCCCAAGGATAACTGGGGACAAGCCCAAGGATCGTGTGTAAACTGGAGCATGGCCCTAACTGGCGACTATCCAAACTTAGTGACATGAAGATGCCAAAACCTTAGCTAACGTGAAAACGTTAGAAACCTTAGCTAACGTGAAAACGTTAGAAACCTTATGAACGGATGTATGGTACGTCTACCATTATACGTAGGATCCTAAGCATAGCCAGAACAATGGAATTATCAGCCCCTAGAACGAGTACTGGTCCCAAAGCCTTGAACTACACCAGGATCATCGTGCGCTACAGGCGGAATCTGGGGACAAGCCCAAATAACTGGGGTTAAACCCAAAAGACGGATTGCTTCTGTGGATAACCAACGTTGTGCTAAAGATACCTGAACTTTCAAAACTTGAACTCACGTGAGAGATGGATAAAGGATACATGATCCTTATCCTTATATGAGAAAATAAAGAAATGAAATAGTTCAAGATTAGGATATTACCTGAGTAAGGTTCACCGATACTTTGAGGATCCTTTAAGGATATCCCTATCGTGAGGATCACCTATGCCATAAGGATCCTGCTTACATGAAATATTTCTTCAAGTGGACAGCATTCCAAGCTCTTGGTAGCAAATCACCTTCCATGGTTAGCAATCTATATGCCCCCTTCCCTGCTTCAACTTCAATCAAATAAGGGCCTTCCCATTTTGGAGCCAATTTTCCATCAGCAGGATTGGTGGTATTCTGAAATGCTTTCCTTAACACCATATCTCCAACTTGAAACCTCCTGATCCTGACATTTTTGTTGTAAGCACCAGCCATTCTTTGCTGATAACTGGCCATCCTTATTCTAGCCATATCCCTGATTTCTTCAATAGTATCCAGGTCTTGAGCCAAGTTTTCATTATTTTCCTCAGGATCACGAGTACTTGTTCTAGCAGTTGGAACCACCATTTCTGTTGGGATCACCGATTCTGCCCCAAACACCAAAGAGAATGGTGTTTGACCAGTAGCATTCTTAGGGGTTGCCCTGTCAGCCCAGAGCACATAGGGTAGTTCTTCTGCCCATTTCCCTTTCTTGGATCCAAGCTTCTTCTTCAAATTGTTGATGATGATCTTGTTGGATGATTCTGCCTGACCATTAGCTTGTGGGTGGACTGGTGTTGATGTTATCATCTTAATCCCCCAGCTGTCACAAAAGTTAGTGGTTCTGCCCCCAATAAATTGGGAACCATTATCACATATAATCTCAGAAGGAATTCCAAATCTAGTTATAGTATTTCTTTTAATGAAGGATATAACTTCCTTTTCTCTAATTTGGGCAAAAGCTTCAGCCTCTATCCACTTGGAGAAGTAATCAGTCATAGCTAGCATGAATACTTTTCCACCAGGTGCCTTAGGGAGCTTGCCAACTATATCCATACCCCATCTCATAAATGGCCAAGAGGAGGATATAGGATGCAATAATTCAGCTGGTTGATGAAGGATATTGCTGTATCTCTGGCAAGGATCACATCTTCTGGCATACTCCACAGCATCTTTCTTCATGGTTGGCCAGTAGTATCCTGTCCTCAGGATCCTTGAGAATAATGCCCCGCCCCCAGTGTGGTTTCCACAATCTCCTTCATGGAAGTCTTTTAAAACTTCTTGAACTTCAGGATCCTCAATGCATCTCAAGTATGGTCCTGCAAGAGATCGTTTATACAACATATTATTCATAATTGTGAATTGAGATACCTTAGATTTGAAAGCCCTAGGGTTTTCTCCTGTAGGAATCTCTCCATGTTGTAAGTATCTCATAATTGGTGAGATCCATGATCCTGATCCTGAATGGGATTGAGTACCCTCACAAGGGATAATTGCAGAATCATTTCCTATCTCCATAGCCTCGTGATCCTCGATAGCCGGGGTCAGGATATGGATAATAGGAATCTTGATATCCTCCGGGATCTTCAAGGATGATCCTAAGTTAGCCAATGCATCAGCTTCTGTATTTTCTTCCCTTGGTACCTGTGACAAACTAAAGGAAACAAAGGAGAGTGCCAAATTTTTTACTATCTCTAAATACTTGGTTAGCTTTTCACCTTTAACAGAATATGATCCATTAAAGTGGTTTGTAATCAACAAAGAATCTACGTGTACCTCAAGATACCTGATCCCCATGTGCTTTGCAATTTGTAAACCAGCAATTAGGGCTTCATATTCAGCCTCATTGTTAGTGGTTTGGAATTCACAAGCTATAGAATGGGGTATTATGTCCCCCTGTTGCGATTTTAGTAGTATTCCAAGCCCTGTGCCTTTGACATTTGAGGATCCATCAGTATAAAGTATCCAAGGATCCTTGGTCTCTTCTAGCTGCTGGACTTCTAGCTCAGCTTCTTTTTGTAAATCACTACTGAAATCAGCCACAAAGTCAGCTAATGCTTGGGATTTGATGGCTGTCCTAGGCTCATATCTTATATCATATGCACTCAATTTCACTGCCCACTTAGCCATCCTTCCTGACATCTCTGGTTTCCTGAGGACATTCTTAATTGGAAAATTAGTTTTAACAATGATAACATGAGTTTCAAAATAATGTCTTAACTTGGTAGATGCCATTATTAATGCAAGAATAAGTTTTTCAAGGTGTGAATACCTGGATTCGGCATCAAGTAAACTTTTACTTACATAATAGACAGGATGTTGTGTACCTTGATGATCCTTAACAAGGACCGCACTTACTGCTTTTGAGGATACTGCAAGATACAAGGATAACACATCGCCTTTTTCTGGTTTCATCAAGGATGGGGCTGAGGATAAGTAATCTTTGAGGGCTCTCAAAGCATTTTCATGCTTCTCGGTCCACTCAAATTTCTTGTTCTTCCTTAGGATATCATAGAATTCTTTGCACTTCTCCGAGGATTTGGATATAAATCTGTTCAAAGCTGCTATCCTGCTTGTTAGCCTTTGAACATCCTTAGCATTGGCCGGAGATTTGATGTTCACTATTGCTTTGATTTGTTCCGGGCTAGCTTCAATGCCTCTCTTAGTCACCATGTATCCTAAGAATTTACCTGCTTTAACACCAAAATGACATTTTGAAGGATTAAGCTTCATATTATATTTGTCAAGGATATCAAATGCTTCCTCCAAATCCTTTAGGTGATCCTCAGCTCTTATGGATTTTACCACCATATCATCTATGTAAACCTCCATAGTTTGTCCGATCTGATCCTTGAACATCATATTCACCAGCCTTTGGTACGTTGCACCTGCATTTCTCAATCCGAACGGCATAGCAATATAGCAATATATACCAGTTGGAGTCATGAAGGCTGTATCCTCTTGGTCGGATGGTTCCATTTGGATTTGTTGAAATCCAGATGAAGCATCCATAAAAGTTAACAGTTCATGACCCGCAGTTGCATCCACCATGGAGTCAATGTGGGGTAAAGGGAAAGGATCCTTGGGACATGCCTTATTTAAATCGGTAAAATCGACACATACCCTCCACTTTCCGTTTTTCTTTTGAACAACAACCACATTGGCCAACCATCTTGGATACTTGACCTCTCTAATCATACCTGCCCGGAGCAATTTCTCTACCTCTTCCTGGATAATGGCATTCCTTTCTGGTGCAAACTTCCTTCTCCTTTGATGGATTGGTTTGAAGGATCTGTCGATGCCGAGCTTGTGAGTGATAACATCTTTGGATATACCAGTCATATCTTCGTGTTTCCATGCAAAGGTAGTCTTTCTCCTTTTGAGGAAGGATATGAGGTCTTCTTTCATTTCGCCAATGATCCCTGATCCGATATAGATTTTGGATTCAGGATCATCAGGATCCATGAGGATTTCTACCACATCCTGCTCTCTGGCCTCCAAGACATTCCTTGGAGGATACCTTGATTGCTATTGCTCCCTTGACTTCGAGGCTGGTTTCATCGATGAAGTGTAGCAATTCTTAGCCTCCTGCTGATCACTATCAATCTTTACTATTCCCCAAGGACTAGGGAGCTTCACACATTGATGGTAAGTAGACGGGACTGCTTTCATATCGTGTATCCAGGGCCTGCCAAGGATAACATTACAACAAGATAAACAGTCAATAACACAAAATTTTTGATAAGAGTGTAAGCCTTCAATATATATTGGGAGTTTAATGTCCCCCAGGGTGTTCTTAGTTTCGCCACTAAATCCCACGAGCACGGAGGATCTTGGTATGATCTCTGATTCAAGGATACCCATCTTCTTTAGAACATCAAGCTGGATAATGTTCACTGAACTTCCTCCGTCTATTAGGATCCTGCGGACAAAATGGTTAGATATGAAAAGAGTAATAACTAAACCATCGTGATGAGGATCCTGGATATCAACACGATCCTCTTCATCAAAGGTTACGACTTTTCCTTCGGAGACACTTGATGTTCGAACTGGTCTTTCTCCATTATCCATCTTAGTTTCCTTTGCATGCCTTTTAGCTGCTGAGAAGGATGTGCCACAAATGTCGGATCCTCCAGAAATAAAGTTTATCACTTGTGCATCTGCTGGAGGAGCTGGAGCCTTCTCAGGGATCCTTTCAGGATCCTGAGTCCTTGACTTTTTTCTTCCCAACAACTCTTTTAGATGCCCTTTGCTCAACAAGTATCCAATTTCCTTTCTTAATGCAATGCATTCTTCTGTGAGGTGCCCAAAATCTTCATGATATGCACACCACTTTGATTTATCCTTAGTTGCAGCCGGCCTATCATTCTTTCTCGGCCATCTAGCTTTATCACCTAGGTTCTGCATAGCAAGGATTAGTTCATTGTTATCAACACTAAAGCAATATTCAGAAATTGGAGGATAATCTTCGTCATCCTCTTCTTGATCAATAGAGTGCACGTTCTGGTTATCAGATCTGTTGTAGGATCTGAACTTGTTGTTCCTGAATGAGGATCCTTGCTTATCCTGCTTTGAGGATCCTGTTATCCTCTCCTGGATCCTCTTGTCATCCTCTAGCCGAATGTACCTAAGGGCCCGGGTTCTTACCTCATCTAGGTTCCTGCATGGTGTCATAACAAGATCATCATAAAATAACGAATCCCTAAGCAATCCCATTTTGAAGGCCTCAACAGCCGTGGCTATATCTAAGTTAGGAATGTCTAAGGATTCTTTACTGAATTTGGTAATGTAATCCCTTAATGATTCATTATGACCCTGGGTTATCCTATATAAATCACTAGTTAATCGTTCAAATTTTCTACTACAAGAAAACTGATTATTAAACAAGTTAACTAGGTTAGCAAATGAGGTAATAGAATAGGGAGGAAGACTTAGCAGCCATTTGAGAGCTGATCCAGTAAGAGTGGATCCGAATCCTTTGCACAGGCATGCTTCCTTTAACCTTTCTGGGATTGGATTGATCTCCATCCTCTCCCTGTATTGTGCTATGTGTTCTTCAGGATCTGTTGAGCCATCATACAGCTTCATTGTAGGCACATGGAACCTCTTGGGTATCTCAGCATCACAGATTGGTGGTGCAAAACGAGATATCTTATGGCTCCCATCTGCAATCTCTGGGATAGGTTTGACTACTCCCGGGACACTTGATATCATATCCTTTAGCTTTTGCAATTCTCTGGCCATGGCATGATTGATACCTGGATCCTGCATAAGACCTTGGTTAGTAGTATAAGAATTGTTAAAAGTGTTACCTCCCATTGGATTCAAGTTAGGGAGAGTGGATGTTAATCCATATTGTTGGGGCTCTGGAATGATCGAGGGACCAGTAGAAGCGTTGGTCTGCATTGGAATAAAATCTCCCTGATGGACATCTGAACTTCCTGTTTGCAAGCTCCTCAAGGATCCTGGCATCTGGAAGGATCCCTGAAACTGGGACGATCCTGGAATGAAGAAGGATCCTTGAACCTGGGATGATCCTGGAATGAAGGAGGATCCTTGAACCTGGGATGATCCTGGAGCGAAGGAGGATCCTTGAACCTGGGATGATCCTTGAACGAAGAAGGATCCTTGAAACTGCTGCACTCCTGAACTTGTGAGGGATCCCATATGCTGAGGATAGGATCCCGCTGGCTGGAAAAGTGAACCTGATGCCTGGGTCATTGTTGTTGTTCCGTAGTGCACTCCTTTTGGTCCACCCACATATTGAATGTCTGGAACCACTGATGGCTGAGAAGTAATCACCGGAGTATCAAAATTCAAAGATCTGGGCATCAGTGGGGAGTGATCCTCTGCCGTTTTCTTCTGTTTCTTAATTTCGTCAATCTCCCGGAGGATCCTTTCGTTGGTTTTATCCTGCTCTTGTGCATGATTCCTCATCTGCAAAATCAAGGCATAGAGATCATTAGTAGTAGGATTAGTTGAAACAGAGGAAGTAGGTGGTTTTGAGAAAATGGGAGTCGGTTTCTTCGCAGCATTCTCAGTATTCTTCTGGGATCCAGAAGGTGGTGGAGGCAAAGGAGGAACGCCATGTGAAGAAGTGAATGAGGGCATCAAGTTTGAAGCATTCTTCGATGAGGAAGCCATCTGCTTGGTTGTAGTGAACCGAATTAAGCACAGAAATGCGTATTTTCTTAAGGACGAAGCACCAATTGCCCCACGGTGGGCGCCAAACTGTTTTGGTCAAAAATCAGATGAGGATAATGCAACCAAACTCTTTGTTATGGGGAATGATGCTCAAAATGTGTAACAGCGATGAAGATCACTTCAATGTAAATTGCACAAACAACACAAGGATTTATACGGGGAAAAAGCCCTTGATCAAGAGTTGATCTCCGGCACAAAAAACCCCGGGTGATGGAAACTACCGATCACCAAGCTCAAATAAATGAATGAATGTTTACAACTTCGGATAGTAACGAGCTAGGTACAAGGATCACTACGGTAGAATGTGTAAAAAGTGTATGTAATTGCTAAGTGTTTGAATGAGAGCTTGTATGAGTGTGTGTAACTGCAAAAATGACTAAGTGTTTTCTACTAGCTCGTTACTCCCTTTTAAAATAGAAATAACCACCTAAACTAATTATCCGACTTTCGTGCCAAGCCTCCACGTTCTCCACAACGTCTATTTTTGGTCAAGCACGTGCAGAATAGTTTAGGAATATTCTCCAGGAATGTCGCCAAGACTTGGTCAAGCTCGTTATACCTGCGAGATAGTACAATACATAAGTAAACAATCGTTAGTACGAGGATCCTTAAAGTGATCCATGATCCTGATCCTGAAGCTCTTCTGAGGATCACCACCTGTCACAGAAGTAAGGATCACTAGTTAGGATAACGAATAAGGATCACTAATTGTTAGAAAATCCTCCCCTAACAGTATCCAGGTCTTGAGCCAAGTTTTCATTATTTTCCTCAGGATCACGAGTACTTGTTCTAGCAGTTGGAACCACCATTTCTGTTGGGATCACTGATTCTGCCCCAAATACCAAGGAGAATGGTGTTTGACCAGTAGCATTCTTAGGGGTTGTCCTATCAGCCCAAAGCACATAGGGTAGTTCTTCTGCCCATTTCCCTTTCTTGGATCCAAGCTTTTTCTTCAAATTGTTGATGATGATCTTGTTGGATGATTCTGCCTGACCATTAGCTTGTGGGTGGACTGGTGTTGATGTTATCATCCTAATCCCCCAACTGTCACAAAAGTTAGTGGTTCTGCCCCCAATAAATTGGGAACCGTTATCACATATAATCTCAGAAGGAATTCCAAATCTAGTTATAATATTTCTTTTAATGAAGGATATAACTTCTTTTTCTCTGACTTGGGCAAAAGCTTCAGCTTCTATCCACTTGGAGAAGTAATCAGTCATAGCTAGCATGAATACTTTTCCACCAGGTGCCTTAGGGAGCTTTCTAACTATATCCATACCCCATCTCATAAATGGCCAAGAGGAGGATATAGGGTGCAATAATTCAGCTGGTTGATGAAGGATATTGCTGTGTCTCTGACAAGGATCACATCTTCTAGCATACTCCACAGCGTCTCTCTTCATGGTAGGCCAATAGTATCCTGTTCTCAGGATCCTTGAAAATAATGCCCTGCCCCCAGTGTGGTTTCCACAATCTCCTTCATGGAAGTCTTTTAAAACTTCTTGGACTTCAGGATCCTCAATGCATCTCAAGTATGGTCCTGCAAGAGATCGTCTATACAACATACTATTTATAATTGAGAATTGAGATACCTTAGATTTGAAAGCCCTAGGGTGTTCTCCTGTAGGAATCTCTCCATGTTGTAAGTATCTCATAATTGGTGAGATCCATGATCCTGATCCTGAATGGGATTGAGTATCCTCACTAGGGGTCATTGCGGAATCACTTCCTATCTCCATAGCCACATGATCCTCAATAGCTGGGTTCAGGATATGGATAATAGGGATCTTGATATCCTCCGGGATCTTCAAGGATGATCCTAAATTAGCCAATGCATCAGCTTCTGAATTTTCTTCCCTTGGTACCTGTGACAAACTAAAGGAAACAAAAGAGAGTGCCAAACTTTTGACTATCTCTAAATATTTGGTTAGCTTTTCACCTTTAACAGTATAGGATCCATTAAAGTGGTTTGTAATTAACAAAGAGTCTACATGTACCTCAAGATACCTGATCACCATATGCTTTGCAATTTGCAAACCAGCAATTAAGGCTTCATACTCAGCCTCATTGTTAGTGGTTTGGAACTCACAAGCTATAGAGTGGGGTATTATGTCCCCCTGTGGCGATTTTAGTAGTATTCCAAGCCCTGTGCCTTTGACATTTGAGGATCCATCAGTATAAAGTATCCAAGGATCCTTGGTCTCTTCTAGCTGCTGGACTTCTAGCTCAGCTTCTTCTTGTAAATCACTACTGAAATCAGCCACAAAGTCAGCTAATGCTTGGGATTTGATGGCTGTCCTAGGCTCATATCTTATATCATATGCACTCAGCTTCACTGCCCACTTAGCCATCCTTCCTGACATCTCTGGTTTCCTGAGGACATTCTTAATTGGAAAATTAGTTTTAACAATGATAACATGAGTTTCAAAATAATGTCTTAACTTGGTAGATGCCATAATTAATGCGAGAATAAGTTTTTCAAGGTGTGAATACCTGGATTCGGCATCAAGTAAACTTTTACTTACATAATAGACAGGATGTTGTGTATCTTGATGATCCTTAACAAGGACCGCACTTACTGCTTTTGATGATACTGCAAGATACAAGGATAACACATCACCTTTTTCTGGTTTCATCAAAGTCGGGGCTGAGGATAGGTAATCTTTGAGGGCTCTTAAAGCATTTTCATGCTTCTCAGTCCACTCAAATTTCTTGATTTTCCTTAGGATATCGTAGAATTCTTTGCACTTCTCGGAGGATTTGGATATAAATCTGTTCAAAGCTACGATCCTGCCTGTTAGCCTTTGAACATCCTTAGCATTGGCCGGAGACTTGATGTTTACTATTGCTTTGATTTGTTCCGGGCTAGCTTCAATGCCTCTCTTTGTCACCATATATCCTAAGAATTTACCTCTTCCTGGATAATGGCATTCCTTTCCGGTGCAAACTTCCTTCTCCTTTGATGGATTGGTTTGAAGGATCTGTCGATGCCGAGTTTGTGAGTGATAACATCCTTGGATATACCAGTCATATCTTCGTGTTTCCATGCAAAGGTAGTCTTTCTCCTTTTGAGGAAGGATACGAGGTCTTCTTTCATTTCGCCAAGGATCCCTGATCCGATATAGATTTTGGATTCAGGATCATCAGGATCCATGAGGATTTCTACCACATCCTGTTCACTCGCCTCCAAGACATCCCTTGGAGGATACTTTGATTGCTATTGCTCCCTGGATTTCGAAGCTGGTTTCATCGATGAAGTATAGAAATTCTTAGCCTCCTACTGATCACTATCAATCTTCACTATTCCCCAAGGACTAGGGAGTTTCACACATTGATGATAAGTGGATGGGACTGCCTTCATATCGTGTATCCAGGGCCTGCCAAGGATAACATTACAACAAGATAAACAGTCAATAACACAAAATTTTTGATAAGAGTGTGGGCCTTCAATGTATATTGGGAGTTTAATGTCCCCCAGGGTATTCTTAGTTTCACCACTAAATCCCACGAGTACAGAGGATCTTGGTATGATCTCTGATTCAGGAATACCCATCTTCTTTAAGACATCAAGCTGGATAATGTTCACTGAACTTCCTCCGTCTATAAGGATCCTGCGGACAAAATGATTAGATATAAAAAGAGTAATAACTAAACCATCGTGATGAGGATCTTGGATATCAACACGATCCTCTTCGTCAAAGGTTATGACTTTTCCTTCCGAGACACTTGATGTTCGAACAGGTCTTTCTCCGTTATCCATTTTAGTTTCCTTTGCATGCCTTTTGGCTGCTGAGCAGGATGTGCCGCAAATGTCTGATCCTCCAGAAATGAAGTTTATCACTTGTGCATCCGCTGGAGGGGCTGGAGCCTTCTCAGGGATCCTTTCAGGATCCTGAGTGTTTGACTTCTTTCTTCCCAACAATTCTTTTAGATGCCCCTTGCTCAACAAGTATCCAATTTCCTTTCTTAGTGCAATGCATTCTTCTGTGAGGTGCCCAAAATCTTCATGGTATGCACACCACTTTGATTTATCCTTAGTTGCAGCTGGCCTATCATTCTTTCTTGGCCATCTAGCTTTATCACCTAAACTCTGCATCGCAAGGATTAGTTCATTGTTATCAACACTAAAACAATATTCAGAAATTGGAGGATAATCCTCATCATCCTCTTCTTGATCAATAGAATGCACGTTCTGGTTATCAGATCTGTTGTAGGATCTGAACTTGTTGTTCCTGAATGAGGATCCTTGCTTATCCTGCTTTGAGGATCCTGCTAACCTCTCCTGGATCCTCTTGTCATCCTCAAGCCGGATGTACCTAAGGGCCCGGGTTCTTACCTCATCTAAGTTCCTGCACGGTGTCATAACAAGGTCATCATAAAACAACGAATCCCTAAGCAATCCCATTTTGAAGGCCTCAACAGCCGTGGCTATATCTAAGTTAGGAATGTCTAAGGATTCTTTACTAAATTTGGTAATGTAATCCCTTAATGATTCATTATGACCCTGGGTTATCCTATATAAATCACTAGTTAATCGTTCAAATTTCCTACTACAAGAAAACTGATTATTAAATAGATTAACTAGATTAGCAAATGAGGTAATAGAATAGGGAGGAAGACTTAGCAGCCATTTGAGAGCTGATCCAGTAAGAGTGGATCCGAATCCTTTGCACAGGCATGCTTCCTTTAACCTTTCTGGGATTGGATTGATCTCCATCCTCTCCCTGTATTATGCTATGTGCTCTTCAGGATCCGTTGAACCATCATACAGTTACATTGTAGGCACGTGGAACCTCTTGGGTATCTCAGCATCACAGATTGGTGGTGCAAAACGAGATATCTTATGGCTCCCATCTGCAATCTCTGGGATAGGTTTGACTACTCCCGGGACACTTGATATCATATCCTTTAGCTTTTGCAATTCTCTGGCCATAGCATGATTGACACCTGGATCCTGCATATGACCATGGTTAGTAGTATAAGAATTATTAAAAGTGTTACCTCCCACTGGATTCGAGTTAGGAAGAATGGATGTTAATCCATATTGTTGAGGTTCTGGAATGATCGAGGGACCAGTAGAGGCATTGGTCTGCATTGGAATAAAATCTCCCTGATGGACATCTGAACCTCCTGTTTGCAAACTCCTCAAGGATCCTGGCATCTGGAAGGATCCCAGAAACTGGGACGATCCTGGAACAAAGGAGGTTCCTTGAACCTGGGATGATCCTGGAACAAAGGAGGATCCTTGAACCTGGGATGATCCTGGAATGAAGGAGGATCCTTAAACCTGGGATGATCCTGGAACGAAGGAGGATCCTTGAACCTGAGATGATCCTGGAAGAAAGGAGGATCCTTGAACCTGGGATGATCCTGGAACGAAGGAGCTGGAAGGATCCCAGAAACTGGGACGATCCTGGAACAAAGGAGGATCCTTGAACCTGGGATGATCCTGGAATGAAGGAGGATCCTTAAACCTGGGATGATCCTGGAACGAAGGAGGATCCTTGAACCTGAGATGATCCTGGAAGAAAGGAGGATCCTTGAACCTGGGATGATCCTGGAACGAAGGAGGATCCTTGAACCTGCTGCATTCCTGAATATCCTCCTGAACTCGTGAGGGATTCCATATGCTGAGGATAGGATCCCGCTGGCTGGAAATATGAACCTGATGCCTGGGTCATTGTTGTTGTTCCGTAGTGCACTCCTTTTGGTCCACCCACATATTGAATGTCTGGAACCACTGATGGCTGAGAAGTAATCACCGGAGTATCAAAATTCAAAGATCTGGGCATCAGTGGGGAACGATCCTCTGCTGTTTTCTTCTGTTTCTTAATTTCGTCAATCTCCCGGAGGATCCTTTCGTTGGTCTTATCCTGCTCTTGTGCATGATTCCTCATCTGCAAAATCAAGGCATAGAGATCATTAGTAGTAGGATTAGTTGAAACAAAAGAAGTAGGTGGTTTTGATAAAATGGGAGTTGGTTTCTTCGCGGCATTCTCAGTATTCTTCTGGGATCCAGAAGGTGGTGGAGGCAAAGGAGGAATGCCTTGAGAAGAAGTGAACGAGGGCATCAAATTTGAAGTATTCTTCGCTGAGGAAGCCATTTGCTTGGTTGTAGTGAACCGAAATGAGCACGGAAATGCGTATTTTTCTAAGGACGAAGCACCAATTGCCCCACGGTGGGCGCCAAACTGTTTTGGTCAAAAATCAGACGAGGATAATGCAACCAAACTCTTTGTTACAGGGAATGATGCTTAAAATATGTAACAGCTGTTTTGGTCAAAAAATCAGATGAGGATATTGCAACCAAACTCTAGATTACGGGGTATGATGCTTAAGATATGTAACGATGATGAGGATCACTTTAGTGTGAAAATGCACAAACAACACAAGGGTTTATACGGGGAAAAAGCCCTTGATCAAGAATTGGTCTCCGGCACAAAAAACCCCGGGTGATGGAAACTACCGATCACCAAGCTCAAATAAATGAATGAATGTTTACAACTTCGGATAGTAACGAGCTAGGTACAAGGATCACTATCGTGAAATGTGTACACGTGAGTAAGAATGAATGTGTGTTCGTCGAGAGCTTCAAGCGTGCGAGTATACGACGAGTGTGTGTAACTGAGAAAATGATTAAGTGTTTTTTACTAGCTCGTTACTCCCTTTTTAAAATAGAAATAACCACCTAAACTAATTATCCGACTTTCGTGCCAAGCCTCCACGTTCTCCACAACGTCTATTTTTGGTCAAGCACGTGCAGAATAGTTTAGGAATATTCTCCAGGAATGTCGCCAAGACTTGGTCAAGCTTATTATACCTGCGAGATAGTACAAAACATGAGTAAACAATCGTTAGTACGAGGATCCTTAAAGTGATCCATGATCCTGAAGCCCTTCTGAGGATCACCATCTGTCACAGAAGTAAGGATCACTAATTAGGATAACGTGTAAGGATCACTAATTGTTAGAAAATCCTCCCCTAACAATTGCCCCCAAAATATAAGGAGTAATTTGTAAAATTAGCGAGTTATATTTTCTTGATCTTATCCGCAACTAACTAACGGATATATAGCCGTTAAAATAGAACTAGCCGTTGCGATGATGATGTCACGGAAGTGACAATCCTGCAGAATCATAATTATAAATAGAGATATAGATAGGATCATTATGCATTCAAATTCGAAAGAAACTCCCTTTAAATTATTAGTCGACGATCAATCAGGTATTTCTTCCTCCTCTTTCTTCCTCTCTTACTCTGTTTTTCTTTCTTTATCTCCATCACTTCGAAAATGTTGCTCCGAAGTTCTCCGGCCAAGGATCACAAAAAGGATAGCCCTTTGAAGAGTCAAAAGATCATCAAAGACTCAGTGAACGAGAGGTGTTGCTTTAACGATGCACAAGTAGATAACATCCGTCATCGTTTTCCGGCGAATGCCTTTTTCAGACCTTTCGATCCAACTGCCCTGAGCGACTATGTTTCAGAAACATGGGTTGCCTTTCCAGTTACTCCATTTGCCATAGGATACACCTATCCTTTCCCGGAATTCACACAATCCTTCTTTTCCTTGACCGGCATATCTTACATTCAAGCCATGCCGATGATTTGGAGGGTTTTATATACCCTGGAGAGGATCATCGAGCAGGAAGGCGTTGATTTAGGAATGTCAGAACTGGCGGAACTGTATGATCTTACTACCTTCGGTTCCCACCGTTATTTGTTCAAACGAAAACCCGGTGCAGATCATCCTCTTCTCAAAGTCACCAAAAACGACAAAGATTGGAAACGTCGCTTCTTCTTTGTAAGAATGGATACCATTTCAGATGGAGAGCATTTACCAAGAACATGGTCCACCCATGGTAGGCCGGAGGATCCTGAGAAGGATCACCAAGTAGTCTGGTTTTTATAAGGATTACTGACCCCTTTTGTCTTGTGTCATGCAGCTATCTCTGTTTCGCATCTCATCACAACATCCACAACCAGGGAAAGGCTTGCTGCTTTCTGGAACCTTGACCCTGAAACTAGAACTTTTAAGACAATAACCCAAGACTCACAGGAGGTATCCTCAGGCTCTGTCACAATGTCAAGTAAGTATCCTTGTTTAAAATTTAAATAAATAGCTAAATGTATATTAAGAAAAGATACTTATCTTGTTTTGGTTGTGTAGGTGCTGGAAAATCTGCCAAAGCTGCTTCAAGGTTCAGTGTCACCGATCTCGCCACTGTCAAATCCTCCAAAAGAAAGGTTCCTACCAGCCCGACAGCTTCAATCCCGAAGGCACCCCTCAAAGGAAAGGGAATCAAGAGGAGAAAGGCCTCCGAGGCTGAGGATTTGCAGGGTCTGCCTCTAATTCGCCACCAATTCCTTGAATACTTTAATGATGTGAGGATCACTGTCTTTGCTCATATATTCTATTGACATATCCTGCTGATATATCCTGCTGATATATCCTGCTGACCTGAGGATCACTTAATTCTAACCTTACCCTTTATCCTCTTTACAGAAATTCGCTGAGATCGAGGATTACGTCGGCCATGTTGAGGATCAGGATAAGAAGATTGCCGACCTCCAGCAGGTTGCTGTGCTCAAGGATCTTGCACTTGCTGATCTTCAGAAGGAACTCCAGGATACCAAACAGAAGATGGCTAAGGTGCTGGTTAACTTTGACTATGAAAGGCAGGAGATCACAGATGATGCTAAAGTTTCTGCCGCCATAGCAATGTACAAAACCAAGCTGCAAATGGCCTTGGAAGCTCAGGATCCTGCCTTCGACAAAAGCGGCTGGGAAATTGAAGAATGGAAAGCGAGGCTGGCTGAATTGGGTGATGAAGAGGAGGCTGAAGAGATCCTGACAATTAAGGCTGGTAGCAAGGATGAAGTTGGTGAAGCAAGTGGAGCCGGAGGTGGTGATGCAGCTAAGGTTTAAGCTGCTTGATTGGGCAATGATGGACATTTCTAGACGTAGCCGGAGCCCAATTTTTTAAATCTGGTAGTTTGTTTTGGTTATGATGTTTTTTGCTGAACAATGATGGGTTGTACTAAACAATAGGTTTTTAGGATTAAGGGTCATGTATGATCCTTCGGACAATAGGCAGGATTGCATATGGTGGAGGGATCCTCTGTTTGGGGGATGAAGCCATTGTGATCCTGCCGTCTTTATATTCCTGCACTACTTTCGAACTTGTTATCATGGACACCCTTTACCTACCCCAGCGGACGGGCCACGTTTTGCTGGTAGAAGCTCGGGTAGGTAATTTTGACAACCTTTAAAGGGTTAGTCTTTTGTTTATAAATAAAAACTTAACCTTTTGTCGCTTATCTCGTGTTGTTATCCTTGTATTTCTTCGATTTTCCTTTATTTCCATGCATATTTATTAGACAAATAATTTTGAATAAGTCAAATTGAAAATACTTAGGATATGAGCCATGATCAAATAACCTTTAGTTAAAGAATCTCAGAAAGCAATATGTTTCAAGGATCACAAGTCTAGTTGTCAAACTTTAAGGGTTATTCGAATAAATAATGAATAGAATTAAAAATAGTTAAGGATCATACCTGAGGATCCAAGTTAGGATCCTAACCTTAATAAGGATAACTATAGGATAAACCTTAGAATAAAGTAAGGATCAAGGATCCCTAGTTGCCTATCTTCAAGAACCTGAAATAGAGCATCACTTGGGGCTAAGCCAATATAAGATAAGAATTAGCAACTGGGGACAAGCCCAAGGATAACTGGGGACAAGCCCAAGGATAACTGGGGACAAGCCCAAGGATAACTGGGGACAAGCCCAAGGATAACTGGGGACAAGCCCAAGGATCGTATGTAAACTGGAGTATGGCCCTAACTGGCGACTATCCAAACTTAGTGACATGAAGATGCCAAAACCTTTGCTAACGTGAAAACGTTAGAAACCTTAGCTAACGTGAAAACGTTAGAAACCTTATGAACGGATGTATGGTACGTCTACCATTATACGTAGGATCCTAAGCATAGCCAGAACAATGGAATTATCAGCCCCTAGAACGAGTACTGGTCCCAAAGCCTTGAACTACACCAGGATCATCGTGCGCTACAGGCGGAATCTGGGGACAAGCCCGAATAACTGGGGTTAAACCCAAAAGACGGATTGCTTCTGTGGATAACCAACGTTATGCTAAGGATACCTGAACTTTCAAAACTTGAACTCACGTGAGAGATGGATAAAGGATACATGATCCTTATCCTTATAAGAGAAAATAATGAAATGAAATAGCTCAAGTTTAGGATATTACCTAAGTAAGGATCACCGATACTTTGAGGATCCTTTAAGGATATCCCTTTTGCTAGGATCACCTCTGCCATGAGGATCCTGGTCACATGAAATATTTCTTCAAGTGGACAGAATTCCAAGCTCTTGGTAGCAAATCACCTTCCATGGTTAGCAATCTATATGCCCCCTTTCCTGCTTCAGCTTCAATCAAATAAGGGCCTTCCCACTTTGGAGCCAACTTCCCATCAGCAGGATTGGTAGTATTTTGGAATGCTTTCCTTAATACCATATCCCCAACTTGAAACCTCCTGATCCTGACATTTTTGTTGTAAGCACCAGCCATTCTTTGCTGATAACTGGCCATCCTTATCCTAGCCATATCCCTGATTTCTTCAATAGTATCCAGGTCTTGAGCCAAGTTTTCATTATTTTCCTCAGGATCACGAGTACTCGTTCTAGCAGTTGGAACCACCATTTCTGTTGGGATCACCGATTCTGCCCCAAACACCAAAGACAATGGTGTTTGACCAGTAGCATTCTTAGGGGTTGTCCTGTCAGCCCAGAGCACATAGGGTAGTTCTTCTGCCCATTTCCCTTTCTTGGATCCAAGCTTCTTCTTCAAATTGTTGATGATGATCTTGTTAGATGACTCTGCTTGGCCATTAGCTTGTGGGTGGACTGGTGTTGATGTTATCATCTTAATCCCCCAGCTGTCACAAAAGTTAGTGGTTCTGCCCCCAATAAATTGGGAACCATTATCACATATAATCTCAGAAGGAATTCCAAATCTAGTTATAATATTTCTTTTAATGAAGGATATAACTTCCTTTTCTCTAACTTGGGCAAAAGCTTCAGCCTCTATCCACTTGGAGAAGTAATCAGTCATAGCTAGCATGAATACTTTTCCACCAGGTGCCTTTGGGAGCTTGCCAACTATATCCATACCCCATCTCATAAATGGCCAAGAAGAGGATATAGGATGCAATAATTCAGCTGGTTGATGAAGGATATTGCTGTGTCTCTGGCAAGGATCACATCTTCTGGCATACTCCACAGCATCTTTCTTCATGGTTGGCCAGTAGTATCCTGTCCTCAGGATCCTTGAGAATAATGCCCTGCCCCTAGTGTGGTTTCCACAATCTCCTTCATGGAAGTCTTTTAAAACTTCTTGAACTTCAGGATCCTCAATGCATCTCAAGTATGGTCCTGCAAGAGATCGTTTATACAACATATTATTCATAATTGTGAATTGAGATACCTTAGATTTGAAAGCCCTAGGGTTTTCTCCTGTAGGAATCTCTCCATGTTGTAAATATCTCATAATTGGTGAGATCCATGATCCTGATCCTGAATGGGATTGAGTACCCTCACAAGGGATAATTGCAGAATCATTTCCTATCTCCATAGCCTCGTGATCCTCGATAGCCGGGGTCAGGATATGGATAATAGGAATCTTGATATCCTCCGGGATCTTCAAGGATGATCCTAAGTTAGCCAATGCATCAGCTTCTGTATTTTCTTCCCTTGGTACCTGTGACAAACTAAAGGAAACAAAAGAGAGTGCCAAACTTTTGACTATCTCCAAATACTTGGTTAGCTTTTCACCTTTAACAGGATATGATCCATTAAAGTGGTTTGTAATCAACAAAGAATCTACGTGTACCTCAAGATACCTGATCCCCATATGCTTTGCAATTTGTAAACCAGCAATTAGGGCTTCATATTCAGCCTCATTGTTAGTGGTTTGGAATTCACAAGCTATAGAATGGGGTATTATGTCCCCCTGTGGCGATTTTAGTAGTATTCCAAGCCCTGTGCCTTTGACATTTGAGGATCCATCAGTATAAAGTATCCAAGGATCCTTGGTCTCTTCTAGCTGCTGGACTTCTAGCTCAGCTTCTTCTTGTAAATCACTACTGAAATCAGCCACAAAGTCAGCTAATGCCTGGGATTTGATGGTTGTCCTAGGCTCATATCTTATATCATATGCACTCAATTTTACTGCCCACTTAGCCATCCTTCCTGACATCTCTGGTTTCCTGAGGACATTCTTAATTGGAAAATTAGTTTTAACAATGATAACATGAGTTTCAAAATAATGTATTAACTTGGTAGATGCCATAATTAATGCAAGAATAAGCTTTTCAAGGTGTGAGTACCTAGATTCGGCATCAAGTAAACTTTTACTTACATAATAGACAGGATGTTGTGTACCTTGATGATCCTTAACAAGGACCGCACTTACTGCTTTTGAGGATACTGCAAGATACAAGGATAACACATCACCTTTTTCTGGTTTCATCAAAGCCGGGGCCGAGGATAGGTAATCTTTGAGGGCTTCTAAAGCATTTTCATGCTTCTCCGTCCACTCAAATTTCTTGTTCTTCCTTAGGATATCATAGAATTCTTTACACTTCTCGGAGGACTTGGATATAAATCTGTTCAAGGCTGCTATCCTCCCTGTTAGCCTCTGAACATCCTTAGCATTAGCCGGAGATTTGATGTTCACTATTGCTTTGATTTGTTCCGGGCTAGCTTCAATGCCTCTCTTTGTTACCATATATCCTAAGAATTTACCTGCTTTAACACCAAAGTGACATTTTGAAGGATTAAGTTTCATGTTATATTTGTCAAGGATATTAAATGCTTCCTCCAAGTCTCTCAGGTGATCCTCAGCTTTTAAGGATTTTACCACCATATCATCTATGTAAACCTCCATAGTTTGTCCAATCTGATCCTTGAACATCATATTCACCAGCCTTTGATATGTTGCACCTGCATTTCTTAATCCGAAAGGGCATAGCAATATAGCAGTATATACCAGTTGGAGTCATGAAGGCTGTATCCTCTTGATCGGATGGTTCCATTTGGATTTGTTGAAATCCAGATGAAGCATCCATAAACGTTAACAGTTCATGACCCGCAGTTGCATCCACCATGGAGTCAATGTGGGGTAAAGGGAAAGGATCCTTGGGACATGCCTTATTTAAATCGGTAAAGTCGACACATACCCTCCACTTTCCGTTTTTCTTTTGAACAACAACCACATTGGCCAACCATCTTGGATACTTGACCTCTCTAATCATACCTGCCCGGAGCAATTTCTCTACCTCTTCTTGGATAATGGCATTCCTTTCCGGTGCAAACTTTCTTCTCCTTTGATGGATTGGTCTGAAGGATCTGTCGATACCGAGTTTGTGAGTGATAAAATCTTTGGATATACCAGTCATGTCTTCGTGTTTCCATGCAAAGGTAGTCTTTCTCCTTTTGAGGAAGGATACGAGGTCTTCTTTCATTTTGCCAAGGATCCCTGATCCGATATAGATTTTGGATTCAGGATCATCGGGATCCATGAGGATTTCTACCACATCCTGCTCTCTGGCCTCCAAGACATTCCTTGGAGGATACCTTGATTGCTATTGCTCCCTTGACCTCGAGGCTGGTTTCATCGATGAAGTGTAGCAATTCTTAGCCTCCTGCTGATCACTATCAATCTTTACTATTCCCCAAGGACTAGGGAGCTTCACACATTGATGGTAAGTAGACGGGACTGCTTTCATATCGTGTATCCAGGGCCTGCCAAGGATAACATTGCAACAAGATAAACAGTCAATAACACAAAATTTTTGATAAGAGTGTAAGCCTTCAATATATATTGGGAGTTTAATGTCCCCCAGGGTGTTCTCAGTTTCTCCACTAAATCCCACGAGCACGGAGGATCTTGGTATGATCTCTGATTCAGGGATACCCATCTTCTTTAGAACATCAAGCTGGATAATGTTCACTGAACTTCCTCCGTCTATAAGGATCCTGCGGACAAAATGGTTAGATATGAAAAGAGTAATAACTAAACCATCGTGATGAGGATCCTGGATATCAACACGATCCTCTTCATCAAAGGTTATGACTTTTCCTTCGGAGACACTTGATGTTCGAACTGGTCTTTCTCCACTATCCATTTTAGTTTCCTTTGCATGCCTTTTAGCTGCTGAGAAGGATGTGCCACAAATGTCGGGTCCTCCAGAAATAAAGTTTATCACTTGTGCATCTGCTGGAGGAGCTGGAGCCTTCTCAGGGATCCTTTCAGGATCCTGAGTCCTTGACTTTTTTCTTCCCAACAACTCTTTTAGATGCCCTTTGCTCAACAAATATCCAATTTCCTTTCTTAATGCAATGCATTCTTCTGTGAGGTGCCAAAAATCTTCATGATATGCACACCACTTTGATTTATCCTTAGTTGCAGCCGGCCTATCATTCTTTCTCGGCCATCTAGCTTTATCACCTAGGTTCTGCATAGCAAGGATTAGTTCATTGTTATCAACACTAAAGCAATATTCAGAAATTGGAGGATAATCTTCATCATCCTCTTCTTGATCAATAGAGTGCACGTTCTGGTTATCAGATCTGTTGTAGGATCTGAACTTGTTGTTCCTGAATGAGGATCCTTGCTTATCCTGCTTTGAGGATCCTGTTAACCTCTCCTGGATCCTCTTGTCATCCTCTAGTCGGATGTACCTAAGGGCCCGGGTTCTTACCTCATCTAGGTTCCTGCATGGTGTCATAACAAGATCATCATAAAATAACGAATCCCTAAGCAATCCCATTTTGAAGGCCTCAACAGCCGTGGCTATATCTAAGTTAGGAATGTCAAAGGATTCTTTACTGAATTTGGTAATGTAATCCCTTAATGATTCATTATGACCCTGGGTTATCCTATATAAATCACTAGTTAATCGTTCAAATTTTCTACTACAGGAAAACTGATTATTAAACAAGTTAACTAGGTTAGCAAATGAGGTAATAGAATAGGGAGGAAGACTTAGCAGCCATTTGAGAGCTGATCCAGTAAGAGTGGATCCGAATCCTTTGCACAGGCATGCTTCCTTTAACCTTTCTGGGATTGGATTGATCTCCATCCTCTCCCTGTATTGTGCTATGTGTTCTTCAGGATCTGTTGAGCCATCATACAGTTTCATTGTAGGCACATGGAACCTCTTGGGTATCTCAGCATCACAGATTGGTGGTGCAAAACGAGATATCTTATGGCTCCCATCTGCAATCTCTGGGATAGGTTTGACTACTCCCGGGACACTTGATATCATATCCTTTAGCTTTTGCAATTCTCTGGCCATGGCATGATTGATACCTGGATCCTGCACAAGACCTTGGTTAGTAGTATGAGAATTATTAAAAGTGTTACCTCCCATTGGATTCAAGTTAGGAAGAATGGATGTTAATCCATATTGTTGAGGCTCTGGAATGATCGAGGGACCAGTAGAAGCATTAGTCTGCATTGGAATAAAATCTCCCTGATGGACATCTGAACTTCCTGTTTGCAAACTCCTTAAGGATCCTGGCATCTAGAAGGATCCCTGAAACTGGGATGATCCTGGAACAAAGGAGGATCCTTGAACCTGGGATGATCCTGGAACGAAGGAGGATCCTTGAACCTGGGATGATCCTGGAACGAAGGAGGATCCTTGAACCTGGGATGATCCTGGAACGAAGGAGGATCCATGAAACTGCTGCATTCCTGAACTCGTGAGGGATCCCATATGCTGAGGATAAGATCCTGCTGGCTGGAAATGTGAACCTGATGCCTGGGTCATTGTTGTTGTTCCGTAGTGCACTCCTTTTGGTCCACCCACATATTGAATGTCTGGAACCACTGATGGCTGAGAAGTAATCACCGGAGTATCAAAATTCAAAGATCTGGGCATCAGTGGGGAGCGATCCTCTGCCGTTTTCTTCTGTTTCTTAATTTTGTCAATCTCCCGGAGGATCCTTTCGTTGGTCTTATCCTGCTCTTGTGCATGATTCCTCATCTGCAAAATCAAGGCATAGAGATCATTAGTAGTAGGATTAGTTGAAACAGAAGAAGTAGGTGGTTTGGAGAAAATGGGAGTTAGTTTCTTCGCGGCATTCTCAGTATTCTTCTGGGATCCAGAAGGTGGTGGAGGCAAAGGAGGGACGCCTTGTGAAGAAGTGAATGAGGGCATCAAGTTTGAAGCATTCTTCGCTGAGGAAGCCATCTGCTTGGTTGTAGTGAACCGAATTAAGCACAGAAATGCGTATTTTTCTAAGGACGAAGCACCAATTGCCCCACGGTGGGCGCCAAACTGTTTTGGTCAAAAAATCAGATGAGGATATTGCAACCAAACTCTAGATTACGGGGTATGATGCTTAAGATATGTAACGATGATGAGGATCACTTTAGTGTGAAAATGCACAAACAACACAAGGGTTTATACGGGGAAAAAGCCCTTGATCAAGAATTGATCTCCGGCACAAAAAACCCCGGGTGATGGAAACTACCGATCACCAAGTTCAAATAAATGAATGAATGTTTACAACTTCGGATAGTAACGAGCTAGGTACAAGGATCACTATCGTGAAATGTGTACAAGTGAGTAAGAATGAATGTGTGTTCGTCGAGAGCTTCAAGCGTGCGAGTATACGAGTGTGTGTAACTGAGAAAATGACTAAGTGTTTTTTACTAGCTCGTTACTCCCTTTTTAAAATAGAAATAACCACCTAAACTAATTATCCGACTTTCGTGCCAAGCCTCCACGTTCTCCACAACGTCTATTTTTGGTCAAGCACGTGCAGAATAGTTTAGGAATATTCTCCAGGAATGTCGCCAAGACTTGGTCAAGCTTATTATACCTGTGAGATAGTACAAAACATGAGTAAACAATCGTTAGTACGAGGATCCTTAAAGTGATCCATGATCCTGATCCTGAAGCCCTTCTGAGGATCACCATCTGTCACAGAAGTAAGGATCACTAATTAGGATAACGTGTAAGGATCACTAATTGTTAGAAAATCCTCCCCTAACAACAGCGATGAGGATCACTTTAATGTAAATTGCACAAACAACACAAGGATTTGTACGGGGAAAAAGCCCTTGATCAAGAGTTGATCTCCGGCACAAAAAACCCCGGGTGATGGAAACTACCGATCACCAAGCTCAAATAAATGAATAAATGTTTACAACTTCGGATAGTAACGAGCTAGGTACAAGAATCACTATCGTGAAATGTGTAAAAAGTGTATGAAATTGCTAAGTGTTTGAACGAGAGCTTGTATGAGCGTTTGTACGAGTGTGTGTAACTAAAAAAATGACTAAGTGTTTTCTACTAGCTCATTACTCCCTTTTTAAAATAGAAATAACCACCTAAACTAACTATCCGACTTTCGTGCCAAACCTCCACGTTCTCCACAACGTCCATTTTTGGCCAAGCACGTGCAGAATAGTTTGGGAATATTCTCCAGGAATGTCGCCAAGACTTGGTCAAGCTGGTTATACCTGTGAGATAGTACAAAACATAAGTAAACAATCGTTAGTACGAGGATCCTTAAAGTGATCCATGATCCTGATCCTGAAGCTCTTCTGAGGATCACCACCTGTCACAGAAGTAAGGATCACTAATTAGGATAACGTGTAAGGATCACTAATTGTTAGAAAATCCTCCCCTAACAACAGTGATCAATCCTCATATACCTTGAGGATCCAGGATATAGCCAATAGTAACGAAATTGTCAGCCACTTTTACATGAACTGGTCCCACTACCTTGAACTATCCCTGGATAACTTGCGCTCCAGGCAGGGTGTTTAAACCCAATTTGAGAGAAAGGTGAATACCTTTAAACCTTTGAAGGGGTAAGGATCCCTTAATCGTGAGAGAGGGGGCCAATCCTCTAATCTTTCGTTTTATCTTGAGCATATATCCTGGAGCTATATCCTGAGGCATATCCTACAAAATAATCTTAAACTAAGGTGGGTGTTAGCTTGGCTAACACCCCTCCGATGCTTAAGTCAGTATTGGGTTCAAAATAATAAACAAATTCGAACATATTTAAAAGAGATAGAATTCATACCATCCTTAGTTAGAAATTGAATTCTAAACTCACTTGAAATAGAGCTTTAGGTGTACAGCATTCCAGGATCTTGGTAGCATATCCCCCTCCATGTTCTTGAGTCGGTATACTCCTTTCCCAGATTCTGATTCAACCTCATATGGTCCCTCCCACATTGGAGCTAACTTTCCATCAGCAGGATTAGAAGTATTCTAAAAAGCCTTTCTTAACACCCAATCCCCAACTTGAAATCTTCTAGTCCTTATATTCTTGTTATATGCTCTGGATATCCTCTGTTGATATGCTGCTATGCTCAGCTTCGCTGCATCTCTTGTCTCATCCACAATATCCAATTCCTGGCACAAAGCTTCAGGATTCTGCTCAGGATCCCGGAGGTTAGATCTTGCTGTAGGTATCACCATTTCTGTTGGGATCACTGCTTCTGCTCCAAATACTAAGGAGAATGGAGTTTGGCCGGTTGCATTCTTTATTGTTGTTCTAGCAGCCCACAAGACAAAGGGTAATTCTTCTACCCATCTCCCTTTCTTAGCTCCTAGTCTCTTCTTCAAGTTGTTGACAATTATCTTGTTCGAGGATTCTGCTTGTCCGTTTGCTGGAGGATGTACTGGAGTAGATGTGATCATTTTGATTCCACAACTCTTGCAAAAGTCAGTAGTCCTCTTACTTATAAATTGAGAACCATTGTCACAAATTATCTCGGCTGGTACCCCAAACCTGGTCAGGATATTCCATTTTATGAAGGATACTACTTCTTGGTCTCTAACTTGAACAAATGCTTCAGCTTCAACCCATTTAGAAAAATAGTCAGTCATTACCAGCACAAAGACTTTTCCTCCTGGAGCTTTTGGCAATTTTCCTACTATGTCCATCCCCCACTTCATGAATGGCCAAGGGGAAGCAATAGGATAGAGTGGTTCAGCAGGTTGATGTAATATGTTACTGTGCCTTTGACATGCATCACATCTTCGAGCATATTCTGCAGCATCTTTCTTCATTGTCGGCCAATAGTATCCTGTTCTTAATACCTTTGAAAATAATGACCTGCCCCCAGTATGGTTACCACAATCCCCTTCGTGTATATCCTGAAGCACTTCTTTAGTTTCAGGATCCTCCAAGCACCTCAGGTATGGTCCTGCAAGAGATTTCTTATACAAAACATCATTTATAATAGTGAATCGTGATACCTTCATTTTAAAGGCCTTAGGATTTTCATCCTTTGGGATGTGTCCTTCCTTAAGATATTTCATGATTGTAGCCGTCCAGAACTTAGGATCCTCATCAGGATCATGACCAGGATCCTGAATGCTTGTTACCTCCTTATCCTGAGTCTTGAAAAGATCCACAGCAGGATGTAGGATGTGAAGTATTGGTATTTGGGTTAATTCAGGTATCCTGACTGATGATCCTAGGTTCGCCAAGGCATCTGCTTCAGCATTATCTTCTCTCGGTACCTGTTCAAGCGTAAAAACATCGAAATATCCTGCTAATTTTTTTAGAATTTCGAGATACTCGATTAACTTCTCACCTTTAACTGCATAGGATCCATTAAAATGATTAGTAATTAACAAGGAATCAGCATATACTTGCAAACTCTTAATATTCATGTTTCTAGCCAACTCTAATCCTGCGATCAAAGCTTCATATTCTGCTTCATTATTAGTGGCAGGAAATTCACATCTAATAGCCTGGGGTAATATGTCCCCCTGTGGCGATTTTAGTAGTATACCCAATCCTACACCTCTAACATTAGATGCACCATCAGTATATAATGTCCAGGATTCTGAGGTTTCTCCTAGTTGTTGAACTTCTAGGTCTACTTCATTTTGAATATCACTACTAAAATCAGCCAGAAAGTCAACTAAAGCCTGAGACTTTATGGCATTTCTAGGTTCATATACTAGATCATAGGCACTTAGTTTTACTGACCACTTAGCCATTCTGCCTGACATCTCAGGTTTCCTAAGCACATTTTTAACAGGATAATTGGTTTTAACATGAATCCTAGGTGTTTCAAAATAATGTCTAAGTTTTGTTGATGCCATAATTAGGGCTAATATTAATTTTTCTAAATAAGAATATCTAGTTTCAGCATCTAATAAACTTTTACTAACATAATAGACAGGATACTGCTGACCTTCATGATCCTTTACAAGAACATCACTTACAGCATTCCCTGATACTGCGAGATACAGGGATAATGGTTCATTTTCCTCAGGCTTCATCAATAGAGGTGCAGTTGAAAGATACTGCTTCAAATCCTGCAAGGCTGCTTCTTGCTTCTCTCCCCATTCGAATTTCTTATTCTTCTTCAGGATATCAAAAAATTCCTTGCATTTTTTCGAGGATCTTGAGATAAATCTGTTTATGCTGCTACTCGTCCTGTCAATCTTTGTACATCTTTCATGTTGGAAGGTGACTTGATATCCAAGATGGCTTTGATCTGTTCCGGGCTTGCTTCTATCCCTCTTTTAGTCACCATATATCCTAAAAACTTTCCTACCCCCACTCCAAAATGGCACTTGGCAGGATTTAACTTCATGTTATATTGATCCAGGATATCAAATGCTCCTTTAATATCCTGGAGGTGATCCTCAGCCTTCTTAGATTTTACTACCATGTCATAAAGGTACACCTCCATGGTGTCCCCCAGTTTGTCTTTAAACATCATGTTCACCAATCTTTGGTATGTTGCACCTGCATTTTTCAAACCAAAAGGCATAGCAGTATAACAATAGATACATGTTGGTGTCATGAAAGCAGTATCCTCCTGGTCTGAAGGTTCCATTTGGATCTGCTGGAATCCTGAGGATGCATCCATGAAGGTTAACATCTCATGGCCGGCAGTAGCATCCACCATTGAATCAATATGAGGTAGAGGAAACGGGTCTTTGGGACAAGCTTTGTTCAAGTCTGTGTACTCTACACAAACTCTCCATTTCCCATTTTTCTTATGCACCACAACTACATTTGCTAGCCATCTTGGAAATTTGACCTCCCTGATCATCTTGGACTTCAATAATCTTTGAACTTCCTCTTGAATAATTGCATTTCGTTCAGGAGCGAACTTCCTTCTCTTTTGTTGAATAGGCTTGAACGTCCTGTCAATTCCAAGCTTGTGAGTGATAATATCTTTGGAAATACCTGTCATATCCTCATGCTTCCATGCGAATATTGACATCCTGCATTTCAAAAAGTTAGTTAACTGATTCTTAATATCCTGAGGGATATTGGTTCCTACGAGCACCAAGATATCCGGATTATCCTGGTCCAGGATAATTTTCTTAACATCCTGTTCTGAAGCCTCCACGATATCCTGGGCCCGCATCTTTAATTGCTATGCTGCATTAGGCTTGGTTGAGGATTTCATCGAGGATGAGTAACACTCCTTTGCTTCCTGCTGATCACTATCCACCTTGACAACCCCCCAAGGAGTAGGGATCTTGATGCATTGATGATAGGTTGACGGCACAGCTTTCATATCATGGATACACGGCCTACCCAATATAATATGCAGGATAAGGAGTCCATCACACAAAAGCGTTGCATTGAGTTGACCACTTCAACATATACTGGTAACTTTATCTCTCCCACAGTGTTCCTAGCCTCTCCACTGAACCCAACAAGTACAGTGGACTTTGAAGTGATATCCATCGGGGATACATTCACCCTCTTCAGTGTCTCTAGTTGAATTATGTTGACGGAGCTGCCATTATCCACCAGTATACTGCGTACAAAATGATTAGCCACATATAACGTTATTACCAGAGCATCATGGTGAGGATCCTGGACAGTATCCCTGTCATCACTGTCGAAGGTGATCACTTTATCAGTCGCGAGGGTCGTCATCCTGGTTGGCTTATCTCCCCTTTCGGCCTTAGCCTCCTTTGCATGTCTTTTGGCCGCAGAATATGAAGTCCCACAAATGTCGGATCCTCCTAAAATAAAGTTAATTATCTTGGCATCCGCAGGAGGTGATGCTGCTCGTTCAGGATCCTTCTCAGTATCCTGACCCTTATTCTTCTTTCTTCCTAGGAGATCCTTCAGATATCCCTTGCTTAGGAGATAGCTTATTTCTTTCCTCGGAGCAATGCAATCCTCGGTAACATGTCCGAAATCCTCATGGAAGGCACACCACTTGGACTTATCCTTCCAATCAGCTTCAGTTCAGGTATGTTAACAGAAAAACAATATTCAGATAATTCAGGATACTCTTTAGGATCCTCATCTTCAACTGCGTTCACTTTCTTGCTATCATTCCTGCCATATGGCTTAGAACGATATGGCTTGTACGAGGACTCCGACTTCCTGTTGGTTCATTCATAGGTTGAAGACGAATTCATTCTCTCTTGCATCCTTTTGTCATCCTCCAGTCGAATATATCTTAAAGCCCTGTTCCGAGCTTCATCCAGGTTCCTGCATGGGTTCATTACAAGATCCTGGTAAAACTGAGAATCTTTTTGCAATCCCATCTTGAAAGCCTGCACAGCTGTTTCAACATCAAGATGTGGGATATCTAAGGATTCCCGGCTAAACTTGTTCCCATAATCCCTCAAGGATTCCTGAGGTCCCTGAGTTATCCTATAGAGATCACTGGTTAGTTTTTCAAAACTTCGACTGCAAGAAAATTGACTATTAAATAAATTGACTAAGTGAGCAAATGATGTAATCGAATGAGGAGGAACGTTTAAGAGCCATTTTAAGGTTAATCCTGCTAAGGTAGAACCAAAACCCTTGCAAAGGCATGCTTCCTTGAGATCTGGAGGGATAGGGTTGATTTCCATCCTTTCTCTATACTGGGCAATATGCTCTTCAGGATCCGTGGTCCCGTCATAGAGCTTCATGTTGGGGTTTGAAATCTTTTTGGGATCTCAACATCACATATAGGATGTGCGAACCGAGATATCTTGTGGCTATCCCGGGATACTTCTGGGATCGGCTGGACTACTCCAGGTACACTGGATATCATGTCCTTTAACTTCTTAAGCTCCCTGGAAAGTGCTGATGTCATACCTGCATCCTGCAAAGATCCAATACCATTAGTAGCAAAAGCATTATAATTATTAGATACGTTACCAGTCGAAGGATTCTGTCCATATCCTGAAGCATATCATGAACTTCTCACAGTTGACACCCTAACCGAAGAGGGTATTTCAGGAATATGACTTTGGGAATGGCTAGGCACAATATTCCCCCTGTTATCCTCAGTATATACTGCAGAACTGAAGTTCAAAGCTTTGGGCTGCAATGGAGTGACAGTATCCTCAGCGGGCCTGCTTGAGTTGGATTTCAAGAGTGGTTTCACGTTTACTGTCTATTACAGAATTATTTTCTGCCTTTTTAATAGTGTCGATAATATATGGCATAGCATCTATGATTCCTTGGGCTACTATGTGTTCAATAGCACTTTTATCCACTGGATTCCCATTACTATCGTTATTCTGGATTTCCTGATTTACTTTGTTCGACATCTGAATTGTAAACATTTATCAGGTATTAATATAACAGAATTTAAACAAACAAATGCTCAAACACATTTAACCAAAAACGTCGATCATTGCGACTTACTCTTTTCATATTCATATACGCATCTATTACAACTATAACTGGAAATTTAAACACTAGTAATTATGCATCGATGTATATATAGGTGATTTTTGGTCAAAAATTACCTAAGCAATTTAGTGATTAAATTAGTTAAGTGAGGTAGTGTGCTAAGAATGTGTATCGAAAATATATTGAGTTGGTCGTTTGCAAAAACAGTTTCAGGATATCGAGCTATATCTATAATCAAACAATGAGCAAAAAGTAAAGGGTAACACGAGATGTACGAGGAAAGCCCTTAATCAATCTAGAACGCCGGCACAAAACCTCGGGAGCTGACAATCGCAGCCGCCTTGTTCTTCTTATTACTTCAAATGTCAGGATACAGTGCAGGATATTGACCAGATCGCTACTAAGTGTTACAATGCTTTTTCAGAAAGTGAGAGTTGCGAGAGAGTAGAAGTGTTCGAGAGAAGTGAGTGTGATGTCCTATTTGATCTGGTTTATCCGTCTGTTTATAGCTAAGAAAAGAAAACAAAATCTCCTGCAAATGGGGGATGCCATCGAATATTCTCTAGTTAACGTTGGAGACTAAGTAAAGCGGCCTCAACGTCTTTCTTCGAACAGCTTGGATCGAGTCTTCAGGGGAAAAGGTCTTCATGAACGTTGCAAACTTGAGCTCGTACTCCTGCACATAATCCGTTAGTAATCCTCAGGATACCACATCAGGATGTTACCAATATCCTGAGTCAGCATCCTGAGTATGAATATTTATCATATAGTCAAGACATAATTCAAGATATTATCCAGGATATGGGCTCAGAATTTCACCCATAACATGTGATATATATTAATTTATATCTATTTTAGTTGGTTTTTTTAACAAAGTACAAAATACACACACACACATATACATATATATATAGGGGATGGTTCAAATGAAAACCACTTTTATTGTGAAAACTCGAAAACTAACTTAAAAAAGCCTAAAAAACACACCAATTTTTTTTTTTTTATAAAAAATCGCAGGTTTTTGTATATAAAAAGAAACATTTTTTCAAAAAAAAAAATTGTATTACACATGTGTAGTATTACACATGTGCACTACAAAAAAAGATTTTTTTTTTTTTTTGAAAATTTTTTATATACTAAAAGTAGTGAAAATTATTATGCAAAAAAAAATTTGGTTTGTTTTTTTTGGCTTTTTTAATTAGTTTTCGAGTTTTCACAATAACTATTGGTTTTCATTTGAACCTTCCCCTATATATATATATATATATATATGGTGGGAGTTGGCTACAAAGTCCATTTTTTCTACAAAGTGTACAAAGTCATATAACACCACAATTTCAGCCATAAAACACACTCAAACCCCACAAATAATAAAGTAAAGATTATTAAAACGCCATATTTGTGGGTTTTGTGTTGTGTTTTGGATGATAAAACTTTGATTTTCGAATGACTAACATTAGTGTGTTTTAAGATGATCATCATGTTGTGTTTTATAGTCATAGTTCTAAGATTCTGTGTTTGAAGTTTTTATGGAATGTTAGGGTTTGGATATTGTGTTTTAGTGATATTCACTCTGTTATTTGTGGGTTTGAGTGTGTTTTATGTTTGAAATTGTGATGTTTTATGACTTTGTACACTTTGTAGGAAAAATAAACTTTGTAGCCGAACCCACCCTATAATATATATATATATATATATATATATATATATATATATATATATATATATATATATACATATAAGAGACCGCTAAAATGAAAACTGTTATGGGTGAAATTCTGAGCCCATATCCTGGGATATATCTTGATCTATATCTTATTTATGTAGTATCTGTTTACATCCGGGATGCTGGTTCAGGATATTGGTAACATCCTGAACGGTATCCTCGGGATTACTAATGGATTATGTGCAGGTACGTGTGTTAGAAGCTAGCAACGTTCACAAAGACTTATTCCGCGGAAGACTCGGTCCAGGCCGTTCAAAGAAAGACGTTGAAACCTTATTACTCGGTCTACAACGTTCGTGGTGGAATATTCGGAGCATCCCATATTTATAGGAATATTTGTTTGTATTTCGTTACTATAAATAGGAGGAACACCAGATCAAATAGGACACAACAATCTCACTGCAATCACACTCACTACACTCTAACACTTGTTCTCTCGCAATTTGTACTCTCACATAAATTCATTGTAACACTTAGCGATCTGGTTGATATCCTGCACTGTATCCTGAAGTTTAAAGCAATAAGAAGAACAAGGCAGCTGCGATTGTCAGCTCCCGAGGTTTTATGCCGGCGATCTAGATTGATAAAGGGCTTTCCTCGTACATCTCGTGTCATTTCCTTTACTTTTTGCTCATTGTTTGATCGTCGATACAGCTCAATATCCTGAGTCGTATCCTGAAACTGTTTTTGCAAGTAATTTGATTAACATATTTTCAACACTTGTTTCTAGCACACTACCTCACTTAACTAATTTGATCACTTAATTGCTTCGGTAATTTTTGACCAAAACAATTTGGCGCCCACCGTGGGGCAAGTGGTGCTCTCTTTACTAAAATTTTTTGTTAAATCGCTAATCGGTTTTTTATTTTCAAAACTTTTTGCTACATTGTCCATAATGGCCTCAAGATCAAACATGAGTTCCTCTACTATGTCTGCTATGACTTCTGCCACTACCGGTTCGGTGCTTCCACCACCTCCTCCAAGGATGCCAGCTTCTACGCAATCTCAAGATGTTATCCCTACTCGGAGTATCCAGGGATCTGCTCCCGTTTTAGCTTCTAACGATGAAATTTTAACCTTATTTGGAAGTGTGCAGGAACAAATGAGGCAACAACAGGAAACAAACCAAATGCTTTTAAGGGAAATACAACTCCTGAAGTCTGGCTCGAGCAGATCTGCTGAGGATATTGTCACCCCATTACATCCCAGAATGTTGAACTTCAGCTCGGCTGTGTATACTGAGGATAACAGGGGGAATATTGTGCCCAGCCTTCCTCAAAATCATACTCCTGAAATACCCTCCTCGGTCAGGATGTCGACCATAAGGAGCTCAGGATATGCTTCAGGATATGGGCAAAATCCTCCAACGGGTAACGTGTCAAATAATAATAATACTCATGCTACTAACAATAGTGGATCTTTGCAGGATACAGGTGTGACATCGGCACTTACTAGGGAACTTCAGAAGTTGAAGGACATGATATCAAGTGTACCCGGGGTGGTCCAGCCAATCCCGGAAGTGTCTCAAGACAGCCACAAGATATCTCGTTTTGCATATCCTATCTGTGATGCTGAGATCCCAAAGAGGTTCCAAACCCCCAACATGAAGCTTTATGACGGAACAACGGATCCTGAAGAGCATATTGCTCATTATAGGGAAAGGATGGAGATTAACCCTATCCCTCCGGATCTCAAGGAAGCATGCTTGTGCAAGGGTTTTGGTTCAACCTTGACCGGATCAGCTTTGAAATGGCTCTTGAATGTGCCTCCACATTCAATTACATCTTTTGCTCACTTAGTAAATTTATTTAATAGTCAGTTTTCTTGTAGTAGAAGCTTCGAAAAATTAACAAGTGATCTCTACAGGATAACACAAGGGCCTCAGGAATCCCTTAGGGATTATGTGAACAAGTTTAGCCGGGAATCACTAGACATTCCTCATCTTGATGTTGCGACAGCTGTGCAAGCTTTCAAGATGGGGTTGCAAAAGGATTCTCAATTTTACCAAGACCTTGTAATGAACCCATGCAGGAACCTGGATGAAGCTCGGAACAGGGCCCTAAGATACATTCGGTTGGAAGATGACAGAAAGATGCAAGAAAGGATGAACTCATCCAACACTTATGAGTCAACTAACAGGAAGTCAGAATCCTCATTCAAGTCGTATCGGCCTAAGCCATATGGCAGAAACAAGAGAGTGAATGCTGTCGAGGATGAGGATCCTGAAGAGTATCCTGAATTATCGGAATATTGCTTTTCTGTAAACATTCCTGAATTGATGTATGCCATGCAGGGTCTAGGGGACAAGGCAAGATGGCCTCGAAAGAATCAACAAAAAGCGGATTGGAAAGACAAATCAAAATGGTGTGCTTTCCACGAAGATTTCGGACATATGACTGAGGATTGCATCGCTTTGAGGAAAGAAATAAGTTATCTTCTAAGCAAGGGATATTTGAAAGATCTCTTAGGGAGAAAGAAGAATAAGGGTCAGGATACTGAGAAGGATCCTGAGCGAGCGGCATCACCTCCCGCGGATGCCAAGATAATCAACTTCATTTCGGGAGGATCCGACATTTGTGGCACTTCGTATTCGGCAGCAAAGAGACATGCAAAGGAAGCTAAGGCCGAAAGGGGAGACAAACCTGTCAGGATGACTACACTCACAACTGACAAAGTGATCACATTTGATGCTGATGACAGGGATACTGTCCAGGATCCTCACCATGATGCTCTGGTAATAACGTTATATGTGGCTAACCATTTTGTACGCAGGATATTGGTTGATAATGGCAGCTCCGTCAACATAATCCAACTAGAGACACTTAAAAGAATGAATGTATCTCCAATGGATATCACTTCAAAGTCTACCGTGCTTGTTGGGTTCAGTGGAGAGGCCAGAAACACAGTGGGAGAGATAAAGTTGCCGGTGTACGTTGAAGGAGTTAACTCGATACAGCGTTTCTGTGTGATGGATTCTCTATCCTGCTATAACATTATACTGGGAAGACCGTGGATTCACGATATGAAGGCAGTGCCATCAACATATCACCAATGCATCAAGATACCTACCCCTTGGGGGGTTGTTAAAGTTAATAGCGATCAGCAGGAGGCGAAAGAATGCTACTCATCCTCAATGAAATCCTCAACCAAACCTAGTGCAGCATAGCAATTAAAGACACGGGCCCAGGATATCGTGGAGGATCTGGAGCAGGATGTGAAGAAAATTATCCTCGACCAGGATAATCCCGATATTTCGGTGCTCGTGGGAACCAATATCCCTCAGGATATTGAAGAGCAGTTAATTAACTTTTTAAAATGCAGGATGTCGACGTTTGCATGGAAGCATGAGGATATGACAGGCATATCCAAAGACATTATCACTCACAAGCTTGGAATTGATAAATCATTCAAGCCCGTGCAACAAAAAAGAAGGAAGTTTGCTCCTGAACGCAATACAATTATTCAAGAGGAAGTTGAAAGATTGTTGAAGTCCAAAATGATTAGAGAAGTCAAGTTCCCAAGGTGGCTAGCAAACGTGGTTGTGGTACAGAAGAAAAATGGGAAATGGAGAGTCTGTGTAGATTACACAGACTTGAACAAAGCTTGTCCTAAAGACCCATTTCCTCTCCCCCACATTGATGCAATGGTAGATGCCACTGCTGGGCATGAAATGCTGACTTTCATGGATGCATCCTCAGGATTTCAACAGATCCAAATGGAGCCTTCTGACCAGGAGGATACTGCCTTCATGACACCAACAGGTATTTATTGTTATACAGCTATGCCTTTTGGTTTGAAAAATGCAGGTGCAACATACCAAAGATTGGTAAACATGATGTTCAAAGACAAACTGGGGGACACCATGGAGGTGTACATTGACGATATGGTGGTAAAGTCAAAGAAAGCTCAGGATCACCTCCAGGATATTAAAGGAGCGTTTGATATCCTGGATCAGTATAATATGAAGCTGAATCCCGCTAAGTGCCATTTTGGAGTAGGAGCAGGAAAATTCCTAGGATATATGGTGACCAAAAGAGGAATAGAAGCAAGCCCGGAACAGATTAAAGCCATCTTGGATATTAAATCACCCTCAAATATGAAGGATGTTCAACGATTAACAGGGCGAGTGGCAGCATTGAATAGATTTATCTCAAGGTCTTCAGAAAAATGCAAGGATTTTTATGATATCCTGAAGAAGAACAAAAAATTCGAGTGGGGTGAGAAGCATGAAGCAGCCCTACAGGATTTGAAACGATATCTCTCAACCACACCTCTACTGATGAAACCTGAAAATGGTGAACCACTATCCCTGTACCTTGCTGTATCAGGGAATGCTGTAAGTGCCGTTCTTATAAAAGACCATGAAGGTCAGCAATATTCTGTTTATTATGTTAGTAAAAGTTTGTTGGATGCTGAAACTAGGTATTCTCATTTAGAAAAATTAATACTAGCATTAGTTATGGCATCAACCAAACTTAGACACTACTTTGAGACACATAGGATACACGTTAAAACAAATTATCCTGTCAAAAGTGTACTTAGGAAACCGGAAATGTCGGGTAGAATGGCTAAGTGGTCAGTAAAGTTAAGTGCCTATGATTTAGTATATGAACCTAGGAACGCCATAAAGTCTCAGGCTTTAGCTGACTTTGTGGCTGATTTTAGTAGTGACATTCAGGATGAGGTAGACCTAGAAGTTCAACAGCTAGGAGAATCCTCAGGATCCTGGACATTATATACTGATGGTGCATCTAATATAAGAGGAGTAGGATTAGGAATACTACTAAAATCGCCACAGGGGGACATATTACCCCAGGCTATTAGGTGTGAATTTCCTGCTACCAATAATGAAGCAGAATATGAGGCTTTAATTGCAGGATTAGAATTGGCTAAAAGCATGAATATCAGAAATTTACAAGTATATGTTGATTCTTTGTTAATTACTAACCATTTTAATGGATCCTATGCAGTTAAGGGTGAGAAGTTAATAGAATATCTTGATATTCTCAAAAAATTAGTAGGATATTTCAATATTTTTACACTTGAACAGGTACCAAGGGAGGATAATGCTGAAGCAGATGCCTTGGCAAATTTGGGATCATCAATCAGGATACCTGAAGGGACCCAAATACCAATATTACATGTCTTATATCCTGCAACGAATCCTCAGGATAAAGCAGTAGCGGGTATTCAGGATCCTGAAGTGCAATATCCTGAACAAGATCCTAAATCTTGGACGGCTCCAATTATGAGATATCTCAAAGAAGGACATGTCCCCGAAAATGAAAATCCTAAGGCATTTAGGATGAAGGTATCACGGTTCACTATTATAAATAATGTTTTATACAAGAAATCTCTTGCAGGACCGTATTTGAGGTGCTTGGAGGATCCTGAAGCCAAAGAAGTACTCCAGGATATACATGAAGGGGATTGTGGTAATCACACCGGGGGCAGATCATTGTTTTCGAAAGTATTAAGGACAGGATATTATTGGCCAACGATGAGGAAAGATGCTGCAGAATATGCTCGAAGATGTGATGCATGTCAAAGACATAGTAACATACTACATCAACCAGCTGAACCATTATATCCTGTAGTTTCCCCTTGGCCATTCATGAAGTGGGGGATGGATATAGTAGGGAAGTTACCAAAAGCTCCGGGAGGAAAAGTTTTTATGTTAGCCATGACAGACTATTTCTCCAAGTGGGTTGAGGCTGAAGCATTTGTCCAAGTAAGAGACCAAGAAGTAGTATCCTTTATAAAAAGGAATATCCTGACTAGGTTTGGAGTACCAGCTGAGATCATTTGTGATAATGGGTCCCAGTTTATAAGCAAAAGAACTTCTGACTTTTGCAAAAGTTGGGGAATCAAAATGATCACATCTACCCCAGTACATCCTCAAGCGAATGGACAAGCTGAATCTTCAAACAAGATAATAGTCAATAACTTAAAGAAGAGACTTGGGGCCAAAAAAGGAAGATGGGCAGATGAGTTACCCTTTGTTTTGTGGGCTGATAGGACAACGGTAAAGAATGCAACCGGCCAAACCCCGTTTTCCTTGGTATTTGGAGCAGAGGCGATGATTCCAACAGAAATGACGATACCTACTGCAAGATCTATGTTGCAGGATCCTGAACAGAATCCTGAACTCTTATGTCAGGATTTGGATACTATAGACGAAAGAAGAGATGCAGCAAGGCTAAGGATAGCAGCATATCAACAAAGAATATCCAGAGCATATAATAAAAACATAAGGACTAGAAGATTTCAAGTTGGTGATTGGGTGCTAAGAAAGGCTTTTCAAAATACCACTAATCCTGCCGATGGCAAGCTAGCTCCGAAATGGGAAGGACCTTATGAAGTCGAGTCAGAAGCAGGGAAAGGAGCATATCGACTCAGGAATATGGAAGGGGATATGCTACCGAGATCTTGGAATGCTATACATCTCAAGCTTTACTTCAAGTGAGTTTAGAATTCAATATTCTAACTCAGAATGGTATGAATTCTATCTTTTTTAAATATGTTTTGGTTTAACTTACCCTTTGAAACTCAATACTGACTTAAGCATCGGAGGGGTGTTAGCCAAGCTAACACCCACCTTAGTTTACAATTGTTTTGCAGAATATCTTTCAGGATATAGCTCCAGGATATATGCTCAGGATAAGTCGAAAGATTAGAGGATTGGCCCCCTCTCTCACGTTTAAGGGATCCTGGTCCCTTCAAAGGTTTAAAGGTATTCACCTTTCTCTCGAATTGGGTTTAAACACCTCGCCTGGAGCGCAAGTTATCTAGGTATAGTTCAAGGTAGCGGGACCAGTTCATGTAAAAGTGGCTGACAATTTCGTTACTATTGGCTATATCCTGGATCCTAAAGGTATATGAGGATTGATCACCCTCTCTCACGAAAGAGTATTTTCATACTCTCAAAGGTTTAAAGGTTTTCACCTTTCTAAGAATTGGAGTTTATACACTCTCGCCTGTAGCGCATGAAATTTAGGGTTTATCCCCAGATATCAGGGTTTATCCCCAGTATGCTAAGGATTCATTTCAGGATATCAGGGGTTCTGCCCTTGGGCATTCGGAATTCATTCCAGTCAAAATGTAAATACATTTGTGTTTTTGTTGAACACAGGGGACACACATTATTCTGATTCAAAGGATGGATCTAAGTTTATAAGTATGCACTGGGGACAAATTTATGATGAAGGATTGGAACTGATTCTCTAAGAATATCTGGTATGATCTCTCCTTTTTGTTTGGACAATTTATAGGTTATATTTCAATATCCCTTTTAAGATATCTTTCAGGATATCTCCCAGGATATATTTATGATATGTGTTCCTAAGAATGTTCAAACCAAACAATTTTCACAAGTAAAATTTGTGTGACAATAATAATAAAGTCAAAAGTGTAGTTATATTATTAACATACCAAAAGAAGTGCTCTTAGTTTCACCTCAAAACAAGGCCCATCCACTAAGAGCACTTATAGTTCATAACCATATTTACCCAACAGTTGAAGGCTTCATCTCAAACCGAGACCCATCCACCTTCAACTGTTGTATTGTTCAAAAAGCATGCAGGAAATGTAAATTGTTCAGGTACGGGAAAGTAAAATGCAGAAAAGTAAATTGTTTGTGGAACTGCAAACCAACATTCAAACTCAAAAAGGTGGGCTCTGGCCTTGGCACGTATATCCGTTATCGCCCACCTAGATGCCCTCACACAGCGGCATCTCCTCCAACTTTCTCAGACTTCTCCGCTCCAGCATCCTGACCAGCATCCTGCGCAGCATCCTGACCAATGACCATCTCAGCATCAGCTCCAGCATCCTTCTTCTCTCCAGCTTGGACCACCACCTCTGCTGACTTAGAAGACTCACCAGCTTCAGCAGGAAGTGGCACAGCTTTGCCTCCGAGCTCCTTTAACTTAGCCACCCAGGATTCAACTGGCCAAGATGGACAAACAAGGCCCGTCTCCTTGGCCTCGTAGGCCATCTTGATGCGTGCTTGCAGCAGGGAGACGATAGCAGAAGCTTTGATTCCCTCTCGAAAGTTGATCAAAGCCTGATCATGATCCATTTGAACGCTGGCAAGTTTGACCTCGGCATCTTGGGTGACCTTCTTTAGCAAGCTTTCGTAGTGCCGGCTCTTCGCTTCAGCAATAGCACCTTGGTCAGCAACGGTGCTCTCGAGCTGCTTGATCCTGGCTTCATGAAGTGCCACAGTACCACAAGCGTCATTGTACAAGTGGAGCAAATGCTGGAGGCCCTGCACATTAATTACAAGTATGAATTTAGAATGTATGCTGACTAAGACGTCCTACCAGGATATCCTGTTAGGATATACGTGCAGGATATATGTGCAGGATATACATGAAGGATATGCGTCAGGATATTACCTTGTTGAGGAAGGATGTCATTGGCTCTAAGGAGTCAGAGAAGCTGAGTTCGTCATAGGAGAACCCTTCTGAGCCTGGAGCACTGACCTCGAAACCCTTTCTCTTTTTCGCTGCGGAAGCACAGGTTCTTGGATTGGCCTTGGGAGCCGGGAGTGGCTTGGAGCTAGTAGTAGCAGGAGTTTCCTTCTTGACTGTGGCTGGAGTTGGATAGCTGTCAAGTTCGTCCAGGTCTAGATAGACTGGGACTTTGCTGGAATCTGCACACAGGGAGTAAATTCTAAATCCCTCCTATGAATAACAGATAAAAAACATACGTGTGCAGGATATCTTGCAGGATCCTTACCAGACATGTTGGCACTGGAAAGAGGGCTTGGAGTCGGTGGAGATGGATTGAAACTTCTCTCTGCCTCTGGAAGGAGTCTGATGGCGTCTATTCTTTCTTGAGAATTTGAAAGAGGAGGTGCAATCTTCCTGAAATCAGCTGCACAAAAATGAAAATTTGTTAGTTCAGAATATGAGACAGGATAAGAGACAAGATCATTCTTAAACCCTAAGTCCTACCCTTTCTTAACCATCTCATCGGATAATCCGTTCCACCGGGGATTGAATCCCTTTTTACGAAGAAAAACTTGGATTGCCAACCATCCTCGTTTTTGGTGGCACGAAGTATCAATGGGGGACCGGAACTAGAGTAAAACAGAAACCTAGATGAGCCATGGCATCTAAGCTTGTAGGCTAAAGGGAGGTCATGGACGGAAAGGTCGGGTATGTGGTTTCTCTTGATTTGGTCAAGAACAGACAAAACACGCCAAAGCATTGGCATGGTTTGGCTGAAAGAAATTTTAGTGATGTTAAAAAACTCGGTAATGAAGTCCGGAAAGGGGAATCGTAGCCCTAAGGTGAAGGGGAAAGCATTGAAACAAATCCACTCGGTGGAAACCATATCTGAGCGGATTTCTCTGTCAAAGGGCCGGAATATGGTTCCATCCGGAAAGATACCGGAGGATTTCAAAGCCGACAGATGAGCACTATCAAAGGTGCATGTTTCATTCTCCGGTTCTTGGAGAAGATTCTGTTGGATGAATGTGGGAGCCGAGTCGCCTGAACTGGACCTCGTTTGCCTAGGCATTTGGTCGCCTGAATTCTTGCCGGAGTAAAATGAAAGATGGTTATGAAGATGCGAGAGAGAATATTACCTTTTTCTTGTCGATTGTGGGTAAAAAAGAAGATGAGGATGAGAAGATATAGGGTATGATGAGTAAATATAGGCCGGGTGGTTGAAAGCTGTCACATCAGAAGTCTTATCTCTTAATTGCCTCGGCCACTGTGAAAAAATGTAACCGTTAGGATATCAAACAGTAACATTTTTGGGGACAATTGTTATGGGTGAAATTCTGAGCCCATATCCTGGGAAATATCTTGATCTATATCTTATTTATGTAGTATCTGTTTACATCCGGGTTGCTGGTTCAGGATATTGGTAACATCCTGAACGGTATCCTCGGGATTACTAATGGATTATGTGCAGGTACGTGTGTTAGAAGCTAGCAACGTTCACAAAGACTTATTCCGCGGAAGACTCGGTCCAGGCCGTTCAAAGAAAGACGTTGAAACCTTATTACTCGGTCTACAACGTTCGTGGTGGAATATTCGGAGCATCCCATATTTATAGGAATATTTGTTTGTATTTCGTTACTATAAATAGGAGGAACACCAGATCAAATAGGACACAACAATCTCACTGTAATCACACTCACTACACTCTAACACTTGTTCTCTCGCAATTTGTACTCTCACACAAATTCATTGTAACACTTAGCGATCTGGTTGATATCCTGCACTGTATCCTGAAGTTTAAAGCAATAAGAAGAACAAGGCAGCTGCGATTGTCAGCTCCCGAGGTTTTATGCCGGCGATCTAGATTGATCAAGGGCTTTCCTCGTACATCTCGTGTCATTTCCTTTACTTTTTGCTCATTGTTTGATCGTCGATACAGCTCAATATCCTGAGCCGTATCCTGAAACTGTTTTTGCAAGTAATTTGATTAACATATTTTCAACACTTGTTTCTAGCACACTACCTCACTTAACTAATTTGATCACTTAATTGCTTCGGTAATTTTTGACCAAAACAAAAACCACCTCAAGTTGTAAGAACCGAAAGAACCACTTTCCAACCACTAGATCTTCAAGATGGATGGCTGAGATTAAAAGTAGTTAAAATAATATTAAATAATTTTTGTCTTATTATTATGTTTTTAATAATTTAATCCAAAAGGGCAGTTTAGTAAATTTACTCTTTTTTGTCTTTATTATTTTTAATTACTTTTTTAGTATTATTATATTAGTTGTTTTTTTAAACATAAATTTTTTTTTATTAAAACCTATTTTAAATTCAGATTTTTTTACAAAACAAAGTTTACGTTTTACGTTAAAAAATTTATGTTTTATGTTAAAAAGTTTACATTTTACGTTACAAAGTTTACATTTTAGATTAAAAAGTTTACGTTTTACGTTTTACGTTAAAAAGTTTACGGTTTTAACATTTTTTTTACAAAAAGTTTTTTACACAAAAACGAACGCACCCAGAAATCGCAACTCGGTAGGTGTCTCAGATAGATTGCTATCATCATCGACTGGGGGAAAAAATAAAAACCCAAGAACAAAAATCAAAACAATGAGTGGATCCTTGAAAAAACGGGGTTTGGCTCTGATTTTTCGATAATCACATGCTGCAAAGTGGGGTTGCAGGTTCAAAATCCTACCCTCCACCATCCTTGCTGCGCCATCGTCATCAAAATATGCGGGTTTTTTTTTTCATCATCACCGCCTCAAATCCAACAAATCAAACCCACATAGTTCACTGTACAAATCTTCCAAAAAGACACCCAAAGATCAAGAAAGTCAAAACCACAAGTATGCAACGATACAAGCAAAAATCTGAAGATGAACACATGAAGACACCAAGATCAAACATGTTCTGTATAAACATGAAAAAAGGGACACTAAATCAAGAAACTATGTGCTACAAATCAACAATAAATCACTTATGCAAACACAAAACCGACATAATCAAAAACCCACATCATAATTTGTGTTCAAAAACACAAATAAAAAAACTATCACTGCCAAAATCTCAACCCCCCAAATCATAATTTATGTTCAAAACAGCTCACACAATCAAAATCAAAGAAACACAAATCATAATTTGTTTCAAACAGCTTACACAATCAAAATCAAGAAACACCATCGTCGCCGTCAAAAACCCACCACCACCGTCGCCATTAATACTCACCAGCAACCTTCACCACCGTCGCCGGAGAAACGTGGGGGGCCGCCGTCACAGGCGATCAGGGGATGTGGGTGACCCACTACCACCGTCGCCATCAAATCCTCGCCGTCACAAAATCTAGCGGTGTTGTTAGTGACCCGATCTGTACAACGCGATGGCTCCGGCGACGGAGTTCTGGTGAAACCCTGAATAGGGGTACGATCGTGTGCGACGGAGACAGCACAACTACCGTGGGCATCCCAGTTACAATCACCACACAGAACAGGGTTATCGGGGAGGGGAGGTGCTTGCCGGAGAGGGAGGTGCTTGCCGGAGAGGGATGGGAGAATAGTGGTGAGGATTTTTGGAGAGAGAGATGAGAGAATGGTGGTGTAGAGAAAGATGATACATCTCTGCTTATTTAAAAGTAAACAGGACAAGAAAAGTGTCACACCCCGATATTTCCACGTATTACCGGTGGGCCCGGTGGGGAGTATCGTGACGTAGTTGATATCATTACAGTCAAACAACACAATATTTAAATGCACAGCGGAAGCAAAAGATAGATTCATTTCAACCAAATAATATTGTAATATCAAGTATCACAAATAGTTGAAAATAATCCACAGGTGGATCAAAAATAAAAATGAAACATAGTTCATCAGATTTAAATGCATCCAAGCTTGCGAGACTCTTATTGATGCTAAGGAGAGGCCAGCCTATTACGAGTAGTACCTACACTTAACCTTTTTGGGAAAATACGTCAGTTTACACTGGTAAATACAATTAACTGACTCATTTTGAAATGGTTTAATAAAATTGATTTGAATGCACGTGGCACAAAGCTTTTTATAACTTGGGATAATTATTTGTATATATAATACTTGTAAAAGAATTACATGTTTTTTATACGTTCAGTAGCCCGATCCGCAGACCGGGTTAAAGATTAATAGACACACCACATGTATAATACCCACAAGGCTGATTCCTTTAAGTGGGATACCAGTTTTTACATATGCAGCTGTCAGGTGTACGCCTACACCCCATGCTTAGGTCGTGGCCATTTAATGAATGATGCCAAGGATATCCGGGACATGGTCATTAACCCCCAAAGGTTTTAAGCAAACAAAACAATTTAAACGGAACATTTCAATGATTTAACCTTCATACGATTAAAGATTCAATGCCCGACCAAGCGGTATTTGTATATACCGTACCCCAAGCCCGTATAAGGGAAAATAAGTTAAAAGTATTTACCTGAGCTAAATATAAATTCAATCCCAGTCGTATCAAATCAGCAAATACAGATAGCTTTTACTAGGCTCCTAAATTCGGAACGAAGGTTTTTAATAACCTATTAGATTCCTAACGGGTCTTTAATTAAGCTTAGACTTAGACCGGTTAGTTTTTAAAAAGGATGACACGGTTCAAACGCATGATAAAGCGAAGATCGGTTTAGAATGTGGTTTTGACCCTAAAAGATTGTATGCTTGTTTAATATGGGTAACTTAAACACATTCTGGATTATGAGATAAAGATAATATGGTTTGACCCGTTTCGGCTAATTTATGCAAACTAGTTACATAAACCGAACCGAACGCGCAAGAAACGTAACGGGTAACCATAAGAGTCCTCAACAGGTTTCCTAAGTTAATATGCTTTAAATATGTTGTGATATCAGTAGGATACCTTTCATTATGCCCAAAACGAGTTTAATCTCAATTTAAGCCCCGTAGGGGTATTTTGGTCATTTTAAAGATTATAAAAGAGATTATTAATAATTCTGAGACTCGGATCTGAAATAATCAGTAGAACAACTTATTTTAACAAGTTATATCAGTTGGTGATAAGTCTTATATTACAAAATGGTTTTAAACCCATACTAGGTGTTTAATACGCGTAAAAAGTCATTATAAGCGATTTCCGGGTTATACAGGAAATCTGAGTTTTCTGATCAGGTTATAAAGTTCAAAATACTTCATTTATTATATAAAATCAGTAGCAATTGGATTGGTGTCAAAATATTATGTAAAACTCATTTTATACACAAAAAGGGTATAATCGGTATTTACCGAATCAAGGCCATAACCTTAGGTTATGATCAGATTAAAAATAATTAAAAACTTTAAAAATCCCAAAATATTATATTACATCAGTGGGTAAAAGGTTTGGTGTCAAAAATTGGGTTTAGATAGGCTTTACGCTAATTACGACGTTTAGTTAATAATAAGCTTCCAAATTACGCTATTATGCATAACTCCTAATCTAGACCTCCAACTGATGTGAAATTTTAGGGACATGTTTATTAATCAGAAATAAAGATTATTGTCTTTTCACATTTCCAAAATTCTCATTTTATGGTCAAAAGGGCATTATGGTCAACATTAAGCAATTAACGGAAACGAGTAAACGAATCGGACAATCAACGATCCAACCACAGAGGGTTATACTATCATGTAACCTGGTCCTAAGGAAGCTCTAAGGCATTTCCAAACCCATCTAAATCGGGTCAGAACTGAAGTCAAAGCAAAAGTCAAAATTTTGCGACTTTCGGTTCCTAACCGAGCCTAAACAGAAAATTGTCGGATCAAACAAGCTTAGACCAGTTCTTATTACTTATTACCAAGTTATATGAGTGATCAAATAGGTTACACGTCTTCTACATTGCTAATTATGCGTTAATTCAAAAATTAGGATCCTGTTGACTTTTTATAAACAACTTTGACCCGACATTTGATCTAGTTAGAGCGGGAATCAGAGGGTGCCCTTTTAAGGGTTTATTGTCCACATAATTACCAACTTATAACTACCTTTAATTTGACTAAACACTGGACCATTAGTGATTAATCGATAAGTCAAACCTTAATTATGACGGTTTGACTTTTAAGCTAATAACTAAGTAAAACACGATTAGGGAAGGTCAAGGATGCTTACCAAGGTCTAATGCACGACCAGAGATGCTTAGAGAAGGCTCTTGAGCTCTAGAAATGATCAGAAGATGAGTTGTGAGTGAATGATCAAAGTTGCAACAAAGTGGGGCTTTATATAGTGCTTTTGATTGCTCAAGATCATGACAAACAACTCTAGTATTGATCTCTGATCATTAACAAGTGTCCCTAAGGCCTAAGAACTTGTTTAGGCAGCCCTTGGTGGTGAAAAAGGGCAATATGAGTCGGTTACATGGGCTGAACAGCCAACTTCTGAGTTTCTGCATCTGCGAGTCGCTTAGGGACCGTAAGGGTCCTAGCATACGGTCCGTAAGGACCAGGCCAGCATGACAGAACTTTCAAAAGTTGACAGTTTGGCCCCTGAACTTCCAAATCTTGATTTTTAAGGTGGTTTCTTGCACTTGTAACCTCCAAACTTGACTTTTAAGGACCCCAATTGATAAACCAACTTTGTTAAGTCCCCGGCTATTCATATGATCACCGAAAAGTCTTAAATTTCAACGTTGACGCTTTTAACCCCTCGTATACGAATTTTTATCGCAACTTCCTCATACGATAACGAAACTTGGTGAAATTTTTATCATGCATTTTAGTGAGCATAATTAATCGTTACAAAGCTTCGGGTTTGCTAAAAGGTCACTCAGAGGTATACTTTAAACATCTTGACACATTTAACCCATGTAGTTTGCAATCTTTCACTTTCTTTCACAATTAGCTTCGTATGATCCATGATTCATTCGTTTAAGGGTATAAACATCATGTAGGGTTATTGTAAAGTATTTTTATCCATTGTTGACATTTTGAACCCTTATATTCACATACTTTCCTTGTTTGTCAATTCTAGTCCTTCTGAGGTAATCCTTTACACGTTTAAAGTTTATGACACGTGTCAATACTTTATTGGACATGAATTTTCGAGGTGTTACATCCTCACCCCCTTAAAAGAAATCTCGACCTCGAGATTTGCTAAAATGCTGGAAGTACTTTTTTTGTCGCATAATGGACTTAACTTCTATAACATATCTGGAGTCTTTCCAAGCTCCCAAAGTGACCCCTATATTAGGTACATGTATCCTTTTGGAGCTTCTTAACCTGTCGATCCTCAATCGATACAGGATGCTCATCACATCATAAATCTGCATATCATTATGTGATAGTGCTTCTTGAGTTATTGGCGAAACACATCCTTTAGTCACTAGTGTGCAATGTATTGCGAGCTCCGCCAAACTCCTTAAATAGGTTTTAGCTTATAAGCTACTTGATCTTGATACATTCGATTTCCTTCGGATGATTCTATATATTCAGAGCTTAACTAGCCTGATAATTTAACAAATTTGGCACACCCTTCCTGGGTGATACCTTTTGTTGAACCTTATTCCTTAACAAGAATTTAGGAGGGTTGCTACTTTCATTAATTCTTGATTTTCTGCCGAATATTGGCAACTTACAGATGATTAGGGATTTGTATGATCTTATTCGTTGTTTCCAATGCAACTTTCAGATCCTGATAAGTGGACTTCCCAAAGTCTCGTCCATCCAACGGATGTCTTGATATTTCATCTATACAAGGTCTCCAAAGGAGCCACCTTGATACTTATATAACAACTATTATAGAAAAGCTTATCTTAAGGTGAGATGGTTATTCCAACCATTGCTCAAAACTAATCTTAAGGAATAGCTAATCCTTGTCGTTAGTCGAACAAATCGACGATCCTGGGCAGCTGATGGCAATTTCTTAATCGTTGCCTAACTAGGGTTGCGGCAACAATGCATAAGCAAAATGAACCGTCTTTCAGAATTAACTATACCGAATTCTCATGACATTGAATTAGGCTATATGAACCCTCTATTTTAAAACTTAGTTAATCAGGGTTTCGATTCTTCCAATGATGGTACTAGCCGTCTTGGAGATTTCATAATAATACGGCCTTAAATGGAATATAAACCTTAACTCTACCTGCCTCTCAGGGGTAAACAGGGTAATCTTAGGAGAAGATAATCAAGATACAAGGAGGTTACATAGATTTTTACAAATCTCAGGCTCCAATTCATCCACCATTGCTTGTGTCAATTAAGTGACACATTTACGTTACGAGTCCACGAATTCCTTGATCTAGAACATTTACTTGGACAATTCCATTCTGGATATCTCCTTTGAATACCATTAGCTGACTTTAGTACTCTATGACCATCGGAATATCTTTGTGGTCCCATGCATTAAACCTCCATACTGATCAGGCATGGAAGCAATCTATGGAACATATTAAGATATACCAATCCTTATATGGCGCTTTTTATCATACCGTTTGGTATTCGCAATCGTTAGAGATCAAAGAGATATCAACTCTAAATGCTGACGCATTACACCTAGAGAGAGGATACTTCTAAAATTCTACGCCTGAAGGTTTCTAACAGGAACAGAAGGAATGGTTCTTATGATTTCACCTATAAGTTTTATCTTACACTTAATATCTGGGGTTCTTACGGGAAAATTTTCAAAAGTTTGCTAAGCTTAAGATCTTATGAGAGACTTAGCAGCACCTGTACCCAAACGTATCTCCTAGCAATCAAATCACAATAAGGGTTTTATCTGGTGTCATTATTAACGTGAACTACCCCTAATTATTCATCAGGAGGGTTAAACGCCTCCATTCTTATTCCCTTTTAAACTTAGCTGAAAAATCCATGACTAATTTTAGGGCAGTCTCAGCTTTGACTAGTTATTTCTTAACCTATATAACGTGAGTAGCTGAGGTAGATCCATAATGGACTTAAAATGAGCAGGATTTGAAACCTTAATGTGCCCTCTTATTTTCGATACTAACCACCAATAATCATTTGCATTAAGCTTAGATTTTGGGTAAATTGAATAGAGCACTAACTCAGCCAATGAATTAAAAATTGCGACTTACTGTCGACAATCTAGAACTTTTATGGCGAGAGTCAGAAAATTCTTATTCCATCTTTTTCCATTTGGTGATGTGGATAATAGGCTTTTCTAATAAGGTCCTTAAAATTTGGACCATCCCATAATGTATAAGGGGATCTTTCTTGTGGACTTTATTAATGTCCTTACTAATTAAGAGTATTGTCATCGAATGGCTGGGATGCATACTTCACCGTGTCCTTTCCAGCGCAACCGCTAATACACCTAATGGTTTCTGCTTCATCTAACAATTTCTTGCAATCGATGGCCCCTTTTTATTATTGAAGTCTCTTGACTTCCAAGAGATGAAGTACTTTTAAGTACATCCTAAAAAGAATGGGCTCCTTGCCATATATGATTTTGTTTGGTTTATCCTTCGCAATTGAAGTATGAATATAGCTCTTCTCATGAGCAGTGACATGTGTTTTAAAGCGAGCAGCATTTGGCTTCTGGAACCTTTTTAGGAATTTTTCTTATAGCCTTTTTAATAGCTGGGTTAATTACAGTTTTGGAGGTTAATTCCATTAACATTGGGGTTCACATTGGACGCACTATTATCATTTGTCGCATTTCTAGCATCGCGACTGTTGTTTGTTTCTTCTGAGTTTTCCATACTCGAAGCTTTGGTATTAAATACCAAATTCAGCAAGTGCTTAGGCAATCCGTATCATGTGTCTCCTTGAATTGTTAAAGGCTCATCATAAGGAGTCTTGATAACTACTTGCTTCTTATTACCCACAATATGAGCTTGGTTACCAGACGACCAATCCATTCCTATCACTATATCGAGTCCTTTTATTAATGAAAACAAGGACAGCGGAAAAAGAAAGATCCCTAATGGATATAAAACATCCATCTAATATTGCTGAAGCAGTCTCTGAGGTACTATCGGACAATTCTACTTTATACTTAACGCTTAGAGTTTTAACAGGCAGATTTAATAATTTACAAAATCTATTGTCTACGAAAGACTTATCTGCACTCGAATCAAATAACATTCTAGCATAAACGTCATTGATAAGGAAAGTACCTGTTGTGACATCTCCATCCTGAACGGCCTCTTGAGCATTCATTTGAGAGTCCCCAGCTTTAGTCTTCTTAGCCTCTCCAGGCTTCTTGGTCTTATTTGGGCAATTATTCTTGATATGCCCCTTCTCGTTGCAACCATAACAGGTCGCATCTTTCAATTTCTTGCAATCCAAGGTCTTATGCTCCTTGGACTTGCAGATCCCACAGGGTAGAGGCTGAGATTCAAATCTGCATTTCCCGAGGTGGTATTTCCTACAGGTTTTGCATCTGGTCTTTTCACCTGGTTGTTGGTTGTCCTTCAAGTCCTTGCATTCATGAGTCTTGTGATCTATTTCCTTACAGATGCCACATCCCCGGGTCTGTTCATAGGAACATTTTCCGAAGTGCTTCTTCCCGCAGGTTTTACATTTGGGTTTTGCCTCCTTTGGCTTGGACTGGTTATAGTTTGAACCGGTCTTACCCTTTTTGTAACCCTTATTTGGGGTATTATCGCACTTTCGCTTATGATCCTTTAATATATGCTCCACGGCTTTGTTTATGGCTGTATCTAATATAGCCTGTAACTCGGTGCCCGTTAAGTTCAGTTTTGCATCATCATTCTGATCAACTGGATGATTGTGAGCTTCGGAGGAGTCAGCCATGGTGAAGCTTTGAAGGCTACAAACCAAGTAGTAATAATTGGTTTAATTATATGGTGAATTGTCGAATTTGATGATTAAATAGCCATGGTGCAAATAAGCCATATAGGCGAATAGATAGTATTAAATTTATTTGATTATGTTTTGCCTAAGTTTTTAAATAAACCATCTTTGGTGTTTTAACGGAATATAGTCCTTCATATCTATTAGACAGGGGACATAAGTCACGACTGTCAATGTCGTATCGACATTTTATATATAGCACAAGGGCTTGTTCCAAGGACTTTTTAATGGCACTGATGCCTTGTCACTAGGGAAAATTTAAAACATAATCGATGATTCCTTTGGATCGGAAAATTTCATAGTTCATTGTCTTGACAAGAAGTTATGAAATAAAAACTATCTTTTTTTCATGTATACATCTTTGCCCGAAGGTATTCATCCCAGTGGATGTTTTGATGTGTACATCATGTTCGACATTTATTAGCCATGACTCCTATTGATCATTTAGGCAAAATAAGGGGTTTGGAAGTTCCTCATATAAAGATGACAAGTGTGATTTTATCGCACCACTGTTGTTAGGAATGTTAACATGTTTTCAGATGTTAACAAAGATCTGAATCTCCTTTAAACAGGTTTTACCATCGTAGCCAGGTTTTTAATGACATTCAAGCTAGGTTATACCCTTTAAGATTCTTTTCAATATGCATACTGGTAGGAAAGGAATGATATTTATTTTACTCAGGATTTTCATTATAATTATCCTAGTTTTAATTAAAATATAACTATGGCACAAAAGCCAAATCACAAGAACAAAATTATAAACCAAGATTTTATAGAATCGAGGCATTGAGGCTTGAATCAAAGTTCATTACCTTTTCTTGACAGGGAGTTGTAGGCTACGACTGTCTTTAGTCTCAGAGGACGTTAATTATAGCCCGTAGGTATTATATCCCTAATGGATGTTTAGATCACAAAATAAGAAAGGATTTTGGGAGAATCCAGTATAAGGATGATTTCTGTGATTTTTATCGAACCACGTCTGCCAGGAATGTTAACATGTTACAGAGGTTAACAAGAATTTGAATCTTTTGAATAGGTTCTACCATCTTGGCCTTGTCATATAGGCTAGGTTTACCTTGAAGATTCTTTTAATATTAAGCGCAGAACCATCCTAAATTGAGATGTTAATAAGGATCTGAATCTAATTGAGGAACATCTTGGCCCTGTCTTAAAATGACACATAGGCTAGGTCTTGTCCTTTTTAGAATTTGCCATTTTATTATAATGGTAGATCTTATAAAAGGAATGTTACTATTCATATTTTATGTTCATATATAATGATGTAAATAACCTTTGGATAAAACATTCCAAGGATTTTTAAAAGAGGTACAGAATTGTCCTGAACGGGACTTTGAAAGGAATAATGTTGTCCTCGAAGGGACTGAAAGGTAGATATGCCCTTATAAGGACTACTAAGGAAACGATCTTCAGCAAAAGGAGTTTTTCTTCTTTACTTTATTTCTGAATGTTTTCTCCTCAGTTGCACGTTTATCCTAATCGCAATACAAGGCTCCGTATTCCTCGGCTTCGGATGGGGAGGATTTCCCTTACGGCTCCTTTGCTTGGCGATATATTAAAAGTATATAAAATTGAAAGCAATAGTTCTCCGAATAGAGACGATAGCATTCCTATGTTAAGTCTAGACTCAGAAGGTCAAGGAATGTGCTACTGTGTCATTGAGATTAAACACAAAAGGATAGTGTTTAATTCACTCAATGTTGGCTCTGATACCAACCTGTCACACCCCGATATTTCCACATATTACCGGTGGGCCCGGTGGGGAGTATCGTGACGTAGTTGATATCATTACAGTCAAACAACACAATATTTAAATGCACAGCGGAAGCAAAAGATAGATTCATTTCAACCAAATAATATTGTAATATCAAGTATCACAAATAGTTGAAAATAATCCACAGGTGGATCAAAAATAAAAATGAAACATAGTTCATCAGATTTAAATGCATCCAAGCTTGCGAGACTCTTATTGATGCTAAGGAGTGGCCAGCCTATTACGAGTAGTACCTACACTAAACCTTTTTGGGAAAATACGTCAGTTTACACTGGTAAATACAATTAACTGACTCATTTTGAAATGGTTTAATAAAATTGATTTGAATGCACGTGGCACAAAGCTTTTTATAACTTGGGATAATTATTTGTATATAATACTTGTAAAATAATTACATCTTTTTTATACGTTCAGTAGCCCGATCCGCAGACCGGGTTAAAGATTAATAGACACACCACATGTATAATACCCACAAGGCTGATTCCTTTAAGTGGGATACCAGTTTTTACATATGCAGCTGTCAGGTGTACGCCTACACCCCGTGCTTAGGTCGTGGCCATTTCATGAATGATGCCAAGGATATCCGGGACATGGTCATTAACCCCCCAAAGGTTTTAAGCAAACAAAACAATTTAAACGGAACATTTCAATGATTTAACCTTCATACGATTAAAGATTCAATGCCCGACCAAGCGGTATTTGTATATACCGTACCCCAAGCCCGTATAAGGGAAAATAAGTTAAAAGTATTTACCTGAGCTAAATATAAATTCAATCCCAGCCGTATCAAATCGGCAAGTACATATAGCTTTTACTAGGCTCCTAAATCCGGAACGAAGGTTTTTAATAACCTATTAGATTCCCAACGGGTCTTTAATTAAGCTTAGACTTAGACCGGTTAGTTTTTAAAAAGGATGACACGGTTCAAACGCATGATAAAGCGAAGACCGGTTTAGAATGTGGTTTTGACCCTAAAAGCTTGTATGCTTGTTTAATATGGGTAACTTAAACACATTCTGGATTATGAGATAAAGATAATATGGTTTGACCTGTTTCGGCTAATTTATGCAAACTAGTTACATAAACCGAACCGAACGCGCAAGAAGCGTAACGGGTAACCATAAGAGTCCTCAACATGTTTCCTAAGTTAATATGCTTTAAATATGTTGTGATATCAGTTGGATACCTTTCATTATGCCCAAAACGAGTTTAATCTCAATTTAAGCCCCGTAGGGGTATTTTGGTCATTTTAAAGATTATAACAGAGATTATTTATAATTCTGAGACTCGGGTCTGAAATAATCAGTAGAACAACTTATTTTAACAAGTTATATCAGTTGGTGATAAGTCTTATATTACAAAATGGTTTTAAACCCATACTAGGTGTTTAATACGCGTAAAAAGCCATTTTATGCGATTTCCGGGTTATACAGGAAATCTGAGTTTTCTGATCAGGTTATAAAGTTCAAAATACTTCATTTATTATATGAAATCAGTAGCAATTGGATTGGTGTCAAAATATTATGTAAAACTCATTTTATACACAAAAAGGGTATAATCGGTATTTACCGAATCAAGGCCATAACCTTAGGTTATGATCAGATTAAAAATAATTAAAAAACTTTAAAAATCCAAAAATATTATATTACATCAGTGGGTAAAAGGTTTGGTGTCAAAAATTGCGTTTAGATAGGCTTTACGCTAATTACGCCGTTTAATTAATAAAAAGCTTCCTAATTACGCTATTAAGCATAACTCCTAATCTAGACCTCCAACTGATGTGAAATTTTAGGGACATGTTTATAAACCAGTAATAAAGATTATTGTCCTTTCACATTTCCAAAATTCTCGTTTTATGGTCAAAAGGGCATTATGGTCAACATTAAGCAATTAACGGAAACGAGTAAACGAATCAGACAATCAACGATCCAACCACAGAGGGTTATACTATCATGTAACCTGGTCCTAAGGAAGCTCTAAGGCATTTCCAAACCCATCTAAATCGGGTCAGAACTGAAGTCAAAGCAAAAGTCAAAGTTTTGCGACTTTCGGTTCCGAACCGAGCCTAAACAGAAAATTGTCGGATCAAACAAGCTTATACCAGTTCTTATACTTATTACCAAGTTATATGAGTGATCAAATAGGTTACACGCCTTCTACATTGCTAATTATGCGTTAATTCAAAAATTAGGATCCTGTTGACTTTTTATAAACAACTTTGACCCGACATTTGATCTAGTTAGAGCGGGAATCAGAGGGTGCCCTTTTAAGGGTTTATTGTCCACATAATTACCAACTTATAACTACCTTTAATTTGACTAAACACTGGACCATTAGTGATTAATTGATAAGTCAAACCTTAATTACGACGGTTTGACTTTTAAGCTAATAACTAAGTAAAACACGATTAAGGAAGGTCAAGGATGCTTACCAAGGTCTAATGCACGACCAGAGATGCTTAGAGAAGGCTCTTGAGCTCTAGAAATGATCAGAAGATGAGTTGTGAGTGAATGATCAAAGTTGCAACAAAGTGGGGCTTTATATAGTACTTTTGATTGCTCAAGATCATGACAAACAACTCTAGTATTGATCCCTGATCATTAACAAGTGTCCCTAAGGCCTAAGAACTTGTTTAGGCAGCCCTTGGTGGTGAAAAAGGGCAATATAAGTCGGTTACATGGGCTGAACAGCCAACTTACGAGTTTCTGCATCTGGGAGTTGCTTACAGACCGTAAGGGTCCTAGCATACGGTCCGTAAGGACCAGGCCAGCATGACAGAACTTTCAAAAGTTGACAGTTTGGCCCCTGAACTTCCAAATCTTGATTTTTAAGGTGGTTTCTTGCACTTGTAACCTCCAAACTTGACTTTTAAGGACCCCAATTGATAAACCAACTTTGTTAAGTCCCCGGCTATTCATATGATCACCGAAAAGTCTTAAATTTCAACGTTGACGCTTTTAACCCCTCGTATACGAATTTTTATCGCAACTTCCTCATACGATAACGAAACTTGGTGAAATTTTTATCATGCATTTTAGTGAGCATAATTAATCGTTACAAAGCTTCGGGTTTGCTAAAAGGTCACTCAGAGGTATACTTTAAACATCTTGACACATTTAACCCCTGTAGTTTGCAATCTTTCACTTTCTTTCACAATTAGCTTCGTATGATCCATGATTCATTCGTTTAAGGGTATAAACATCATGTAGGGTTATTGTAAAGTATTTTTATCCATTGTTGACATTTTGAACCCTTATATTCACATACTTTCCTTGTTTGTCAATTCTAGTCCTTCTGAGGTAATCCTTTACACGTTTAAAGTTTATGACACGTGTCAATACTTTATTGGACATGAATTTTCGAGGTGTTACAACAAGAGACACAGAGATGGATGATGGATATGACATGGTGAGCAAATGACCAAAACACCCTTTAGAATATAAAATAAAAGTGCATAAGTGGCACAATCTGATTGGTGGAGAGTGGTTCTCTCGGTTCTTACAACTGGAGGTGGTTTTTATTTTAGCGGCTCCCTATATATATATATAGAAACGGGATCAGGAGAAAGCGCTCAAAATTGTGAGAACGGTGAGAACGCTTCCTGGCCTAACACGTGTCACGCCGCTTAGAAAAGGGCGGATGGGCTTTTTTGTCCTTTCATCTTCTTCTTTTCCAGTTCCGCTTTTCCCAATATTGTTGGTTTTTAAGATTTTTGGCGTTAACCAAATTCAATATTTAATGACGTTTAATGGTTTCATCTTATTAACATTATTCAAATCGTATGCCATTGTAACCCAGGGGTCATGAAATCTATTTGAATGGCGTTTTTCAAGGTGTTTTAAACAAGTTGGCCCATTGTTCTATTATTTCATATAAACATTTTGGCGTTTTGGTTATCTTGGCGTTTTACAATTGTTGGATTATATTTCAGCCCCAGTAGAAAAAAAATACAAGCGAAGAAAATAAATTAAAAATCCTAATCGGATCTCTCTTCACAATATTCACTGTCATCAGTCTCTTTGTTCTTTAATAGTACAAGAACTGACACCAAAATATGGCGTTTTATGTAAAACTTAACAAATCCATCGGTTTGATTTTTTTGCCTGCTCGTCTGTTGAAGTTGTTTTTTTTGTGGATGTTTGGGGACATAGATCTATGACGTGTGGGTGGGTTTTTCGCTTTTTCTTCATGTTGATCTTCATCTTTATCTTCATCCCACTCTTCAGTGTCATTGATCTCTTGTCCTCATCCAAGCCTTCTTCAAGAACAAAAAATACAAAATGCCATATGACTGGCATTAGTATTTTTTTCTTGAATTTTTGTCCATCTCATGCAGCAAAATCTTTTTGAGTTACTCGCCTCCGCTAACAATTCATTATGTGAAACTTGACGAATAACAATACTGAATATCCAAGAAAGCATATTAGCCATCTTTGATTTTTTTTGGCGTTTTACAGTGAGCGGTATTTAGTAGTATTGGCGTTTGTTTATTTTTTATTTTTTGGTTTGATCAAATGGAAGTTGCTGAGATGTATCATTTTATAGGATCTCTTTTTGGCGCCTAAGTTAGGCGGTGCGTTATTATAATAAAGTATTTGTCTTTTCAGTTACTGTTTGTAATTATTGTTTTTGACAGGCTTTATCTCTGAAGTCTGTAACACGTCCCATCTTTCAAGTTTGGCGTTTTAGATTCTAATATAATAAATTTTTCCTATCTTCTATTTTTCTGATTTGAAGTTATTGTTTCTAGTTACATTTTAAAGTTTGTTTTTTATTTTTTAATTTTTTTTTAGGTTTTTTATAATACTTTTTCAAACTAATTTTATTATAATTTTGGAGTTTTGGGGGGCGTTTAACGGGATGATATCGTTTAAACAAGCATTTTGGCTGTTTTGGCGTTTTTATTATATATGGAGTTTTTATTATACAACAATCAACTCAAAAGGAAAATAAAAAAAGAATACACAAAAAAAAGTTTTTTTATAATACTTGTCCAAAGTAATTTTATGATGTTTTGATAAACGCCAAAGGTGTAAGACATTTGTCTTTTTGGCGTTTTTATTAGATATGGCGTTGTTAATTAAATAACAATCAACTGAAAAAGAAAATTAAACAAAAAAATATTTATCTTCAAATCTTCACTGTCACCAGTCTCTTTCTTCTTTTGAAGCATCTTCACTGGCTGTTTCGACTTTCGTATGAAATCAACCTCTTTTTCTATAATTTTTGTCCATCTCATGCAGCAAAATGTTATTGAGTTTACACCCTTTCAGCCAAAATGTTATCTTTTTGGCGTTTTACCGAGAAAAAGAACGCCGCAAAATAAACCATCTTAATACTGTAAATTTGATCATGCTAAAATCAATAAAGTGTTGCTGTGTGGTGTTGGATAACATTGCTAATCCTCAGTTAAGAAAGATAACTGACAATGTTGTCCACACCATACAACTACACTTTATTGACAACAATATATTTGATTTTTGGGTTTTCTGGCGTTTATCAGTCGAATGGTATATATTAAATATGGCGTTTGGGGTTTTTGTTTGTATTTTTTAATTGAAGGTCTGAGTTGTTGTACATATAGGATTTTTTTGGCGGTTTTTTTAGGCGGGATTTTACTATAATTAAGTTTGGCGTTTTATATCTAATGTCGTCTTTTAGCAGAATGTTGTGTGATTTTTGTTTTGGCGTTTTATTTTCATGAGATGGCGTTTTGTTTGGAGTAGTCAAAAGAAACTTTTACCCTTATTGAAGCGCGTCCACGTAATAAAATTGATGTTATTTACGAAAATGCCACCGCGCCAATCTAGTCCATAGATTGTTTTGATCGGACGATTGATAAGCGTTCTCACCCTTCTCACACTTTCTACCGTTTTCTCTAAATCCCGACCCTATATATATATATATATATAGGATGTGGATCATTACAGAACACTAATTATTGCGAGAACAAAAAGAACAACTCTAAATCACTAGATTTTATGATTTAAAGTTCATATTTTTTAAATTTTATATTTCCTACATTCGTATGTATATTATATATGCATGGAAAACCTTATATTTTACCTATACTTAGCCTACATACATGTAGGTAATTTAACCTACACAGAATGCACATATGTGTAGGTTATATAAAAAAATGAAAATTTTTCATATTTTGTTTTAAATTCTAGTGTGAGAAACAATAAATCTTCTATTTGTAACATTTCTCTTTACTTTTTAGGTTTTTAGGATTGAAAAAATGGGTGATTCATTTTGTTCTGCGTGTTCTTGCAATAATTAGTGTTCTGCATAGAACCTTCCCCTATATATATATATATATATATATATGATAGGGATCATGAGTGAACAACACCCTTGTTTGTGAACTGTGTGAACTAATCTCAACCATTCATTTGATTTTTTGATGAGAAGGATAAGATTGTAATTTTATATTTAATTTTTTATTAATTCATTATTCTTTTATGATCAATAATCAGTTACACTTCCTATATTTAGGAAACCATGAGATTTCATTTACTTTTATCTTTGATTTGCTCCTATCTTAAAAATATTTTTCGAAATTCATCATCTCATCTATTAATTTATCATTTACGAACCTTTGATGGAAGACTCAAATAATCTAGAATCAGATATCCAAGACGCAAGACCTGGTCTAGAAATCAATACCGTATTTTTCACAACGATGAATCTTCCCGATTTTTGTTTATAAATATTTAAGCCTAATTAAATTAATTTATTTTTTTCTCTCCATTTAATTAATTGATTTTTTTCTCTCTCCTGATTTCTCTTTCTAATTAAAAGAATATTTAATTACATTCTCTATATTTTTTTCTCTCATCAATTACCTAACTTGATATTTGATAATTTAAAAAAAATACAAACATTATCAAATATTGTTCCATCTTATGTTCTTTTTAAAAATAAATATTTAAGCCTAATTAAATTATGTTTTTAATGTATGTGTATACAAGTCGGTATATAAAGGACTTATACACCTGTGTATTATTACATCTTGTTTCCACGGGTCGGTATACACTTGACTTATACATCTGTGTATTATTCAAGTACATATGTGTATACATGTCGGTATATACCAGACGTATATACCTGTGTATTATTCAAGTACATATGTGTATATAGGTCGGTAAATACCAGACTTATACACCCGTGTATTAGTATATAGAGAATGTTATTAAATATTTTTAATCGTATTATAGATGAAACAATAGTTGATAATATTTGTATTTTTTTTTAAATTATTCAGATCTCAAATTAGGTAATTGGTGAAAGAAAAATATAGAGAATATAATTAAATATTCTTTTAATTGGAAAGAGAAATCAAGAGAGAAAAAAAATCAATTAATTAAATGGAGAGAGAAAAATACAATTATACCTTTGTGTTCATTAAAATACATGGAAGTTACAAAACATAATTACAATCTTGCCACTAAATGAAAAATCTAGATCTACAAAATCAATGGTCAGGATGAGTTCGTTTTGTTCACTAATACACCATTGTTCACTCATGAACCCTACCCTATATATATATAGGCTAATTATAAGGAGAAAACCCACTCCAGTTGACTAAACCCAAGAAACCCAATTATGTGGACTAGAAACATCCACGCCATTTATGTCAAATATGAGATAAAGGGCAATTTTGGAATTTTACACTAGACAAGGAGAAGCTTTTTTTGCTGACATCCCTTCATCACCATCACACATCTCTACCTCATCCCACACACTTCACTCTCTCTTTCTCTCTCTCTTAGGATAACCATTCTCCAGATCTTAAACAAAAAATTCTTCTTCTTATCAAAATCCTTCATAATCAACCACCACAACTCCAAATGCTCCGAACAAAAAAGATGCTCCGAATTAAAAAAAAAAAACTCCAGATGCTCCGGTTGAAGATGCTCCGGGAAGATGCAACCAGATCCAAAAGATGCTCCAGATCCGGTTGAAGATGTTCGATATTGAAGATGATGTTTCAGATGACGGTTCAATGTTGAAGATAATCCAAAAGATGTTGAAGATGTTCCAGATCTAAAAGATCCCCCAGATCAATAAGTATGTTTGTGTTTTTGTAGATCGTCCTTTTTTGTGTTTTGTAGATCTCCAACATTTTTTGTAATTTTCAGATTCACAATTTTTTGTGTTCCAGATCTAAAAGGTCCTCTAGATTTGCAATTTTTTGTGTTCCAGATCTAAAAGGTCCTCTTGATACAATCATGAAACAAGGTGAGTTTTGTTGTTACAAAAAAATAACAAGGTGGGTTTTGTATAATAAAGATAGAGTAAATTTTGTTAGATGAAACAAATGTGTTAGTTTACATAGGTCAAAGGGATTCGTGTGAGTGTAACAATTGGGTCATAATAATGTAATATTTTTATTTAACAGAAAATAACATGGTCTTTGGTTATGTTACACTTTTTTTGTGTAACATCTTTATGTAACCCAACATAGCTGGGTTTTAGTAATGTAACAATTCTAATATGTTTTGTTAGTTACATATTTAAAAATTCTAAAAAAACATAAATAGATGATATATGTAACACCTTTTATGCTTTTTATTATTGATTTTATAAATTTTTTTGTGTAAAAATTTGTTTCAGATCTAAACAAATCGAAACAATTTGATTTAAGTTCTTGTTTATAGAATTAAAATCGAAGTTACTTTCTTGTTTATTGTTATTAATTGTAGTTTTTCTCTTGATAAATTTGTTGATTTTTGTAGAGTGACGTCAAGCATGGTGTGGTTCATATGACGGTTCGATGTTTTAGATCTGAAGCATTTAGTTCTTGTTTTCTGGATATGTTGTTTTTTATTACTGATTTTTTCATTTTTTTTGTGTAAAATTTGTTTTCAGATATGAAACAATTTGATTTAAGTTCTTATGTATTGGATTCTTGTTAATGAAGTTATATTTTTTATGTACATGTTATATTTTTGATGTAACAATTCTCATAACAATTCTTTACATCTTAGTTATGAAATTCCAAGATCTAGGCATTTTTTATGTAACACTATGTAACCGGGTGTTAGAAATATAACAATCGAAGAAAAAATGCATGTTACATTTTTTTGTGTTACATAAAAAATGTAACAATCAAAACAAAATTGTCTGTTACATTTTTTGTGTTACAGAAATAATGTTGGTGTAGTGATGTAAGTGATTATGAAGATATGGATCAAGATTCTTGCAAACATTGGATAAAAATGACTTTATTGTTTGTAATTATTTACATATATTGTTTACATATATTCAAAAGGGGGTGGCGGCGCAGCTTGTTGCCCGTCTACCAACCCATGATTTGTAATTTGATCTTAATATCTAAATGCAATCAAATTATTTACATATATTGTTCAAGTTTTTATTATGTATATAAAATAAATGCAGTAGGTTTTAAATTTTGAATTAAGTGTTACATATATATTTGAAAATGAAAACAAAAGGTGTCGATACTAGAGAGAGAGAATAGGAAAGATGAATTATGGTGTAGGTTTGAAAACAACTATGAGAGAGAAAGAGGTTGTTTTTCAGTTCTAGGGAAAGATGAATTTGTACTTTCTACCTTTTTTTTTATATTATCTTACATTGGGAAATGACATCTCTCAAGAACCATTTTTTTGTAATCTGACAATTTCAAATCATCATAATTACACTTTTTTCAAAAGAATCAAATTTTGTCCTTAATGCCGAAAAATACCCTTGTCTGTCCTTATTGTTATTATTTTAGTAAAAGTGTGATTACTTTTACTGCAAATGGATCACAACCATTCATCTTGTTTAATCAATGGTTTTTATTGGGTTTTCAGGGTTTCTTCAACTCAAGTGGGTTTTCGATTTATCCTTGCCCTATATATATACATATATATATGTATATATATATTAGGTGTTGGTCTTTCTAGTACTGCATTTCACGCTCGTCATACTTCCAGACGAGTTTTTCTCCTATTTGGCGAACTCGATTTCCCTCCTCAACTAACTCTTCACCATATTGGCGAAGTTCTTCCACATGAAAGGTGTGTTTTAGATAGAACTTATGTGGAATATGATAATGATGTATTTGTTAGCAAACTAACATGAAAGGTGTGTTTTAGATAGAATTTATGTGGAATTATGAGATGACTAGTACAAAAGGGAATTGGTTATATTGTGAGTGCGCATATGTGATCTTGTGGTTGTATGTGTGTCTTATTACATGAGTATGAAATATATATGATGTCCATAGTATAATCTACTAAAATGATGTGGATGTATGAAATTAAGTTAATAATCCATATGATAGACAGTTGACTTTCTGAAAATCAACTGTGCATAAATAGCATAGTAAGGTAGCATGTCACAAATGTTATGTTAAGGAAATCATTAGGTACATGCTATATCGTTATATGTTATACTTGATAGTATATTAAAGTGCGTAAATTGGAATGATGCATTGTTAAATCTATGTCTTTCGCTTGTTGGAATTGGCTATTGAAAGTCAAATGCGAGAAATGGACTAGATATGATTTGATGATATGTAATATCACGTATGTTAACAAGAATGTAAATGTGGTGACATGTAAGGATAAGCATTATGTCAAATTGACGCAAACACGAAAGGCTAACGGGTCAAGAGGACACAAGGAAGCGAACGCAAATACGGACGCTTAAGGTAAGTGATCTCGGACTCACTTCTTAGTATTTAAAGGGAATTGTTGTATGTATGAATGTTGGGAATCATGTAAGAAGGTATAATTAACGGAAGTACTAAGGTAAGTAAGATCGTAACGGGTTATTTATGGTATAAATATGAATGGGCTCATTCTTTGGGAGTAAACGGGTCAAACTTGGAATGTGTTATTCATAAGGATCGAGTTATGAAATACTCATTAGAAGGGATTAGACATGATATAATAATGTTTTTATATGTATTGATTAACTTATTGGGATAAAGTTTTAGTTGTGGGAAAAAAAAAAGATGCCAAAGTATACAAAATGTGAAAAGTAATAAAGATGCCAAGAATTTGACACGGCCGTTTCGCTGTTTTGGCTTAATATACATATGTATGAGCAAGGTTGAGAATTTTAGCACTTGTAAGGGTTATTAATTACTTTTATCGATTATACAAAACCCCTTGAGGGTATATGACCAACATGATAACTTGGATTACACCTAATAAAGGTAAATGAGTCATGAACCAAGCGGCTCAAACCGAATAAATATGATATGCTTGTAGTACGTGCAAATAGTTGTATAAGGTACGTGTCGGTATGTGATTCATATTTGGATAGATATTCGAATGGATTAATATACGTTGAAAGAATAGAATGAAAGTGCAAGTATGCTATTGTTGGCCTTATGATGTTTTGACACTGGGATGCAAAGATTGAATTTGGATAGATATTCGAATGGATTAATATACGTTGAAAGAATGCGACGTGGTCGTTTAATTATATAACTTTAGATTATGTATAATGCCATCAAGTACTAATGAAGTGAATGTATGTAATGACTGCAGGTTACACAGAATCACAGTTCATCATCATGGAATGTCAGCGGTTGAAGATCGAGACATAAACCCCATTGTACGAGAGCAAGTGATCTTGTAGTTAGTAATGTATGTCACATTTTATTTCCTAAATGAGAACGAAGAATGTAAATATTATTTAAGAGTCATTTAAAAAGGGATTTTCAAGTATGTTAGAACAGTAATAAGAAAGAAATTTCATGGTCCGTATTTCCACTGCGTCTTTTCGGTTAAAACGTGTTAGGGTATTACACATAGTTACCCGTGACTTTCATATTGTGAGGTAGAGTGTCTAGAGGGTACTTTGTTATTACGCTACGAAAATCGTGGGGGAGTCCTGTAACCCGGTAGTTAAACAACCTAGTAGATTGCCATAGGTGTCTTCTCGAGAAGGGTTGAGGTCCTGCTCGGTTATCCTCTAGGTTTAGTATCTTACGATTCCGATTCCATAACAGTCTCATAACCGATAGAACGTGTCAAGCATATGTAGAATTTTTGCCTAGGTAGTGTCTACCCATCATCTGGACCAGTTCTCAATCTTAATTCATGCTTTCGTTAGTTTAATTAATTATCTAGGTTATTTTAGTACTTTGTCTGAAAACCCCCAAATCAACAAAACAAACTAGTCATGTCACTTAGTTAAATAAGTCAGTCGAGTCCAGTAAGCGTAGTTAAAAGAGTTCTTTGGGTTCGATGCTCAGACTTCTGGAGCTATACTACATTGATCGGTACACTTGCCGGTTGTGTGATTTAGGTTAAATAGAGTCTTAGGTTTATAAATTTACAATTTAGGGTGTCTTGTTTTAGGTTAAAATTAGTTAGTTTAATTAACATTGTTTTAGGTTGAGCACTTGATTTTTTTTACTGGCGTTGTATTCAAATATGTTAAAATTTAGGGTGGCTTTAAAAAAGACAAGCGAGCTTGATTATCGTTATAAGGCTGATCAGACCATGATTTTTTTTACTGGAGATGTATTCAAATATGTTTGGTGATTCGAGATAGATCTTCGTATATTTTAGGTAAACAAATGATATCACTGAAAATAACTTTCCATGTGGCATTATCAATATAATTTGTTTTCTAATACGACCTAATAGTGCTTATTCTATACTCATGTTTAAAACTACTACTTTTATAATTTCAATCTCAATAACCTTAACTAGTGAGGTTTCCCCGCGCTTTGTGGCGTGTGGTGCTATCGTACCAAACCAAATTGAAACCGACTGAACAACATATCGGTACGATACTTGAACTCGTTATAGCAATCGAAAGGTAAAACCCAAAACTAAAGTCATTATATGCCCAAAAGGATATCGACACATATTTTACATAAATCGAAAACCATAAAAACGAATATCAGTAATGTCTTCCGAAATGAATATAAGTATTCATTCCGATGGTACCGATACAGGTATTGATGTTGTTCGATTGGAATTGACGTGTTACAAATACTCGTTATAGTTTACGATATTAAAAAAAACTCTATACTACCATCGAAGTTGTTCGCACAGTGTTAGTTCAATTCGTCATGGTAAAGAACAAACGGTATAAGTTCGGTTTGTCAAGGTACTGGTACGATATTCATACTCGCTATAGTTTATATTATAAAAAGATACTATATACCGCTATCCAAGTTTCGTATGGTATCTGTTCAGTTGATCACGGTAAAGAACAAATAAAAATCAAATGTTTGGTTGATCACAGTAAAGAACAAATAAAAATCATTTGTTCGCTTGATCACGGTAAAGAACAAATAAAAATCAATTATATTGATCCGTTTGATTTTGAACAAAACTTTTAGCAGAACGAAGACAAAAATAAACATGTCGCGCATATTCATAACTTTATAAAGTATTACACTATACTATTAGAATAATGAAAAAAAGTAATGTCAATTTACATGTAAAAAAACTAAATGTGAGTTAGATTTGATAATATGTACATTTGTGCTTCGATTACTTAAGCTTTACCACTCCCAACTCAGTTTCGGGAAAAAAAACGTATCAATACAGAGAAAAATTTAGGCACGTCGCGACGACATACTAAAAGTTATATAAAATACCGTATCTTAATAGTTATAAAAGAAAAAAACATGCAAAATCAATTAAAATATATTAATAAAATAAGTAAATGTTAAAAATAAGCAATATTAAAATAATTTTAAAACACTATTCATGGTGACTTTGTATTAATATATATATAACAAGGTTATTTCTCCGCGCTTTGCGGCGGTACGTTATTGCAGGCATTTAATGGTTATCGGTTTCGGTTCGTTTCAGTACTGGTACAATAATTCACTCGGTATAGAAATCAACATGTATTTATATCGACCGGAAGTGAAAAAAAAACGATTATTGCTACCAACACCGATATTGTTTGTAAAATATCGATCAATTCAGATTGATACGGTATCGGTAACGATGCTATTCATTTATCGTCGCTGCCAGAGTTGTATAATAAAAAAAATATAAGAAATAGAAACCTTAAAAATGTATACATGTACCATTACCAATGTTGTTTGGTACGATACGATAGCTACCGTGTCATATTATAGAAAGCAAAAGCAAAAACAATAAAAATAAATATCGGTACCGATACAAATGTTGTTTGGTTGATCTTGGTTCGGTTTGATACAACAATGGCAAAATATATGTTTTTAATAAAATTTATATCGCACTGTTAGAAAAAAAAAAAACAATTATAGTTAAGAAGGTTGATTTTTAAAAAAAAATGATGTACATAAGTTATTAAAAAGCAAATTATATTAGGGTGGAGATACAATAGGAAGTTTATTTGGCTAGGAAGGTTAGAAAGTGATTTTAGCCATCCATTTAGTTAATCAAGGGCTAAGATTAAATCAGATAAATTGAAGAAAAGAAAAGAGGCGCGTGAGTTTGTTTAGGCATTCTAGTCAATCAAAACCAATAGTTTCTCTCTCCTCCAATTCCCCCAATTTTTTAAACGTTAATAACTCTTTCATACGACATTATTTTTTTTATAAAAATTGCACCAAAAAAACGAGCGTTTTTTTATCTTTAAAACGAGTATACTATTGCTATATTTTCAAAAAAAAAATTTAAAAACCCAGTTGCGTAAAACGCAATAGAAAAACCCCCAGTTACGTAAAACGCAATGAAAAAAAACCTAAAAATGACATTTTTCTAAAACGTAATGCACCAAAAACACAAAGAAATAACTTATTTGTAAAACGCAATGGCCAGAAAACACAAAGAAATGTTTTATTTCTAAAACGCAATAGGCTAAAAACTCAAAAGAAAATGTACTTTCTAAAACGCAATTGACTAAAAACACATAAAAATGTGTTTTACCTAAAACGCAATGCACCAAAAACACATAAAAATGTGTTTTACCTAAAACGCAATGCACCAAAAACACAAAGAAATGTCTTATTTGTAAAACGCAATGGCCAGAAAACACTTAAAAATGACTCATTCTAAAACGCAATGGACTGAAAACACCTAAAAAATGTGTTTTACCTAAAACGCAATGACTAAAAACACTTCAAAAATGTGTTTTACCTAAAATGCAATGACTAAAAACACTTAAAAATGTGTTTTTTTTCTAAAACGCAATAGCCAGAAAACACATAAAACTCTCTTATTTCTAAAACGCAATGAACATATAAAACTGTCTGGGAACTGTCTGTGACTGTGAACTGTCTAAATTGTCTACGAATTACTGTCTTCGATATGAGCCAATTTCTGGAAAATTAATTTTTCTGATGATTTTTATTACAGCAATTTAATCAGAAAAAAATTTTCCGCCCAGCCAGGGGCTCTGCCCCTTAGACCCCGCCAGGGGCGCTGCCCCCTGACCCCCGCCATGATCGTAAAACGCAATGAGTAAATCAATAACCCAGATCGTAAAAATGAAATTAAAGAATTTCTTACATGGATCGAAGTGATTTCTTCAACAATTGACGAATTTTGAATGATTGAAACACTTATCAGCGCTCGAATCGAACGAATCGAGTGATTATCTCCAAAATCACCGGAAAAAATGAGATTTTTTATGAAATTAAACTGGGTTTTCTTCAAAAAAGCTGAAGAACACGTTGATCGGGTGTTTGAATCATTGATTGGTGATGAAAATCGCACTATAATGTAGTGATTATTGAGATAGAAAGTGAAGAAATGGTTGAAGATGGTGGGTTTTGAAAATGGTGGGTTTTGAAGTTACTGGGTTTTGAAAAGGAAGAAGAAAGGGTTGGATTGACTAAAATACCATTTTTCTTTATTTTAAATGCTGCCACATGTCCTAATCCTATTGCTTCCTACACTTCCTAACCAAAATAAACTTCCTATTTGATCTTTTCCCAATTATATGATGAGTAAAATATTATTATAAAAATTTAAACATATATTAAAAAGTATTGAATTACCATGACAACTTTCAAATAATATATATAAAAATCAAGTTATGTGATAGAATAAAATATTATTATAAAATTAAAACAAATAATCTAAAATATTGAATCAGGACCGGAATCTTTATCCATACATGTATTGCTGCCATTGCATCAGGACCGGAATCTTTATCCATAATGTCACATCCACTAAACCCCAATCTTTCTCCAATCACCCTTTGGGAAGGCAACCATACCTCCACTATAATCCAAACAACTTAGTCGACTATTTCTGAGTCGGTGTTGTAAAATGTATTCAAATATGTGTGACCAATCTAGATAAATCTTCGTATATTTTAGGTAAAAATAATAATAATAATAATAATACCACTGAAAAAACCTTTCCATGTCGCATTATCAATATAAATTATTTCTAATAAGACCTAATAGTGCATTATTTAATACACACGTATAAAACTAGTTTTCTAGAAAAGAGAATTTCTTTATAGTTTTTGCCATATGTATGTGATACTTAGTCTAAGACATCTATTTTTTTTTTAATTTTGTCGTGTGTGATATTTGAATCTAAGACATCCAAACTTATTGATCACCAATCCATTGGTATGTTTGAAACTACTACTTTTATAATTTCAATGGATTTGAAAGGAATGCATAATAACTTTTATATATATATATATATATATATATATATATATAGGGAGGGGCTCATGCGAGAACCACCCTTATTATGAGAACCATGAGAACCAATGTGAACACAACCTAAAATAGCTAAAAAAACCTAAAAAAACCTAACCCCCACCCCCCCCACCCAAAAACCTAAACCCCCCACCCCCCCCCCCCCCCACCCAAAAAAAAAAACCTAACCCCCCCCCCCCCCCCCAAGCTAAAAAAAACCTAAAAAAAACCTAACCCCACCCCCCCCCCCCCCCCAAAAAAAAAAAAACCTAAACTCCCCTCCCCCACCCCCCAAAAACCTAAACCCCCCCCCCCACCCCCCCCCCCCCCCCAAGCTAAAATGCTAAAAACTAAACCCCCAAAAAACCTAAAAAAATCAAAAAAAAATCTAAAAAAATCAAAAAAAAATCCAAAAAATTTTTGTTGATTTTTTTAATATTTTTTAGGTTAAAATCGCTACTTTTCGAAGCCAAAAAAAATTTTTTTTTTTTGTTCGAAAAGTAGCGATTTTAACCTAAAAATATTAAAAAAATCAAAAAAAAAAATTTTGTGTGATTTTTAGCTATTTTTAGGCATTTTTGGTGTGTTCACATTGGTTCTCGCGGTTCTCGCAATAAGAGGTGGTTCTCGCATGATCTTCTCCCTATATATATATATATATATATATATATAGGTTAAGTAGAAGGACAAAAGGGTAATTTCACCCCAATTTTTTTAACGGCAAACTTTTATTACTAACGAACCACTGAAGTATTATCGTGTCACCAACGGAACCACATGATCATATCCATCTCCACTAGGCATAATGCCTATACACCAATTCAAGAGAAAACCAAATAAATCTGGGAAAAAACCCTACTTGTAGGAACCGAACCCAGGATCTAATGGTCCATAAGCCTTATCCCACCCCTAAAATGTCACTAGGCTATAATGCCATAGACAAATTCACTCTGATTTTAAGACGCTAAACTACCTTAAGTAGCTTAAAATCATGGTAAAATTACATTTTCGTCTTTAAAAATTGTATTTTAAAATAGTATAGATTATTGCAATCAGAAGTCCTAATAGTTTATGTTCATCTAGTGGGTAACCAAACAAGTATTGAAATAAATGTAAAACTATTCAACTATCTCTTTCAAGTCTAATCTTATTTATCAAATTAAAACCACATCCAAACACCCCCAAACGAACATGAATCGAGTTAAAACAATGAATCCAGCTTGTAAATTAAACAAAAAGATCAGACTTGCCAACAAAAGATCCATCACAAATTCATGGGCATTTTGGACTGATTTCAACTTCAACTGAACCAAAGATAACACAGAAAGAAAAGTCAAATATGTTAATAAAAAGAAAATTATATGTACTTAAAGTTATGAAGTACTATTTATTACTAAAACTTAAACTATATAACACATAAAATATTAATAAAAATTAAAATACTTAAAAATTATAGACGTTATTTATGGTAACTTTGAATTCATATGTGTAAAATAATACATAATAATAACAGTAGTAGTTTATGTTACTAAAAATTATAAATCCATTCATTATATATATTTCGAAATACATTTTTCAATAAGGGTTGTGTTTCCTCGTAGGGCTCATAGGAAACAGATAAAGATTAAAAAAAAGTCAAATCCACATGACTCGTAATACATCAAAGTTTTTGTAGAAAAGTCACCCACTTACAATTTTCTTTCTATTTACACTTTATTTTAATAATGTTAAATCCACATGACTCGTGATACATCAAAGTTTTTTTTCTAGAAAAGTAAGAACATTCACATCCAATCCACTAAAAATATACATACATTCCACTAAAAAACAACTCCTATATCAATATATTTCCACTAAAAACAAATATTTTTTCTCTCTCCTTTTCAATATATATTACATTTTTCTCTCTCCTTCACTCACAACCACTTTATATATATTAAAAAATTATAATGGGTGAACAGTGTCCCCCCAAATATACAGATAAACAGTAATATTTTCTTTCTCCTCCACTCACAACCACTTTTTATACTCTTTACATTTTAAAAACCATACACTCACAATATGATGCCTTGGATGTGAATGCTCTAAGCCAATTACAAAGTTTTTAATGTTAAATCCACAAGACTCTTGCGTGATACGTCTCAGTTTTTTTAGAAGATAGTGGGAGACAGTTTCTTTAAATATTGATTTTAGAAGTGCGTGGGAGACAGTTTCTTTTTTCGGCTATACATATATTTTTAACGGCAAATTTTGGATAACTGACAGACCTTTAGAGTATCATTATGCCATCAGCGAAATCATCCGATCATATAATGCCACTAGCGGAATCACCTGATCATATCCATACGGACTACTGGAGTATCATTGTGCCATTAGCGAAACCACCTGAATATATCCATCTCCTAGGTAGTAATGCTTATAAACCAATTCAGCAGGAAACACAATAAATATGAAAATACCCCCTTTGAGAATCAAACTCAAGAGCTAATGGTTTGTAAACCTTATTCCTCCTCAAAGATTCCATTAGAATATACCGGCAAAGATTTTTTTTGGCTATATAAACTGAAAGCATTAAGCGTAAATCACATCAAAAAAGACCTACCTAATCATTTGTCTAATTACCCATGGCTTACATCCTCCTCCTCTTTCTCACACTCTTATCCACCATTCATGCAAGAGAGAGCCAATTTTTTGCCAAAGTCTCTAACAACAACAATCCGAAAGAAATACAACCCTTAAACACCAATCAAAATTACATCGACGAACTGCCACCCTCAGCCACCACCACCATTAACCTTAAAGAAACACAACCCTTAAACACCTATCAAGATTTCATCCGACAAACCCATGAGGATGATGGCTCTTTTGGCCACCAATCCGACCAGCTTCCACCCTCCACCACCACCACCAACAACAACCTCCCGGAGAACTACAATCCGGTAGCATACATTGTGAAAGAGAAAATTAGAAAGGAGGTGATCAACAACAACTCCCCAAAGCATGGTACAACTAACAATTCAAACCCTCAAACAAGGAGGCAAGAGAAAACCAACAATTCAAACCCTGAGGAGGAAGGGAAAAGTCAAACAACTAACAATTCAACGGACTTGGAGACTGGAAGAAAGCATAGGTATGAACTTAACATTCAAAATCTGAGTGTTAATACAAACATGAATGGCAACAAAGGATACAACACAGTTGGTTATTACGAGAAAAATGAGAATTCCTTGTACAATTCTGATGAACAAGGTCTGATGATGAGTTTCAAGAATGTGAGTTTTATGTTTCTGGGGGCTTTTGTCTTTATAGTTGGGATGAAAATATGGTATAGGTTTGAGTTTTGATACGATCGGTTTCATCATATGTATACGTATTTGAGTTTTTTAAGGTCGAATGTTAAATAATGTTAAATCGTTTTATGAGGTTAACTTGTTTGGTTCTGTTAATTTTTTATGGTGTTCATAGTGTATCTTGGGAGATATTAAAGTCAAGTCTTATATATGAATCTTTAGGTTAAACATAGGGAGGGCGAATCTCACATGTTTGAAAATGGAATGGCCTAAATGATAATTGTAGGGAGGGCGAATCCCAAATCCTTATCTAACCCTAAGATAATTGCTATAATAAAGTTTAAATGATTATTTTATGAATGACTTTTCAAGAAATCCGTTTTAGGATTCTTTGTGAGGAACGAATATAGTGAATGCTTTTTTATAGGAGACACATTGTTATCTTTGACCACTAACAATAAACGTCAACATCTATATTATTATAATATACATAACATTGTGTCGTTTTTTTATATTTTATTGTTATAATTTCTTTTAAATATATTCTGATTTTCACTAATAACTTTTAATACATAATGTTTTATAAAATTTCAAATATGCCGTTATGATATGCTTATTTTTCTCTACGTCTGGATATAAATTTGATTTAAATTCAAGTTGTGAATGGTAACGTACAAATGACTGAAACACAAATATCCATATCATAAAAGTTATTTTATGGTTTAATTTTTTATTAACAATTATGTGTTTACCTTTTTCGTTATTATAGCAGTATAATATAATGTTTCATAAATTTGGAATATACGGTACGATGTGCTTTTTTTTTCTATGAAGCGTTAACCCTTTTCGCTATTATAGCAATATAATATTATATTTTATAAATTTCAAATATATGTTACGACGTGCTTATTATACTTGTTAATATACGTTATGATGTACTCATTTTTATCTACGATTCAATAACATTATATTCAAACGGGTCAAATATAGTTCATTTTCTTGTTCTTTTCCGTGAAAACTATACTGATACCATCCGCACCATTTTTGACGATTGTCGTAAGTGTCAATCAAAAACCTAAGTAAACTACGTAGATAGCGTAAGTAGGGTATCGTATCGTATCCACGAGGAATACGTGGTTAGTGTTTAGCTAAATTATTTAATTAACTACTACTAATCTAGAATTGGGGGTTTTGATTGATTAGAAATAAACTAAAAAACTAACTACAAGAAAAGATATCAGATTTATAAAACGTAACTTCCTCCAAACTTCAGATTTTAGGTTTCACAAAACGCAATTTAATCAATTAATTGGCCATCACATGGACATAATGCTAAACAGTTGGTTAATTTAATATGGTAATCAAAAATAGGTATTTGTCATCAGATCTTTTATAATTCAATTAACCTTATTTACTAATGTTAAAACTTCCTATACCAAAATCACTTTGGACACTCGAAGAAAGGAAATTGATTTCAAAAAAAATTGTAAAGCAAAATTTCTTCTTTACAATGTCTTACTAAGAAAAGAATCTGAAAGAGTTTTTATGTGTAAAACCATTACTAAATTGTGAAAAACTCTTGTTATTATCCACGAAGCTAGGTAACACTAAGTAATGGACAATAAAACTGAATCATTTGTCTAAAAATACTATATAAATCCATTGTTTGTGAACATGAAAAGATTGACGAGGTTTATACTAGAATCAACATCATTGTTTCAAGTTTTAAAGCTATTTGTACTTAATTATACTTACGAAAATTATGTAAGAAAATCTTTAAGAGCTTTACATCCAAGTTGGAGAGTTGATGGAAACCTTAAAGTCCATGAAATCATTATGGAAAAACATGATGAATCTCTGAACTCAAGAAAGAAAAGAACTAGTTACTGCTCTTAAAGCCAAACATTCTAAATTCTCAAGTGAAGATGATGATGATTAATCCAAGAGTGGTGATGAAGGGACAAAGGGTGAGTATATCATGGCGGTGAAAGAATTTAAGAAATTCTACAAAGAGAATGAGAAAAGTTTGGAATTTTTTTCATAAATAGGGGATTTGAACAAGGAAAGAGTGTCTATAGGTGGGCTTGAAAAATGTTTTCACATCTAGGTAGTTCGTTGTTTTAAACAGCAAACTTCTACCAACATTCTGAAAAAGTTCTGAGAAATTCTGAAAAAGTTCTGCCATGTTTAAGTTCGTTGTTTGAAAGTGAAATACTTGAACAAGTTTGTTGTTTGATTTAGCAAACTTATAAAAGCTTGTTGTTTGATTTAAAGAACATAAATAAGTTCGTTGTTTCAATAAGAGAACTATGGAAGTTTGCCGTTTGATTTAGCAAAGTTAAACAGATTCGGTGTTTTATTTAGCAAACTTAAACAAGGTCGCTGTTTGAATTATATAACTTAAACAAGTTTGTTGTTTCTGTTTGAAGTTAGTTGTTTATACAGGTTAATACCCTGAAGATTAAGAAGGTTCTTAATAATCTATTTAATTGTGGAGAGTGAGTCTTTGCGTCATCTTATGATTAATTTATGTTTGGTGGGATGTTTATCCTTCCAAAAAAGACTTGTGACGATGCATGTTGGTATCATGTTAAAGTTTTTATATATTAAAAAGGGTTATTTGTGTAAATAAACAAGTACAAAATCATCAAGTATGACTGTATGAATATAAAATAATTATATGACATATACGTTATGTGTATCAAGTAATTTATTTTTATGTACGAAACTTCTTACAAAAATTAAAATGATTTAAAATTTACTGATAGTTGTACAAATGAACAAACTACAATTATAAAGCACAGTTAAAATAAATAAGATGGTATATATATGAAAATCCACATACATTACATAACTTTTGAAACACAAAACAAAGCATTTTTCATTATTTATATAAAAATTACTATACCCCTTCTAGTTTGTTAATCTTTCAACTAACCAGTTTATCTTCTGATGGTATTTGACTATGGAATTTTCATTCACTTTGACTATATGAGGCGTCATCAGCTAATATATATTTTTTAGAACGATAATATACACGATGTCCAGTTCTAAATAATCTAAATCCACAATTTTAATACTCACCACTTGGTTGAAATGAATTCAGTAATGCCATTAGGCAAAGACCTCGTGGTAGTGTAATGAGTAATTATAATTAGGAACCAAAATTTTAGCATACAAATAAAAAAGTTTTGTTTTCGTATGTAGATAACTAGGTTATAACCTGAAAATTTTCCGGGTAGGAAAATTTAATTTACAACAAATAAAAGTATAAAAATAACATTTTTAACATCTAAAGTATCATCTTTCCCTTTTCTCCACCATAAATTTTTAATTCGGTTTCTTAAACTTTTTCTTGTTGTAAAGAGCCATAAAAAACATACGAATAAAAACATACGAAAGCAATTAATCATGTATATTTTTTATTATAACGGCTTATTTTTTAAAAATTTGTATACACGTGTATAGACAATACCTCATTGTCACTCTACACTCTAAATCAAACTGTTGACACCATTGAGCCACCGCATCCCAAATTACCTGAGCAAAACCACACGACACAAATATATGGTATGTTGCCTCCTCAAATTCTCCACAAAAAAACTGCAGTTTCATGAGCCAATGTTGATGCCCCTTTTGTCCAAAGCAACCTTCGTGGGTAACCGGTCCCTAGATGCTCTCCAAACCAAAAAAATAGTCACTTTGATTGGCGCCCCGTTGTTCCACTTGAACTTCTAACCCGTGTCGACCTGACTTGGAACCTGCATTTTTTGCACGAACATTACATACCGAAAATACACGTGAATCATCTAATACTAAATTTAAGAATAATGGCTATTTTACCTTGGATCCATAGTAACCATAGATATATATCATCAAGGGTTTGATAAGTTAAGGTCCCACCAGTTCAAAGCTCAACCCTTCATAAGTTGTTTTCTCTCTCTTTTTATTTAACGAGACGGAACCATTTTAGTTAATGCCACAAAAACTTACAAAACCCTATTGCATCAAATCCCTCTAGACTTGATTTTGTACAGTTTTACACTTTAGGCGACTTCCAATCCGCTTGACCCCGCTCCACTCATCCGACTAGTTTACCTGAATGTTTTCCTTAAAGTGAGGGTATACGGAATAAACGGGAGCATTATTATCACCTTCAAATGTGTATTCCTTTGTACCAGTTGCTACATCCCAAACCTATAGTCACAAGACACTAAGGTGTTGTTTGTTTTTGCAGACATAAACTGTCTGCAAGCTGATTTCATCTGTTCTCATGTCTGCAACTGAAGATGTGGTCTGAAGCTCTGCAAGCTGAAAATATAAGACTGTTTGTTTTTATAAATTGATAATGTCTGCACAAACTCCCCTCATCCCATTCATTTTAAACCCTAGAAAAAAAACAGCCTCTTTTCCTCTTCTCCCTCAATTGCATCGTGATCATCAATCCCCACTCACTTCTTCTTCTTCTTCATAATATTTCACAAACCCTAATAATAACCTCTGCTGATGATGAATCGATGATGTTGATGATGAATCGACGATGATGTTGGTTTGTTCCCCTTTTTCTCTCATAACCAACAACATCAGCCGTAGGTCACCACCGTCACCACAACGTCCATAGTCATTTCTCTCATCTGAACAACCAACATCAAGCCGTAGAAAACTCAGATCTGTAAGGATCTTTGAAGAAAATGAGATGGAGTTGAAAAGTTACCGGAGAAGGAGTCCGTCTGCCATCATCATCGTCACAGCACCGTCTCCGGCGGTGACCAGAACCGCTGCCGCCATCGCCCTTCTCGGTCTCTTTCTTCATCTCTCTGTCCTCCGATTTCATTCTCTTGTTGATCCTCCTTTCTCATCATGGTTTTCGGAGAGGGAGCCGCAGCTGGGACCCACCGTCGTCGCCGGCTCCACCGTGTCTGGCTGGAGTCCGGCCGTTCATCTTCATCAGAGAGGGGGAAGATGAGGGAGGGAACTCATGGTCGACTGATGAAAGTGAAAGAGATTTGTGTTAGGGTTTTTGTTCTTGTTCTTGTGAAGATGTTTTAAGCAATGATCCAAAGCTTCTTTTTTAAGATAAAAAAAGTTAACTTCAGATCTGTTTAAAGAAAAAAAACAAACAGTCTTCAAGGCCTTATGTCTGCCTGCCTGCAGACATAGGCTCTTTGCAAACGTTTTAAGCAAAAACAAACAGCACCTAACACACCAAAAGATAAGTACATAAATGTATTATTGCATTATGTTCGACCATAAATATATTCTAAACAAATCTTGATTGTCTTTTCATCTCCATAGGTTATCACACAAAGTTTCTTATTCGATATAATGGTTTTAGAACATTATCTAACCTCAATCATTATATACTACCATCATAACAAAAGTAAGAAAAATAACATTTATATATTAAACCTGAGTATGAGATTTGAATTATTAATACCATATAACTTGTGCAAAATGGTTATTTAGATTCAGGGGCGTCTCTTTGAATTCATATACCATGTTCCAGATCGAAAAAATCTCGAAAAAATGTGCCCTTCCGTAATGTTTTATTATTATTATTATTATTATTATTATTATTATTATTATTATTTTAAATCAAATGTGTATTGGGCTCACAAAATCAAATGGATATTGGGCTAACTTCTAAACCATAAAACGTTTGCCATGATCCCAATGTACTATTATAAACTTTATTGGTTGATAATTCAAAGTATCCAGCATTAATTTCATCGTATAATTATATAGTTATAATTATATAGTTTTTTGCTTTTTGCAATACCATATAAATGAACTAACATTTGATGCAAGCATCACAAGGACCATATTTTGAATCTCGCGAAATTCTTTTCCAGCGCGTGACAAAACTGCATTTCCCGTCAGTACCTTGGCATATTCAAAATAAACCAAGATTAGAAATTCTAATCCTTCCATTATAGCTAAAATGAAAATCATAAAATCCCAATTGACAGATGATCTTTTTAACACATACCAAGTAAAATTTACTCCACTCGCAGCAGTCTCGAATCAACACTTTGGCTTTATCAAGGTTGTTAGTTAAAGAGCAAAGATAATCGAGCCCAGACGAGCATCGAGGCTTTGCAGCTTCTATCTCCGGGATTATTTGACTAACCCGGTCCACCAATTTAATTAACTGTGTGCACATAACACTATGCACCTGATCTCACAAATATACCATAAAACATATGAGCTCTGTGCCCCATAATATAAACAGTATGTTACAAAACTAAGAACAATTAGCAGCAAATCAGTACCTTGATGTCATATGGTGCTGGTAACCTATCCACAACTTCAGTAACATTAGTCCCCATTAGTAAAAAAGAGCAATTCTAATTCTGCACAAAGATTGAAAAACAAACTTTTGTTACCAAAATTTCTCTTTTTTTTGTAAAAATGATAGCTTTTTTTTTTTTTGTGAAGATAACATAAAAAATATTACCATTGGCACTCTTTTATAATATGAAGACACAGAGTTCATAAAATTAGGTAATAAAGAAGATTAAACATACCTATTGATTGTGATGAACACAGGGACTCTGCTTAGCTGAAAACACCCAAATAACCAGAAATTCCTCTTTGTTGAAGTTCATAAAAACCTAATTCAGAATTGTACCCAAAATGTTAAATGTTCAATCTTTTAGAAACCCATCTTCTGAAAAGAGGAAATCAATCTTCTTTTTATAAAAAATAAAGATAAAACAAAAAAAAAAACCTGAAATTAGATTTTATACTTATGAAAATATGACCCCTAATCAACTGCCTCGACTCTCAAACATATATTCACATTAATCTCTTTTAGTCTTTTTCAATATATTTATCGTAAAAGTAAAGAAAACAACACAACTGGATTTGTACTTTTTACCAATTAAGTTAAAGTTGCAACAACAAAGAAAGTGGACCAAAAGAACGAACAATTTTAAGAAAAACTAAACCCTAAACACTATAATTTAAACTTACTGATGAAGAGCATAAACAAAGCCGAAGTGAAAGCAATGCAAACCAAGTGGAAACCACAGTGGCGATAACCTAAATAGTACGATTTCTTTTCTTAGAAAGTAATTTAAATTACAAAAAAAGTTGGAGAAAGAAATTAGTTATAAAAAGATACTAATGCTTACTTGGGTAGCCCTAAGTGCTAATGTAGCAGCATCACTATTAGAAATTCCTGTCCATTACAAAAAATAGTAACAAAGTTTTCTTTATAACCTGTGTACAAAAACATCAAGAAAAAGACAAATATCGGTTATGTATACAAATTAGGAATTATACATGTTCTTCCTTTTCAATTTTATCCGCAGCCATCACTGATGCAAGTTAAAATTATAGTTTTTTGACATGCTACTTTACCTAAAGCCATCAGAGAGCATACATGAAAAGATTATACATCATACCCACAATAGTATTCAAGCATTTAGTTAAGACACGAAAATCATGATGTCCTTGTATAGGGTAATACGAAAGCAAATTGTGTGCAAGTGCAATCATCAAAAACCTATACAGAACAATATGCACTCCCACCCACAAACGCATCAAGTTATCAATTCAATGTTTTGTTGATAAAACTGATGGCATTTGGTATTTAAGTAAGTACAAACTTTGACCGCTAAAAAGCACAGCCTAAAAGAAAGCTAAATGCTATCAGTTGCTTAGAGTTGAAATCACAGGGAGGCTTAATGGGTAACAAAATATAACCCGAATCGACCCGTTAAACCATACACGGGTCGAAATAACTAATGCTTACAGAGCTTTCAGGTGATTTTCTCGTTCCTAGAGATTTGCAAGTTATGACGGAATTGATTATACTTTCGTACCATAGAATGCAACCTATGCAACACCATAACGTTAGTTTTAGAAAAAAAAAAAAAAAAGTAAACGAATAGTAAAATTTGGGTGGACAATTATTTTATTATATTTTGACCTCTTATTTCCCATTTTGTTTACTTCTACCGTTCCACGCAAGTTTTTAAATGTGACAAAGTTAGCAATCATTAATCAATAATGTTAGTATATTATACATCAATGCATTTTCCAATGATATAATAGTTCATCTTTTAATAAGTAAAATGTAAAATCCAAATAATATATAAAGCAAACTTATAGTATGTGATTAAGCCAATGAAACACTGCAACAGGTTGATTTATAGCTGGATACCTGAAATTGCCATGCACACAAACATATCCGCCACCGTAAAATCCGCTTCAGGCAACATCCACTTCAGCCAGTTCACTTTGGGGGCCGGTTCCAAACCGTAAACCGAATCGTGAAAACCAGTTTTTCGAACCATAAACTAAACTGGTTCATTCCTAAACAATGTGTATACTAATAGGCATTTCGCAAAGAGTGTTAGTACAAGTGCACAATACATTTCAATTGGTATAACCAGCAACCAAAAATCACATTTTGGCTCAATGCAAACACATTTAGCTTTCTTATTAAAAAACTATGCTACCTGTAATGTAGCCCTTAATACCAACTGTGCTTGCACTGCTGTTTTGTGTACAGGATAAAAACATATATAAGCAACCTAGTTATTCATAATGATAGGATATTTGACCGTAAAGATAATTTATCAGCAATTAGATAAATAACTCACTGCAACATTGCCACCTAAGCTCTAGCTGCACCTGGAGTTTCTGCACACAGAAAATATTCTTTTTTCTGTGGTGTTGCAATATCTAATAAATCAAGTTAGGGGCATACATTCCACGGTTCCCCCATATTATTTTAAAAAGTAAATGAAATATGTAAGTAAATGCAAAAAATAACTGTGGATACAAATAATATAGCTATCATACTTCGGCAGTCCACTCGAAAAAAAATACGTATAATTTGATCAGATATCATCAAATATCCGACACGTTAAAGTGATGATCAGTGATCTTACTGAAATTTAAAGGGCGATGTCATGATTGTGCTATTTGAATCAAACACAATCGTTCCTTTGATATTCGGGTCATTTCTCCTGATTCTGCAGAGGCTTATATGTCACACCCCGAATTCCACGTGTCACCGGGGGGCCCGGTGGGGAGTATCGTGACGTAGTTGATATCATCATAGTCAAACAACACAATATATAAATGCACAGCGGAAGCAAAAGATGAATATATTACAATCCGAATGAAAAGTAATATCCAAGTATTACAACGGAAAGTAAAGGATCCACAGGCGGATCTTAAAGCATAAATATTGTTCAACAGACTTTAGACGCCTAGAACTTGCAAGGTTCCTTATTAACGTCCTGAGCAACTTCCAGCCTATTACGTACTTGTACCTGTCACTTAGACTTTTGAAAATACGTCAGTTTTCACTGGTAAATACACTCAACCGACTCATTTGAAAATGTCTATGAAAATAGGTTTAGGTGCTCAAGGCACGAAGATGTTTTGACACTTTGATTAAAATGCACAAGGCAAAATTAATCTTTTATACTTGGGACAAACTATATTTCATGTTATCAGTTTTACATAACTTGCTCTACATACGGGGCCCGGTTCTATGCCGGTTCATGATTAACCGACACACCACTATTCCCTTATTGGGAATCCCTTATTGGGTATAATTAATTAATAAACATATGGCATCTGACAGGTGTATGCCTACACCCCGTGCTTAGGTCGTGGCCATTGCATTTAATGAGTCAAGGATATCCAGGACACGGTCGCATTAATCCCCAATGTTTCAGTCAAGCAATACGAATTAAAATCGGTTAATTATACGGTTCAAACGCACGATTAGGCGAAGACCGGAATAGAATGTGATTTAGACCCAACAAGTTCGAAGACTTGCTTAATATGGGTATTTCATACACATTCTGGATTTTGAGATAAAACCGATAAGGTTTGACCCGTTTCGGCTAATTTATGCAAACTAGTTACATAACCGAACCGAACGCGTAATAAGCGTAACGGGTATTCATAAGAGCCATATACAGGTTTCCTAAGTTAATATGCTTCAAATATGTTGTGACATCAGTAAGATGTCTTTTATTATGCCCGAAACGAATTTAAACACAAACTATGCCTCGTAGGGGTAGTTTGGTCATTTTCAAGGTTATAAAAGAGTCTAAGTATTAGCCTGAGTTACAGGTCTGATATAATCAGCAAAAATACTTAGTTTGATAAGTTACAACAGTAGGGTAAAGTATATATGTGAGATTTATCAATTATAACCAAACCATGCACCGTAGGGGCATTTTGGTAATTTCACATAAGCCGTAAAGCTCAAAACTGAAGTCTGAGTTAAACAACTTTTGCTTACTGTTAAAATATTATAATTTGCCCAAAATATCAGTAGGTATCAACCCTTGTATGTTTAAAATAGTTCTAGTACATACTATGCGTTAAAAACGCTTAAAAAGGTGATTAAAAGCCATTTTCGGGTTCTATACATAAAGCTGATATTTTTTTATTATTCCAGAAGGCTTAAAATAATTTATTTATCATATGAAATCAGTAGCAAAAGGTTTGGAGTCAATTAGATATGTAAAACTCATTTTATAGCCCGAAAGGGCAAAACCGACAATTACTGGATTAAGCCTACGACTATAAGTTATGCTAAGCCTAAAATTAATTAAAAATCTTTAAAAATCCCAAAATAATATATTACATCAGTGGGTAATAAGTTTGGTATCAAAAAGTAGGCTTAGATAGGCCATACGCTAATTATGTCGTTTAATTAACATAAAGCTTTCAATTTACGCTAATGAGCATAACTCTCAAACTACACCTCAAACTGATGTCAAACTTTGGGTGCAAGTTTATATATCAGTAACCAAGGTTTCTACTCTTGTACATTTTCAAAAATCACGTTTTAAGGTGAAAAGGGCATAATGGTCAACATATGGGCAATTAACGGAATCATGCGTATTAATTGGTTAACTAATGAACCATGGTGTATAATCACAGAGGGTTATACTAGCATGTAACCTGGTCAAAATAGAGCTCTAAGGTATTTCTAAATCATACCAAAACGGGTCAGAACTGAAGTCAAAGCAAAAGTCAAAGCTTTGCGACTTTCGGTTCCGAACCGGGTCTCTACTGAAAATTGTCGGGCTGAACATGTTTAGACATGTTCTTACACTAATTACTAAGTTATATTAATGATCAAATAGGTTGTATATGTTCTACATTGCTAATCATGCATAAATTAGAAAAATAAGTATCCTGTTGACTTTTTAATAACAAGTTTGACCCGACATTTGACCTAGTTAGAGTGGGAATCAGGGGGAACCCTTCTAAGGGTTTATTACCCACATAATTACCAACTTATAACTACTTTCAATTCGACAAATCACTGGACCATTACTGATTAATCTTGAAGTCAACCGTTAATTACGACGGTTTGAATTTTAAGCTAAAACTAAGCAAAAACTTAACTAAGGAAGGTTAAGCAAACTTACCAAGGTCCTAAGCACGATTAGTGATCACTTGAGAGAAGTCTTGAGCTCCAGAAATGATCAGGAATGCAAGAGAAAGGTGTGAAGAACTTGTTGCAACTTAGTGGCCTTTTATAGTGCTCATAAGCTCTTAGATCATTGACAACAAGTGCTATCAAGGGCCATGGATCATCAACAGATGTCCCTAAGGGTCTAGGAGTCACTTAGGGGTCGCCCATGAAGTGAAAATATCTGTTTTGGGTCGGTTATGTTGGTGCACTGAATGTCTGCTGACTACGTCTTATTGAGTCTTATGTCTAGATAGGTTAAATGAGTGCACAATAGTGGTGAAATTAGGGATTAATCATGTTTTATAGTGCCTGTCCGTTTGAAATGGTCCTGACCATTTCAATATGTCATGACCGTTTGAAGTGCATGACCGTTTGAACATGTCATGACCGTTTGAACATGTCATGACCGTTTGAACATGTCATGACCGTTTGAACATGGCCTGACCGTTTGAAACAGCTGTCCGTTTGAAGCAGCTGTGACATCTTCAAACGGTCAGGAGGCTTTGCCTATAAATATGTGTTGTGTATGCTCATTTCAAACGGTCATGTATCTGTGTGTGAGTGAAGGTGCTGCCGGATTTTTGTCAGAATATATTGTAAAAGCTCACAATCAGTAATAGAAAGAAAATTAAAAGGATACAAGCTGTTTTTGACTTCGTTTACGTTGATTCCGCCCTCGTATTTGAAGATGAACTGCCTTAACTGAGTTTAGGGTCACCGAACACTATCCAACAAGTGGTATCAGAGCTCAGGACAAGGAGTTCATACCAATTTCAGCTTGATTCTACCGGATTTTCTATCTTCTACTCACTTTCTCTCATATTTTTCTGATTCGGACATATTTCACGGATAAAATGGTCTAAAACGTTCACATAACAGGCGAAACACATAGATAACGAATCCTTGAAAGTTTTGTACCATAATTCGACTTAAAACTGGTCGAAATCATCTTGACCGTTTGAAATTGTTCGTAATATGATGACATCATCCGTTTGAAACTGACGTGACCGTTTGAAACTGACCCTGTCCGTTTGAAACTGACGTGACCGTTTGAAAATGACCCTGTCCGTTTGAAACTGACGTGACCGTTTGAAAATGACCCTGTCCGTTTGAAACTGACGTGACCGTTTGAAAGTGGTTTAGTTTGAAACTCGATTATTGTTGTCTCAAACGAAATAACTCATTTCGTTTGAGAAAGACCATTTCGTTTGAAAGACTATACTGTTTGTAATATTCCATTTCAACAGATTCCGCTTGAATCTGTCATTTTACAAAATCAAGAATTTTCTAAGTTTTTGTTAACTATTTCAGGTACAAGATGGATGATTTCAATCCGTTTTATGACGACTTTGCGTTTGCTGGAGATGGTGGAAATGATACATCTTCGAGTAACACCAATGACAACACGCAGAATCCAAAGAAAAAGTTAACGGAAGCTTGGGAATCGGAAAGTGCCTTCGGAACATTCAATAAACCTCCAAAGCTAATGGCTATCGAGGAATATAGTCGGTGGTCAAGAAAGTTTGAAGATTGGTTAATGGCATTCGCATTTCCCAGCTGGAAGAGTCTGAAAAACGGTTATGTCAATGGAAACAAAAATGGTGAAACTCTAACATCAGCTGAGGAGATCGAGTCGTTTGTAGCTGAACAAAAGTGTGTGGCTTTGTTGTTTCAGTCCGTCCGGGAGGACATAATCTCGTTGATCGATTATTCAAATGCAAAAGATCTCTGGAAGAAGCTAGAAACAAAATGTTTAGGAAGTTCAGAAATTGTGAAAAACAAAAGAAAACTTCTTAGAAAAGAGTTTGATTTGTTTGGCTGTTTAAAGAACGAGTTAGTTTGTAAAATGATAGAAAGGTTTGGTCATCTGAAGCTGGAATTAGCAAGACATGATATCAGATATTCTGAAGATGAGCTTATCGACAAATTGTTCGATTCGTTTCCTGACGAGATGGATTGGAGATATTATGCACTGATGTTGAAGAATACCATCAAGGCACCAGAAAAGTTGACATTAGATTTGTTGATTGAGAAACTCGAGAGTCACGAGTTGGAACTAAAGAAGACATTCAAAGTCAATCACTCATATTACCATCAGAATTTGGATTTGTATTATCCAAAGAGCATGATGCCAAAAGCAACTTCTCCCAAGACTGCGTTTTCTGCTGAAAATGTGTCCACAACTAGCAAAGAAAGTCAAAGCAGTCAACGTAGTGGAAATCACAGTGGTTATCACAGTGGATCTTCATCATCTGCAAGTCATTCTGATGCAAAGAATCGTTTTCAATGCAACATCGCAATAGACTTAAAGAATGCTCAGAATTTTGACGAGGAGTCTGCTAAACAACATATGATTTTCCTAGCATCTGTGTTGGAATCTTATGAAGGGTTAGTAGCAGGGAAGATAGGCAACACCAATCTGACGAAAGAAGATTATGATCAGATTGATCTGGAGGAAATGGAGCTGATCGACATTCGTTGGTGTATGGCCAGTGCTGTTCGTCGAGCACAGCGTTTCATGGAAATTACCGGCAGAAAAACAATTGGTGGTTCATCTACCAAGCTGGGATTTGATAAGTCCAAGGTGACATGCTTCAAGTGTAAGCAGAAATGTCTCTTCAAACGAGAATGCAGAAACGCATATGCTGATGAGTCGGAGAACCCTTTCAGAGAGGATTACTACAAGAACGCAATTTATCACCAGAATAAATCTGAGCCGCCTAGATTGAAGCAGGTTGAAGACAACAAAGAGAAATCTAGAGCTCTTGCGGTGATTTATGATGATGAAGGGTATGATTGGAGTCAAGATGTTCTACCTGAGGAAGATGCGGTTGGTTACGCTTTCATGGCAAAGAATGAACCTGTTCCGTGGAAAGACAACAGAACTGAAGAGCAGAAGTATAAATACAGGAAAATGCTGGCTGAAAACAGGATAATTAGAATATCCGGTATCTATTTGGAAGCTAGGAGAGCAAATAGATGGGATCCGGACAGAGAGTGTTATCTTGATGAATATGGAAATATTGCAGTCGATGACAAAACTCTTGATCTGGAAGCCATAATCAAGGAGTTCAAAGATGAGGATGATTGTTGGCAGAATAAATGGTGGGGAACTGGAGAAGAGAAAGAGAAAGAAGAGAAAGAGAAAAGAGAGAAAGAAGAGAAAGAGAAGAAGGAGAAAGAAGAGATAGAGAAGTCAAAGAAAGTTGACACTGGGGTTATTGACACAACGCAGGAGTTAACTGCTGAAAACCTCGGAAAAATGGCTGACAAAGTGCGGGCTGCTAAGGCACTTGAGGTAGACTCTAACTCCGTGTCTGAGTCAAAAAGCCAGGTCAGTTCAAACTTGTCAACAAATGTGTCAGGTAAGAAAATTAATGGAAATGTTGATTGCAAAAATTGCATCAAAGAGTGCAAATTTTGTAATACAGTCACGTATCTCAACGGTAAGAAAGTTGAAGATCTGACAGCAAAAGTCAGAAGTGTTGAGAATCAAATTCTTGATCGTGACAAAAGAGTTAAAGCTTCAACTGAATGGATAAAAGAATTAACTAACCAAATTGAAAATGATAAAATTGATCATGAAAGAGTTAAAAAGGAAAATGAAAAGTTAATTCTTGAAAACCGTCAAATTTCTGAGAAGTTTGAAAAACTCAAAAGCACAATGAAAGATAATGATGATCGAAATGGTAAAACTTATAAAGAAAACGTTCAACTAAAAGCAGTGCTTAGAGTAAAAGAAGAATCAATCAACCAACAACTGGATGAAATCGCTAAACTGAAACTTAAATTTCAAGAGGCTGAAATTGAAAACGAGCGAATACAGTTGAAGCTTAACAGTTACAGCTCTGCAAGCTTTGTTTTGCAACACATTATTCCCAAACCCATCGGGAAAGACAAAGCAGGCGAAGATGTGTACTCTGATGGAACTGGGGTGGGTTTTCATCAAGTTCCACCACCTGTTCTTGATAACTACACGAAAAAGCAATCAGGGTTGGTTGAAATTGAAGAAGAAAGTGAAATGAATCTTCCAGATTCAATTGATGTCACGTTCACATCTTCCAATGACGATAGTGTCCAAAATGATATTGTAAAAAGGTGTTGTTGAAAATGTGCTAAAAATGGATAGTGACACTACTGAGGAAGATGGGTGTTTCTTGGACAACTACATTCCAAAACAAAAGTCCAAGAACAACTTAAATGAAGAATCAAATCTTGTCATGTACAAGATGTTGGGTTCAGATAAGTTGTTTTTGGATTCTGAGTTTCCGATTGAGAATGTTAATGTGAACAAATTGACAAATGTTTTCAAGTTGGTCGAAGTTGAGTTGTCAGAAGTGAACAATCTGAGTCAAACAAAGAGAAAAATGAGTTTTGAGAAAGATAAATCATACTACAAGAAATCTGTTAATCCATCACGTTTTTATAATAACAATCGAAATAACTGGTTGGGTGGTTATCAGGGTGGTAGGAATTATCAGAAAAGAAATGTTCCAAACAAGAGGTTTGTTGAAAAGAAAACGTTTGTGAACAGTTCGAGTTCACTTGCTGATGAAGAGAAAGAGATTTTTTCAAAATCGAATGAAGAGTTCTTTGAGAAAAGAGCTTCACAGTCTCAGTCTGAAGGCACAAGTCGAGTTGTTGATACTCGAACATGTTTCAGATGTAATCAAGTTGGTCACATTGCACGAAAGTGTACCAATGTGAAGCCTAAGACTGAAACTGTGAAGATTCAAAAGAAGAAAGTTGACGAAAAGGGTAAAGCACCAATGGTTGTTGAGAAAAAGAGTGTGAAAAATGACAACACCAAAGTGAAAAATGAACCCGTAAAGAAAGTGGTAACTAAAAATGACAAATTTTACAAGCGGGTTGCATTATCTCAACAAGTTTGGAAACCAAAAAGTGAGAAAAAGATTTCACCTTCTGAGGATTCAATTCAAATTGATTATGATGCAAATTTTCCACCTTTGAAGGCTGAAAACTTCAAAATTCAAATTGCGAGAGTCAAGGTTACACCGAAGGCAGATGAGGCCTGGGTGGACTCCATGTTCGACTAAACAGTTTGAATTGCCGGAGCTTCCTTGATCGCGAAACATGAATCGGCATCTTTATTAAAGTTTAAGTCAAAGTTTGTTATGTGCAGGATCTTCCGAGAGCTATTTCAAGATGGATTATGGATAGTGGAGCGTCTCGACATATGACAGGAAAGACTGCATTATTCTATGACGTTAGAAATATTAATGGTGGTTATGTGGGATTTGCTGGTCACGAAGGTGGTAGAATTATTGGTGAAGGAACGTTATCCAATGGGATTGTTACGTTTGAAAGAGTTAACTACTTTACTGAGCTGGAGAACAATCTGCTGAGTATCTCGCAGATTTGTGACAATATGTATACCACTCACTTCACAGACAAAGAATGTTTGATCTTGAAACCAGGATTTGTTATCCCTGAAGAATGGATTATCATGCGGGCACCTAGAGTGAATGATTTATATGTGTTGGACATGAGTGTAGCAACTACAACAACAGGCCAAGCACATTGTTTTGTTTCTAGAGCAACTGAGAAAGAATCAAAGTTGTGGCACCGCAAGATGGGGCATATTCACCTAAGGAAGATGAATCACTTGGTGCACAATGATATGGTTCTTGGAGTTCATGTCAAAGGTTTTCATCTGGAAGGGGAGTGCATTAGTTGTGTTAAAGGAAAGCAGAAGAAAAAGTCACACCCTACAAAGCAAGTCAATTCAGTTTCGAGACCTCTGGAAAGACTTCACATGGATTTGTTTGGTCATGTGAATGTCAAAAGTATTACAGGAGATTACTACTGTTTGGTCGTTACTGATGATTATTCCAGATTTTCGTGGGTTTCTTTCTTGAAGACGAAAGACGAAATGTTTGATAGTTTGATGGCGTTGTTCAAGAAAATTGAGAATCTGTACCAAAGGCGTATCAAAAGAATTCTTAGTGACAATGGTACTGAATTCAAGAACAGTAAGATGGAAGAATTTTGTGATGAAAGAGGTATATTGCATGAGTTTAGTGCTCCGTACACTCCGCAACAGAATGGAGTAGCAGAACGCAAAAACCGGACACTAATCGAGACAGCTAGAACTATGCTCGCAGATTCAAAGTTACCGATAAATTTTTGGGCTGAAGCTGTTTCCGCCGCATGCTATACGCTTAACAGGGTTCTCACTGTCAAGAAGTTCAACAAAACATGCTTTGAGCTAATCAATAACCGCAAACCGAATTCGAAGTATCTAGAACCATTCGGGTCACCCTGTACTGTTATAGAGCCTAATGGCAAGTTTGGTCTGAAGTGCATTGAGGGAATATTTGTTGGTTATGCAAATCCGATGCGACGTGTCTTCGTTCCAAGTGAGAAGCGGATTATTGAAGCTAGAAATGTTGAATGTCAAGGTTATACTATGCCGCCGCAGAATCTTGGAGATTCATGGCGTTATCATTATGACAAACTGTGGGATTCATTTGACATGAGAGAAGAATCAGAGGATGATGAAGATTTCTTTGATGAGCTGGATATTTTGCGAGAGTATGAGTCGCAGCAAAGGTTCCCAGCTGAGTATTCAAGACGACCACGGGAAACTTCAAATGATGATGAAGCGGGTCCTAGCAATGCTGGTGAACATGATGATGTCCAACAAAATGAGGTTGCTCACGATAATCAGTCGGCACAGAATGATAATCAACAATCTGAGAACATGCCAGTCTTTGATCATGGTGATTCAGATTCTGAGGGGGAGCAAATTCAGATCTCAAGTAAAACAAACCCAGTCAGTGAACAAGGTGCAAATCAGAATGTTACTAATCTGGAAGGTGATGTAGATGTTTCAAGTGAAGTAATGCCACGAACTCTTTCATATCATCCAGAGGAATTGATCATTGGAGAACTGTAGACAGGCGTTCGCACTCGAAGACAGATTGATAAAGGGCTTACATGTTTTTATACAACAGTTGATCCTTTGCAAACTGAATTCTCATTGAGTTGTTTTATCTCGCAGGTTGAACCAAGAACTTACAAAGAGGCGCTTACTGAAGATTCTTGGGTCAATGCAATGCAGGAGGAATTGAGTCAATTCGAGAAATTAGGAGTGTGGAAGTTAGTGGATTTACCTGATGGCCAGAGGAAGATTAATACCAAGTGGGTGTTCAAGTGTAAGAGAGACGATAGAGGAGTTGTGGTTCGTAACAAAGCTCGACTCGTTGTCCAGGGTTTCTGTTAGCAAGAGGGTATAGATTTCACTGAAGTGTATGCTCCAGTTGCTCGACTAGAAGCGATCAGAATCTTCCTAGCATTTGCATCTTGGAAAAACTTCAAAGTATATCAGTTAGATGTAAAATCGGCTTTTCTCTACGGGAAGGTAAAAGAGGAGGTTTATGTCGGTCAGCCACCGGGCTTTACCGATCCACACCACAAAGACAAGGTCTACTTGCTAGACAAAGCGTTGTATGGTTTACACCAAGCCCCGAGAGCTTGGTACGAGACATTGTCTCAACATCTGCTAGCCAACAGCTTTATTCATGGAAAAGTGGATGCCACTCTCTTCACCAAAGAGGTCGAAGGACATCTTCTGATTGTTCAGATTTATGTGGATGATATTATATTTGGGTGAACAAATGAGGATCTATGCAAAGATTTTGAACGAGTCATGAAGCAGAAATTCGAAATGTCATCGATGGGTGAGATGAAATTCTTTTTGGGACTGCAGGTTGATCAACTACCCAAAGGAATTTTTATACATCAAACGAAGTACGTTCATGATATCTTGGAGAAATTCGGGATGTCAGGTTCTACTCCAGCAGCCACCCCATTAGCAACGAATCATGGGATAAACCCTGATCTCACCGGAGAGAAGGTAGATGAAACGATGTATCATTCCATGATCGGTTCGCTGATGTATTTGACAGCTTCAAGACCCGATATCATGTACCCAACCTGCCTCGCAGCAAGATTTCAATCTAACCCGAGAGCTTCGCATATGGTGATTGTGAAAAGGATATTACGCTACCTGAAAGGAACTCCATCTTTGGGGTTGTGGTATCCAAGAGAAGGCGATTTCACGCTCGAAGGGTATTCCGATTCCGATTTCGGATGCTGCAAAATTAATGCTAAATCAACAACAGCAGGGTGCCAGTTCTTTGGATCACGATTGGTCACCTGGCAATGCAAAAAGCAAACCTCTGTGGCTTTATCCACATGTGAAGCGGAGTATGTATCTGCTAGTAGTTACTGCTCTCAGATCTTGTGGATCCAGCAACAGATGCGCGACTACGGTTTGCAATTTCTAAACACCCCTATCTTTGTTGATAATGAGGCAGCGATTAACATTACTAAAAATACTGTTCATCACGCTAAAACCAAACATATTGAGATTCGCCATCACTTCATTCGAGATTGTTTCGAGAAGAAGTTGATACGAATTGAGAAAATCCACACTGACGATCAAAAAGCTGATTTACATACCAAAGCATTTGACAAAACACGTTTTCAGTATTTGCTAAAATTGAACGGTATGAAGCTTTTATCGGTGTTGGAGGAGATTATTGGCATTGATGAAGGAGACATTGTAGATGATGTTGAGAAGCAATCTGCAATGGTTTTTCGATTTTTTACCTGTTTTGGTATTTAGGGGGAGGTATAGGGTAATATTTCAGAAAATACAAAAACAATAAAAAAATGTCAAAAATACAAAAACATGAGATATTTTTTCAAAATCCAAAAACAATAGAAAACTAGAAAAAGAGCTTGTGTAAAAAGGGAAAATGATAGTACATCGGCTTGACAGTCACGGTATGCTAAAGAAATGGAATGTTTAAAAGGTTAAACAGTCTCGTTGATGATGTGCCGATAGGTTTTTACTCATTTAGTAGGTTTGTTCGGGATATAAACCTAAATCTTTACTTGCTTATTTCGTGGGGAACACTACTTGGATATATAGGTAACCCCTGAAATCTCGTTTGAAAGATTCATTTTGCTGATATACTAGGTTTTTATACTCAGTGATATCTGGGGTATTATTCCGGGACTTCTGCTGAATGGAAGTTCTGACCTAGTCCTTGAATAATACTTTCCGCAAATGCTTGAAACACAGCATCACCCTCAGCATATATGATAAGACAATAAAATTGCTTAGCAATGCTGCTGTAAAAAAGATCCTCTAAAGGGGACACACCCACAAGTTGAGTCATGATCTCTCTGCTGAACGATGGTTCTGACCTGAGCTCTCATGATTCTTCATAATTTATTAACCCCTTATAGATATCATTTGTGTTATAATTGCCTGTAAGACTGAATATTGGGATCTGGATACGGGAGTATATTCAAGAGGTGGGACACATGTATAAGTTTAAGTCTTTAAAACACTAAATCCGTATCCTGGACAGATTGAAATTTGTGTGAGAATTTAAAATGGATCAGTATATCGACAATCTATGCGAATTGTTTAATTCTGAGTATGTAATTGAAGCTTAACGGTACTTGTGATTTGTCGAATAGCTGATATGATTCCCTAACACGCTCACCAAAAATATGTTTGTAAATAGTTTACTTTTACTGCATTTTAGTTCTGTATTTCATTCCTAGTTTAGAAGCTTTATTAAAAATCCAAAAAGATTTTTTACTTCTGCTTTATTTTTGACAAACCAAAGTGGAGAGTTGATCTTCGGATTCGAAGTCTGAAAATTGAAAGCAGATGCAGGAGATTTCTGGACTGGATGATGAGTTGTGAGCTAAACATGATAAGTTTGAAAAGTTGAACAGTTAAAACAAGATCATTAATTTGAAACTTGTAATTTTCATAAATGTTTGAATTTATTTGTTTTTATATGCCAGTGTGATTTGTCTCAGATCAACCAAGGTCATTAAATTGGACTTGGTAGATTAATTGAATAATCAGGGTCATTAACTTGAACTTGAATACTTAAGTGGATTTCTAACACTGAAGGTTAAATGGTAAGGTTTGAATTAAAATTGTTATTATCATATATCTTATATTTGGGTAGAGATTTTACAGGTTGTAGATTTCATAATCCCCATGGCAACAAATAGTCAAAGTTTGAATCAGAATTTCAAGTCCCAGTATTTCGAGAGGGGAAGTCTGTGAAAGGGGGAGTCAGAATTCTGGATCAACAATCAAAAGGGAGATTGAAGAAGGATCTTTACAATGACAAAATCTGGAGAGAGACAAAGGCTAAAGACTTGACGCCGAAGACTTCGTCAAGATCCAAGGGGGAGTCTGTTGGTGCACTGAATGTCTGCTGACTACGTCTTATTGAGTCTTATGTCTAGATAGGTTAAATGAGTGCACAATAGTGGTGAAATTAGGGATTAATCATGTTTTATAGTGCCTGTCCGTTTGAAATGGTCCTGACCGTTTCAAGATGTCATGACCGTTTGAAGTGCATGACCGTTTGAACATGTCATGGCCGTTTGAACATGTCATGACCGTTTGAACATGTCATGACCATTTGAACATGGCCTGACCGTTTGAAACAGCTGTCCATTTGAAGCAGCTGTGACTTCTTCAAACGGTCAGGAGGCTTTGCCTATAAATATGTGTTGTGTATGCTCATTTCAAATGGTCATGTATGTGTGTGTGAGTGAAGGTGCTGCCGGATTTTTGTCAGAATATATTGTAAAAGCTCATAATCAGTAATAGAAAGAAAATTAAAAGGATACAAGCTGTTTTTGACTTCGTTTACGTTGATTCCGCCCTCGTATTTGAAGATGAACTGCCTTAACTGACTTTAGGGTCACCGAACACGATCCAACAGGTTATGCGCATAAACAGGCTGCTGTCAAGAGATTCTGCAACTGGGCGTCTGACGCGGTCCGCGTAAGACATCTTAACATCTTACGCGGCCCGCCTGGGCCTCATAATCAGAATTTCACATTTTCAAGTTTTCGCATATTTGTCCCTTGGCTCTTCGAAAGGTCAACTAAGCTTATTTCTTTCAATTTGACCCCTTCTTATTTACCTACAAGGGCTTTAAGACTTGTACCCACTTTGCCAAATCCCTGGACATTTCTGGTTAACCCGAAAAGTCATAACTTTCAACGTTAACGCTTTAACCCCTCGCATACGAATTTGATCATAACTTTCTCATATGATAACGAAACTTTATGAAATTTTTATTGTGCATTCTAGTGAGCATAATTAACCGTTACAAAGCTTCGGGTTTGTCAAAAGGTCACTCAGAGGTATAACTTAAACATGTTGACACATTTAACCCCTGTAGTTTGTAATCTCTCACTTTCTTTCATATTTAGCTTCGTATGATCCATGATTTATTCGTTTGAAGGTATGAGCATCATGTAGGGTTAATGTACAATATATTTATTCACTGTTGACATTTAAAACTCGTATATTCACATACTTTCCATGGTTGTCAACTTTAGCCCTTCAAGAGTATTCTTTTACACGTTCAAGCTTATGACACGTGTCAATACATTATAGGACGTGAATTTTTCGAGGTGTTACATCCTCACCCCCTTAAAAGAAATCTCGACCTCGAGATTTGTTAAAGTAAAGGAAGTAATTTCTACCTTATATTGGGCTTAATCTTCCCCAGTACCTTTGAGCCTCTAAGGCACTACAATTGACCTTTATAATAGGCACATGTATCTTTTTGGAGCTTCTAATCCTGTCGATCCTTAATCGACACAGGTTGCTCATACTATCATAGTTCTGCATATCATTATATGATAGCGCTTTTCGACTTATTGGTGACACGTCGCTAAATCATTAGTGTGGGTCACATTGCGCGTTCCACCAAGCCCCTTAATTAGGTCTTAGCTCGTAAGCTATTTGATCTTGATACATTCGATTTCCTTCGAATGATTCTATATACTCAGAGCTTAACTAGCCTGATAATTTAACAAATTTAGCACACCCTTCCTGGGTTATATCTATTGTTGAACCTTATTCCTTAACAAGAATTTAGGAGGTTTGCTAACTTCCTTAATCCTTGCTTTTCTGCCGAAATAATGGTAACTTATAAATAATTAGGGGTTTGTATGATCTTATTCGTTGTTTCTAATACAACTTTCAGATCCTGATAATTGGACTTACCAATTCTCTATTTAACAATAGATGTTTAACATTTCATCCATACAAGGTTTCCAAAGGAGTAGCCTTGGTACTTACATAATAATTGCTATGGAAAAACTTATTTGATGGTGAGATGGTTATTCCAACCACTGCTTAACTAATCTCAAAGAATAGCTAATCCTTACAGCTAGTCGAACCAATCGACGATCCTGGGCAGGTAATAGCGATTTTTAATTGTTGCCTAAATAGGGTTGCGGTAATCAAACCATAAGCAAGATGATCTGTCTTTCTTATTTATATAAATCGGAGTTCTTAGAACTTCGAATTTTTGGTTTTATGAAATCTTCTCTAAAAACTTATCGATTTGGCTCTTAGTTCTTCCTATTCCGTTGGTACTAACAGATATAAGGCTTTTACAATAATTGCAGCCCTAAGCGGGATGTTTGTCCTAACATCCACTTGCCTCTCAGAAGGTAAACATGGTAAATCTTATAAAGAAGATAATTATGACACACGGAGATGTTATAGATGTCTGTATTCTCAGGCTTTGGTTCATCTAACGATGTCGGTGTCAGATAAATGACACATTCTCTTTACAAATGCAAGGATGCCCCAAGTAGAGATACTTATAAGGACATTTTATATTGGATATCTTCTTTGAATACTACTAGTCGACTTTAGCACAATATGACCATTGGGATATCTCAGGGATTCCATGCATTAAACCTCCATACTGATCAGGCATGGAAGCAATCTATGGGACACACTAGGATACGCCAATCCTCATATGGTACTCTTATCAAACATAGTTTGGCATTCGCAGGCGATATAAAATAATGAGAAAATAATAAAATAAAGTAATATATATATATTGTCGTACTCTTTCTGGGGAAAAGTATTCCAGATTCTTATGAAAGGAGTTATCTCCGAGAATGGGAGAGAGGGTCATTAAAGATTCCGTTGGTAAATTATACTTTATTTTTAATATCTGAAGTTCTTACGAATGTAATCAAGAGTTTACTAGGCTTATGGTTTACTAAAGGTTTATTATCCCTTGCATTAACGTAAGATACTTAGCAGAAACTATCAATGCTATATGGTACGGGACGTACCTGATGCTATTATTGATATGTACTGTCTCTGTCATTCAAACGGTAGTTCAGGCGTTTCCTTTCTTATCCTTCTCAGAATTAGCTGCTCCTTCCTTGGCGGCCTCAGGACAATTAGTACTGATGTGGCCCTTTTCGCCACAGCTGAAACAGTTTGCATTCTTTATGTCCCTACATTCGTGGGACTGGTGACCAGTTCTTTTGCAGATGCCACATTGCTTTATCTTTTGGTTTGATCGACACTGTCCCCAGTGTCTTCTGTTGCAGGTTTTGCATGTAGGCTTCTTGTTGGAATCCTATTGGTTATTGTTGAGCTCGGATTTTCTCTTCTTAGGATTCTGGGAGTTATCCTCCTCCCTTTTACGCTTCCCATATTCAGAGGCTCTGGCAGCTTTGTTTCTGACCACATCGAGTGTGAGAGATAGCAACAGATCTGCTGCTGACCTGAATGTGGTAGGTCTCGATGCTTTCACACTTGCCTTTATTTCTGGGGCTAGACCCCCAATAAAGCGAGCTATTCGCTTTGGTTCCGGTGTGATCAAATAAGGAACCAATCGAGACTTGGTATTGAAACTTGTAAGGTATGCTTGACAATCTAAGTTCTCCATGACTAATGTCAAGAATTCAGTCTCGATCTTCTCAACTTCATGTTGAGGACAGTAATTTTCTTTGATAAGAGCAACGAACTGATCCCAAGTCATGTTGTACAAAGGGATCTTCCTGGTGGCTTGAATCAACGATCTCCACCAGGCTAAGGCCTCACCCTTAAATGATTGTGACACAAACTTGACCACATCCCTCTCAGCGCATCCGCTGATATCCACAACTGTATCCATCTCATCTAACCATGTCATACAATCTACGGCTCCTTCCTCCCCAGTGAAATCCTGGGGTTTACATGAAACAAAGTACTTGTATGAGCAACCCTTATCACGGGGTCCTTGATTTAGTATGATCTGTTGAGACAGATCACTGTGATGATTAGAAGAGTGACGCTCGTCATCTTCCTTCTTGGGTTCATCCTTCTTGGGGGGTGGCTTTGTATGTGGTGTTGATAGGGTCCTACTTCGAGTCCCACTATACTCTTCATACTGTCGTTCTAAGGCCTTTGTAACTGCGTCATCTACTAACGCTTTTAGTTCAGCACCCGTTAAATTAATTCGGGCGTTATCATTGTTCTCCACTGGGTGGCTATTAATTTCATTTGAGCCAGCCATTTAATTGAACTATTACATAAAACAAGGACAATAGTTTACTTGGGAGTTTATTATGGAATTGTCTTTTATGGCAATTCATTAACCATGGTAACAGAGACCATATTTGGTTAATTTATTAATCACATTTATTTAGGATTTATATTATAACTTATCCTAATTATAAAACAATAACAGTTTTATTAGTGGCACGAAAGGCCTAGTCGCAAGGACATTTTTTTAAATTATAAATTATGATTTCAGAGAATCAAAGCATTTAGGTTTGAACATAGTTCATTACCTTTTTCGGACAGGGAGTCATCGCTACCACTGTCTTTTGGCTCATGTAGAAATGAGCAAGGCCCGTAGGCACTATGTTACTAATGTATGGTCAAAATATGATCATCTTAATTGGTGATTTAATCCCATGATGCAGAGATCATTAAGTTGGGTTAGGAATCTTTTGAAGAATCCTTATATAAGAATGACGGGTGTGATTTTAATGAATCACGTCTGCCAGGAGTGTTAACATATTTTCAGATGTTAACAGGGATACGAATCTTGTAAACAGGTCTTACCATCTTGGCCAGGTCTTTATAATGACACTCAGGCTAGGTTTCACTCTTAAGATTCTTATTCATATGTATACTGGCAGGGAAGGAAGGATATTTATTTTATTCAGGATTCTTATCATAAATCCTAATTTACAAGTTAATAATAGCACAAATGGCCTAGTTGCGTAGACAAGTTTAATTTATAAGTCATGATTTCAGAGAATCGAGGCATTAAGGTTTGAATCAAAGTTCATTACCTTTTCTTGACAGGGAGTTGTAGGCTACCACTGTCTCTAGTCTCAGAGGACATTAACTATAGCCCGTAGGCACTTCCCTTCTAAGGGATGTTTATAATATGATCCTCTTATAGGATGATAAAAGCCATGATTTCAGAGAATCGAGGCATTAAGGTTTGAATCAAAGTTCATTACCCTTTTTCTGGACAGAGAGGCAAAGGCTACTACTGTCTTTAGTCCCTTAGGATAATAAGTATGGCCCGTAGGCATTTCATCACTCATGGATGTTTATAATATGATCATCTTCATTTAATGATATTAGTCAGGATCGCATTGATCATACAAACTATTATGCTTGGACGTAGTCCAACATCTTTAGACGGGGGTCAGAGACCACAACGGTCGTTGTCTTGTCGGACAGCAAGTTTGGCCCGTAGGCATTTCATCACTAATGGATGATTATTTCAAATAAGGGAATTTAGATTAACCCCCTTTTTAAAAGATGGCCTGTGTGACTTTAACGATTCACAGTTTACCAAAAATGTTAACGTACTTACAGATGTTAACAGGGATTGGAATCCTTTGGATAGGTTTTACCGTCTTGGCCATGTCTGCAATGACATTTAGGCTAGGTTTTACCATCTTGGCCATGTCTGCATTGACATTTAGGCTAGGTTTTACCATCTTGGCCATGTCTGCATTGATATTTAGGCTAGGTTTTACCTTTAAGATTCCTTTAATATTTAACGCAGAACAATCCTAAATTGAAATGTTAACAAGGATCTGAATCTAATTGTGGAACTACCGTCTTGGCCCTATCTTAAAATGACACATGAGCTAGGTCTTGTCCTTTTTAGATATTGCCATTTTATTATAATGGTAGATTTTATAATATAGGAATGATATTTTTAATATAATCGTTCCTTTAAAATTTAAACAAGTATATGGTTGCCCTAAAACGGGACTTCTACAAAAATGACTTGCCCTTGCAAGAGCTAATCAGAAAATAACAAAGGAACCAAATAAGGACAAATAAAACGAATTAGAATTTGTCCTATGTTCTTGTCTAGACTCAAGAATGTGCAACTGTGTAACTGAGATTAAACACAAAAGGCTAGCGTTTAATTCACTCAGTGTTGGCTCTGATACCAACCTGTCACACCCCGAATTCCACGTGTCACCGGGGGGCCCGGTGGGGAGTATCGTGACGTAGTTGATATCATCATAGTCAAACAACACAATATATAAATGCACAGCGGAAGCAAAAGATGAATATATTACAATCCGAATGAAAAGTAATATCCAAGTATTACAACGGAAAGTAAAGGATCCACAGGCGGATCTTAAAGCATAAATATTGTTCAACAGACTTTAGACGCCTAGAACTTGCAAGGTTCCTTATTAACGTCCTGAGCAGCTTCCAGCCTATTACGTACTTGTACTTGTCACTTAGACTTTTGAAAATACGTCAGTTTTCACTGGTAAATACACTCAACCGACTCATTTGAAAATGTCTATGAAAATTGGTTTAGGTGCTCAAGGTACGAAGATGTTTTGACACTTTGATTAAAATGCACAAGGCAAAATTAATCTTTTATACTTGGGACAAACTATATTTCATGTTATCAGTTTTACATAACTTGCTCTAAATACGGGGCCCGGTTCTATGCCGGTTCATGATTAACCGACACACCACTATTCCCTTATTGAGAATCCCTTATTGGGTATAATTAATTAATAAACATATGGCATCTGACAAGTGTATGCCTACACCCCGTGCTTATGAGCAAATGGTACCGGGTAGCAGCACTGAATTTCCAGAACCAAAAGATTTCCAATATCAATTTGACACCAACTTTTGGTGTTTTCTGTATTAGACCGTGAGGTATGGTGGGGCTTGGGTTGGGATTGGGTTGGGGCATGAGTTGACACCTGGAATTGGAGCCCCCCACCGCCTAGTGACGTGTCTGTGGGGTATGGCGGGGCGTGGGTTGGGCTTGGGTTTGGTGCACCGCTTGGCAGATTATTAAAAAAAATTACAAAAAATTTATAAAATTCACACAACATTTATAAAAAAAAACCTAAAATTTCATTAGATTTTTAAAAATTTTCATAATCCTAAAAATTACATAATACCTAAAAATTACAAAATAAAAAACCTAGAGCGTTAGGTAAATTTCAAAAAGGGCGATCTTGTCGAACGCCTTTCGCTCCTTGCCTAGAAATTCAATGTTCGCCATTGCCACCCGGTCCTCGTGGCTTAAATCGCCGCTCGGAACGGCTTCGTAGTAAGCCTTGAAACGATCGAGCTTGGGCCGTAGCTCGCGCCATTTATGTTGGCACGCGTTGAGGTTGTGGCGGTCGTGTCGGACGTTATGTTTGTAGGTTGCGAATGCCTCCGGCCAATATCGTGTTTGGCCGGGTTTCCGACCCTTCATAGCGTCAACGACGCTTATGACGAGAGCCAATTCTTCCTCGTGGGTCCAAGATGCCATCTTCTTCGGGTTGGGGTAGCAGGTTCGTGGGATCAAGTGGGTAGCCGGTGGGGTAGCGGTGGATAGTGACGGTTTGGGATGGAGTAGCCGGTGGGGTTAGGGGTTACATTTATAGGGGATGTTGGGGTTGGGGTGACCGCTTGGCTTGGCCAAACGGTTTGAATTTAAAATTTAAACTTTCAAATGGCCCGCTATGACATGGCGGGGTCAGCGAATAGGAGGCCGCCAGCTAGGATGTCAAGACCGCCCCACGCCCGGCTTGAAACCCAAGCCCCAAGGGCCACGCCCCAACCCAAGCCCACCCGGGGTGGTGGCTTGGGCGTTTTCCCCCAACCCACGCCCCAACCCAAGCCCCATACCCCATAGTCTTAGTGTCGGTTTTTAACTTCATGTACCGATACCGAAAAGGACCGTACCGGTATTTTCGATACCGGTACTGGGTTGATATCGATTGACACCAATCTTATCTCAACCCGTGACATTAAGAAAATGATTAAAGTTAAAAAGTAAAAAAAATAACTATTATTATATTATAATATTAAAATAATAAAATTACATATTATTATAATATTAAAATTACTATAATTTTAATATATGTATAATATAATTATATTAAAAGTCATGAAATCAATTTAAAACAACAATTTTTGTCAACAGTACGTTTGTCATCTATCATAAATCAATTTAAAATTCCATTGTCGTGGAATAAAAGTCAATAAGAAAAATACTCATTTACTTTGCTAAACAAAAAGGTAAAACAACAGTACACGTTTTGTTTTTTTTTATTGTTTTATTGAATTCAGGTATTTTTTTTTTGTTACAGTTGAAGGATTCAACATGGATAACGATATGATAATGTAGATGCACCAACATGGAAGGATATGGCTCAATCACCAATACTTGAGGCAAATGTTTTTCAAATATAAGATAAAACTAAAATATGAAGGCTACTTTCGGTCGGCTAAGAATTCATCTAGGAAACGATATTGTTTTGGCTATCAAAAATGTGTATACATTGATACATACACATACAACTTTGATTATTTGGTTGAAGAGGTTAAAAATCATTATCCATCAAATAGGGATTTCGTTTTCTCAGTTTGTTTCGCTGACAAGTATGCCACAGAGCAATCTTTTATCAAGCTTGATTCTCACGAGAACTTTCAGTTAATGCTTAAAATGTATGAAGTGGAAAAAGAACTGACCATTTATGTGAGAACAAGTAGGAATCTTGAGACATCTTCAATCAACCAAAGGTAAAAGTTTGTTTTAAAGTCAACTTAATATCGTATGCACCAATTTCTACTAAATTATTAGAATTGTAAAAAAATTCAGGTGTCAAGATGAAGTCGGTGACGAACTATACAGTGATGAAGAATCAGAGTATTCATTAAGCGATGAAAGTTACCGTAGTTGTTATAGTACTAATAATGAAGTTGAGCAACATGACTCCAAAGAGGAAACTTATACCAAGAAAAGTCCAACCATCAGATTGAACTCAACGTTTGAAAATATTACCGTGTTTAGAAGAACATTGATCAATTATGCACTCAGAAATGAATTTGAATACTTCATTGAGAAAAGTGAACCGACAAGAGTCACAGCAAGATGTGTAGACATAGAATGTAAATGGAGAATACATGCCTCTGTTAAACTAGATGGAATTACAATCGAGGTAGATTTATAAATTAATTATCATTTTTCATATTATTAATAAACTCTATTTTTATATAGTATCCTGAAGGTTAAGAAATTCGTAGAAGCACATTCTTGCACTCGAAGCAACAAGGGTGGCAACAAGGTTGCAAGTCAAGGATGAATTGCTAGTGTCATTAAAGATAAGCTAAAATCTGATGGGGTTGTATCTGCTATAGAACTAAAGAAGTGGGTTATGAAGATTTACAATGTCGACGTGTCATACGATAAAGTCTATAGAAGGAAAGAACATGGTTACATTGATATGTATGGCAAGTGGGAAGACTCGTTCATAATGATGAATGATTTCAAAGGGGAACTACCAAGGCGAAACCCGAGAAGTATTGTTGACATCGAGAGGCGTTTAATGCTTGGATTGGTGAATTACGTTATAAGTCGGTTCTTGACCTTTTAGATTCGATGAGGGAGAAGATTATGGTACGATTTGACAAAAAAAGGCGTATTCTTAAGAAATGAAAGGGAACATTAGTACCTAAAACTAAGAGTTATCTTAACTGAATCTCGAAGGTTAGTGTAATGTTTTTTTATTACTCATTATATATTTTAGATTAAGATTTGTATGAACTTGTTGATATTTTTTCTATGTTGTATGTAGAGTCTGGGAGAGTACGAAGTTTGTAGAAGCAGTGAAAATCGAGCTGAAGTGAAACGCGGCGAAAAGCAGTGGGAGGTCGTACTTGATGAGCAAACAAGCACTTGTCGGGTTTGGCAAGTTAAAGGTATTCCATGTTTGCATGCAGCTGCTTTTATTGCTTTCACAAGGGATATAAACTGGGAGAAGTTTGTTGATTCTTACTTCACTATTGAGAAATTTGAATGTGCTCTAGAAGTTACTCACATGCCTACAAAGGATCAATGGGTGCACATAGATGCCGAGGAGAAGATATACCTGCCTACTATCAAACGGCTGCCCGGAAGACCAAGAAAGAATAGAGTCAGAGCAAATGACGAGCAAAGAAAAAAATATAAGTGTCGGCGGTGTGGTGGGTATGGAAACCAACAAAAAAAATGCAAAAACTCGGCATCCCAAGATCAAACATCAACCAACAAGTAAACGGGGGAAAGAACAAAAGCTTGTGAAAATAACTAATCCCAGTCGAGCAATTTACTTTTTGGTACCGTATGGTCAAAACTTTGACATTTGTCTTTTTTTTATTGTTACATAATACTTTTGTGGTTGTTTTTTTTTTTTTTTTTTGATGATTTTTTGGTACCGTAATTGATTAAGGTTTTGGTATTTTGTTTAGATTATTATCACTCGTATTTTTTATGATTGTTACTCGTATATTTTATGATTGTTACTCTTTCGTGTAAAGAAAAATAATGAAAAAAAATAACTTAGTAAAAGACGCAAGTAGCGAAAAAAGACAAAAACTAGTAAAAGAATGGGTAAATATACAATTTTCTAAAGTTTAGTAAAATTAAGGGTAAAATTGTCATTGCATAATTTAATTTTAATAAATTAAATCAAAATGGGTAAATTTGTAATTTTATTAGTTAATAGAGGGGAAATATGCAATTTTATTTTAGGCTTGGGTAAATACGCAATTTAAAAGTTTTTTAAGGGGAAATATGTAAAAACCTCTAAAAAAGATCAGAGTTCAAATCCTGACATGAGATATAGTAATTAGTACTTATTAGTGTAGTTTATGAATAGGAAAGGAATAATGAAACTTTTAAAATAAACTAAAAGATGTTAACACATTATATCAATGTATTAATATGATATGTTTATTTCTCACTTACAACTTCTTTTTATAATTTAAAAAAACAACATAGAATACTCTCTTATCCATAACTTAACATTCTCTCTTATCCATAAGTTAACATTCTTTTGATATCATATAGTGGATCTTAATTGTAGCTAACGAGTTAATATTACCCGCGCGTTGCGGCGGGATTTTGATTATGAAAGTCATTAGTATGACCGTCACATGATTATGTTTCATGAGGTGGCGTGGGGCAAGAGGCATGGGGTTTCTTCATGGCGTGGGGCAAACGTTGTTGATGATGTGGCGATGTATGACCGTCACATGATGTTTTATGCCCTTTTTTCCAAGCCCCTCCACACTAAATACTAACATTTTCTTTGAATACGGTAATCTGAACACTAAAAATTTCTTTGAATACGATAATGATATAGACATGTTTATTTATAGTTAATAACACCTACTTACTTTCTGAAAAGTAGATTTTGAAAGACTTCTTTTATATTTAATTATCTCATTGATAATAATATGCTGCAACCAAAATCCTTTCAAAATCTACTTTTTGTTTACTCGTCTTCATTTTTCTCCCCCAAGTCCATGCCGAAGATCATTCATGTATTCATATTAACAACCTTACAATTCCATCTTTCTTCTTCCTCATTTAATGATTATTTGTTGGAATATACTCATCTTCATTTTTGCTTATCCAAGTCTAATACATTTATCAAAGAGTTTAAAGATATACATATGAATTTTAAACTCAATTATTTCCAGATTTAAACATATCTTGTGCGTGTATAAATGTCAGATTTTAAACATTATGTTACGCATGTATATATCTCAATGTGTTTGGTTTCTTTAAAATTATAGATATTGATTCCAACTATTATTTTAATCATTCAAAAAAGAGTTCATTTCAATTGAAAATTCGATTCTTACTTGATTTCAATTGAAAGTTTCTGCGTAGAATTCAATCGTCTGAATCGTGAAATTATTGCAACTCAAGAGAATAAGAACGGGGATTATAGAAAACAGAAAATGCAGATGATTTAATAGTCTACCATTGTAGATCGAATCACGGATTTATAATTATATCAACTTCATATACCATCGATAGTTGAATAAAAACAAATTCGCCTCTACAAACCATTAGGACCATTGCCCTGTTTTCTCTTTGAATCGCCATCAATTGATCTATGTGAATCACCGTAAAATTGGCCTATGCAAATCGCAATCAATTGTGTTCTAATTTCTGCAATTAATGTTCAATAAATTCAATCAAATGCGTTTTCTTTAATAATCACTATCAAAAACTGTAATGAAACACAATATTAAAATGTTACGTTTGATGTCGAGCGTGAGTGAAGCGATGTCGAATTCGAGCGTGAGTGAAGGGCTGCAATATCAGAATGAGTTTGAACAACGGAGAACGATATTAGGAGATAGTAACGGGATATAAATTTCGTTTCAGTTGACGGACGTTTAAGATTTGGAGATTTGAATGATGTGGCGGTTGAAGAAATAAAAATGATTTTGAAGAACTGAAAGGTGTGCCGGTTTGGGAAAAGATGCGGCGCATACATTTTAGTAGGAAAGGAACGTTCAGGAAATAATAGTATTATTATTATACAATTAATATCAGTAGGTATATTAATTAATTTTGAAGTGGGGATATGCATGATGTTGGTATTTTTTTTTTAAACGGAAGGGTGCGTTCCAACGAAATGATGCGATGGTTCGGTAATAGCAACTTAAGTGTAATTGTATTAGTATATAATTATTATTGGCGTATGAAATAATTTGTCTATGAGTCAAATATATGACGGTAATCCATAATAGATGCAACTATTAAATATTGCGAACAAGTATATATCTATCTGTATGCATTAGGGTCGCAATCTTCATCCATTTCCCCCTTTGCACCTATACCATATGCAAGGTATTAATTTTTTAAACCAAAAGGATTGTTTTGTGTTTGGTGGGAGTGGGTAGGGGTATATAGGATTTTAAGGTAGAGCATGAGTTTTTTTTTTTTTTTTTTTTTTTGACTATTTCATATATATATATATATGTTTGGTCATTTGGTGAATTGAGATAAGTCTTCCTATTTTTTTAAGGGTGACTTTCTAAATATATGACCTAGGTCACCGGGGTCTTGTCGAAGATAATCCCCCGTCAGCCTCGTCTCTCAGACGCGATGTTCTATCGGGCCCCGGCTGCCGCGCAGACTGACCTTCGTCCGGAAACCATACTGCCTCCACACGAGAACCTCGCTGGGGTTACAACTGGGTAAAACCGAGTTGCCCTCCGGATCGAACCATGTCTCGGTAGGAAACGATCCATCATTGGGACCCCCCCCCCCCCCCCCGCCCCCCCCCCCAATGCCGCACCCGGTAGTCGAACCGGTGACCTCCAAGGAGGAGCCGACCCAACAACCACATGGGAAACCAACTGGGCTGGGTAGGGGGATGAGATGAGTCTTCCTATATTTCCCATAAAAATATAGCACCAAATAATAACACTAATAATAACTTTCCATATCGCATAATTATAAGGGTAAGATCAAATAAAAATTTTATTTTGCCTAAGTAGGATGAAAATGAATCTTAACCATTCATTTTTCAAATCAATAGTTAAGATGAAAGTGTAGGAGAAAGGAGGAGTGCAATGTTATCTTGGGAAAATCTTATTTATGTACTTTCTCTATCCACATGCAAGACACATACATATTTCACCCTCATTTTTTAAGCGTTCATAACTTTTTTATACGACATTATTTTTTCATAAAAATTTCACCGTAAAATCGAGCGTTTTTTTATCTTTAATTTGAGTACCATATTGCTATATAAAATATGAAGATTAAAAAAACCCACTAAAATGTGTTGTATTTCTATGTTGTATAACATTTTTTGTACTGGATTTTTGTACTATATTTTTGCGCTAAAATTTTTGTGCTGAATTTTTTTGTCTTAATTTTTTTTTCTCAATTTTTTGTGTTGGATTTCTTTGTACTACATTTTTTTGCTGAATTTTTTCGTGCTATATTTTTTTATACTAAATTTTTTTGTGCTATTTTTTTACTACATTTTTTGTGCTATATTTTTTTGTACTAGATTTTGTGTACTAGATTTTTTGTGCTATATTTTTTTGTACTAGATTTTTTTTGTTGTATTTTTAAAAAGCAAAAGGGGTGACACATGTCATTTTCACTCATATTTATAAGGACCAAAATGCCCTTCATTACTACTTATTAGGAGTGTCACATGTCATCATCACAATCTTTCTTAGGCTACTAAGGCAAAATCCACTTTTTAGTGGATCATTCCCCCATAATTATATAAATTATTTTCTAATAATGTCTTGTAGCTCAAAGAAGTTGCCTATACCGTCTTTGGATCAGTTGTGAATCGAAATAAATGCAACCACCAATGTCTTTGTCCTTCCTTCATAGCCCAGTGGTTGGGGGTCGGTTTGTCCTCCTAGAGGTCACCGGTTCGACTCCCGCTTGTGGCGAAAGGGGGTAGGACACCCGTGCGCAATGATGGTGAAAAACCTACCGAGGAGGGTTTGATCCTGAGCGTCACTCCGGTTTTCATCCGGCTGTTACTCTAGCGAGGCAACTCGTGTAGAGGCAGTACGGTTTCCGGGGGAAAGCCTTCGACCCAAGACTGGTTAACCCAACGCTGGCCTTGCTATCTGGGCCCACGTTCTTGGCGAGGGTCCGCGATTTGCGGATGTGACAATGGTCACCATTAAGAAGTTCACCTTTCAAAAAAAAATAGCACCATTTCCATTCTAAGATTTTGTTGGAAATTTAGTGAATATGAGTTTTTCACTAAATATTTCACTAAATATTTTGGACATCAATAATATTTATATATGTGTTGTATAAATAATTATTCATGAGTTTGTGTTCAAACTATGTTCAAATAGAGCTAAGATGAATCAAATATCGAAGCTTGAAGTTGTATGTTTGGAACAAACAAAGATGGGAAAAATGGATTGAGATTTGTCACCTTGTTCCACATAGGTATGATGACAAAACTTAAAGTTGTATATAAGGATGAATACTCCTTGTAAATTGTTTCCTTAAAGGCAAACACTACTGGGGACCCAAATGGTGCATCGCACCTGCACTGCTGCACATATGCGTGCGTGACGTGTGCCATAGGCCCAATGTGGTGCACTTTGAACTTCGCACACCGCCTTTGTATTTTTGCCCATGAGCGCGTGGTCAGATACATGGCGAGTCCGCTTATGGCGCACCATTGGGTGCGTAGGCGGATGCCATGACATGTTGCATGTCGATGCGGCACGAGATCCTTCGATGCATGGCGCACATCATTGGCTAGGGCGAAGAGTACAGTTGGCGCACGAGTATGGATGGCGCATGACCAGGTGGCGTCCTGGCATCTGCATGGCACGCGGCTCCATATGGCATGGCGTGAGATCCTTGAAGTGTGGCGCGCGGACAAGCAGGTCAGTTGGCGCGCGCGCAGGTTTGCAACAGTAATAGAAGAGTTGGTTGGACCTAGTCAAACTAGTTGTTTCAAACCGTTTAATTCGTGTCATGATGAATATGACCATTTTTTGACTAACCACTTAAGTCCATTTAATTAGAGATTAAAACCTGATCAATTGTCTTGTTAATTACAATATTTAATATCTTGTTTATTACAAATTGAATGTCTTGTTTTATTACAAGATTAAAATGACATTAATCTTGATGTGTGTATATATGAACATGGTAGTTCATAATCTTGGACAAGAGAGAATTACACACTTTTGACTCTCCAAAATTCAGCAACTTGAGAGTGAGTAATCTCAAGAAATCCTTTACAACTTCATAATTTCCTACAATTTAAACAAGAACACCGTCATACCCAGTGTAATCAGACCGTCTGAGAGGAAGCGCGGAATCTGTTTTAAGGGCCCCGTGTCAAACACGATCCTCAACCAAAACCGTCAACGATATTTTACTTGTCATGCAGCGGAGTTTCGAACAAGAAGGTGCGGTTGTAATTCTTCCAAAGATATCGACTTGAATCAAGATTGGTACAATTAAGTTGTATTTTACATTTGTTTATTTAGTTTATGTAACCGTTATTGTACTAGAAGAATTTCCCACAAATAACGAGAGTATCGTTATTATATATTTTGTAATATATTTTAATAAAAAGTGAACCTACTTCCTACAGATTTGGCATTTTTGTAGATCCCAAAACGTATCCGGATCACAGTGGTTGGTTGTTTTAACCCATAACACCTATTGATTAGGTGTTTGAGATATGAAAAGTTAAGAAATATCAAAGATGAAGGGAAGCTAATGGATTAATGAATACAACAAGTGTTGTATTGAATCCAAACAATGAGATATAGCAATAAACAACCTTGGATATCAGATTTAAGCACAAGATCAGCAAGAGAAAGTAACAACACCAATATTCATTCAAGAGCCAAAAGCTTGAGTTGGTTACAAGGCTTGGACTATTTATAGGGTGTTCCTGATCTGCCAGCAAATTTATAAATTTGCTGGAATCTTATCTACACTAGGTCAGGAACATTACTATTAGAGAATTACAAAACAAGCCCTTGGACTTTCTAAAGCTTAATAAACTTAACCAAAACAATCCAGAACCATCTAAAACAAGTACCAACGGTCTCAAATGACCTAACAATATTCCCCCTAGACCGTTGCGTACTTGATTGTTCTTCATTCTTGTTTAGCGTTTCAGACCCTAAGCGACTCAAGTACCGACGGTCTCAAAATGGTCTAACAATATTCCCCCTAGACCGTTGCGTACTTGAGCGTCTTCATTCTTTGACTCCGGTTTCAGGATTTGCTGCGTCTTTTCCCTTGTTGCGTTGTGATGGAGTTTGCTTGTTATCAGCTTCACTTGCGCCCCCTATTGTGACATTGTATGTGGATGACGCCGGAGATTGAATCTCTCGAACTTCTGATTCTGAAGAATGATTCGTGACTTTCGGAGCAGGTGATTGATAATAGCTTCTTTCTTCTCTCGACCTTCGTCACACTCCTTTTGTTCTTCTATTTTTGAATAAGATCTCCTTTATCTCAGTCTTTCTTTCTTTCTTTCTCCTTTCTCACAGCTCACGTGTATCCCTACGTAGGTGAAGATTGCATCTTAAGATCAGCTTGTAGTGCCGAATCACCCCGCCTTTTCTTTCGCTTGTCTCTGCTTTTTGCAACCTGTTGGGGATCTCCTTCAATATCTTGTTCTTCGTTTCCGTGTGAGAGACTTCAAAGAGAACATATGCAAAATATATCTTCAATCCTACACCATCTTGTTTCTCTTGATCTCGTTTCTAACAGTTCTTGTATTCTGAAACACACAAACGAGCTAAGTGAGATCTGGATTGCAAAATGAGAAGGTTAGATAATGCTATAATGTTATATTTACAAAGGGTAGAAGTAGTAATGAAAGAAAAAATATTTACAAAGGCGCAGTCAAGTATGCAGGTAAGAACACTACATATTTTTGAAATTTTGAAAATCACGCCGGCCAGATTTTGTTAATTGCGTCAGATTATATACAAGTCATAATTAAAACGCTTGAAGATTTCAAACTTTCTCGAGAAGCATGCCCATGTTATCTTAAAACTGCATAAACCCTTAGAAAATATTTACAAAATGCCAAAACTTAGATAATTTTGGACTTCGAAATTCATTTTTCAAACCAGGAGGTTCCTTTTTCACTGATTTCTTTTTTTTTCTTTTGACGCTCGTCAACTTTCCTGCAGAAGATCATATTGCCAACACCTGTCAATTTCTTATATATTATTATTATTAGTGAAACAAGGCACAAGAAAAACTGCCAGTATGTTTGTCCACTTAAATCCATGCATCCTTCTTTCAACATGCCTTCGGAGAGCGCTTTTATCATGTTTTTGGTAATATTGACAAGACCTCTATGGCCCCCACACAAGCTATTGAGAATAGAAACATTACGCCTGTGAGTCCCACGTCAGGACATACCCCCGTGATCAAGGTATGCACAAAGGTTCTTCATAACGGGTGAGTATATTGGATCCATTCATTTCAACGATAGAACGGAGATCAGGTCTGTACTTTCGTACAACAGAGATTCCAAGAACTATCGAGGGCGAGACGGATAGTTCGGTGAACAGGTCAGTACTTTCGTACAGCAGAGAGACCGAAACTAATCCATCAAAAGGTTTTGGCCTAGAAGGCACTTATTATGAAAGGGTTTGGCCTTTTTTTTTTTTTTTTTTTTTTTTTGGCGCTTATTATGAAGGGATATCATAGAAGTTCTAGGTCAGCATGTATCTGGATGCAGCAGAAGACCAACTATGATACCCCCCGAATGAAAACCAATATAAAGACCCGAGATCTCAGACTTTGGCAATCTATCAACACAAGATTTAAGACCATTAAGCCATATGCCGCAACGTGTTACCCACAAGATGCGTAATGCCTGAGAGAAGCCAGAATCCTTGTGTAGATGTTATGTTTTGCTCCCTAACAGCAGTTTACTCGTCGGTATTGCTGAATCTACCGACACGTCGTTGCTTGGTACCCCGATTTCTTTTTGTTTTGTTTTCTGTTTTGCAGGAAATAGCAAAGCGTTAGCAATTTTCTATCATTTCCTCTAACAGGAGTCAGAAACAAGCATCTCGTTTTGATTTTCTGGAATATCCCCCCTAAAATCTTTATTTTCGAAAGTCCATTTGCCCGAAAATGAAATTTTAAGAATCAGAAAATCTTTTTGGTGGGCAACGCTGTACGATACTTGTTTTACTTTCAACAAACGGTTTTTTTTTTTTTTTTTTTTTTTTTTGAAAAACTATGAACAGGGATAGTGTATTTACGAAAGCTTTTGGACATCAAGATTCATTTCCACTCAAGGAAATCAACCATTTCCACTCAAGGAAATCAACCATTTCCAACCAGGTTACCAATCTGGTTGATACGGGTCTATTTTGAAGATTTCTGTGGGGATGTCGGCTTTTTGTTGTGGGAAGCTGTGTAGTTAGACGCATTCTACATCGTTGAATGGAGCTGACATTCCTTTGTCACAGACTTCTGATGCGCTCATAGGATTCTAGCACGAATCTGAAGCATAGAGAATATCTTCTTAGAATAATTGCGTCCAATGTACAACTAGCTTTCCTCCTTTTTGAACATCGGTAAGCGATACAACTTCACCATCGACGAGTTTCAAGTTCTTGAGAAGCCCTTTGAAGATTCATCATGTGTCTAATGAGCTCCATCACCACCCAACGCAATTTTATTCTAGTCTACAACAAAAAAAATACAAGTTAGTTAGTTTTCGGAACCCATACTTGCTTCAATTTTAATCTATCGTGGTTTTGAGCCACGATGTCCTCTTTTTGTTTCCAAAAATAAGCTGTTGAATTAACCAGATTTTTAACAGATTTCTGAAGATAATCTAGTTGATCTGTGACGTTCTTAACAAAATCATATTCTGGTTTAGAAAATTTCTTGCTTTTGCAATGTTTCGCTGTATGTCCTAAATGACTACAGCGAAAACATCTTTTATGTCTGGGTCTTTTGGTGTTAGAAGATGATGTATGTGATGAGTGTCTTGAGCTTTCTGCTTTCTTCATTTTCTTGTCAACTCTGCTTTCATCTTCTGAACATTCTTCATCATTGTTACAATCAGATGAGCTTTCAGACGTTTGGTATTCACTTGAGTCTTGTTCTTCACTTGCTTCGTAAATTGAATCATTGCAGCTCTGATCTTCGCTTGAACTTTCTGGATCTTGGTCTTCAATTGTTTCGACACTTGAACTTTCGAAGCTTTCATCATTTGTTGTTTGATCTTCACTTGAGGTTTTCAAGGTTTCTTCACTTGAGAATTCTATGCTCTCAATGTCTGTTGTTCGACTTTCGTTTGATGTTTCTGATATTTGCTCATCCTCAGGTCTTGAAGTCTTCACAGCAGAGCTTGAGTCTTCGTTGCATTGATCTTCAGTGACTCTCTTTTCAGAATCTGTCATACCTGTTCGAGATGGAATAAATTCTGGAATTTCCTTGGTGAGGAATATTCCAAAGCTATTCTTTTTCAATTCTGGCACAAATACAGGAGATTCACAAACAATTTTATCATCACAAAATGCAGAATTTAAATCATGACATTCAGACATGACATGTTCACGATCATAGGTCTTAAATGTAGGCACATGGCCCTTACAGTCATCCAAAGACTTAAATTTAGGCGCATGGCCATTATTACATTCATCCCGAATATTGTTTTTCTTAGAACAGTTCCAGGCGAACCAGTTAACGGTGGAATAACTGTCGCCTGAATAGCCTATTCCTATTTTTGTACCGCCGCAGTCTCCTTCCTCATCGCACTCATCTTCTTTACACACAATTGGGTCTGCATTACTTTTAGAAAAGTTAGCGGTTGTATCGTTTTCACAGGAATCGTTTTGTTCTATAGAGGCCTTTTCATCAATGAGATCGTTTTCGGGATGAGGAGTAGGTATAGGCACATAGTTTTTGCTATGTGGTGGAAGGAAAAGTTTTCTTTCGTTTCCTTGCCTATCCTTATACCCGATCCCGTCTTTCACATACGTTGGTCGTTGGCAGTTTTTGATGTCAGTAAAGGCCTTTTGACTGACATTCCATTTATCAATGATGATTTGCAATTTGTTCTTTTCATTTAAAGCCTTTTCTAATCTATCTGTGAGATCGTTAATGATGAAATCTTTTCTAATCACAAATTCTTTTAGAGTTTGCATCTCAGCTAAAGTTGAATTCAACTTTCTCTGGTATGCGGCCTCGTTCAGTTTAAGTTCGTTATTCATTTTTAAGGCCTTGTCTTTTTGTCTCTCAAATTCAAGATTAAGAGACTTGTAATGTGCCACGACATCAACGCATGCTGATGAGCATAACTTTACTTTAAAGTTATGTGGAATACTATTTACCAACTCTTTGTCAGCCTTTTCTTTGGAAGATTCTGTTTTCATTGCTGCGGCTGAGCTTTTTTCTTTGTTTTTCTTCGGGTCAGATGCATCCTTAGGAATCTGCTCCTTAGCTTCTCCAGACTTCCTTTCTTTTTCAGGCTCCGGTGAGGTGAGAATGCTTTTCAAACCTTTGTCAGCAGTATTGTCTCCTTTTGGAATTCCAGCTGTCTGTTTCTCAAACTGCTTCGATGAGGACTCGCTTGAGATCTTTGCCATGAGAGCTTTGTTGACTTGCTCCTTAGTTTCAGCAATTTCTTCACTCCAATCATAATCTTCAACGACTAAGGCTTTTGGTGTGCTGGGAGACGCATTGTTTTTGTTTTCTTCGATAGTGATTTGTTTTACAGCAGGAGTAGCCTCAATGTTTCCTTCTTTCAACAAGGGGCAGTCACGCTTGAAGTGGCCCAGATTCTTGCAGTTGTAACATCTCAGTTTGGATTTGTCAAAGCCAGCCTTTCCAAGACCCAAACGTTTCCCGGTCTTGTCCTGAAATTTCTTCAACCTTAAGGTGATCATGGCCATCTGCCATTTCAGATCCATTTCTTCCATGTCATCTGGATCGACCTGATACATGTCTTCAGCAGTAAACATTTCCTTCTTGAGCTCTCCTGACATTAAAGCTTCATAGCTACTTAGAAACATGTTGAAAAGTGCCACGTTTTCAGCAGACACTTTCAACGCTTGTGTATCACCAACCTTGACAGTCTTTTCACTAGGTTGTGGAGCTTTTAATGCGCTTGCGGAAGCGTTAGCATAGATCATGTCAGAAGCTTGTTGACAGATGCCACCTGAAGCAAGGAATGCCACATTCTTCATTCCAGCAGAAGTTTGATTGGTTTTTGGAGTGTAGCCAGCAATGTTCATTTCTCGTTTGTTGACATCCATTTCAAAAGCTCTTAGAGTGTTAATTAAGTCTGACAGAGTGACAGGATTTGGATTATTGAGAAAATCCTTCTTGATCATCATGCATTGCAAACTCCATTCCTTAGGGAGTGAATCCAGCAGCTTCTTGATAGCACCACGGTTTGTGACTGGATTTCCAGCCTTCTTCATTTTGGTCATCATATTTAGAAAGCGACTGATGTGATCGGACAGACTTTCTCCACGAATTCCACAGAACATGTCGTATTGCTTCTGCACCATGTCTCTCTTACTTTCAATTAGCTCTTCATTTCCCTCATAATATTCAATCAATGCATTCCATAGTGCATTTGCAGTTCGGTGTTCTTCAAACATGTTGCAGTCATCAGTTGACAGAGCCATGGTCAAGGCGGCATGTGCACGACGATCGCGTTGGATTAGGGCCTTGTCTTCGTCAGTGAAAGTTGTGGGGTCATTGTTAGCAACAACCGCATTATTTTGAACAACCGTTGGAATGTGAGGTCCAGCGGTGACAGAGAGCCACAGATTGTAGTCCGTGTACTCGAAGAACGACTGAATGCGAGTCTTCCAAGTGCTGAAGTCTTCAGCCCCTCTCAACTTTGGTGGCCTAGTAGTGGTTCCGGTCTCAAGTTCCGCTTGAACAATTTGACTTAGCTGATTCAACGACATCTTTGCTTGATTTTGACAAAATAGGGCTGACCAGAACCTAATTTCGCTGACAAGTCACAGAAAACCAGAGACAGAGCTAATTTCGCCTGAAACAAGATAAGCTCGTTCAATTTCGCTGACAGACCTTGCTGATCTTCAACCTTCGCTGGTACTCAAGACTATCCTGCAAGAGCGAACAAGCTAATTCCGCTGGCAAACACAACACAGACGTTAGTTGGACTAATTTCGCTGATTACCGTGATAAGAACGCTGTGGTTCAGTATCACGGATCTCGAAGTCGCCTTCGATAATTTCGCTCAAGGGTCAATGACGCTATTTCGCCGGTAATTAACAATTTTGCTTGAGTTTAATCGGCGAAACTGTTAATTTTGCGATATTCAAGTTAAATTTGCTGTATTCAAATTAAATTTGCTGGCTTCAAAATAATTTCGCTGGCTTCAAAATAATTTCGCTGGCTTCAAAAATAATTTCGCTGGCTTCAAAATAATTTCGCTGGCTTCAAAATAATTTCGCTGGCTTCAAAAATAATTTCGCTGGCTTCAAAATAATTTCGCTGGCTTCAAAATAATTTCGCTGGCTTCAAAAATAATTTCGCTGGCTTCAAAATAATTTCGCTGGCTTCAAAATAATTTCGCTGGCTTCAAATTTATCTTCGCCAACCAGAGGGTTTAACACGAACTAAAACCCTCTAATCACTCAAAAACGACTCAAAAACCTTGTTTTGATGCACCAAAATGTCCAAAATGACTCCCTAATCACAGATTAACAACAACCTATCGATTAAACACACCAAATCAATCCATTTTAAGTCCAAAAATTTGAAAAACCTTGAAACTTTGAAAAACCTTGAAACTTTGAAAAATCCTAACAAAAACTCAACAACCAAGAGCACTAAGGCTCTGATACCAAATTGTAGATCCCAAAACGTATCCGGATCACAGTGGTTGGTTGTTTTAACCCATAACACCTATTGATTAGGTGTTTGAGATATGAAAAGTTAAGAAATATCAAAGATGAAGGGAAGCTAATGGATTAATGAATACAACAAGTGTTGTATTGAATCCAAACAATGAGATATAGCAATAAACAACCTTGGATATCAGATTTAAGCACAAGATCAGCAAGAGAAAGTAACAACACCAATATTCATTCAAGAGCCAAAAGCTTGAGTTGGTTACAAGGCTTGGACTATTTATAGGGTGTTCCTGATCTGCCAGCAAATTTATAAATTTGCTGGAATCTTATCTACACTAGGTCAGGAACATTACTATTAGAGAATTACAAAACAAGCCCTTGGACTTTCTAAAGCTTAATAAACTTAACCAAAACAATCCAGAACCATCTAAAACAAGTACCAACGGTCTCAAATGACCTAACAATTTTGACCAATGCTTTAACCAAAGATAAGAACTTGACATGCTTTCATGGTGTGTGAAGGGGTTGGTTTAAGTCATTCGTTGAAAGTTTTAAGCATGGGTTAAGGTTTTCATAAAAGGAGGTAAGAATCACACTAAAGTGTAATTACGTTATGGGTCAATCCTTATAATATTCCAACATAAAAGTTAGGATCTAGACGTTGAACAAGACCAGATATGAAGAACAAACAACTGCCATTGATGGGCCTTCAAGGTTTCAACAAGTATATTTCATGTGGCTTCTCGCTTATGATAAGATGACACGAAATGTAATGCATTTCGTGCAAAAGAAAGATTTCATTTATATAGATTTCGCTTGATAGCATGGTGCGAAAAGGGTATCTTTTACATGATAAGTCACGCAAAATGTGTAATAGGCGAAATGTGTTCATTATTTAGTTAAATGTGGAAGTGGAGTGAAAACTATGCCTATGTGAAAAGTGACGAAAAGTTGTACAAATGAATCCTAAGACACCTTGTGAAACGCCCAAAATTTACTCATTCGACCAACAACTAAAACATTCTTACAGTTTTACAAAAATTTTGACATGACCCATTTGAATCTAGAACTTTTCCTCCTGTTTTCAACAATATTCATTTAACCAAATCCTACGATACTTTTTCAAATAACAAAGTGGTGACCATACAAGGTTCACCAATAACATTTTGTACAAAACAACACCAAAGGTTTAGGAACTAAACTTCATACTAACATGCTAGAAACTTACTAATTAACATTTACTACACAAATTGGTAAATTGACCCATTCAAAATAAACAACTTGGACCGGAAGCGCATAAGGTCGACGTTGCATGTGTGTTCGGTCCGAGCGCGCCGCAATTAATTATGAGATTTACCTAACATTCATAACAACAAAACACTTGTTAGTTCATAACACATAACAATTGAAATCTTTTACTTCCGTATCATTATTCGACCCGTTAACATAACATGTTACTTTACTAACATTATCACTCTCTTTCAGAAACATACTCCATACTACTTTCCGATTCATTTGTAATGAATCGCTATATACCACATCTTTCAATATACTTACATCATTTGACCCGTTATGAACAAGTCAAATTCTCAAACATTCCAACAATCATTTTACTTATCATTCCAACCCATTAGATGGGTCATTTCAAATTTACTACAACATCATCTTTTGGACATTTCTCCATATAAATTCTTTGCTTCTATTCAATCATAAATCATAAGGAAAACTTACACTATGTTCATAGTATTAAATGTTATCATTCATGAATCTACAAGTAGAGTACATAAAGTTCATATGAACTTACCGCGATCTTGAGATGCTTGTGCCTTCGAGTGACTTGCGCCTTCTTCCTTCTTCGTGCCTATATGTCATAATCTCATACTTTAGCTTTCATAAACATTACGTTCACAATCCTTATAGTATGTTATGGCGTGTACTAATCACATACGTCATTATCATAAAGAAGTTGCATCATCTTATCAAGTATTCATGTAAAAACCATAACTGAACTCACTTAGGCATTTCGTCGAACACATTGTGTGCATATCACTAGTTTAGCATAATGTACAAGCATCTTAAGCACAATTTCCATAGTTCACTCATTGATTAACATAAACATCCCTAACTTGGAAATTTATCATCCTAATCATGAACACATAGTTCCAAATCATTTACTCCTAACCTTTTCACCAACATCAATCAAATTAACATGTAGAACTTCACAATTTCTAACCATTACTTAACATGCAAGTGGGTTTTGCCCTAATCATGCTCAAATTCGAAATTTAGCATCTATTGATGTCTAGACATTCATAGCAACCATTAATCATACCAAATTTTGCATTACATTCACAAATTACACTAAACCCACATAATCAAACATCACCAAATCAAGAAATTACACTTACTTGAGGTTAAGTATACTTAGTAAATCAAAATTCCTAGCCCATGCATTCGATTCCTTGCAAATTTCTCTTTCAATTGATGGAATTTTGGATGCTAGGGTTTGAGGCAAAGAGTTTCCCTGGTCTCTCTCTCTCTCACAATCGCACATACCCACACTTTAGTCACTGGGCATTTTTTTATAAGGGTTTTAATTACAAAATTTTCACCTTAACCCCCCATCTTTTAAAACATACCCCTTTGCCTCATATTTATATTCTAGCTTTGCTAAACCTTAATGCATATTAAGTTTTTTGATTGTTAATGCTATATATCTTAAAAATGGTAAAATTTCATGTTTACCATTTCTTTTCGCTAAAGTATTGCGATTAAACATTATAACATGTCAACGAAATTTGGGGTGTTACAAGTCTACCCCCCTTAAAGATGGTTTCGTCCCCGAAACCAGGATACATACCGAATAACTCTGGGTAGTGCTTTCGCATATCATCTTCTGCTTCCCATGTGAGATCCGATCCTTTCCGATGTTGCCATTGAACCAACACTTGTCGAACGGATTTGTTGCGGAGTTGCTTCACTTTAAAATCTTTTATTGCGACAGGCCTTTCAACATAATTCAACTTCTCGTCCACTTCAATATCATCCAAAGGTACGCATGCGGTCTCATCCGCGAGGCACTTTCGCAATTGCGACACATGAAAGGTGTTATGAATCCCATCGAACGCGGGTGGTAATTCTAACTGGTACGCCACCTCCCCGACCCGGGCGAGTATTTTGAATAGCCCGATGTATCGAGGACCTAGCTTCCCGCGTTTACGAATACGGATTATCCCTTTCCATGGAGAGACCTTTAGTAACACATGATCTCCCACTTGAAACTCAATTGGTCGCCTTCGTCGATCCGCATAAGACTTTTGTCTATCTTGCGCTGCTTTTATCCTTGATCTAACCATATCAATCTTTTCAGTCGTCGTGGCTACTTCTTCTTTTGACGCGAGTTCTCATTGACCCACTTCCCCCAACAAACCGGAGTCCTACATTTCCTTCCATACAGCATCTCGTAGGGGGCCATTTTTATGCTGTTATGATAACTATTATTATATGAAAACTCTACCAAGGGTAGATGATCATCCCAGCTTCCCCCAAAATCCATTACACACGCCCTTAACATATCAACTAATGTTTGTATAGTTCGTTCCGATTGACCATCGGTTTGAGGATGGTAGGCGGTGCTAATATGTAACTGGGTTCCCAATTCTTCATGAAACTTCCTCTAGTAACGAGATGTGAACCGGGTGTCCTGATCGGATACTATAGACACCGGAACCCCATGTCGGGATATAATCTCATTCATATAAACTTCGGGCATCTTTTCTGAATTATAAGCTTCCCGAATAGGTAAGAAATGTGCGCTTTTGGTCAGTCGATCAACGACCACCCATATTGCGTCGTGCCCTTTTCTTGTCTTGGGAAGCTTAGTCACCAAATCCATCGTTACATGTTCCCACTTCCACACAGGGATCTCTAAGGGTTGCAACTTTCCATACGGCCTTTGGTGCTCGGCTTTTACTTGAGAACATGTCAAACACTTAGCAACATACTTGACAATGTCTCTTTTCATTCCCGGCCACCAATAATTCATCCTCAAGTCTCGATACATCTTTGTAGCTCCCGGATGAATGGAGTATCGAGACTTGTGAGCTTCATTCAATAGTAATTCTTTCACATCACATTCCTGAGGTATCCAAATTCGGTCATACCTCGTTTTCATACCATTTGCATTCTCTTCCAATTCATGAATAAATCCTTTCGTCCTCTCTTTCTTTGGGTCGCCAGCATTTAAAGATTTTGTTTGAGCTTCTCGGATTTCACAAAGGAGTTTAGGTGTGACTACCATCTTCATAGATTTTACCCGAATCGGGGGCGGGTACTCCTTTCGACTTAGAGCGTCCGCCACAACATTAGCCTTCCCAGGATGGTAATGAATGTCACAATCATAATCCTTAATGAGTTCCAACCATCTTCGTTGCCTCATATTAAGATCTTTCTGCTCGAAGAAATATTTGAGGCTTTTATGATCTGAGTAAATAGTACATTTCACCCCATACAGGCAGTGCCTCCATATCTTCAAGGCAAACACGACTGCCGCCAATTCTAGATCATGAGTTGGGTAATTGTTTTCATGCTGATTGAGTTGTCTTGAAGCATAAGCAACGACTTTACCCCTTTGCATTAACACGCCACCTAAACCTTGGTGGGAGGCGTCTGTATATACTACCAAATCATCTGTTCCATCCGGTAGTGTTAACACCGGAGAATTTGTAAGCTTTTCTTTCAAGGTCTGAAACGCCTTCTCTTGTTCTTCGCCCCATATAAACTTTTCGCTCTTCTTTGTTAATTTCGTCATGGGTGAGGCTATCTTGGAGAAATCCTGGATAAATCTTCTGTAATATCCAGCCAAACCCAGAAAACTTTTTATTTCGCTTGGATTCTTTGGGGTTACCCAATTCATTACCGCATCTACTTTGGACGGGTCCACATGGACACCATCCGCATCGATTATATGACCCAAAAACTGTACCTCTCTAAGCCAAAAGGCACACTTTGAGAACTTTGCATATAACTTTTCCTTGCGAAGCGTTTCCAATACATCACGTAGGTGGGAAACATGCTCTGCTTCACTTCGGGAGTATATTAGTATATCGTCAATAAAAACGATTACATACTTATCAAGTATAGGTCGGCACACCAGATTCATTAAATCCATAAACGCAGCTGGTGCGTTCGTTAGCCCAAAGGACATTACAAAAAACTCGTAATGTCCGTACCGCGTTCGAAACGCAGTCTTCGGCACATCTTCGTCTCGTACACGCAGTTGGTGATAACCCGACCGCATATCGATTTTCGAAAACCAACTTGCCCCTTGTAACTGGTCGAATAGGTCATCAATTCGGGGCAACGGGTAACGATTCTTCACCGTCAACTTGTTCAACTCTCGATAGTCGATGCACATTCGCATCGAACCATCTTTCTTCTTCACGAATAATACGAGCGCTCCCCATGGTGAAACACTTGGTTTAATGAAACCCTTATCGAGTAACTCTTGAAGTTGCGTCATCAATTCTTTCATTTCAGTCGGGGCCAGCCGATAAGGAGCTTTAGCTACCGGTTTTGCATCCGGGTTAAGCTCTATTTTGAATTCTACTTCCCGTTCGGGCGGAAGCCCCGGTAAATCTTCCGGAAACACATCCGGATATTCGTTCACTACTTTCACATCTTCAAGATTTGGGACACCTCGATTAGTTTCAATCACGTAAGATAGATACGCCTTACCTCCGTTCTTCACATGTTTGACAACTTTGATTATGGAACACAATTTCGACTTGATGACCCTAACTCCTTGAACACTTACCCGTTCCACCCCCCCCCCCCCCCCCCGAGGTTACTACATGAATGACTTTCTTTTCACATTGAATTTCAGCATGGTTTTGGGCCAGCCAATCCATTCCTAGAACTACTTTAAATTCCCCCATGTACATCGGGACAAGATCTATATTAAATTCCTCATCTTCGATTAAGATCTTACAGTTTCTTCAAATATCATGTAACAAATTGCTTTTACTATCAGCAACTTCCACTTCTAGGGGTACTAACATCTTTTCAAGCTTAAATGATGGATGAACTAACAATTCATTAGAAATAAACGATCTACTAGCCCTGGAATCAAATAATACATTCATAAGCATAGAATTAACCAAGAATATACCTGAGACCACATCCGGGCTAGTCTTAGCTTCATCCGAGGTTAACTGGAACATCCTCCCACGAGCCTTGGAAGACTCATCCTTCTTTCCATCTTTCTTTGCCCCTTGTTGGAGTTTCGGACATTCCGCTTTAATGTACCCCGCTTGGTTACAATTGTAACACGCTTTTGAGTTTTCGGGGCACCTATAATATGGATGTCCCTCTTGCCCACATTTATAGCATCCTTTCTTTCCCAACAAACATTCACCCGAATGATGCTTCCCACATGTCTTGCAAGTCAGAATCCCACTACTTGTCTTCCCTTTCCTGTTTTGATCTTGATATTTTGCCTTTTTCGATGGGTTTGTGTTGGTGGGCTTCTCCGCCACCCTTTTCTCTCCCCGTTCAACTTGCCTTCTTAACTCGATCTCCCTATCTCTTACCCAGTCGATTAATTCATTCAACGTTGCACACTTGGAGGGATTTACAAACTCCCCATATTCAGCCTTTAACATAGCATGATAACGTATGATTTTCAACCTTTTAGTCCCCGCTATCTCCCCACAAAATTTCACCTTCTCGAGGAACTTATTCGTTATTTCGTCGATCGTTTCATCCTTTTGTCGAAGACGTAAGAAGTCTTCTTGAATCTTATCAAGTGCGGATTGTGGGCTATGATATTTCAGAAATGGCTCTTTGAACTCTTACCATGTTAATGTTTGTACTTTGTCATCCCCCAATTCCTTCGAATGTGCGTCCCACCAATCCTTTGCTTGGAGTTGTAGGAGGCCCGTAGCAAACATCACTTGATCCTCCACTTCACATCTGCTTCTTACAAACACTGCCTCGGTGCTTGAAATCCATCTTTGACAAGCTATCGGGATTTCCCTTTGTACGGCAAGGGGTTACATGCCATGAATTCCTTGTACGTGCACCTTCGTGTACTTTTCTTTGTTTGTAGTTCATTAATCATCTCTTTTAGTTCTTCCACCTTGGACGTTACTAGAGTATCGATTACCCCCAATACTTGACCTTCCACCTCTTGAGCTAGTCGAGGAATACCAGCTTCAATCGCTTTCTCTACTTCTTCCACAATCATTGTTCTCATTTCATTTCACCGTGCTTCATCGTCATCATTTACATTTACCACATCAGCCATCTACATAAAACATTTATTACCATCATTAGATTTCATTTCATACTTCCCACCATCATGTTTTAACATCATTTTATCATGACACATTCCATTCATCATTCATACTTCATGTCTTATCGTCATTGACGATCGTATCGTATCATTCTTTATTTTAAACATTCATTCATCCTTTCTATCATATAACCATGCTAGTGATACGTAGCTCTCATTCTTTCTAATACGTAAAAGAAATTACTCGCGACTAAATCATACTTAAACTTTCTTTGGAAACTCAACGTTTCCGACAACCAACTTCATAGTATTCTTTATCCCATATACCTTGGTATCACTTTTTTTTCTTTTTTTTTATTCTTTTTATCCCCCATTTTATATATTCCTGGTTACAAATTCAATTGAATTGACATTTAATTGTGTTTTATTTGAATATTGTAGTTTTGGAAAGCTTGTTGGTGATTCGTTGCGGAAAACTCAAGAAAATATGAAGTTTGTGGAAATTTTGCCCAGACACAGCTGTGTTGGTTATCTGAGTACAAAGTCACACAGTTGTGTCAGCCTTGCCACACACCCTGATCTCAGCAACAAGCATCAACGGTCCACACAGCTGTGTCACTTAACGACACAACTGTGTGCGGCGCCAGATCTGATATAACCTAATGTTTAGCTCCCATTTCATTTGACCCGTTCTAACCCCCCCAAACTGATCCGATTCATCCCACATCTTTCCACAACATCCCGTAACCATTCCATAACATTCCGTAACTAAATTATTTGTAATGCAAAATTTTCAACTTTTAAAATACTTACTTGCCTTGCGCCGCGGAACGAACACACACTTCTCACGAGCTTTCAGTTTGAGTTCAAGAACTTAATGCTTAAATCCCTCAAACCTAGGCTCTGATACCAACTTGAAACGCCCAAAATTTACTCATTCGACCAACAACTAAAACATTCTTACAGTTTTACAAAATTTTTGACATGACCCGTTTGAATCTAGAACTTTTCCTCCTCTTTCAACAATATTCATTTAACCAAATCCTACGATACTTTTTCAAATAACAAAGTGGTGACCATACAAGGTTCACCAATAACATTTTGTACAAAACAACACCAAAGGTTTAGGAACTAAACTTCATACTAACATGCTAGACACTTACTAATTAACATTTACTACACAAAATGGTAAATTGACCCATTCAAAATAAACAACTTGGACCGGAAGCGCATAAGGTCGACGTTGCATGTGTGTTCGGTCCGAGCGCGCCGCAATTAATTATGAGATTTACCTAACATTCATAACAACAAAACACTTGTTAGTTCATAACACATAACAATTGAAATCTTTTACTTTCGTATCATTATTCGACCCGTTAACATAACATGTTACTTTACTAACATTATCACTCTCTTTCAGAAACATACTCCATACTACTTTCCGATTCATTTGTAATGAATCGCTATATACCACATCTTTCAATATACTTACATCATTTGACCCGTTATGAACAAGTCAAATTCTCTAACATTCCAACAATCATTTTACTTATCATTCCAACCCATTAGATGGGTCATTTCAAATTTACTACAACATCATCTTTTGGACATTTCTCCATATAAATTCTTTGCTTCTATTCAATCATAAATCATAAGGAAAACTTACACTATGTTCATAGTATTAAATGTTATCATTCATGAATCTACAAGTAGAGTACATAAAGTTCATATGAACTTACCACGATCTTGAGATGCTTGTGCCTTCGAGTGACTTGCGCCTTCTTCCTTCTTCGTGCCTATATGTCATAATCTCATACTTTAGCTTTCATAAACATTACGTTCACAATCCTTATAGTATGTTATGGCGTGTACTAATCACATACGTCATTATCATAAAGAAGTTGCATCATCTTATCAAGTATTCATGTAAAAACCATAACTTAACTCACTTAGGCATTTCGTCGAACACATTGTGTGCATATCACTAGTTTAGCATAATGTACAAGCATCTTAAGCACAATTTCCATAGTTCACTCATTGATTAACATAAACATCCCTAACTTGGAAATTTATCATCCTAATCATGAACACATAGTTCCAAATCATTTACTCCTAACCTTTTCACCAACATCAATCAAATTAACATGTAGAACTTCACAATTTCTAACCATTACTTAACATGCAAGTGGGTTTTGCCCTAATCATGCTCAAATTCAAAATTTAGCATCTATTGATGTCTAGACATTCATAGCAACCATTAATCATACCAAATTTTGCATTACATTCACGAATTAAACTAAACCCACATAATCAAACATCACCAAATCAAGAAATTACACTTACTTGAGGTTAAGTATACTTAGTAAATCAAAATTCCTAGCCCATGCATTCGATTGCTTGAAAATTTCTCTTTCAATTGATTGAATTTTGGATGCTAGGGTTTGAGGCAAAGAGTTTCCCTGGTCTCTCTCTCTCACGATCGCACATACCCACACTTTAGTCACTGGGCATTTTTTTATACGGGTTTTAATTACAAAATTTTCACCTTAACCCCCCCCCCCACCCCCATCTTTTAAAACATATCCCTTTGCCTCATATTTATATTCTAGCTTTGCTAAACCTTAATGCATATTAAGTTTTTTGATTGTTAATGCTATATATCTTAAAAATGGTAAAATTTCATGTTTACCATTTCTTTTCGCTAAAGTATTGCGATTAAACATTATAACATGTCAACGAAATTTGGGGTGTTACACCTTGGGTGGTATGGTAATGGTATGCATGCTTAAGAATAATTTTTAAAGGTAAATGCAAGATTTCAAGCAATAGTTGAGCTTTCTCAAAGAATACTCAGAGTAAATAGAAATGGTTTGATATGAACAAAGGTTTAGGAAATGTTTATGAATGTTTTGGCCTCTACCACAATGTTGTCAAATATGTGTTCCATGGTAAGAGTTATGTTTAAAGGAAAAGTTTTTAAATGGAAATGTGGATCTAACAAGTTTTATGAATGTAAAGGTAAAGGCAAATGGTCATGAGACGGTTATGTCATGAAATGAATTTGAACAAATTAAAGGTTATGAAATTTTGAATTGTCTAAGTGAGACGTCTCTAAGAATTCATGTACCATATTCGAGTTCGAAAAAATGTGCCCTTATGCCTTAACGATAAACAATGCAATTACGAAAATGACAAAATTGTAGTGTTTGTTAAACAATGCAAGTACGAAAATGACAAAATCATCGAGAATTAACGACAACTAACAAGAATCGATGTTCAATTAACAAGAATAATCGAAGTTCTTTTCTGAATTAACAAGTAACAACAATAGTAAAATACCTTCACTGTGACGATCAATTCTGAATTCTGATGTTGTTTCATAGTTTCTGAATTCTGATGTTCTGTGCCTGTTCGGTTGTTCGAGAATGAAGAATGAAATCAATCAATATTCTTATACTCAACAATAAATCAATGATTATTCAATAGTTCAATACTCACAACAATTAATCAATACTCAATTCAATACAAATTATATAGAATTAACAGTTTAACACAATAACACTAAACGAACCTTCTGAAATCTGATGTTCTTGTTCTGAGTTATGTTCGGAATCATTGTCTCTGATGTTGTTCACTTGTTCTTGTTCGGAATCTCTGAGTTATGTTCAGAATCATTGTTCGCCCATCTGAGATCTGAGTTCGGAATCACTAGTTACATTGGGCAGAAGTTGAGCGTCGTTTCAGAATCCAAGATTGATGGTCAACATCAATTGCCACTCAAGAATTGTGTTTTATTATTTTTACTTTTTAAAAACATTATAGTATTGGGCCGAATAAACCTAATGTTAAGTGGCTAAATTATAAACCATAAAAATATTTGTACATAGGCCTATATTGGAATTGGTATCTGTTTACAATCTTTTTTTTAAATAACATGTGTGTGTGTGTGTATTGAATTTAAAAAAATCATGTGAAAATCACGGGCCTTGTGCGAAGGTCCTCCCCGCACACCATCATAGCCGGCAATGTCTAATCTGCTAAGTTCCCTGGAGGGATGGAGTCTTGGAACACTGCTTTACTTCAAGCAGCTAAAGATGTTACAAGCCTTATGACAATGTTATGGACAAAGAGTTGTAGCTGTTATAAGAAATCCTATGAAATTTCATATCCTATTAAATTTTATACTAAAAAAATGCGGTATTTTGTTGTCAAAACATGGTTTTGTTTTTTCTTTCTGTATTGTTACAAATCCTATTAAATTTGTAACAAAAAAATTGTTACAAATCCTATTAAATTTTATAGTATAATGGGTCAGGCAGGTAAACTCCCATAACTATGTTGTCGATGACCAAACTTTTGATGATTCATTGAGGCTAGAAAGGATTAAGTGAAGTGAAATAAAACAATGGGATTTAGACTACACGGTGAGAGTGGATTTGTGGTGTTTAGGCCACTCCACGCTGCACACCCCACACCCTACATGGCGTTGTTATCGGCGTTGACGTGGTGGCGGCATGTTTTCCACCGGCATAGAGCTTCCATCTGCATGGACATGGCACGTTGTGATAGGCCGTGGGATGTGTCCGTTGGGGTGCAACGGTCAGGTATTAATTTTTTCTTACTTTCCAAAATTATTTACCATCTCCTATATAAATCAACCCCATTTCTACCATTTTTTACATACTCTCTCAAATTCTCATAACTTTCTTTAACAAATTCTCACAAAATTTTCAAAAAATGGCAACGATTATGTGGACAGAAGAAGAAGATATCGCGTTATGCTAGTCGTGGGTCGAAGCGCTTAGCCACTACACGTCGTGTAATCGCTCGAGTGGTCCGTTTTGGGGGAGAATTTTCCAACACTTCTGCGTCCATAGGGGTGACATCACCCGAACCGTATACGTGTTTTCTTCTCGTTTTAGGACTATGCGTTTGGATAGAGAAAGATTCGAGACGGTGCACACTGTGGTGGAAAATGCGGGTGGTGACCTTGGGGAGGACGACATCATACAAGTCGTCCTCATCAACTTCGAGCACGACTACAACCACGAATTCAAACACGTTTCAGCGTGGCAGATAATTAATTTTTTTATTTTTATTATTTGTTTAATTTTTAGGTTTTATTTAAGTTATGTAATTCTTTTTATTTTATTTCGTGTGTTTTTTTATTTTTAAATTATGTAATGTTCTTAACTAGTAAATTTACCCGCGCGTTGCAACGGCGCCAAAACTTAAAGTAACTCGAATTTATACCGTATAATGGAAACGTATTATGTTTGACCTGACTTGTTTCCGAACAAAATTTACGTTAAAACGTAAACCAACTAAAAACGTACAAAAATTTAAGCACGAAACGAATTATATGTAGCCTGACTTGTTTGCGAAAGAAACTTACGTTGAAACATGAACCAACTTAAATTTATACCGACACGTATATAAAAATAAACACATAAGAAAATAATGCTATTTATTTTAAATAATGTTGCGGCACCCTGCGGCGGAGTTGAAGCGTAAAGTAACTCAAATTTATACTGTATAATGAAAACGTATTATAACTAAACTGACTCATTTTCGAAAACAATTTATTTCGAAATAACGTAGACCAACTGAAAACAAACAAAAAAATAAACACGAAAATGGATTATATTTGACCCGACTTATTTCTAAAAAAGGTTATAGCAAAACGTAAATCAACTTAATTTATATCGATAAGTGCATGTAAACCTCAATTACAAAGTTTTTAAAAAGTTGAAGGGTTACAAGTGCTCACACTGAAATTTGAGTAATAACGATAAAAGAGAAAAGTTAAATGATAATGATAACAATAAAAAAATAATAAAGAAAATACAAAAAAAAAAAAAAAACAAAGACACCGAAATCAAAAAATTAAAATAAAATAACACTACTGTACATCTCACTTGAATTTGTAAGTATACTAGTAAGATTACCCGTGCTTCGCAGCGAGGTTTAAGTTGATATCTATTTTGGTTCTGTATAAAAACCGAAAGAAATATGCTTAAAAGAATATAAAACATGTCTTACATCGACAAAAAACATAAAAATAAATTTAAATTGAATAGCGAGACAAATTGATTTAAATTAATTAACATAAACTCTATCTTAAATATAACTTTAATGAAAAAGGAACCTTAAATTAAAACACTAAATATAAAGAAAAGTAAAAAAAAAAAAAAAGTTGAATAAAATCAAGAAAGAACAAAAAAAAGGATGAAAACACTATTCACACAACTTGCTAATTGTAATGTACGTCAATACGTAGACCAACTTGAATTTATACTAACATGTGCATAAAAATAAGCACATAAGAAAACATTTACGACGTGCTGTCGGACGTAAAGTGACTCGAATTTATACCGTCTAGTGAAAACGTATTATATTTGACCCAACTCGTTTTCGAATAAAATTCACGTCAAAACGTAGAATAACGGAAAACATACATAAAAATAAGCAAGAAAATGTATTATATTTGACCCGACTCATTTTCAGAAGAAAAAAAATTGCGTCAAAACATAGAACAACTGAAAAACGAATATAATAATAAGAATAAGAACATATTATATTTGATATAACCCATTTCTGAGAAAAATTTATGTCTAAACGTAAATTAATTTGAATTTATGCCAACACATACATAAAAAAAGCACGTAAAACTCGATTACAAAGTTCTTAAAAATTTAACGGGTTGTAAGTGTTAATGCTGAAAATTGAAAGGTATAAGTATATAAAAATAAAAAAACAAAAAAGGCAAAAAAAATCAAAAGGTAAAAAAAAAAAAAAAAAAAAAAAAAAAAAAAAAAAAAAAACCAAAAAGCAAGTTACTGTACAACACCTTTGTAAATGTAAGGATATAGAATTGAATGAATTTTTAAACTATGTAATGTTTAATTATTAATGTTATTTGTTAATTACTATTAATGTTTTTTTAATTAAATAGATTTTATTTTATATAATTATTAAATATAATTTAACAATCAAAAAATTGTGTAACGTGTCGAATAACGTCACACTTCCACGCCCCGTCCCACAGCTCCCGTTTTTTCACCACACCCTATTTCTGACGTGTGCTTGTATGTCGTCCACATGTCGTATAACGCCCCATTTTCAAGCCCCTCCACGGCCCACGTCATATAGTGTTATGGGAGTATGTTTTTAGTTTAAAAATCACTAAATTATTTTATCACGTGGTTATCCCTTTTTAGATATTTCATATAATTTATATTCAGACAACCAAGTCTTATATTGCATAAAAACATTAGTATAGTTTGTGTATATATTTAAATAATTAAATTCATGGGTTGCTAAGGGTTGGGCTCAAAGTTATAACAAAGGCTCTTTGCTTTGCGAACAAGTGAAGAAGAACTAGTGCCCAAGTTATAACAAAGGCTCTTTGGGACATTTTTGCTCTTTCAAATCAACCGCGAATATAGTGACCAATGGCGTATTTCATCTGCAAATTGGAAAAAGTTAGTGATAATCTATCGAAAATAACCCATTAGAAATAATTTATCGATCCGCCAGTGGACTGTGACATGCCAATGTTTCATAAACAATTACTTATTTGCGTCAAAACGCTTTGAGATTACGGACTACTTTTGCATTTCATCTTAGAGAGACTCAACGATCAAGGAAAGTCGTGCAATTAAGTGTTTGCGGTTGCGCATACCACGATCAGAATTTAAGACCACTCCTCTTATCATTTCATGGTAGCACGCAGGGCGGGCCCAAGGGTAAAGCTAATGTATTGCAAATCTATGATTGTTTACTTTAACCGGTCATGATGTTAATTTTCCGTAACAACATGAATCACTAGGTCATTTACAAGATCGTAGATACGTTCAAATCATCTAGATACGTTCAAATCATCTGATGATGATAAAGCTTGCAAATAAATAAATATTCAATGCGAGTAACTTGTAAGACCCTTAATCCATTTTAATCGGTTAACCAATAAATTTCTATTATAATAGTGTATTAAGATTTAATATACACTTAAAAATACGAGTTTGTTAAAACATTTTACTAAATAAAACATTCCAACATTTTGTAATTTAATTCGCCGTTTAAAACGTGACGATGAAACTATTCGCGGAAGCTTTAATCTCGTGTGTTCGGTTCTTCGTCGGGCTCAGTCGTCATCCGGTGCTGCTAGGCAACCTACATTCCATAAACATGAAATGATTTTAGTCATACGTGGTTTAAAACTTGTTTAAACGGATTCGCGAAACAAAACTTAACAAAAATAACTGGGCGCCACCGTAAGTTACGGTAGCCACCGTAAGTTACGGTAGCCACTGGGTTTTCAGGGGCTGCCGTAAGGCAGTACAATTCCACCGTAACACTTCAGCCTCTACCGTAAGTTACGGTAGCCACCGTAACTTATGGTAGCTCACTGGACAGAATGTTTTGCAGCTTATGCTGCATTTTCCATCTCCAATTCTTTTTACGAAAATGTGCATAACTTTTAATCTACACATCCGTTTTGCGCGATTATTTTTCCTACGCGTTCGTAATTTGATTCTCCATCTTATGGAGTTAACATCCGACATCCGGATTGACAAATTTATAGAGTTTTAAGCTTTAGGCTTAAGTTAAAATTTACCTATTTTGACCCATTCATGTATTTATCAAACAAACTTGTTTGTTTGATTCCAAATCCTCGTGAATCTCCTAATTTCTATATTGTCTATCATATTTGGCTCAAACCACGGGTTTCCTACGCACTTTAAACCCGCTTATACTCAAGTGCTTATTTTGACCCGTTAAGGGCATTTATGTCCTTTTAAGCATAATTTCGCTCATTTCCCTTATGCCTCATAATTCCACTCGTTCATTTTGGTTAGTCTTCCACCACAACCTTGAACGTGGTGGATTTAATGTAATAGACTATTTATTTCGAGTTTTATCCCTCAAATATGATATTTTTACGGCAATACACATTTTAAGGCATTTAACCCTTGATAGTTTATGCCTACAATTTTCATACGCATCTAAAGATTACAAAATCATAATATAAGTTCCTAACCAACCTTTATGGGTCGTTTGCCCAATTTACCCTTCAAGGGCGTTTTAGTCAACATTAGCCCCTCACTTACTATGAAGGGCATTTGCTACATATTTGGCCATGAAATATGTTATCCACAACCATATTTACACGTACCTGGCTCGGGTCAACTTATTGACCCGTTTCGATACCTTGCCTCTATAATATGCTAATTCGTAGCACTTTAATCCATAAACCATTATTATCCTGTAAGCATAAGACTTGACACGTACTTATTAGTCGTCATTTGTCAAATGGCACTAAAAGTCACCTTTGACCCGTTTGGTCTAAACGACCAAACATTTTGCATTTGATTTTAGAATGGTATATATATACCATTTCGTTATTTAACCCATTTCGGCTTACGCCGTAGGGTGTCTTATAACTTTTACTTATATTTATCGACACACGACTAAAATACCATTTTATCCCTATCCTTATTATGAGTTACCCCATACGGTAACATATCAAGATTCATTGTATGCTTGTCATTTACGGCTATATTACCATTTACCCATATTTACCATTCATCATGGTTTTTATCAATTTTGTGTATGTCCCGACTCGTATCAATTGCGTCGGAAATCCATATTTCCCAATATTGTTTTTATCGAGTTTAAAAACTTATAGAATAAATAAGTATTCTACAAAATGGTGTAAGTTTCACTTACCTTGCATCCGGTTATTGCTCTTTTCGCATACACGATCCGTTTGACCCGCTTCTTTCCCAAGCCTCCATCTAGCTTGTCAAGAGTCAAACTATCATCATAATTCGTAAGACGGTTAGATTAGTCATCATTATTATGACTATTTCATCTTACGAATTTTATGTCGAAACTTCTATTCTACTTCATCATTGGTTAGTTTGACTTTCTAAAATCAACTACCTTTAATCATATAATATGCACAATCAAGGCAAATCAACATTATGATTAGAAATCGTTTTATCCCATATCTTATGTAATTAGTCAAGTTAGCTAATTACGCGTTTCTTTCATAATTCCATCTTTTCATACCAAACCCAATTCATGGTAATTATGATTCATGTACCCAAACACCTAAATTGTTCAAGTACTATATCTTTACTATCTAATATGATGATTCTAATCACAAATTAAGCACTAACATCATCATATTATAAAAAACCCATTTCAAGTCATGTATGCTCAACACTCAAACTTGTAAATTGTTCAAGTATCTTGTTTCTACTATCAACTATAATGATTTTAAACATGTGTATATCATCATCTTCACTACATAATCAAAACCCACTTGTCTAAAAGTGGTAAATCATCAAATTACTCGAATCATAGCAATTTTACTTAAATTTTCTACTTAGGGTTTGTTCCTAAGCAATCACACTTCATAAATTCGGCCATAGCCTCTACGATTCATGCATAGATAGCATCATGCAAAGTTAACTAATTTTCACAACTTCATGAATGTTAGAAATTCGACATACCTTACGATCCCCTTGACTTGGTGATCGTTTCTATGTATTCGAATCTGGATTTGGCCTTCGATTGATCCTCCAATTTGAAGGTTTTGTTGAGTTTTAGGGTTAGCTCCCCTGGAGCTTGTCTCTTGATCATCTCATGCACGCACGCACACAAGAGTGTGTGTATTGTGTTTTGTTTTTAAGTTTATAATTCCATTTGCAAGATACCCGGCTTTGGTCCCTCGTGTTGGTTAGTTATTAATTAGGTCACAACCTAATTATTTTCAACAATATTCCCACTTATTAACTAGGTTTAATATTCCTAATTAATTTAGCGGGTTCGGGAATATTTATGACTAAGTTTATTTTAGGTCCCGTTAACTCGGGCCTTTTATAAACTTTATTTTCCTTAGAAGCATTTGTTCACGTTTTATTAAATATTAGGTTTATCTATTTAAATCCTAATATTTACCGGGTTACTTTTACCGCTAACGGTATTTTACTCGTCTTTTATTATTAACGTGGTTTGATTACCAAACCCGTTTTCGGGGTGTTACAAGTCTACCCCCTTAAAGAGGTTTCGTCCCCGAAACCTTTCTTACGTAATTCATTGAGTTTAAGCTCATTGCACTTGATCTCGAGAATCTTTTCAGCATTACACGTTTTCTTTTAACCATTTATTAGTATTACCAGAAAAGTATGGTAGTATCCTTTTGGTTATATTAATTTATAATTTACGTTTATTCCACGCTATTCTTATAGTAAATAGCATATTTAAACAAATTCATAATTTGAATTTTGACCTTAACCGGTCTCACTAACTAAACTTATTAGTCCAATTATTTTGTACCCCTTTTCTCTGAATACAATGTGATTATATTTCACATTACTTTTCTGGACCGTGATCGAGTCACATCATGTTTAAGTTGATATAACTTTTCATTATCGAAATTATTCCTTTCGAATATGTCGTCTTGCACCTATCAGTGCCAAGACCTGTATCTTTAATATTTACTATTCAAATTCCTATCAGAATTTATGGTTATAAAACGTTATTTCTTACTAAAACTGGAGTTTTAGTTTAACGTTTTATCTTTAATTTATGTCAAGCAATTTTGACGACTTGACATTTACTCTTTTACAGTCTTTGTTTTACGCGAGGATTCTCAACTGGTTCCCTCGCTTTGTTTAAGTAACTCGTAGGTTCTCTCACGTAGCCTCGTAGGCTATTTCCTTAGGTCTTCACCCATTTTTAATGGGGACCCTAAGGTTTATTTCCCTTTCTATTCGTGACCCGAGGGTCATTCTAGTCCCGTAGACCTTAACACTGATCGCATTCCCGAAGGTTACGATGATCCCGCAGATTCATCTTTTATTTGTGTCTATATTCAAATGTATATATGCATATATAGCTTCAAAGCATGTCTTGTTATGTTTGGAATCGTATATTTTCGCTTTTGAACTTTAGTTGACCTTGACTGTAGTCTAAGGCTTCATTTGTTTATTTTCGGGCGAAATTTTCCGACTTTATGACTTCTCATGTCATTTATGCGTCGGTTCATCTTATGCTCACCATTCTCCAGTTTACATATATCAGTATTCGATTATGTCCCATTACCGGGCTCATTATTCTTTTTCTTTTAACGCTACTGTTTTACCGCTTGCGTTTACTCATGCCATCCGGCATTATATTATATTCGACCCGTTTGACTTATTCATGTGAAATATTTTTTTTTTCATTTATGGATGTCAACTTCATTCTTTGTTTTGACCCGTTCAACTTTACAATAGTTGAACATGATTTATCAAAATTTCTATTTACATCATCTTGTCGTCTTTTAGTCGTGACTCAAAACCCGAGTCTTTTAACTCTCCATCCGAGTTCCCGTTTCTCGGTCTACGCATGTGTTTAATCCTTACCCATCCACCAGGTGTTTTACCGAAGTCTTTATTATTGCAATCTTTTTGGTATGCATTAAGACTTCACTTCACATTTATATTCCGACTTTGTCCTCAAGTTTGACGTTTTTACAAAAATGGCCCGTTAAGGGACATATTTGCATTCCCCGGGTTCGTGTGTAAGTACACCCCCTCTCAATGCATATCTTAATCATTTTACATGTTTGCATCATCCGGGTTCGAGTGTAAGTACACCCCCTCCCAATGCATATCTTAATCATTTTACATTAATGTTTGTCCCTTCACTCGGGCTCATTATCCTAATGTAATACCCTTCCATCATCTGGCTGTGCGTTTACATTATTATCAATTATTTTTCTCATTTGATTCATTTGGGTACTTTTTAATATGTCCCACTCACCCCGTCCTTACTACATCGGATGTAAGCATGTCCATCATAAAAAGTTCATGGTACCACGTGTTCACTACTTACTTAGCCAGAGTAAGCAATCAACACATGGTATACATGACCTTTTTATAATTTTCGCATTACACCCCATGTAAGTAATGCCTCTATTTGTTTTTCTTGGAAACAGTATCCCGGATAGATTTTCTATTCAGGTTTTTCCAAGTTTTCAATCTACATATGCAACTTTCAATCTCTACGTATTTGTTGCATATTACTATTTATGCAATAATTTAAAACGTGCACCTGATAATGCTTGCTCTAACAGGCTCTCCTTGCCATTAACTTATCCGCAATCATTGCACGATTTAGGTCCTTGGTGAGCGTGCTCTATTTTTCGTACTTTGGAGTGTTCCTCTGTCAAATCCACGATTTGTTAAACTCTCGCTATCTTCATATGCGAGTGTTCTTCAATCTAAAACGTTTACAATAGTTAGTAATTTCGACATTAATGGGTGCCCGTATTAAAATACGAGGCTTTTCTACTATACGCATCAACGCGTGTAATTTCGTTGACTATATCTATTCTATATCGATTTTATTGGTGTAACGTGTATTACACGATAACAATATGGGTTGTTCTCAACACTTTAATAAATAAGTATTCTACAAAATGGTGTAAGTTTCACTTACCTTGCATCCGGTTATTGCTCTTTTCGCGTACACGGTCCGTTTGACCCGCTTCTTTCCCAAGCCTCCATCTAGCTTGTCAAGAGTCAAACTATCATCATAATTCGTAAGACGGTTAGATTAGTCATCATTATTATGACTATTTCATCTTACGAATTTTATGTCGAAACTTCTATTCTACTTCATCATTGGTTAGTTTGACTTTCTAAAATCAACTACCTTTAATCATATAATATGCACAATCAAGGCAAATCAACATTATGATTAGAAATCGTTTTATCCCATATCTTATGTAATTAGTCAAGTTAGCTAATTACGCGTTTCTTTCATAATTCCATCTTTTCATACCAAACCCAATTCATGGTAATTATGATTCATGTACCCAAACACCTAAATTGTTCAAGTACTATATCTTTACTATCTAATATGATGAGCTAATCACAAATTAAGCACTAACATCATCATATTATAAAAACCCATTTCAAGTCATGTATGCTCAACACTCAAACTTGCAAATTGTTCAAGTATCTTGTTTCTACTATCAACTATCATGATTTTAAACATGTGTATATCATCATCTTCACTACATAATCAAAACCCACTTGTCTAAAAGTGGTAAATCATCAAATTACTCGAATCATAGCAATTTTACTTAAATTTTCTACTTAGGGTTTGTTCCTAAGCAATCACACTTCATAAATTCGGCCATAACCTCTATGATTCATGCATAGATAGCATCATGCAAAGTTAACTAATTTTCACAACTTCATGAATGTTAGAAATTCGACATACGTTACGATCCCCTTGACTTGGTGATCGTTTCTATGTATTCGAATATGGATTTGGCCTTCGATTGATCCTCCAATTTGAAGGTTTTGTTGAGTTTTAGGGTTACCTCCCATGGAGCTTGTCTCCTGATCATCTCACGCACGCACACACACAAGAGTGTGTGTATTGTGTTTTGTTTTTAAGTTTATAATTCCATTTGCAAGATACCCGGCTTTGGTCCCTCGTGTTTGATTAGTTATTAATTAGGTCACAACCTAATTATTTTCAACAATATTCTCACTTATTAACTAGGTTTAATATTCCTAGTTAATTTAGCGGGTTCGGGAATATTTATGACTAAGTTTATTTTAGGTCCCGTTAACTCGGGCCTTTTATAAACTTTATTTTCCTTAGAAGCATTTATTCACGTTTTATTAAATATTAGGTTTATCTATTTAAATTCTAATATTTACCGGGTTACTTTTACCGCTAAAGGTATTTTACCCGTCTTTTATTATTAACGTGGTTTGATTACCAAACCCGTTTTCGGGGTGTTACATAACTTCTTGTTTATATATAACCAATGTTCTTAGGACCGAATCGGACGTCGAACTGGTCTACTTACCGGTCCACTGGTCGGGCCGGTCGAACTGGGTGACACCATAAATATTATAAAAAATAGGCTAAAATTGATTTTTTTTTTTAAATAAAAATCCGGTTCAACCCCTAAAATATTTGGTCCAACCGGCCGGTTTTCCGGTCCAATTGACCGGTTCGACTCAAAATGGTCTGATATGGTGAACCGGACGGTCAGACACCTGGTTCCCGGTCCGATCGGTCTGTTCCAGTTTTGAAAACATTGTATAAAACTTTACTGTAAACATGTCTTTTTGAAAAAAGGTTCCTAAGTTTTAATTCGCTTTTGACCCCCAAAATGGTTGAGCCGCCTCTAGAGGTAAGGGTGCGCAAATAGCGGTTCGGTTCGGTTTTTACCTTTAACCATATGCGTAACCGCTAGCTTCGGTTATGGAATTTCCTTAACAACCGTAACCGAACTTTGGTACGTTAATCGGTTATGAGACTTGATTATGGTTTGGTTTCGTTTAATTTCGGTTAATTAACCGATCTAGGTTTAAACTAAAATTTCAACTAAATAAACATATTAAACAATTATTGCCTTAGTTACAATAGTTTTTATAAATAAAAAAAGATAAAAAAACATATACATGCAAAAAATAAGGCAAATATTATACACTAATTTTTTTAAAACATTTTAAAACTAATTATATAACATATATAAAAGGCTTTTATATATAAAAAAGGCTTTTATATATGCTCTTTTATGTATATAGAGTTTGATTTCTTTAACATATATATTTTAAAGCATATCTTAATTAATTTCGGTTTAACGTTCGGCTAAACAAATAGCATTATCCGTAACCATTTGTAATTATCGGTTATCAACTAATTCGGTTCGGTTATTGGTTAATTTCGGTTGGCTTTAAGTTTGCTCAGCCCTATCTAGAGGCATCCCTATATCCAATTTCTATCTTTAAAATTTAGAGTATTTGTCTATTTTTTTTCTCCATCCGACTCTGTATCCCTATCTTCGTCTTCAGAATTTGAAGTGTTGATGTCTCTATCCCAACGATCACCGATTTGCACTCTCAGTAACCTTTTCATGTACGTACCAATCTTCATATTACCTTTTCGCTTCTATATATATATATATATATATATATAGGGAGGGGCTCATGCGAGAACCACCCTTATTGTGAGAACCGCGAGAACCAATGTAAACACAACCTAAAATAGCTAAAAAAACCCTAAAAAAACCTAACCCCCACCCCCCCCCCCCCAAAAAAAAAAACCTAAACCCCCCACCCTCCCCCCCCTCCCCCCCCCAAAAAAAAAACCTAAACCCCCCTCCCCCACCCCCCAAAAACCTAACCCCCCCCCCCCCACCCCACCCCCAAAGCTAAAATGCTAAAAACTAAACCCCCAAAAAACCTAAAAAAAAATCAAAAAAAAATTCAAATTTTTTTTTTGATTTTTTTAATATTTTTTAGGTTAAAATCGCTACTTTTCGAAGCCAAAAAAAAATTTTTTTTTTTTTGTTCGAAAAGTAGCGATTTTAACCTAAAAAATATTAAAAAAATCAAAAAAAAAAAATTTGCGTGATTTTTAGCTATTTTTAGGCATTTTTGGTGTGTTCACATTGGTTCTCGCGGTTCTCACAATAAGAGGTGGTTCTCGCATGATCTTCTCCCTATATATATATATATGAGTAAATTACAAGTTTTGTTCTTTATGTTTGTCCCAAATTTCAGGCGCTGTCCTTTACCTTTAAAATTGATGAGTTTTGTCCTTAACGTTTCAAAATCATGCACAACCACCGGAAAACTCTCCCGACCGTTGGTTGATGGCGGTCGGGAGAGTTTTCCGGTGGTTGTGGCTGGTGACATAAAGGATTGGGGTAGATTAGGGTTTTAAATAAGGGGGAAAGACATGAGGGAGGTGTATGATTTTGAAACGTTAAGGACAAAACTCATCAATTTTAAAGGTAAATGACAGCGCCTGAAATTTGGAACAAACATAAAGGACAAAACTTGTAATTTACTCTATATATATATATATATATATATTAACAGTAATTAATTATATATATATGAACTGGCCGAGTTACATCAATATCGCAGGTAAGCGAGCAACAAGCTGCGCCGCTACCCGGAACAAATTTAAGAAGAGCCCATATCCGGAACAAATTTTAACAATTTAGATTATTTCACTTGAAAATTTTGTAGATTGATATTCTACAAACTTTGCTGGTGCGACTAGTTCAATCTAACATCATGTATGTATAGAACTGGAACTGATATGAAGTGTCTTGAATTATTTAGTTATTGGGAATATTAGTGATATGGTTAATAATACAATTTGGAAGCTGTTGCATTAAAATATTGTTTGAACCAGCCAAATTAGTCTGAGATTTAAGTTTAACTTGTTAGAGTTTTGTTGAGAGCCATCTGCATAAGCCTTATTTTTACACTTTGTAGGTATGTAAAAGCCACATGTGTTTACATTTTGTGTTGGAAATGCCTGGGGGGAGAGGTTGCCTTGTTATTGCTTGCTGGTGCAAAGGGATACCGATAAATTGTACCTTTGATTCCCGGTAAGTTGACAAACGTATTATCTTTTTAATAGGCAACGCTTGTTGGATTCCGGACATGCATGTTCGTTGCCAAAAATGTTGCAGCATGAGGACCGGCGTTAGAGACTGATTACCCATTGAGTGGGTTAGGCTCCAAGAATTAGATAAGGAACAAAATAATGATAAATACCATACATATCATCATCATCGTAATAGTGTTTGAAATATTTAAAGATGTAAGTGTGTTATAATATTAATCTCAAATAATTAGATAAGGAACAAGACTGCAATTTTGCAACAATTTTCTTCTCTATTTATGCGAAGCCAACGATTACATTTATTTATTAGGAGAAGCAAACATGAACATGGTCCTAAACTAATGCAAATGTGAAAACGTGGAAGAGATAATATCAAAGTGAATTGCTATAGCTTCTCCATTGCTAAGTGGTTATCAAAGGCACATGTCAACCGGAAAGGTAAGTACATGACACTAGATGTTATGTCTAATTTATTTTATAGAATTATAGGCATATATCATTGTTTTTAGAAGCTGATTAAATTGTAATTGATTAATTTAATCGTTTAATTGCGTTCCTATGTTGAGTCGTATTAGGAAGCTTAGCCGCCAAGGTTAATAAGCATAAATAGTTGGATTAGTTTTATGTTTTGTATTGTAATCGTTCATTCGGTTTTAAAGATTAATTGAAATAGTCTATCATTGTTTGATCAAATCTGTGTTCGTAACCGTTGTTCTTAGATTCCCAGTTTAACATTGTGAGGCTAAAACTGATCTTAATAACAAGTATTGCAAGGTTGGGATCAGGAATAGTTAAAGTCAAAATGGGAAGAATTTGCTCTGGATGTAATTTGTCTTCCAATTAAGACAAGGCATTGTTATACATTGTGAATGTTTTTGTACAGGAGTTGTGTATAGAGTATAGTCAAATTGTCTTTATTTGCGTGAATGGGGCACCATGGTATTATTACATTGGGCTGGCAGAATGATGGCAAATCAACAACAAATTTGATGTTTAAATGGGCTGCTTATTTGTTGGATGGGGAGAATTAGAAGGTGGGTCATTATTCTTGTGCAAATTGATACTTCTTATATATTGGTAGTAACAAAGGGTGGGCCCAGAAAGCTCCATTAAAGTTCACATTTTTTATAAACACTGGGAACACCATAAACACATTACACATACCACAGCAAACCTATAAAAGTGCCCCACTGTGACATATGAAGTAGATGGCGACGACAGTGAGGGACATCAAGTCGGGTTTGAAATGGAAAACGTAGAAAGTTCAGGGTATAGTATTGCAAATAATGAAAGTAGATGGGGTGGAATGGAAGTTAGCGATGACGAGGGGTTTGAAAATGTTGGAGAAGATGATGAGATTATGAATGATGATTATGTAGATGGGAATGATGGGAGGAGTTTCAAGGTTGAGGATTCGGATTCAGATTCTTTTAGTTCGGGTGAATATAGCGATTGAAACCCTAAAACACGGAGATTATTTATATCAATTTTGAAGGTAGAAGATGATTTTTTTTCATGTTTTTTTTAGTTTATATACTGAATTATAACTAGTAGATGTGTTTTTATGCTTAAATCATTGGTGCAGGAAACATAAAAAAAAGTATTAAGTTTTAGCGTCTTTAAAGAATTGTGCACTGTATAATGTGTTAATTGTCTGATAGCTTACTAAGATTTTTATTAGTACAATACAATTTTTTTGTTGCTACCTTTTGTCTACTTGTGTGCAATTGTATGTTTGCTATGGCTCTTATATATGGAAACATCAGTGGAGCCAAGGGTCTCACCAGAAGCAATCTCTCTGTCCCTTTGGAAAGAGGTAAGGTGTGCCTACATCGCACCCCCTCCCCCCCCCCCCCCCCCGACCCCACTAATAGTTGTTGTGGCTATGGGTGGGATTATACTGGGTATGATTTACGGATCCCGGAATTATCGTTAACGGGTCCTGGTAGAACGGGCGAGGTAAAAAGGTGATTTAAACAAGCTTAAACGACCGATGATCTAACTTCTAAGCTTTCCATGATGGGGCATTTGTGATATGAAAAGCCTCTTACACAAACTAATTCTTTGACTTGAATCATATTTAACAGGCTCATAGTGAGTTCTACTTTACGCCCCACTTGCGGTATGCGCATATAATGTATATATGTGTGGGCCATCGGGGGGCAAAAGTGAAAGTGCACAAATTTTAACGTTATTTTACTAACTTCGTGAAAATAACGTTAAAAGCTGAGGACGGTTAATTTTGCATCATGTGGTGGCGTGATAGCTGAGAGACAAAAGGGTACATTCACTAATCGGTCTTTGTCCCGAGTGCTGAGTGTTATGTGCCTTATGTCCAAGGCTTGATGCAAAACTACTATCGAGCCGGGGGTCTCACTGGAAGCAGCCTCTCTATTCCTACGGGGTAGAGGTAAGGTTGTCTACATCTTACCCTCCTCAGACCCTACCTTTGCTTTGCTATTGGTGGGATTAACTGAGTATGATGATGATGATGATGATGATGATGATGATGATGATGATGATGATAGTGAGTTCTACTTGTGTGTAATTTTACTAGTAGTCTAGTAGTATACTTGTGCTAGGCGGTTGATGGTTTCTATTGCCCACTTTGGTGGGGACAAACACCTGATAGCACTAGGCCTTCGGTAGCTAACAGTGACCCCTCCATTTCTCTAACCATCTTGACTAAAAAGTTTTCCGCAATTTGTATCAATAGTCCTTGCTTCTGCACAAGCCGCTTGTCTACACGGACGCTGCTAGCTCCTTTCTCCTGCACCACTGTCGCCTCTCGCTCTTCCACGTATGCTGTCTGTGAGCTAACAGAGGATGATTTATCGAAGGTCAAATTTTGCTAACAAAGAAAGTTTAAAAAAATTAATTATTATGTTTTAGTGTTTCTTGAATTTGTGCTTAAATTTCAAGAATCTCACAAAACTCTAGTTTTTGTGGCTTGTCAAATTTTCTTTGAAAGATTTTAACCACCCTCTATTTTAAACGATTCTAACTAGCATTGAAAAAAAATCTGAGTTTAGTGATTATATGTGTAGGGATGGCGAAAAAATCTGAGCCCAACGGGTATACCTTAAACCTGAAACATATGGGATGGGTATACCCGAAGCCTAGCGGACATGGTACTAGTTTTGAAAACTTTCACAGGAATGAGACGGGTATGGTATTATGTGATACCTATCCCAATTAATGAAATCACATACCAGTTTACCCGAACTATATACCTTATCATATATCCAAGTTTTTTTATTTATATTTTTGTTTTTCCTTAACCATTATATGTTAGTGACTTATTTTAGTAGTTTCATATCATATGAGAAAAATTCTTTTGGAATATGTATTTGAGAATGTTTATATAAAACTAAATAAAAGTTATAATGTTATTATTTATTTATGATAAAACTTATATGTTTGCGATGTATATTTTAATTTATATTAGTTGTTATATAAATAAAAATTATACAATAAGTATAATATTAGAAAAGACATGTATTTAAAAATCCCAATTGGTATATTTTAACTAATTAACGGGTATAGCCGATATCTGTAGCTATGTGCGATACCCGACGGGTAATTACCTAATTTGAGGTGAGAATGGGACATGATTTTACAACCAGATTTGGGTATAGAGTTACCAATACCCGGCCATTGCATCCCTAAATTTATGTGCCTAAATATCAAGAATCCCTATAAAAATTCAAGAATCACTAAACTTTGCAAAACATGGGGAATCCAACCCACAATTGAAGTTACTGCTAGTCTGCAACTAATTTTTGAATCACTTCCGACATAATTGAGACTGAAGGCTTCTAAGGGCCCATTTGAAATGATGAAAATTATTGGTCATTAAGCTTCTTTTTCTTTTGCTTCTTGGTTTTTATCTTCCTTTTATCCTTAACTGATTTCCCCCCAAAACATATATGCAATTTATAAACATAAAGTTATGACGGTCTCTTATTGAAGATTTATTGTAGAAAAACATGATTTCCACCATATGATGTTTTAAATTGGTGTAAGTATTTTGTACTCGATTGATACATCTTAAGTTCTCGATTAACATGTAAAAGGAATAATTGATGGATACCCGACAAACAGTGGCGGAACCAGAACGATTTAGTTAGGGGGTCATCATAAGCTTATATTCTATACCGGTTCAAATTAGAGGGTCCATCTCTAAGTTTATTCTTTAAAAACTCAAAATTTATAAATAAAAATTCAAAAAGTTCCGATGATCGGAGGGTCAACGGACCCTCTTGACCCCCCTCTGGTTCCGCCCCTGCCGACAAACACTCAATACATTTACATTCAAATCACTTGATAGTAAAGAACAACGACACCATTCATCTTGAAGAAAATATATATCATTTAATAATCTTTCTAAAAGTTAAACCTTCATTCATTCTGATTACATGAAGCTACCAACATACCCATTACATAAAATTAAATTACGTACCGGCTACTAGAACTTGTTAATCTAAGTACACACCTACCTTATAGTAAATATCTAGCACAACCCTACTACTATGTACATAATCCTGCGTGGATCATTTGACCTAATACGGTGTTGAAAACGTCAGAGATGGTACTGGCAACATAAAACCGTCTAAAGTCATTTGGACAGACGTAGGCTGCTAACGCCTTCCCGTTCACCATGACGGTCTTTTGATCAGTTGTTATACGAGGGTATAGCGCAGGAGGAGACGGAGTGCCTGCCATGAGGTTAAAGAAGCAAAGCACCAATGTAGCTGCCACTATAAGATAGATTCTCCCCACCATGTTTGTACTTGTTATGATTCTAGTCAAAGAACATGGATCTGTACACAGATCTTTCAAGAAACAAAAGTACCCAAACCAAACAAACTTTTATTCAACCCTTGAAACAGATCTGAAAGATTACAGCCTCTAAAACAAACTCCTAAGACTATCAACTAGATAATCTCTATACGATTGACCTACAACACCAGATTCAAGATGAATCTGTCGTGTTAAAGAAGCCCTAATCGCTTTGTGAAGAAAGAGAATGTAAAACTGAATACTGAATAATATCTGAAGTTAGGTGACTCTTATATCTGGTTGTCTTCTAGCACCACGTAAAAGCCCAAATCCAAGTCAGCCAAAGCCCAAATCCAGTTGTCCTCCAGGTCCAGTCAACATGTAACACAGTTATCCAGTATCCAGGTCCAATCAACATGTAACAAAAAACCAAAAATATTAAGAACGAGATACAAGGCTATAAAAGCTCCATTAGAAGTTCACATTTTTTATAAACACTGGGAACACCATAAACACATACCACAGCAAACCTATAAAAGTGCCCCGTCATTGGCGCAGCTTCTAGTGGGCGGGAGGGGGCGGCCGACCCCCGAACTTTTCGCTCAGCAGTGGAGAGTATGTAGTTTTCGTATTGAAATTTTTGGGTATATACATTTTCATCCCCCGATTTTATAGAAATTTTTTGGTATATACGTTACGACTTACGACCCCCTGGTCGGAAATCTCAAGCTTCGCCACTGTGTCCCATGACATATGAAGTAGATGACGACGACGGTGAGGGACATCAAGTCGGGTTTGAAATGGAAAACATAGAAAGTTCAGGGTATAGTATTTGCAAATAATCAATGTAGATGGGGTGAAATGGAAGTTAGCGACGACGAGCGGCTGACGGATTCTATTGCCCACCTTGGTGGGGACAAACACCTAATGGCACTAGGCCTTCGGTATAACAGTGACCCCTCCATTACTCTAACCATGTTGGCTAAAATGTTTTCCGCAGTTTGTGTCAATAGTCCTTACAGAGGAAGGGACAACACCGCCGCCCTCTCTTCTCCCATGGACCTTTCTCTTTTCTCTCCCCACACATAGTGAGCTTGCTTCTGCACAAGCCGCTTGTCTACACGGATGCTGCTAGCTCCTTTATCCTCTAACACTGCCGCCTCTCGCTCTTCCACATATGCTGTCTGTGAGCTAACAAACCTCTATTAAGGATGTTTTGTCGACGGTCAAATTTTGCTAACAAATAAAGTTAAAAAAATGAATTATTATGTCTTAGTGTTTCTTGAATTTGTGCTTAAATTTCAAGAATCTCTCAAAACTCTAGTTTTTGTGGCTTGTCAATTTTTCTTTGAAAGATTTTAACCACCCTCTATTTTAAACGATTCTAACTAGCATTGAAAAAAACAATCTGAGTTTAGTGATTATATGTGTGGATGGCAAAAAAATCCAAGCCCAACGGGTATACCTGAAACATATGGGATGGGTATACCCGAAGCTTGGCGGGCATGGGACTAGTTTTGAAAACTTTCATAGGAATGAGACAGGTAGGGTATTATGTGATACCCATCCCAATTTTAACGAAACCACATACCAGTTTACCCGAACTATATACCTTATCATATACCCAAGTTTTTTTTATATATTTTTGTTTTTCCTTAACCCTTATCTGTTAGTGACTTATTTTAGTAGTTTCATATCATATGAGAAAAATTCTTTTGAAATATGTATTTGAGAATGTTATTTATATTTTGTTTGTTGTGAAGTATATAAATAAAACTAAATAAAAGTTATAATATAATTATTTATTTATGATAAAACTTATATGTATGCGATGTAAATATAATTATTTATTTATGATAAAAGTTATAATATAATTATTTATTTACATTAAGAAAACAAAGGTTTTTTGGCCGACATGTGATGGGCAGAAAGTTCAGGACGGGCTTTTCCCGAAAGGGATTGGCAGACCAGAGAGGGGGGTTAAGCTACTTGGTGGAGCTGTTAGCCGTGACCCTAGCTTTGTTGGCGAGTTGGCAGGGCGGCGGGCGGTGGGGGTTGTTGAACTCATGAAACTCTTGCCCTGCCTTAGGGACCCTCAATGTGAACTCCTTTTGCTAAGGTCTTACATGGGGGTTGCTAAGTTACTTTTCGGGCTGCGAACTTGTCAACCTTATTTGATGGAGGATGCAGCATCCCGGTTCGATGATGGCCTCCGGGAGGCTATAGAAGACATAGTCGTGGGTGGTGGCCCATTCTTTGGGGACCTCCAATGGCGTTTGGCATCTCTGCCAATGCGTCTAGGTGGTTTGGGCCTCCTCTCAGCTCGAGATGTTGGGGTTTATGCTTTTGTGGCGTCCAGAGCTCAGTCTTGGGAACTACAGGATCATATCCTTCGAAACAGTGGGGTTGTCGGGCTCGACGGGGACTATCTGCAGGCGCTTGAACGCTTAAATGTCTCTCTCCCAGACTTTGATATCGGCGGTTTCTCTAAAAAGGACACCGCCCCCTCGAAACCACAAACAACTTTGGCGAATGCTCTGTTTAGCAAAATCGCTCAAAGACTGGGAGAAAATTTTGATTTGTCATCCCGCCAGAAGGCGGTGTGGGAGTGCCTGAAGGGTCCCCATGCCCAGGATTTTTTGACCGTTATCCCAATTGATGGGCTGGGACAATGTATGTCAACAGTAGAATACAGAGCAATTCTTAAATACCGGCTGATGATCCCTATGTACCCAGAAGATGAAATGTGCCCGATATGTCGTAAAGCTTGTATGGATAAATACGGAGAGCACGCAGTGCATTGTAAAGAGCTCCCTGGGTTCAAATATCGGCATGACTATGTGCGAGATGTTTTGTGGGACATCCTGAGAAGAGCTGGGATTTCGGCTAAGAAAGAGGCTCCTGTGAATTTCCTTACGGACCCTATGGAAGGGAGATCTACTCTGCGACCAGCGGATCTGCTTGTCTTTTGTTGGGCTAGGGGGAAACATGCTTGTGTTGACCTCACGGGGGTTTCCCCTCTGGTTGGTTTAAGGGAAAACGGGTTTGTAGCTGGACAAGCAGCAAGAAAGGCAGAATCGAAGAAAGTTGATAAGCACGCTAAAGCTTGTGCAGAGAACCAGCATGTTTTTGTCCCTTTTGCCTTTGACACATTTGGCTCCCTAGCGCCAGAAGCTATCAAATTCCTGACCAGGGTCCAACGGGTCATCCACAACAATTGCTCAGCATCAGGGGGACGAGGTTTTGTCTTTGGCAGATTAGGGTTTGCAATTCAGAAAGGGGTGGCGGCACAGCTTGTTGCCCGTCTACCTTTTGTTTTGATGTAACTTGGCAAGTATGAATGAAATTTCGATTTTGTTATAAAAAATGTATATTTTAATTTATAATAGTTGTTATATAAATAAAAATTATACAATAATTATAATAGTAGAAAAGACATGTATTCAAAAATCCCAATTGGTATCTTTTAACTTATTAACGGGTATAGCCAATATCCTTAGGTATGTCTGATACCCGACGGGTAATTACCTAATTTGAGGCGGAAATGAGACATGATTTTACAACCAGATTTGGGTATAGAATTACCAATACCCGGCCATTGCATCCCTAAATTTATGTGCCTAAATATCAAGAATCCCTATAAAAATTCAAGAACCACTAAACTTTGCAAAACATGGGGAATCCAAACCCACAATTGAAGTTACTGCAAGTCTGCAACTAATTTTTGAATCATTTCCGACATAATTGAGACTGAAGGCTTCTAAGGGCCCATTTGAAATGATGAAAATTATTGGTCTTTAAGCTTCTTTTTCTTTTGCTTCTTGGTTTTTATCTTCCTTTTATCTTTAACTGATTTTCCCCCAAAACATATTTGCAATTTATAAACACAAAGTTATGACGGTCTCTTATTGAAGATTTATTGTAGAAAAACATGATTTCCACCATATGATGTTTTAAATTGGTGTAATCATTTTGTTACTCGATTGATACATCTTAAGTTCTCGATAACATGTAAAAGGAATAATTGATGGATACTCGACATTGACATAACGAGCCCTAGAAACTTAGGTGATGTTTGTTTTTCTAAAAAAGATCTGTGTGTAGGCTCTTCTGTATACGCCGCGAAGACCACGCGCAGACAATGCTATCTGCAGACTGATTGTTTTTCCGAAAATGTTTCACTAAAAAACGTCTGTCCGAGCTCTTCTTGGTACAGAGTTAGCCCAGCTATTTATAAGATCTTCTAAAGTCTGCAGAGGGTTAAACACCATCACCACCCCCCCCCCCCCCGAACTTTTCGCTTGGTAGTAGAGAGTATGTAGTTTTCGTACATAAATTTTTGGGTATACATGTTTTCGACCTCAGTTTTATAAAAATTTTTAGTTTCGATGACTTCCGCCCCCAGTCAGAAATCTCAAGCTTCGCCACTGCTTAGAAAGTTTGAATATGGAGTTCGTGACCATGATCATCAAGGGTCACAACGAGTCATGTTTGATTTGACGTTAAGTATTTTCATTCGCATCTTTATTGTAAAACTATATCCTAAACTCAGTTCATTCTCCATCAGATACAAGTGGTTGAATACTTATTTTTGCTGTCTTTGCAACTTTACTTGCTGGATTTGAAATCAATGTTTATGATTTCAGACGGTTAAAAATTCTCTGTTACCCAAAACCTAAACTCATTCCAAAAACTTTTTTTTTAACGGTAAATTTGAATCACTGACGGACCACTGGAGTATTATCGTGCCGCCAGCGAAACCACCCGATCATATCCATCTCTACTAGACATAATGCCTATACACCAATTCAGGAGGAAACATAATAAATATGAGAAAAACCTACTTGTGAGAATCGAACCCAAGACCTTTTGGTCTCAAAGTCTTATCCCACCCCAAAAATGTCGCTAGGCTATAAAACCATGGACCTATTGGTCCCAAAGTCTTATTCTAACTCTAAGATGTCAAACTCATTCCAAAAACCGACTGGAAAATCTGAAGTATAATTCTACATGTTCTAAGTTTTCTAATAATCCAAATTTATAACAAGTTCAAGAATTCAAATTATGATAGAATTTCTGTAATTAATATCAATCCTCTAACCTCTTGGACGATTTATATATATATTTGTTTTAGAATTCCAAAGTTAAAAGAAAATGGATAAAACTCGGTTCCGCAAATCACGCAATAATTACATCCATCAAAAGGAAAGAAAAAATAAAAAAGGTAAATGAACAAATAAAAGATGTTGCAGGGAATAAAATACATTTGGTCAAACACAAAAAGTACATTAGAAAGATCAAACCAGATTTATTTATATTTAAATAAATTGAAAAATATAGGTATGAATCTGATTAACTTTTAAGATTTAAAATATACAAATAATTTACAAATATTATACATACACGGGATATGCATTAACAAATAACATAAAAGGGAAAAGATCAAATAGGAAGTTTATTTTGGCTAGAAAGTATAGGAAGCAATTTTAGCCGTTCATCTTCTTTTTTAAAATTTTGGACGCGTGGGCTTTTTTGTCTTTTTACATTATCATATCTTCGTTCTAATTCGATTATAGATTCTGTTACCTCTCTTCTTAGTTCATCACTTTCATAACAGAATTGAAGATTCTATAACCCTAAATCTCAATCGATCGCCAATTCACCTTTATTCAAGCAATAATCTTGTTTCGTTCGTCAATTCGATAACCTCAATGTCTTCTTCGATAACCTCAATGTCTTCTGCAGACTCTGTTGGTAAGTTTAGGTTCAATTTTGAGTAATTTTTTGTTATTTTTTCCGAAATTCATTGTTTTACGTTTTATAATTCGTCTTTCTGTTATTAATATTTGATTTTTCATAAGTTTAATTGTTATTGTTGTATAATTTAACATAATTTGTTCGTTTTGTTTCCTCATCATTTATTGCGTTGTAGTCAATAGTTGCGTTTTATGCATACATACTTTAAATTTAAGATTCATGTAATATAAAGCAATAACTGTCCATTGTAGTACAATTTTAGAGTTTTGTTCGTTTACTACATTGTTTTGTTTGTTCATTATTTTTGATGCGTTTTACTGAATGTATTGCGTTTTATGCTTTTATCAATATTAGTTCATATACAAACTTTAAAGGTCTGTATTTTTAAATTTTATTAACATATTTTTAGATTTAACACTAAAAACATTATTAGATAAGAGGTATTGCGTTTTATAGTTATTTGTTAATTGTTTCAGATCACAATTCCAAGTGGGAGGAACGTGTATGCTTAAACAGTGGAAAAAAGTTTTTCAAACCTAAAGTCAGTCAATCCATTACACCTGCTGTTGGAATGTTTTTTAAATCATTTGATGAGGCTTTTTCGTTTTATCAGAGATATGCACTTGCTGCAGGTTTTTCTGCAAGAAAAAATACCTCTTGGAAAAATGTTGGTGGTTTAGTGAAAATAAGATATATTGTCTGCTCAAAAGAAGGATTTCATGTTAGCAAAGAAATTGATTCTGGTTCAGTTGATGAGAATAGTAAAAAGATTGTTAGACGTAATAGAGGTTCCAAAAGAGTTGGATGCAATGCTCATGTGAAATTAATATTAGAGAACAATAATATGTTTAAAATCTACTACTTTGAAGAAGAACATAATCATATCTTTGTTGAAGATGAAGATATTCATTTCTTGCCGGCTGTCAGAAGTATTGATTATGTTAAAGAAAGTTTTATATCTGTATTGTCTTCAATCAATATTGGACCTGTTAAAGCATTCAATATTATGAAAACAATGTATGGTGGTTTTGGTGAAGTTGGTGCTAGTAAAGTTGATTGTAAGAACTATAGAAGGGATTTGAATCTTTACAAAGGAGAGTATGATGCAGAAATGGTAGTTAGGCGTCTTATAAGGAAGAAAGAATGTTGTCCTGGTTTCACATGTGATTATGTTATTGGTGAAGATAGAAGATTGAAAGGACTTTTCTGGGCTGATAAGCAATCAAAAACAAATTATACAGTGTTTGGTGACATAGTTGGTTTTGATGCTACTTATAAATCAAACAAGTAAGTTTTTTTCATTTATTGCGTTATATATTCTATTGCGTTATATATCATGTTCTATTTTTTCTAATGCTTTATTAATTTTTTGTATGTAGATATGATTTGGTTTTTGTACCATTTACTGGGATTGATAATCATTTTAGGAATGTCACATTTGGTGGTGCATTACTTGGTTCGGAGACTGCAGATTCTTATAGATGGCTTTTAAGGTGCTTCGTTAATGCTTTTGGAAGTGAGCCAAAAGTTGTTGTTACTGATCAAGATGCTGCAATGAAGAGAGCAATTAAGGATGTTCTTTCAATATATTGCGTTTTAAGTTATTGCGTTTTATGTTTAATAATTTTATTACTTTTTATACAGGTTGGTCCTGTTTTGTCAGCAAACATTGATTTTAATACACGAATGACTCATGTTGTTTGGAATGATACTATTATTCCAGAAGATTTTGAAACTGAGTGGCATTCAATAATGTCTACGTTTGGATTGGAAAATCATGAGTGGTTAAAAGATATGTACGATCTTCGATTTGATTGGATTCCCGCTTATTAACAGGGAGAGAATTTGGCAGGTCTTATGCGTACTACGTCTAGATGTGAAAGCGAGAATTACTTCTTTTGTCAGATTTGCAATCCAAGATGTACACTTGTTGAATTTTTCACTCATTTTGAGACTGCAATGGATATTCAAAGGCATGAGCATAGGAGGAATGATCATGATACAAGGTATATTCAGCCTAAGACCTGGAGTGACTTTGTATTGGAGAAACAAGCATCAGAAATATATACCAAAACAATTTTTAAAGATATTCAGATTGAAATTGATGCTGCCATTACAAAGTGTATGTCAAAGTCTCATGATACTATGGGTGATGTTCAATATTACGAAATAAAGGATTTCAAACAGCCATTCACATCTTTATTCAAGGTAATTTTTTAAATTTATATTGTTTTAAACATCTATTGCGTTTTATTTTTTCCATTATTTGTTGTGTTTTATCATTATATTATCATAAACTTAATTTCTCTATTATATTTATTATTCATTGCGTTTTATATTACATTTCACTAATTTTATATAGCTTTTTAATTTTATTTACAGGTTCAATACAACAAACAAGAAGATGGTTTAAGTATAAGTTGTACTTGCAAACGGTTTGAACAATTTGGTATATTGTGCCGCCATATATTTTATGTTCTACGGTATGATGATGTGACTGAGTTTCCTAGAAGATATGTTCATAGAAGATGGATGAGAGATGTTGTTTCAAATGGATCAAATCATTCCAATATTCGGTTTGATCAAATTGGTAGGAATAGTGAAATTGATAAAGTTTATAGAGAAATCGTTGTTGCAAATGAGTATGTGGTTAATAGGTTGGTTGGCAATTTAGATGAGCTATGTCGTTACAGGGATCATATTAAAAGTTATATTGATAAAGCGGATGAGGTTATGATTTCTGCGCCGCCTCCTAGTCGGAAAGAAAGATTTGCTGATATTGGAGTGAACTTGGAAAAGTCAGATTCTATGATTCGTGTTCCGATCAAAATAAGAACCAAAGGATGCGGTGTACAAAAAAGGATCAAGTCTAATCGTGAGATTGCAATTCGGAAATCATCAAAGATCCAGAAATCGTGCCGTGTATGTGGTAGGAAAGGACATAACAGTCGCACATGTAAAGATAAAGTTTCTTCTAATGCTATAGGTTCTAACAATGCAATGTAAGTATGTATACAAATTCTGTCAAATTCTGACATCAATAAGAAAGAAAATTTTTTTGTCATTGCGTTTTATGATGTATAGGTTTCACCTCTTTTTGTTATTGCGTTTTGTGTGATATCTTTCATAAATATCAGCTTTTTTTGGTTAATTGCGTTTTATGATAAGAACAGTATATTGTTATTGCGTTTTATACAAAGAACAATATACTGTAAATGGAATTTTTTGATTATTGCGTTTTATTATAACACAGATCACAGATCAAATTAAACAAGAGATGCAAGTGGATATCATAAACATTACGTTATATAGATGATGATAGTTTTCATCAAACCACAAAATTAAACAAAGATGATGTTTTCAAACCACATAATTAAATAAAAATTACTAGAAACATCAGCATCATGGATCAAAGTTTGTTTCTTCTTCGGATGAGAACCCTAAGCTTCCATCAGGGATTTCCTCATCACTTTCAGATTCAGTCCAAAGATCAACCTGTGAGACTACTGCCTTTTGAAGCTTTTCTGCAAATTTGCTAGCAGAGTTGTTGATTAGTGGTATTTCAGATAATTGCTTCAAAAATTTTATATCCTCACTGGAAGATATGTCCTTTGGGTCATACATCTCCACATCACCATCGTCCCAAGTCACTGAAACTTTGAAAGTTTCCTCAATGAACTCCCATGATGTAACCTTGGCATCTTCAGTTGCAGTTTGACTCGGATTTCCAAATCTTTTGTGTAGAATTCTTGTAACGCCCCAAAATCTGAATGTTAATATTTTTCGTATGTTCTTAGTTGACATGTCATGAAATAAATAACTAGGTTATTTAACCTAGTTAAGGGTATGGTCAAAAGTATTAAATGATGAGGGTAGTGTTAGTTATGCTTTAAAGGTAAACCCGAGGGGGCTAAAGTGGAACAAATGAAAGTTTAGTTATTAAAAGGAAAAGATCACACACACACACACACCTTCGTGTGTGTTCTGGATAGATCGATCAGGGGCTCTCAAGAGCCCCAAACCCTAGTTCATCAAAAGCTTCAAATTGAAGAATGAATCAAGGCCCAAATTCACAACCGAGCATGAATTAGTGATCACCTTCACAAGGGGATCGTAAGGTATGTCTTAAATCAAAGATTGGTGATCATGTGTGAAGTGGGTTATGTTCTAATCCGTAAGTTAAGGTGAAATTGATCATGTATAAGTGTTAGAATCATCATATAGAACATAGGTTATGTATGGTTTGTGTTAATTTGATGTTTAGAGGTGAAACCCACTTATTAAAGTAAGGATGATGACTTGAATGATCATCCATGTTCAATTCTTGTTGATTGTTGATGTATTATGATGGATATGATGAATTCTTGTAAGTTGAATTGAGAGAAATGTGGTGGCGATATGTTTGATGTTCATGTGTGAATGTTATATGTTGATTAGTAGTAGGATTTGATGAATTATATATGAACTTAGAAGATTTATGTATAAGCTAGTTGTACGTTATGCTTAGAAGGTGGTACTTACACCAAGTGTATGATCAAATGTTTATAGTATCGTCCGTATAGTCGACTATGATGTTACGGGTATATGATGATAAGTCGATAATTAAATATGGTTAATAGTTGACTCTCAAAAGTCAACTAAGTATAAGTAACGTGATTTGACTCGTTGTCGTAAAGGTAGGATTATAGGAAGTCGTTTGGTACATGTTATGTTAATATGCGTTATTTGTGATTACATGATGAATTACATGAGTTGGAAAGGATATGAAGTTGATTTTTGTGTAGTATGCTTGTTAGAAATGACTAAGGGAAGTTAAGTGTGGATTATGTGATTGGTATGATCGTTAACGCGTACAATTGAGTATACTAACGAGAATGTGATGGTGACATGAAAGTATAGGAATCATGTCAAGACGGACTCAAGCGAGAAAGGCTAACGGGTCAAGAAGAGGCAAGGAATTGGATACGAGCACGGACGCGTAAGGTAAGTGATTTCTGTAATCACTTCTTATGTTCGATTAAGTTATATGGTGTTTTAATTAACTAAACATGATGGTTGAGGTCATTTATGTGTCGTAGTCTTACGTCGTGAAGGATGGGATTTAAAGTTGACCAAAATGCCCTTGATGGGTATTTTGGGCAAACGATCTTAATAAGTGGTTTAGAAACAAGCTATACGATTGGTGTAATGTTTTGGACAAGTAAGACTCTCGGGGAATTGAGAGTACTATGAAAGTATGAAAACCTGCCTGATAAGAATGAAGAATGTGGAATCCGTAATTAAGTACGGATCGATAAGATATGAATGATATGTTTGAATCCGTGAGACAGATTCAAGGATGAAAGGTATGAATGCAATGTTTGAATCCGTGAGACGGATTCAAGTGATGAAAGGCATGAATGGAATGTTTGAAACCGTAAAACGGATTCAAGGAAAGGAAATGTAGAGATGATATGTCTGAATCTGCGAAACGGATTCAACACATGTAAGGAATGAAAGATGTGAATGTTATGATTGAATCCATTAGATGGATTCAAGTCATAGAAGGAAGAAAGGCATGAATATAATGTTTGAATCCGTAAGGCCGATTCAATGAATGAAAAAGCATGAATGATGCGCCTGAATCCATGAGACGGATTCAAAAATATAAAAAGAATGAAATTAATCTGCCTAAGAAGATGTCGACAGTTTGACCATGATTGAGTCGAATGGGTCATAGAAATAAGTATTAAGTAAAAGGTGATAGTATAATAGACGGAGTTTGGTATAAGTTACGTGTTAGATGTGTTAGTAATTGACTCTTAGAAGTCAGAATGATGAAGGGCTGTGACCCGGACAATAACTTGAGTATGGGCGGGAATGGTAAGCTTGGGAAGAAATATTGAAACGATGTAATAAGGTCTTTGCAAGTAAGCATGAATGGAAGGAAGTACGAACGTGTACTTCAGTTGGAAAAATGATTAATAGAATGAAAGGATTGCATGTAAGAGTTAGAATGTGTGGTACGTTATAGTAGGTACGTAGGAAATTGTAGAAAAGATATAGGTGGGTAATCACCTAGTGTAATGAATGTCTATATGACATATGCTAACCGCCGATGTTGATTAATGATAATGCTAGAACTATTAATGTGATGAAACCAATTGAATTGGTGAAAGGATGTGCACGAGCGGAAGCTCGTTACACAGATGAATGAAAACTAACATGTTATGGCTAGTGATCGAGGGGAAAATGATCGATCTGAGTTACGGATCGTTGGTTTGGGAAATGAAAAAAAAGGTTAGTAAAATGTTTAACTTATGTTGGATAGATATGAACTGGTATGACACAGTTATATATGTAAATTAAGTAATGCATGAAGTGAAAGCAATAGTAATATGAAATGAACGAAATGATCTAAAGGTAGCGTAGAAGTATGCAAGACACAAGTCACTGTAGAAACTATGGAATAAGGTTAACGTTAGGGACTTGCATGTAGGTGTGGTTATGTACTAGTAGTTTTGTTGTGGTGACGACGCAAGAGTTAAATATTATACAATGCATATAGAGAATGTAATCTTTTAAGAAATGAGAAGAAGATAGTAGATCCGTTATGAACGGATCATACAAATGTATGTAGGATTACAGATTGAGGAAGTGTGTATATTGACCCGTTATTAACCGGTCAAGGAAATGAGAATGTTACGTGAATGTATGGTATGAAAAGTATGGACTTGTTAAGAAAAAGCCAATTATATGAATAGTTTATGAATCGAGAATGTATAGTTACCCATTACTATGACGTATTAGTTAGAGTTAAACATATCTGAGTATATGCAAATTACGATGCAAGATCGTATAGTCGATGAAAACATTAGGAATGTTGAAATGAACAAATGGGAATGTTAGTAATGGGATGTTGTAATGGTTTCAAGTAAACAAAAGATATATGATGCATATGATATATGAGTAATAGAATGATGATTGAACCATTAGCTATGAAGGCTGTTAGGAATTAGCGTCATTAGTGAAAGCGACACTAATAAGAACTCCGGAACGGGTTCTTTAAGAAAGAAGATAGTCGTTGTGATGGGCTAGCGGTAGTGTTGGTGGGACGTAGAGAAGAATTAATTAGTGTTGAATAGAGGTAAGAAAGGTTTCGGGGACGAAACCTTGTTTAAGGGTGGTAGACTTGTAACGCCCCAAAATATGAATGTTAATATTTGTCGTATGTTCTTAGTTGACATGTCATGAAATAAATAACTAGGTTATTTAACCTAGTTAAGGGTATGGTCAAAAGTATTAAATGATGAGGGTAGTGTTAGTTATGCTTTAAAGGTAAACCCGAGGGGGCTAAAGTGGAACAAATGAAAGTTTAGTTATTAAAAGGAAAAGATCACACACACACACACACACCTTCGTGTGTGTTCTGGATAGATCGACCAGGGGCTCTCAAGAGCCCCAAACCCTAGTTCATCAAAAGCTTCAAATTGAAGAATGAATCAAGGCCCAAATTCACAACCGAGCATGAATTAGTGATCACCTTCACAAGGGGATCGTAAGGTATGTCTTAAATCAAAGATTGGTGATCATGTGTGAAGTGGTTTATGTTCTAATCCGTAAGTTAAGGTGAAATTGATCATGTATAAGTGTTAGAATCATCATATAGAACATAGGTTATGTATGGTTTGTGTTAATTTGATGTTTAGAGGTGAAACCCACTTATTAAAGTAAGGATGATGACTTGAATGATCATCCATGTTCAATTCTTGTTGATTGTTGATGTATTATGATGGATATGATGAATTCTTGTAAGTTGAATTGAGAGAAATGTGGTGGCGATATGTTTGATGTTCATGTGTGAATGTTATATGTTGATTAGTAGTAGGATTTGATGAATTATATATGAACTTAGAAGATTTATGTATAAGCTAGTTGTACGTTATCCTTAGAAGGTGGTACTCACACCAAGTGTATGATCAAATGTTTATAGTATCGTCCGTATAGTCGACTATGATGTTACGGGTATATGCTGATAAGTTGATAATTAAATATGGTTAATAGTTGACTCTCAAAAGTCAACTAAGTATAAGTAACGTGATTTGACTCGTTGTCGTAAAGGTAGGATTATAGGAAGTCGTTTGGTACATGTTATGTTAATATGCATTATTTGTGATTACATGATGAATTACATGAGTTGGAAAGGATATGAAGTTGATTTTTGTGTAGTATGCTTGTTAGCAGTGTTGCAAAAATCGGCCTAGGCGGCCGATTAATCGGCGCCTAGGCGCTAGGCGGCTAGTTACTGACTAATTTTGAGCTAGTCGGCCAATTAATCGGAGTCGGTCAAAGTCGGTCAAAATCGGTCCTAGGCGGTCCTAGGCGGTCAAAAATCGGATTAATCGGCCTATATTAATCGGTTAAAATCGGTCAAAATCGGTCCCAGGCGGTCCCAGGCGGTCCTAGGCGGTCAAAATTGGTCAGAATCAGTCAAAATCGGTCAAAATCGAACCATACTATCTGAAACTTGAAGTATTTATGTGAATTTTGAAGTATTATTTTTATATTATTGGGTATATATATATAATTTTGAAAAAATACATATAAAAATCCCAATCCGATTAATCCCGATTAATCCCTAGGCGGTACCTCACCGCCCGACTAGCGCCTAGCGCCTTCTACAACACTGCTTGTTAGAAATGACTAAGGGAAGTTAAGTGTGGATTATGTGATTGGTATGATCGTTAACGCGTACAATTGAGTATACTAACAAGAATGTGATGGTGATATGAAAGTATAGGAATCATGTCAAGACGGACTCAAGCGAGAAAGGCTAACGGGTCAAGAAGAGGCAAGGAATTGGATACGAGCACGGACGCGTAAGGTAAGTGATTTCTGTAATCACTTCTTATGTTCGATTAAGTTATATGGTGTTTTAATTAACTAAACATGATGGTTGAGGTCATTTATGTGTCGTAGTCTTACGTCGTGAAGGATGGGATTTAAAGTTGACCAAAATGCCCTTGATGGGTATTTTGGGCAAACGATCTTAATAAGTGGTTTAGAAACAAGCTATACGATTGGTGTAATGTTTTGGACAAGTATAGAGGTGGGAAGTATGGTCTTGCTAGTCTTAGACCAATTAATGCGCAAATACCCATAACGGGTCAAATAATTAGGAAATGATAATAAGCCGATAGAGCGTAAGATAAGAATTTCCTTAATCTGGATGTGGGATTTTAAGTTTATATGATAGAATGTGAATTTACAAGCATGTAGGAAGAAACGGGAGGTTAAACGGGTAAACGGTTCGAAAGTTATGCGCGTTTTAGTGCGTTCGGACGTCGAAACGGATCTGCAGGAAAATGTATTTTAGAGAGGCCGTCGCCGACGGGCAAGGGAAAGTCAGTTTTTCTCAGACGCCTTATTTACCTGTCTACGGGGTTTTGGCCGACGGGAAAAACTACAGGCCGTCGCCGACGGGCCCTAGGGCCGTCGTCGACGACCTCCCCAAGTCCAAAAGTCTGAAATTTGAGATTTAGGTTGATTTATGTGTCGTAGGCTTCGGTTTGTTATCCGTGGACTACGGCGGACTTTCTAAACATGATTTTGATCAATCCTTAGATGTTTATGGGCTATAAATCTAAACCTAAGCTCCATGTAAATAATGTATGTGTATGTAAGAGGTACGTGTGATCTAGTACGTGTTCGTAAAGGTAGGTACGTATGTATGTATGTATGTATATATAAAGAGATGTACGAGTGTATGCATGTATGTAAAGATGTAGGAAAGGCAGGTACGTATGTAGTTATGAATGTATGTATGTATAAAGATAGGTACGAGTGTATGCATGTATGTAAAGACGTAGGAAAGGTATGTATGTATGTAGTTGTGTATGTATGTATGCATAAAGACATATATGAGTGTATGCACGTACGTAAAGCTGTAGGAAAGGTATTAGATGGATGTAGATGTGTATGTATGTTTGTATGTAAGTACGTATGTATGCCTGTTTTAGAGACGTTGAGTGTTAACATTATTAATGTTGTACCTTGAGAATGAAAAGTAATGCAGGTACATTATTGAAGCCTCACCAGGAAATGGATACGCAGATGAAATGCTTAAAGTTTGGAAAATGATGTAAAGTGAAGTGTGTGTGATGAATCTTGTTTATATAATGTGTGCTAATGTTATGAATGAATGTGTGAGTGCAGGTTATACGGATCACGGGTGATTATCACAAGGAATAGAGATCGAAGACCGAGTCACAGGATAGATTGTACGGGAATAATTGAGTATGCATTATTAGTAAACAGGACTTATGCCTTATTTTTGTAAAAGATACATATTAAAACGAACCTTCAAGTAAGTCAAGACATTTGTAATGAAAGAAATTTTAAGGCACGAATTTCCGCTGCGACTTTTTGTCTAATACGATTTAGGGTCTTACAATTCTGAACAGTGCGGCTGTCTCATTTGTGTAACAAGCAGGTGGTATACCTATTTCATTCATCATTTTCAACACATTATCATTGCAGTTTTGAAGAACAGAAGCAACGGAATGGTATCTTATTTTTTTCCATCAAGGAATTGAAGAACGAAATTCCCTCTTTTAACCCACCAAACTGATAGTTGTTGATCAGCCATTTTAGGGATTGTGTGTGTGTTTTGTTGTTGGGTATTGGTGTATTTGGTGTATGATGAGGAAAGTGAAAATAGTTTAGGGTTTTTGTACTTATATAGTGGATTGGTAGAGGGATTTGAATCAAGTGTGTTAATGATAAAAATGATTATATTTTATTTTTTTCTTTGAATTGATTATTCAATCATATAGTATTTTATCAGGAATCTATAAGGCTTTTTAAAGCTTTTTAAGGCTTTGGGTCTAATCAATTTCTTTGTCATTAAGCTATCAGTTTTTTCTTTGTTTTATCTAATCTTCATTTATTATTATTTTTTATAATATTGCGTTTTAGAAGAGTATAATATATCAGTTTCATGATTCTCATTATTGTAATTAAAATTTTAATTTGTTTTGTGTAATAAAAATAGTAAAAAAAACTTTTATTGCGTTATAAATATATATTGCGTTATATGTTTGGAAATGAATAATTAAGAGACACTTTGTATTGCGTTTTAGAATAAATAACTTATGTCAAACAACAAATAAATAGAACATTTCACTATATATGTATTCTTTCTTTTAAATATATTATATAAAATTTTTATTGATAAATTGTACAAATTTTAATTAATATGTTTAAAAGAAAGGATACATATTGCGTTTTAAAATAACAAACAAATAGTAGCATTTTAAATATATCAGCACAATATTGCGTTATATGAAAATTCACACAAAGATCAAGAAAATACTGCGTTATATTAAAATTAGGCTAAAAGAAAAACATTGCGTTTTATAATAAGTAGCATTTCTAAATCAAAGTAAACCAGCAAGATCAAGAAAATACTGAGTTATATTAAAATTATGCTAAAAGAAAAAACATTGCGTTTTATAAACCAGCAAGAGCAAGCCTATCTTTAATCCTTTCTAAACTAGTGTCATAAGATTGTTTTTTAAGTTTCGCACTGAGGTCTCGAAACTTCTTTGAGTCCTCAATCATAATCTTTGAGTTCGTTGATTTCGTGCAATAATATCTCCGTGATGAACTTTCTTCTTAAGTCATCAAGTTGTAAAGTCTGCTTGTTGACTGGTAGTTTTTTTGTTTTTACCCTTCTTGATAATTGCAGGTTCTTCATATTCCACGTTAAACCCACAATCCCATTTTTCGACTGCTTCACCATGATAACATTCCATATGACGCATACATAATATACCACAGTCAATGTCGTTACCTTTTGTCCTCCGTTTCATTTCCATTCTAACAGGGGTTATTCCCTTTATATCATCTGCTTTTTCATGTCCAACAGATTTAAGGTAAGCTGCCAAAGCATTCCTCTACAGAAAAAAAAACAAAAAGATTAGGTGGTTTATATTTGTGTTTTAGAAGCATAAGTAAGAATACTTACTGTATTTTCAGGCACATCACCATATTTTTCTTTATTTGTGGCTTCTTTCGCACTGTTGTCAATGATGAATATTTGTTTCTCTTCAAGATTGAAGGAGATCAGAAAGAAGTGCTCTGAAAGGAGAATCGGTACAAGGATAATTTTAAAATCTTTTATGCTTTTTAGCTTTGCACCTTGAAGAATTTTTTCAATGTTATTTGTGAATGCTTCTATCATCTTTTCTTCATTTTCAGTTTCTTCCTTATCACTCGATGTTAAAGCCTGCATAACATTAAACAAATTAACATATTATTGCGTTTTATGAAGATAATAAAACATACAACTGCGTTTTATGTAAGTAATCAAACATACAGCTGCGTTTTATAAAACTTCATTCAAACAAAGTATACATTGCGTTTTATGAAAGAAATAAAACTGGCAATTGTGTTTTATAAAACTTCATTCCATCAAACTTCACAAAACTTCATAACACATATATTATTTCTATAAAACAGACAAATTGCGTTTTATATATCTTACCAGCATTCGAATAGTACAGAAAAATCTTGGAGTTTTGTTGTCTTTTGATCTTCTTTTTTCTTCTTCATTCAAAATATATGCCCAACAATTGATTACTTCTCCGGTGATTTCCAATCCTGGCCTCATTGTTTCAGGAGCATATCTATACAGAAATACATGATCTTTAATTTCAAAGAGAGTGTCCCTGCAAAAAAAATAATTAAATTATAATATTTTAATTTTTGTTTTGTGTTAGTTTATATAAAAGATTTTTTACATCATTTCTCCTTCTGCATGGAAAGCATATCCCGATATGTTGTTTTCGTGTGCCGTTCTTGCTTCCTTCATTGCTACTTGTCTTAGATAGTATGGTGAACAAAATACTTCTGGTAGATTTTTCTGTCGATCTGGTCGTACCATCTTTGTGATTATTTGTTCTGTTTTGGTTATATCACTTGTTGGTTGTTCTTGATGAACTGATTTTGCAGGTGTTTTATACGGATCTTCTTGTGGGTTGAGGAATGATGTGTTTTGAATTAGATCACTGATTTCCTTTTCAGTATCCTGTTCTTCAATTCTATCAAACATTGTTTGTATTCCAGTAATTTGAACTTCTTTTTCGATTGTTTTATTTTCAGATTCCGCTTGAATTTCGGTTTGTGCAGCGTGGCGAGTAGCATCAACTTCAACTTCATTTTCATCAACATTTGAAGACAACTGAGAAATTTTCAAATCAAAGGATGGTATCTCATCATCTTGAATTTTCTTTTGATTTGATTTTTTTTCTTCTTCATCTGTCTTTTTTATTATCTCCAACATCAATGATGGAGTTTCTTCGCTAAATGATGATTGTACCATTGAAGGTTTTTCAATGTGTGTTTGCAGAATAGAAGCAGGTTCATTCTCACTGATTTTTTCTGGATTGGAGGACTGGTCTAAAGCTGTGTTATCCTCATTGCGTTTTGTATCATCATCATTGCGTTTTACAATCAATGGAGTTGAAATGATTTGATTTTCGTTGTCTTCATTTTGGCTCAAATTTAGAAATCTTGATGGTGTTTCCATCAGAGTTAAATCAATATTAACTTTCTTGTGCATTTTAGCTTGATGGTTGAATTTTTCAATCAATGACGCCCATTCGTTTACTTTGTTATGAACAGCTTCACTGTTTGGATATTCTTCAATGATCCCATCTATGCGTGATTGGATGCTTTCGAAAATTTCTTCAAATCCTTTAAAATGATCATCCAAGGCAGTCACAAGATATTCTTCATGTGATTTTTTATCTTCAATGTTCTTCATATTTTCATCGCCACTTTTGTTGAATGAATGTCGGAAAGACCTTCACTTTGATTTTGTGATGGCAAGTAATTACCCAGTCGGCATTGACTGTCTACCCACAGTTTATCTTTATTTCCTATTGATGGTTTAATGAAGAATTGCCCCCATGATCCTCCACTTTCTGTATGTGTTTTCTCAGTTTCATTGGTTTTAAGTGGGCTGTTTTGAACATTCTCTTGATTCTCTTGTTCAATCCAGTCTTTTGCAGTTTTAAGTAAGGTGTTTCCATCTTTTATATTGATGTTTGGGTGTTCTTGAGAATCTTCTTCATCTTTTTCTTCAGATTCATCTTGAAAAATTTCTTCGTTTTCATTCTCGGATTCAGATGGATAAACATAAAATTCATCCTCCTCATCTTTCTTTTTTTGTTTATTCTTTCTGCCTTTTTTCTCTTTTTTCTTGTTATCCATTACAAGACATCTCCCCTCATTTTGCGCAGCAATTTCCAATTCATCTTCAAATTCTTGTAATGTTGTAGAGTCTATTTTATCAAGAGAGAACTCTTCAGTGTTTTCAGCATCGTTAAATCCTTGTTTTTTGTAAGCATATAGCATCTGTATGAATCATTGCGTTTTAGAAAAATAATCAATTCAAATTTTGATGCGTTTTAAAATATAAATCATTGTAAACAACTTACACAACTAATTTTTTGTAACTTTAAATACATTGCGTTTCAGAAAAATATTGCGCTTTACACAATCATTGCGTTTTAATAAAGCATAGTTTTTAACAAACAAACAAATAATATAAACAAGTCATTGCATTTTGAACTTTATATACATTGCGTTTTAAACTAACATATTTTAACAAAGAATATAAACAAGCAGCCTAAACAAGCATTCAGCAAATATGTAGAAACAATGAAAGATCAGATTTCATACCGCTACCAATGCAATAGGTCCATTGAAGAGCTTGTCATTTCCAGGCCATTGTCTTCTTGTTCGTCTTAAAACAGTCAGAATATATTCACACCAATTAAAATCCTGGGTTTTTTTGTCACTTTTCATTGATGGCAAGAATCTTTGATTAACGTTACTACTTTGCATTGCCTCTGCCATGACCGTAAAAAATATAACCAAGAAGTTTAGTTTGAACATTCTTCCAAGCTCATTTCTTGATTTTAAATATTTAATCAAGTTAGCCGCATACATTCTTTTCAAAATATCTTTGCTGAATTGACCGCGCCAGAATTTAATTATAAGATCAGTTTCTTTTGGCCTCAATTTTTCTTCAATCTCTGTTTTTCCATTTGGTATTTGAAATACCTTTTGGATCAATTCAGCTGTGATCTTAATCTTCTCATCTCCTGTATTTATCTGATCATTCTCAGCATCAAAGTTTTTTACCAGCCAATATCCGAATTTGCGTGGAACTGAATGCAGCTTGAATGATAGTATGCTTTCAAACCCTATTTCTCTTACAACTTTCCTTTGCTCTTTTGACAAACTTTCAATATAATCTTTTAGATTATTGACTGCACATCTTATGTTTATTTTTTTTCCGTCGTAATCATAATATGGTTGTGGTTCTGGTTGTTCTTCTATTTTATCTTTCCTCAATGATCTTTTTGGTTTTGATTCTGCCTTTTCCTTCTTTTGATATTTTGTCTGTTTCAGTCTTGGTGGTGGATCAACAAAATCATCATCTGGTACATTGAAGTGTTTTAGAAACATATATTTTTTCATGAAATTTGTTAAATGCGTTTTATGTTACCTGAATTTACTTGTTGTTGGTCGGAAGTATGCAGAACTATATCTCGACTAGAATTTTTATCCTTTGGATCAGAAACTGTATCTTCTGAAGATTCTATCACCACTTTCTTTCTTCTCCTTTTTTGTTTTTCTTCTTGTTTTTTAACTTTAAACAGAATAATGAAAGAATGTCAATTAACAAATTTATGATAAAACGCATTAGCTAACACTATAAAGATAAAAAGCAGTAATTCATAGTTTTAAGATAAAACGCAATACATTAAATCATATTATTTAACACACCATATTAACAATACATAATCTCATTTTGTTTTTTATTATATTATAATATAAAACGCATTAGTCAAGTAAAAAAAAACATTTGATAGTATTATGATAAAACGCAATAGTTAACAACACATGTTTCACAGCAAATTCAAAGATAAAACGCAATTATTCATACAGATACTATATCATAAATTCGATTACAATTATCATAATAATAATCTCTTTGTTTCTTCAAATTTATTAAGATAAAACGCATTAGTTCACAATATATAAATCCCATAAAAAGCATTAGCACTGTAACACCCCGAAAATATGAAACCTTATACTTAAATTTTAAAGTATAAATAAATGAGAATTTACCAACTAGGAATTTAACCCAGTTAACAAATTCTCTAGAAATAACATGAAATAGGGTTAATTAACCAAAACTTTATGTTAAATAAAAGTAAAGGGGCCAAAGAGGTTAAAAGTGAAACTTGTATTTTAGAATGTGATAAAAAAAAATAAAAACCAAACACCCCACTAAGGGGCTGGTCGATCAAGAACAAGCAGGAGGGGGGCGACACCCCATTCCAAAACTCAAACACACAAAATCAGTAAATTGAAGGCTCAATTCAAGTCGGAATTGAAATTAAAGCATAGAATCGTGATCCTCATTGCAAGAGGATTATAAGGTATGTAAAAATTGATGAAATCTTTAAACTTGAAATTCTCATGATTTTGGAAAATCCGAAAATCAGATGTTGCATGTGTGTTATGTGATTAGATTAAGGATAATATAGTGTCTAGGAGTGAAACCTAGACTACTACATGTGAAATCATGTTCAAATTCAGGGAATTCCATGAACACCTTGAAGGTGGGTTGTGGGTTTTACAAGATGATGATGAACATTAGGGTTTAGAATGATTATCCTAGTGAAATTCGATTGTAGAAAGTGATTCCAGAAAGATATGATGTTTAAGTACTATAGGAGGGCTTTATTGTTGTCAAGTTAGCTAATTAGCAAGCTATGAAGTTGAATACTAAAGATATAAAAATTATGCCTATGAAGTGTTTGTTGAAATGCCTCAAAGAAGGCTTGAAACTAGAATTTTGTAGTTAAAACCACCTAATTGTGATGTTTTGACTATTATGCGAAATGTGATTACAAAGAGTTCTAAATATGATAACATTGAACTCTATAGGAAACGATACCGGAACGTCAAGTGGACACGCCGGTGGCGATTCGCGGTTGAAAGGCGTACAATAAGGTATGTAACTTGAGTTGTTACATTTGAGTTAAATTTGGTTGTTTAGTACATTTTAAATTCTTTGGTGAATAAAAGTCGAGTTGGAATTAAGCAATGAATGTCGCTATATCGAAAGATAGGTCAAATACTGGTTGGAACCCGTTGGTAGTCGTCATAAAGGAGGATTTCCTTAGACGAGCCAAACGGGTCGAATAATCAAGTAAAGCATGGTTAATACCTTGAAATATGTCGGATTATTCTTTGATATTGATTAATGTATTATATGTGAGAAATAAGAAAATTTGACGTATTGGTTTCTTAGAAAAGCGAGATCCGAGGAATTGGTATGAGTGAAACGAACAAGCCAAACAAAAACATGAATTTCCAGGATCCACCGTAAATTACGGTAACACCGTAATTTACGGTAGAGGTCATGTGTTTTACGGTGGTTAGCCCCTGGTTTACGGTGGACCAAAGATCTCCAAAACTCACCGTAAATTACGGTAACACCGTAATTTACGGTGGAGTCAGAAAATCTTAAATTTTGTTTATTTTAAAATTTATGTTGGATCATACGTTTAAGCCTTATGTATCAAAGTCAAAACTAAAGTTTTATTGGTTTTGACCCTAGGTGTTTAGTTGGATCTTACGGATGGTGGTCAAGCAGCGTCGAAGAACCGAACACGATTTTTGAAGCTTCCGCTATGTTTAATCTTACTTAAACTTTGTACATGGGTTGTAAAAAAAAATACTTTAAACAACTTTTGAATGTTCCAACCTAGTCATTAGTTGACTAAGGTTTATGATATTATGTTTTTACTTATGTATAAATTATTATCTTTTGAATATAAAATTATATTTATATTCAAGTAAATACCGAGGGTGTAACAAGCACCCTAGGTCATAGTTTTAACATAAAACGCAATGTAGTCTCTAATAACAAAAATGTTAAGTTAGGGATAAGATATCACTCATTAACAATTTTAGGGAAGGGATGTGATATATTAGGTCTATTGCACTTCATAAAACGTAACTTGAATTCAGTTAAAAAGAAAAAACACATAAAATTACCATTGTCTGAAATCTCTTTTCGTTTTCTAGTACTTTGTTGTTTCATTGTTGATTTTCGGCTAATATTTAGTTGTTGATCTATGTTCTCTTCAGCTAATGATGTTTTTGGCTTCTTTGATGATTTAGGGTTTTCAGAGACGGATTTCTTTTCGGTAACTCGAAGGTAAACCTTCAAATTATCTCTCGACGATGCCATGAACTTCAATGGAGTATGATTTTCTCAAATATCTGTATGTGTGTGACCGTTCAATGGAAGTGTAAAACGTAATGCAGTTTTTTTCAAAGCGTTTCTGGGTATATTCAACGGCGGTTATTTTGGATTTTGACGATAATACCCTTGAAAGCCCGAAGCGCGTGTTTAAATGACAGTTTTTAATTTGATTTTGATCTAGACCGTAGATTGTGATATTGGACGGTTATGATTGATTCCTATGCTTCCTAGCGAAATAAACTTCCTATTATATCTCCACCCTAACATAAAAACCTAAATAATAAGTTAAATGTTCAGTTTAACTTACACCATCGATTTTTTTTAAACGTAAATTTCATTAGAAATCAACTAACCCACAAAACAGGATGGCCGCACCGAAACACTTACATAATTACAAAGTTACACCACTTGGTCCAAGTAAAGGACCTTTTTTGATCTCTACTATTAATCCAAAGATACCTAATCGTTTAAATTTCGCTTACAATATCTTCTACTCGAACTTGCTTGTGAACTTTAGTTTATTCCTTGCGCGTCATATACTCCAACACTCCACCAACAATATCACATAGAAAATTTCCTTTGCTATCCCTTTCAGACCAACTTTCGATTGGTGGTAGGATTACTCTTACACCATCGATTTTAAGTTCCAATCTGTAATCGAAATGTTAAACTTTGTTTTTTTTAATAAAAACAAACTGAAGAAACCAATCTAAACATCACAATAACACCTCTACAGGGGAAAAAAGCAACCCATTTAAGTAACATTACTAACCCATTTAGTGGCATTAAAAGGTACTGTTGAAGTGGTTGTATTGGTCATATTCTAGCGATGGAAAATAACAATTGTATATTATTAATATGTACTTTAAACTATTTTTCATAACTAAATTTTATATGATCTTATCTTAGTATAAATAATGCACCTACAAATCTGTTACGAATTTATTATTATTATTTTTTGCCTTAGTATTAATCACAAATATATATACACTTTATACAAGAAGTTAAGTTATGACATCTCACGTATTGAACTCGCACCACTTCTCTCAATTTAGATCTATATTTTACCTATTTGAATGTATCTTCTCTAATTATCTCAGCTTATTTCCCTATCGGCATAGACTTATGGTCGAACTTAGCATATATCACATTTTTTTTTTATTATTGGCACCAATAGATAATCAAAATGTGTATTATTGTAAGGAATAATTAAATAGAATATAAAGGGTGAAGGTAAGTCGGTCATTTAATCCATTTTTTAACAATCAATATAAACGTCTGTTAGTGTTAAGAATCAAATAAACGACAAAAATCAATATTGTACCAAGGTTATAACTTATGATACTTAAGAACGAGAACCAGTCTATGTATACGTTTAAAGTAAAAGTTATTTAATACCGACCATGCCATTGTACAAATCAAATGGAACCATCGCTTCGTCCTATATATTTTTGCTTCAAATGGAAGCTAGAATATACTTTTATGGATCTAAAGTAAACAACAATAACACCTTTCAACAATGCTAGAGTTGTAAGGGTCGATATGGGAACTGCATTTCCTTTGGGTTTATTTATTAGAATTGGTTGTTATTTATTAGTTGTATGTAAAGATGAATAAAAAAGATGGTAAAGCATTCATGAAAACTTTATAACTAACGAGAAATGTATGGTAGAGTTTGTCACTTGGCATTATAAATATTTGTAAATTAGTAAATGTGGTTTAAGAAATAAAAATAAAATCTTTTTTTTTTAATTTAAACTTCATTAAAACAACCTCCGACCCAAACGGGCAAAAGGCCAAACAAAACAACAGCACTCCCGACCCAAACGGGCAAAGAGCAAAGAAACTACAACATGTACAGAGGGTATTTACACAATTCTGTCCAACTAATATAATTACATGAATATCTATTTTTAACCCACGTGTAACCTCAATATTTTAACTCCCCTATGATTTCTTGCGGGCTGCATCTTTTCTCTTTAAAAACCACCTCGTTCCTTTCTTTCCATATGCACCAACACGCTATCGTAGCCAACCCGTAAATTATCTTCTCTTCCTTCTTACTCCGCTTACTGAACTCGTGGATTTCTAAAATGTCTTTAAACTCAAAAAAATAAAGCGGTGTAATGTTACACCAAACACTGAAAGCCGACTATACCCTCAAAGCTACCGAGCAAGCGGTGAACAAATGTTCAACCGATTCCTCGACATTGTCGCAAAAACAATAACATCTATGTAAAGAAACGATAGCATGATATCGAAAAATGAGTTATTTTTCAGAAAGTTGTAGAAAGAAAAGATACTCTTCGATTGCCTCAAATTAATATTGAGAAATACTGATAATATTAATAAGTAGAGAGTTTAATATGTTTAAAATAGCAAAAGATAAAATATAGGAAAAAAGTTAGGCGTTTTTTAACTTTTAGTTTTGATGTAAACAAGATCTAGGTTTCATCAAACTTCGTAACCTCAAATATCAGTCAAATATTATAATTTCTATTAAAAGAGATTATATAAGAAAATCCAAAGTTTTATGGTTTTAATTTGACATGAATTTTATTATAGGTACTTTGTAAAAACGGTGCTTTTAATATGATTTAACATTTTTATTACAAATTATAAAAAAGGGAGGAATCGGTGGGGTTTTCTTTTTTTTCTTTTTTTATCATTGATGATTGCTAAAAAACATTTAAATTGCCAATGACGATATCTAAAATCAAAGGGAGAAATGGTGTGAGTGTATAACATTTGTCAACAAATAGTTGGTATGCAACTTTCCTATTAACTATTGAAGAATAAGCCTTAATCCGGTTTTGTCCAAACAACGACAGTTGGGATGACTATAAGATATTTTTTTTTATTTGAACGGCGGATGACTATTAGATAAGAAACATCGATCATGTCTGCAAGTAGACAAATAACCGTCGATGAGGACTTCAAGGAGAGTCACCCATGGCGCAAAGATTATGGTGACTTTATGAGAGTGTTGTATATTGATGCAACTAAAATCAAATAAGTGAGAACAAAGAAGAGTAACTTTCCTAACTTGATGAATATTAGTCAAGTTAAATCAACACAACATACACAAAATAAGCATAACGTCATCAACAATATTTACTATCATAACTGAAACAACAACCGAATTTAGGCCAAAGCAATTAATACTTCTTTTTGGTGGGAATGGGGTAGAGGGGTAGGCTTTTGTGGTAGCCTCAACTGCTGTTTTAGGGGTGGGTATTGACATTAAATGACACTATTTCTCTCTTATTTGTTCAAACAATATTATTTTGTCTCAAAAGTTTTAGTGGCAACTCAAGTAGGGTTTAAATATAATAATGAGTGTAAAAATTTAAGGATCTAAAGAGGTACAAGTGGCAATGCCAAAGAAACAAGTCATACAAGCACCAAGTAAATTCCATAAGAAGTACAAGGAGCTATAGTGGTGACAATAATAATGCCATGATGCGATAACAAAATTAAATGAACTCTTTTTTACAAATTTCAAGTAAAAGGAATTCAGTATTACTATTAGGTTGGATGGTATGGATGTCATTGTCCCTTCACCTTAGCAATTTTTTACTCAATAACCGCCCTTCCCCCGCACACACCATATCATGGGCGCTTTTAAGGCCAGCCACTACAATAACGAACATTCGCGATGTGTTATGTGTGAGAGAGTTATTAAAGATAGAGGCGTCATTGTTGAGAGTAGGAAAAGAGAGAGCTGCAACCCATACCATATTAGCTATTGAGAAGAGGCAATAGAGCCTCCTCGTTAATGTGGCGCATACATAGGGCATATATGGCGCAATGAAGTCCCTGCCAACTCTAAATCATACCCTGCAACCTTATATCTTCAAGCAAAAAAATCATAATTTTTCTACAGTGTCTCCACTATCGCTAGCTCGCTACCGCCACCGACAAATTCCAATTTCTTTTATAAATTTTGAAACTAAACATGATTATTTTATTAACTAAATCATATATTCTAATTCCATAGACATATTCCATTGACTATTCATCAAATTTCAATTTTCTTTGAAGACAAATTTTTTAAAGTCCAATTTTTCATAGTATATGATAGGTTCTTTTAACTGTTAACAGGATTAGACTAAAGGGTATGGAGAGGATGGGCTTGGAGGGGATGAGCCGCCACGTCAGCGCCACGTCACCGACTCGTGTGGGATGGGCCTCCTTCATATTTGAGGGGGATGGAGGATGAGGCCCCACAACAATAAAAAAATATAAAACTTTAGAGAGAGATAGAGAGAGGGGAGGGACCAAGATGAGAGAGAGAGAAGAAAGGAGCCCGGCTACACCGGCTGTGGGGAGCCGTTTGGGCCGGAGGGGGGTGGTGTGGGGGACCGGCGCCGGTCCTAGCCGGCCCCCATACTCATTAGTCTTATAAACCAAACTACCACTTATCCTTTCTTGAAGGACTCTCATTAGTCATTACTCATTAAAGGACAAAACTAATTTTCAACATAAATTATGTAAAAACTACTAATAAATGATAAAATTAATTTTTTCATAAATTATATTATGGCTCCACAACTTTATCCATAGTCATTTTTAAAATACACAGAAATGTTATAATTATATTATAAGATACTGTTGTATATATTTTTCTAGAAATTATTATAATATAATATAATATAATATAATATAATATAATATAATATAATATAATGCACAACAAATAGTTATTCATAGAGAATATTTTCTTATATATACAGAAGTGATCACATTTGAGAGATAATCAACAACTCTAGCGTTACATCTTCATTTTGACGTTTACAGTGACAAAAACCACTCATTATTGTTCTTTGTTGGCTTGCATATATATTTTTCTTACTTTTTTGTATTTTCTGCAATTCTAGTTATTGATTTTAATCGACTAGTTTATACAGTTTATGTTTATTTTATAATCTTTATATAAGAAGGTAAGTGACTAGATTATGACATACCTATAATTAGGAATATACACGAATGAAGTCAAGTTCAACTTGTTTTGAGTTCTATATCTAAAACTCAATCTTGACTCGTAAGAAAGTTTTCAAAATCGAGTTAGGCAAGTTTTCCATATTAGTTGTTTTATTATTTACTATTTTTTTAGTTTATAAGTATTTTTGTGTGTATATGTATCATTTTGCACATTGAAAAACCATTTTGCAAGGCGTTGAAACAACATGTTAGTGGTCAAGCTTTCATGGCAAGTGGTGGCGCTAATATTTTCAACTAAAATTTCAATATGGCTAGGGAGGAAATGGCGAAGTTTGTAATCCAAGAAAGTTTGCCGTTCAACCACTTCGACAACCAACGCTATACAAAGATGGTTCAACGAACTCTCCAACCACGATACACCCATGTAAGTCGTGTTACTCTTAGGAGGGATTGTTTAAAATTGTGAAAAAAAATGCTAAACTAGAATTAATTTCTTATTTTGAAAAATTAGAAACCGGTGTTAACTTGACTAGCGACGTTTGGTCCGCACCGCACGGTTCACCCGATTCGTATATTTGTGTCACCGCCCATTGGATTGAACAGGCGACGTGGCAAATGATGAAACGCACGATTTTGTTTAAATTATTCGATTACCCTCACACCGGTGAAGCAATATATAAAGTAATCGACAAATGTATTACAACATACAAATTGGAAAAAAAAAAGTTTTTTCAATATCTTTTGATAACGCCTCAAACAATACGAGCGCGGTAATGCGTTTAAAATTAAAATACAATCCGATTTGAGAGGGTAATTTTTTCCATAGCCGATGTGTTGCACACATCATAAATTTGGCCGTTCAAGACGGTTTAAGGGTTATTGAACCACAAAAAGAAGCTTTCAAAAGAATGTTACGAAGTATATTTAGTAACACGCAAAGACATGCAAAATATATTAAAACTCGTAAGGAAGCGGGTCGAATATGCTTAGGACCCAATTGGGACGTTGCTCATAGGTGGAACTCGACTTGCATTATGTTTGAAAAAACTATTTTGCAAAAGGAAAGTTTAATAGAATTTCATAACCTTTTGGCTAGTCGTAGAAAGTGTTCGCCTTACCACCCATCGGGTTGGGATACTATTGAAACGGTTACACAATTGCTTCAAGTTTTCAAAACATCAACAAAGATTTTATCGGGGGTTTATTATCCAACAGGTTCATTGGTACTTCACAATTTGTTTAAAATGTGTTTGAAAGTAAACGAGTTGTCGGTTAGAGGTAGACCATATTGTGACATGGCAGATACAATGAAGGAAAAATTAAGAAAATATTTTAAAGAACTACCGGCGGTTTTCACTTGTGCCGCCGCTCTAAAACCTTGTTTTAATATTTTTGGAACCGGGTCTTTGATTGAAAAAATTGCACACCAATTGAATTTAAACACCACTCAAGAACCAAACTTTGGTGAAGCCGCAAAATCTCGTTTCAACGATCAACTTTCAAAATTGTTTGATGTTTATGTAACAAAATATGGTACAACCTCGTCACACATTCACGAGTCAATGAGAAACGCCGCTTTCGGTGAAGGTTCAAGTATGGAAGATCAAGACTTGTATGTTTATAACCAATTGTATGATGAGTCAAGTCAAATGCATCGTGGTAACACTAGTAGCAGTGGACTCGGTCGGTATGGTGGGTCGAACTTTCTACAAATGATGAGTTCACAAGACTTTAAAAATTTTGATTTGTTGGCTTGGTGGAAAAGTAAGGAAGATCAATTTCTGATCTTAGCCACAATGGCCCGAGATTTACTAACGGTCCAAGCTTCCACGGTAGCTTCGGAAAGTTCTTTTTCTATTAGTGGTAGGGTGATTTCGATAAGGAGGACTCGACTAACACCTAAGGCGGTTGAGATGTCGATTTGTTTAAAAGATTACTTGGATGCGGCGGAGAGATGTCAAGACACATGCTCACTCGAGGAAGAATTAGATTACGAAGAAGAAGTTTACGAGGACGAGGTCGAAGCCGAATTGACAACCCCAATGACCGACGAAGAAGCCGAATTAGATGAATTCCTACGCACTAGTTCGGGTTCGGGCGAAGAAGATTAAACGAGGCTTCTCAATATTGTAGTTCCACTAAATATATATATATATATATATACTAGTGGACCTTCTTGCGGATTAATATTTTAAGTTTATGTAAAACCGTTTATCGTTTGTTACGTTTATCGTTTGTATTTTCATTATTATGTAAAACCGTTTGTTGCGAGACTTAATGAATGTTTTCACTTTTTATACTTTCATTGTTAAGTTTTTATCTAAAAATTTGAATTTAACAAAAAAAAATGTTAAAAACAGCAAAAAAAAAAATACATTCTGTGAACATTTCTGCAGCACCGGTTTTTTACCGGTTTCTATAAACCGGTTTTTTAAATCGGTTAATTTGGCAACATAAATAAACCGGTTTTTTTATCAACCGGTTAGGACCGGTTATAGATTTTGCTCCTTGAAACCGGTTAAAAACCGTAACCGGTTATTGAATAACCGGTTTTTTTTAAGGCATAAAAACCGGTCCGGATAATAACCGGTTTCGGTTATTAAAAAAAACGATTTGTACACCTCTATATGTATGTATGATTCATATGTATGTATATATAATTGTAATTATATGTGTCTAGCATCATATATGATATTTAGTTATTTTTATCATAATTATTTAGATAATAATATTCGTTACGCAAAATATAATTATCATATTAAAACAAAATTTATATATTTCTATAATAATAGCTTGTGAGCTTAGTCAAACTAGGTATATATTTCTATAATAAGATTCAATTTAGCCCAAACCTGGGCTAGCTTGTTTGGACCATCCGTAATTGTTAACCCTTAAGGGAATTTTACGTCACATCAGCATCATAACACCCCTTTAAAATGTGTAATGGTTAACGCCTCTTAGTGCATTTTCAATAATTACTTTCCGTTTTATTTTCTCTTTATTGAGTGTGATATAAGAAACACCACTCTCTCTTCTTGCGCTTATAACGCCCTTGTAATGCCCCCATTACGTATGACCTTAGCATGACAAAATTTGAATTTTTAACAAGCCGTTTTTAAGTGAGTTGACTCATGTAAAACCCTATCTTTAATCATTTCAAATAAAACTTTTGTTAATATTTTTTTAATGACAATTTTTTTTTACAGTTTGTGGGATTTGAACTCATGACCTTAATTTAGGTGCTCCTAGAAACTTTGTTTCTTCCTTTGAACCACCAACCTCAATTCTAAAACTTTAATCACATAGACCGTGGGGTATGGGACGGGGGTTTGGGCGTGGGTTGGGGGAAAAGTCACGCCCAAGCCACCACCCCGGGTGGGCTTGGGTTTGGGCGTGGCCCCATTGGCGTGGGTTTGAAGCCGGACGTGGGGCGGACTAGTAAGTGACATGGCAGGCTCTCAATGGCCAAACCAAATTCATGCTCCCAACCCAAGCCCCACCATACCCCATGGGCGTGGGTTTTGGTGGTGGAGGCTCCCATTCCACGTGTCAACAAATGCCCCAACCCAAGCCCCCATACCCCACTGTCTAAAGGTACTTTATATTCGTAAGTTTATAATTTATATGGATTTACAAAGTATCTTCAACAATTTGAATACGATACGATCTTAAATTAAAATCTGGTTTATAAATAAAAGTATATGTGTTATTACGGAAATGATTTTAGAAATTCTTTATATCGATACTATTTGATATCGTATAATACCAAAGATATATAATAAAAATAAACGAAGAAAGTGATGATAGGTGTATTAACCAATAGAAGACGAATTGAGTAGATGAGGGCATGCTCTAGACATGATTTTTTTTCATGCTTCGTGAAGCACTTAATGCTGCTTTTATATTTATGTCCCCTTCCCCGTCCCATTATATTAATATTTTTCTAGAATTTTCTACTTTCATACACAAAATCTTTTCGAGTATTTATTTATTTTTAAATAATATACGAGCTAGGTTTATACATTTTTGACGATTTGTCAATAGAAATATACATGAAATATTTATGTATATACTATCAGCTAATAGTCGTAAAGATAAAATCTTGTCTGACATATTATCAGCTAATAGTCGTAAAGATAAAATATTGTCTGACATACTATCAGCTAATAGTCGTAAAGATAAAGTTTTGTCTGACATGAACATTGTCGTATAGAAAACTATTGACCATCCACTATTGTAACCCCTTGCTGCCTCACTTCTTGTTAACCTCGCACATCCCTAAACACTTCGTCATCACTCCATTTCTCCCTTACGTTGCCACCATCACGTCCTATCAAAGCCAAGTTCCATTTTCGTATATTTTGTTATGAAAGAGTTAGTTAATTGATTGAAGTTTATATTGTCATCTCATGACCACCCAAAAACACAAAATCTTTAAAATTTTGTTGATTTAGCGGCTTTTTTATTCAAATTAAATGAAACTAAACACAATTGCTTTATCCCTTTATTCAATGCCCCTTTTAATAAGTTGCACTAAATACAAAATGGAAAATAACACTAAAGTAAAGGGCTCTTTAGTCAAAGTTTTGCATTAGGACCGCAATCTTCATCCATTTCCCCCTCCAATTTGCACCTACCATGTTGAAAACATTAAATTTAATAGAGACATTTTAGGAGAGAGATATACACATAGAGAGAGAGAGAAAAACACACACACTCTTCGCTATATAAATCAACAAAACACATAAACTTAAGCATTACACAAGAGCCAAAACACACAATCTTTACTCTCATATAGTCTCTCATGGCTACCATTGCCTACATCATCCTCTTTCTTACACTCTCATCCACCACCATTCATGCAAGAGAAAGCCAATTTTTTGCTAAAGTCTCTAACAACAACAATCCGAAACAAACACAACCCCAAGAAGTAGTCCCTTACGGCCACGAATCGGGCCAGTTGCCACCCTCGGCCACAAACACCAACAACGACAAAGAAATCAACCTTCCCAAATACCTCCCAGAGAACTACAACCCTGTGGCATACACCACACCAATCCATAGTACCACCCAAGACATCCCAGAAGAGTACCGACAGGAGCCTGCCGCCTATCGGTACAATGGCGAAAGCTCAATGTACAACTCCCAGAAGCAGCAGCAGCAGCAGCAGCAGCAGGGGTTTGAGGATGCAAGGTTTATGGATACCGAAGAAGATGGTGCCAACAATATGTACAACAACAAGCAAGAGGTGGTGGGGACAAATGGTGGGAATATGTACAACTATGAGAAGCAGGATGTGGGGACAAATGATGAGAATATGTACAACTATGAGAAGCAGGGGATGAGTGACACTAGGTTATTGGACAATGGGAAGTACTACTATAGTCCAGGTGGCAATGGGTACAACTCAGAGAAGCAGGGGTTAGAGGATACAAGGTTTATGGAGACTGAAAATGGTGACAATATGTACAACTCCCAAAAGCAGGGGATGGGTGAGTATGGTACAAGTAACAATGCAAATATGTACAACAGTGGGAAGCAGGGGATGAGTGACACAAGGTTTGTGGAGAATGGGAAGTATTATTATGACATTAATATGGAAAAAAATGCTAATATAAACATGAACTCAAGAGGGTTCAATTCAAGAAATGAGTACAACACACAAGGGTATTATGGGAACAATGAAAATGAAAACTCATATGATAGATACAATTCCAATGGTGGGTATCAAAACCAAGAGGAGTTTCAAGGTGAACAATTTAATCCTTGAGGGTGTTTTTGTCTTTTCACTTGTTTGAAGATGTGGTGTTTTAAGAAGAAGGTGATAATTATGAGGTGGTTTTTATTTGGTGTTATATTTGTTAATTATGTCATGTTTAGGCAGGGTAAAATATAAAGTGAAGTTAAATTGCTTTGTGTGTTGTTTTGTCTTGTGTAATCTCACATGTTCAACTCATGCTTGGAAAGGAAGTACTTTAAGCTTTAAATGTTGTACAATATGTAAGGCTTGATTACAATTTGGAAGGATTGGAACTATTTAATTTATAACTTTATACTTATAAGACACATTAAATATGAAGCACACCCAAAAAAGGAGTAACATAATGATTATGTACAACCAACAATGAATTCCAATTATCATTTATGAACTACATGTGAGCAATTTATAGAGTTTAATAAAAGCCTATCAATGACTTTAAATGATTGTTATGAATGCCTTTTGTTAAAGCCGTTTTATATATCTTTGAAAACAAGCAATTACAAACGATAGGATAGCAAAACCAGTTGTAATAAAAAAAAAAAACGATGATACTCCAGTGGTCCGTCAGTGATCCAAATTTGCCATTCAAAAAAAAAAAAAAAAAAAAAAAACGGGTAACTTTGTAGAGTAGTAACCAAGTTTCAAAAGTGTTCCAATTAGGTTATTCAAGTTTCAAAAGTGTTTCAATCAGGTCACTCAACATTCATTCTTCATTAAAATTGATGTGGATTTTTTTTTCTCTTTTATTTGATGCTAACATCGAGTGATGACGTGGATTGTAACTTGTTTTTTTTTTTATTTTTAATGTAATTAAATGGTTATTATTTCTAATAAATATAATTTCATATATTAAAATAGAGTAAACTGCAATTTTACCCCCTGAGGTTAGGGGTCATTGGCATGTCTACCCCCCTAAGGAAATAATTGCAATTTTACCCCCCACTGTTCAGTGTTATGTCACAACCTTACCCCCTGTTAACAGATTTTGTTAAGTCAACGTTTGTTTTGACTGTTATAATGTGTGAAAAGTCATTTTTGCCCCTGTCCTATTAAAATTATATAAAAATTCAAGAGTTCATCATCATCAGTTCATTATTCTTCATCATCATCATTAGTTCATTCATTCTGGGTTTTCTAGATCCACAAATCAACGAAAGAAGTTCATCATCATCAGGTTCATCATCATCATCAGTTCATCACCACCACCACCACCACCACCACCACCACCTCCTTCTCCTCTTCTGACCACCGCCACCATCATCCCACCACTGTTCATTCTTCATATTCAATGGCGTAATATCAAATCCAAGAAGCACACAAGAAGCACACAAAAAAACAAACCCAGATCTAATAAACCCCAAGAAGCACACAAAAAACAAACCCAGATCTAATAACCCAAACATCTTCATACATCTGCACATGAACATGAACACAGATGGGGATGTTTTGAATCAATCAATCTTCATACAAAAAACCCAGATTCATACATCTGCTGTTGGACCGATGTACGACCTCTAAAAGTCAGTTAAGGCGTTCATCTCTATGTGTAAAGGCGGAATCAATGCACATAAAGTCATAACAGCTTTGTTCCTCTTAATTTTCTTTCTATTAATGCCTTCTGAGTCTTTTCAATGATTTTCTGACAAAAATTCAGCAGCACCTTGACTCACATACAATGACAACTGTTACCGCTTCAAATGACCAACACACCTATATATAGAGTGACATGATTTCGCTTGAGACTGTTGAAGCGAAATCTCTTATGCTGATTTCGCTTCAAGCATATACATACCCATTCAAGCGAAATCTCATGTTTCATATCTAAAACCCTAACTTAAACCCTATGGTGTGATCATTTAAACAATCCTAGACACAAGACTTGATAATGACGTAATCAACAGACATTTAGTGCACCAACAGACTCCCCCTTGGATGTTGATGAAGTCTTTGGCTTCAAGTCTTTGTCTTTAACAATCTTCAAACATTGTAAAAACTCTCATCAATTTTTATCTTCAATCTTTAAACTTTAAACTTCAATCTTCCCTTTGACTGTTGATCCAGACTCCCCCTTTCACAAACTCCCCCTCTCAATATGCTAGAATCTGAGAAATCTGGTTCAAGCTTTGTCAATTTGCTTCCATTGGAAATAATGAAGTCCAATCCTGTTACTCAACCAACAAACATAACCATTCTATCTTTTCAACAATAAAATATAAATTCAATCAGCTTTAACAATCCACTCAAGTATTCAGGTCCAAGTTAATGACCCTGATTACTCAATTAATCTACCAAGTTCAAATTAATGACCTTGGTTGATCTTTTGACGAATCAATACTGATTTTAAAACAACAATTTCAAACATTTTCTGAAAATAACAAGTATCAAGTTAATGAACTTGTTTTTGACATTTCAAACAATTCAAACTTCTTCAAAGTAAGCTCTCCTCATTCTTCAGTCCAGAATTTCCTGCATCTGCTTCAAACATCTGAGAATCCAACAATCAACTCTCCACTTTGGTTTGTCGGAAAATAAAGCAGAAATAAAAACCTTTTTGAATTTTATCAAAGTAATCTAAACTAAGAAATGAAATACAGAAAACTTAAATTGTAGAAAGTAAACAAAGTAAACTATTTACAAACATATTTTTGGTGAGCGTGTCAGAGAATCATATCAGCTTTTCAGACAAATCACAAGTACCGTTAAGCTACATATCATACTTAGACTTAAACAATTTACCTCGATTGTCGATATACTGATCCATCTTAAATTCTCATACAAATTTCAACTTATTCAGGATACGATTTAGATGAATTAAGAACTTAGATCATTCATGTGTCCCACCTCTTGAATATACTCCCGTATCCAGAATCTCAATAATCAGTCTTACAGGTGAGAATACTACAATGATGTCTGTATATAATTTAGGTATGCGAGGGCCGAGGGATCTCAGATCGATACTTCCGTATACGCAGAGAGATATCAGCTTCGACTTTTCAGTGTGTCCCCTTTAGAGGATCTTTTTGGCTTACAACAGCAGCATATATCAATTTTAATTGTTTCAGCATGCTGAGGGTTTAATGCTATGTTTCAAGCATTGAAGCAAGTATTAGCCAGGGACTAGGTCAGAACTACCGTTCAGCAGAAGTCCCGGAATAATACCCCAGACATCATAGAGTATAAAGACCTAGTATATCAGATTAAGAGACCTTTCAAACGAGATTTCAGGGGTTACCTATATATCCAAGTAGTGTTCCCCACGAATTCACAAGTTTGAATTTAGGTTTATATCCCGAATAAATCTACTAAATGTACGAAAACCTATCGACACATCATCAGTAAGATTGTTTAACTCTTTTATACTTTTCAAATCTTTAGCATACTGTGATCGTCTAGCTGATGTACTATCATTTTCCCATATACACAAGCTCTTTTTCATTTTATCATGTTTTTGTATTTTTGCATTTTTTACTGTTTTTGTATTTTCTGAAAAAAAACTATGTACAAACATCTACTCCCCCTAAATACCAAAACAAGTAAAAATTCGACAAACCATTGCAGATTGTTTCTCGTCTTCATCCGCAACAGTACCTTCATCAACGCCAATTATGCCATCCGACACCGACAAAATCTTCATACCATTCAGTTTTAACAAATATTTAAACCGATTTTTATCAAAAGCTTTGGTATGTAAATCAGCTTTCTGTTCGTCTGTGTGGATTTTCTCAATTCGTATCAACTTTTTCTCAAAGCAATCACGAATAAAGTGATGACGAATTTCTATGTGTTTAGTTTTTGCGTGATGTACTGGATTTTTAGTTATATTTATTGCGGCCTCATTATCAACAAAAAGAGGTGTGTTAAGAAACTGCAAACCGTAGTCGCGCATCTGTTGCTGTATCCACAAGATCTGAGAGCAGCAACTGCTAGCAGAAACGTACTCCGCTTCACAAGTAGATAACGCCACAGACGTTTGTTTCTTACACTGCCAGGTAACCAATCTAGAACCAAAGAACTGGCATCCTGCAGTTGTTGATTTTGAATTGACTTTGCAGCATCCGAAATCCGAATCGGAATACCCTTCGAGCATAAAATCACCTTTTCTAGGATACCACAACCCCAATGAAGGAGTTCCTTTCAGGTAGCGCAATATCCTCTTCACAATAATCATGTGCGATGCTCTTGGGTTAGACTGAAATCTTGCTGCGAGGCACGTTGGGTACATGATATCAGGACGTGAAGCAGTTAGGTACATTAAAGAACCTATCATGGATCGGTAAAAAGTTTCATCAGCCCTGTCTCCGGTGAGATCTGGGTGAATCCCATGATTTGTTGCAAGTGGGGTAGCAGCTGGAGTAGAACTTGACATCCCAAATTTCTCTAGAATATCATGAACGTACTTTGACTGATGAATGAAAATTCCTTCAGGAAGTTGTTCAACTTGTAATCCCAGAAAGAATTTCATCTCCCCCATTGATGACATTTCAAACTTCTGCTTCATCACTGATTCAAAATCTTTGCATAGATTTTCATTCGTTGACCCAAAGATTATATCGTCCACATAAATCTGAACTATCAGAAGATGACCATCGACCTCCTTAGTGAAGAGAGTGGCGTCCACTTTTCCACGAATGAACTTGTTGGCTAGTAGGTGTTGAGACAAAGTCTCGTACCAAGCTCTCGGGGCCTGGTGTAAACCATACAGCGCTTTGTCCAATAAGTAGACCTTGTTTTTGTGGATTGGATCGGTAAAGCCCGGTGGCTGACCAACATAAACCTCCTCTTTAACCTTCCCGTAAAGAAACGCCGATTTAACATCCAACTGATAAACTTTGAAGTTCTTCCAAGACGCAAATGCTAGGAAAATCCTGATAGCCTCTAGTCGTGCTACAGGAGCATAGACTTCGGTAAAATCAATTCCCTCCTGTTGACTAAATCCCTGAACAACGAGTCGAGCTTTGTTCCTTACGACAACTCCTCTATCGTCCCTCTTACACTTAAATACCCACTTAGTGTTAATTTTCCTATGACCATCCGGCAAATCAACTAACTTCCACACTCCCAATTTCTCGAATTGACTAAGTTCCTCCTGCATAGCATTGACCCAAGAGTCTTCAGTAAGCACCTCTTTGTAAGTTCTTGGTTCAATCTGCGAGATAAAACAACTTAATGAAAATTCAGTTTGCAAAGAAGCAACTTTTGTATAAAAACAAGTAAGCCCTTTATCAATCTGATTTCGAGTGCGAACACCAGCTTGCAATTCTCCTATAATCAACTCCTCTGGATGATATGAGAAAGTTCGCGGCATCACTTCACTCGGAACCTCTACATTTCCCTCCAGATTAGTAACATTCTGCTCTGCATCTTGTTCACCAACTTGGTTTGTTTGACCTGAAATCTGAATTTGCTCCCCCTCAGAATTTGAATCTGAATCACCGTGATCAAAAACTGGCATGTTTTCAACTTCTAGATTATCATTCTGAGCCGACTGATTCTCTTGAGCAACTTCATCCTGTTGGACATCATCATGTTCACCAGCATTACTAGGACCTGCTTCATCATCATTTGAAGTTTCCCGTGGTCTCCTCGAATACTCAGCTGGGAATCTTAACTGCGACTCATATTCACGCAAAATATCCAACTCATCAAAGAAATCTTCATCATCCTCTGATTCTTCTCTCATGTCAAACGAATCCCAAAGTTTGTCATAATGATAACGCCATGAATCACCAGGATTCTGCGGCGGCATAGTATAACCTTGACATTCAACATTTGCAGCTTCAATAATCCGCTTTTCAGTTGGAACGAAGACACGTCTCAATGGATTTGAATAACCAACAAATATACCCTCAATGCACTTCGGACCAAACTTCCCAAAAGGCTCTATAACCGTACAAGGTGATCCGAACGGTTCTAGATACTTCAAATTCGGTTTGCGATTATTGATTAGCTCAAAGCATGTTTTGTTGAACTTCTTGACAGTAAGAACCCTGTTGAGCGTATAGCATGCGGCGGAAACAGCTTCAGCCCAAAAATTTATCGGTAACTTTGAATCTGCGAGCATCGTTCTAGCCGTCTCAATTAGTGTCCGGTTTTTGCGTTCTGCGACTCCATTCTGCTGCGGAGTGTACGGAGCACTATACTCATGCAAAATACCTCTTTCATCACAAAATTCTTCCATCTTGTTGTTCTTGAATTCAGTACCATTATCACTTCTAATTCTCTTGATACGCCTTTGGTACAAATTCTCAATCTTTCTGACCAGACCCATCAAACTATCAAATGTTTCATCTTTTGTCTTCAAGAAAGAAACCCACGAAAATCTGGAATAGTCATCAGTAACGACCAAACAATAGTAATCTCCTGTAATACTTTTGACATTCACCGGACCAAACAAATCCATGTGAAGTCTTTCCAGAGGTCTCGAAACTGAATTGACTTTCTTTGTAGGGTGTGACTTTTTCTTCTGCTTGCCTTTGACACAGCTAATGCACTCCCCTTCCAGATGAAAACCTTTGATATTTACTCCCAATACCAAATCATTGTGCACCAAGTGATTCATCTTCCTTAGGTGAATATGCCCCATCTTGCGATGCCACAATCTGGATTCTTTCTCAGTTGCTCTAGACACAAAACAATGTGCTTGACCAGTTGTTGTAGTTGCTATGGACATATCTAACACATATAAATCGTTCACTCTAGGTGCCCTCATAATAATCCATTCTTCAGGGATAACAAAACCAGGTTTCAGAATCAAACATTCTTTATCAGTGAAGTGAGTAGTATACTGATTGTCACAAATCTGCGAGATACTAAGCAGATTGTTCTCCAGCTCAGTGATGTAGTTAACTCTCTCAAACGTCACAATCCCATTGGATAACGTTCCTTCACCAACAATTCGACCACCTTCATGACCTGCAAATCCCACATAACCACCATTGATATTCTTCACATCATATAGTAATGCAGTTTTTCCTGTCATATGTCGAGATGCGCCACTATCCATGATCCATCTTGAAATGGCTCTTGGAAGATCTCGCATATACCACAAGTTGATTTTAAAACACTTCAATAAAGATGCCGATTCATGCTTCGCAATCCTGGAAGCTCCGGCAATTCAAACTGCTTATACGAACATGGTGTCCACCCAGGCCTCATCAGCCTTAGGTGTAACCTTGACTCTAGCAACTTGAATTTTGAAATTTTCAGCCTTCAAAGGTGGAAATTTTGCATCATAATCAACCGTAATTGATTCTTCACCCTTTTTCACTTTAGAAGGTGAAATTTTCTTCTCTGTTTTTGGTTTCCAAATTTGTTCAGTTAATGCAACCCGTTTATAAAATTTGTCATTTTGAGTTACCAACTTCTTTACAGGTTCATTTTTTGCTTTTACATTGTTGATTTTAGCGTTTTGCTTTTCAACCACTTTCTTCTCAACATACATTGGTGCTTTACCCTTCACATCAACTTTCTTTTGTTGAACCTTCACAGCTTCAGTCCTAGGCTTCACATATGTACACTTTCGTGCAATATGACCAACTTGTTCACATCTAAAACAAGTACGAGTATCAGCTACTCGACTCGTGCCTTCAGACTGATACTGTGAAGCTCTTTTCTCAAAGAACTCTTCATTTGATTTTGAAAAAATTTCACTTTCCTCATCAGAAAGTGAACTTGAACCATTTACAAACACCTTCTTTTCAGCAAACCTTCTGTTTTGAAAACTCTTTTTCTGATAACTCTTACCACCTTGATAACCACCTGACCAATTGTTTCGATTGTTATTATAAAAACTTGGTGGAACAATAGGCTTTTTGTAATAAGATTTATCTTTCTCAAAATTCATTTGCCTTTTTGTTTGACTCAAACTGTTCACCTCTGACAACTCAACTTCAACTAACTTGAAAACATTTGTCAACTTTTTCACATTAACATTCTCAATGGGAAACTCAGAATCCGAATACAACTTATCAGATCCAGCCATCTTGTACATCACAAGACCCGGTTCATCACTTAAGTTGTTTTTGGACTTTTGTTTCTGAATGTATTTGTCCAAGAAACCCTCATCCTCCTCAGAAGTGTCACAATCCGGTTTAAGCACTTTGTCTACCACACTTTTCACCACATCACTTTGGACACCCTCGTCATTGGAAGATGTGAACATGACATCAATGTTTTCAGGAAGTTTAACTTCACTTTCTTCCTCAATTTCCACCAAACTAGACTGCTTTTTCGTGTAGTTGTCTAAAATTGGCGGTGGAACTTTGTGAAAACCTACACCCGTTCCATCAGAAAAAATATCCTCGCCATCTTTGTTTTTCCCTATAGGTTTAGGAACAATATGCTGCAAAACAAAGCTTGCCGATTTATAGCTGTTAAGCTTCAACTGGATTCGTTCATTCTCAATTTCAGCTTCTTGAACTTTAAGTTTCAGTTTAGCAATTTGATCCAGTTGTTCATTAATCGATTCTTCTTTTAATCTCAAAACAGCTCTTAGATGTTCATTTTCTTTAAATGTTTTGCCATTACGATCATCACTATCTTTGACAATGCTTTTCAATTTCTCAAACTTTTCAGAAATTTGACGATTTTCAAGAATTAACTTTTCATTTTCAGATTTTATTTTCTCACGTTCAGTTTTATCATTTTCAATTTGAGCCGTTAATTCTTTAATCCGTTCAGTTGAAGCTCTTACAGTTTTGTCACGATCGAGAATCTGATCTTCAACCTTTCTAACCTTTTTTGTCAGATTCTGAATTTTATCATTGTTAAGATACGTGACAGTGCTACAAAAATTGCATTGTTTGATGCAATTTTTGCAGTCAGCATTTCCATCAATCTTGTTACCTGACGCATTTATTGACACACTTTGACTGATCAATCCCTTTGACTCAGTAACAGAATTAGGCTCTACCTCAAGTGCTTTTGTAGCTAGCACTTTGTCAGCCATCACTCCCAGGTTTTCAGCTGTCAACTCTTGCGTAGTATCAATTATGCCTGTATCAACCTGCTTTTCTTTCTTTTCTTTTTCCTCTTTCTCATTTCTCTCTTTCTCTTTCTCTTCTTCAATCATTTTCGAAGTTGGAGTTCCCCACCACTTGTGTTGCCAATATTCATCTTCTTCTTTGTACTCCTTGATGATGGCTTCGATATCAAGTGTACTATCATCAATTGCAATATTTCCATACTCATCAAGATAGCACTCTCTATCTGGATCCCATCTATTGGCTCTCCTTGCATTCAGATAGATACGAGAAAGTCTGATAATCTTTGTTTCAGCAACCATCTTCCGGTAGTGATATTTCTGTTCTTCAGTACGATCATCTTTCCATGGCTTAGGTTCATCATTGCTTGCCATGAATGCATAACCCACCGCATCTTCTTCAGGTAGAACTTCTTTACTCCAATCATACCCCTCATCATCATAAATCACAGCAAGAGCCCTTGATTTGTCTCTGTTGTCTTCAACCTGCTTCAATCTAGGCGGCTCAGATTTATTCTGATGGTAGATTGCCTTCTTGTAATAATCATCTCTGAAAGGGTTCTCCGACTCATCAGCATAAGCGTTTCGACATTCTCGTTTGAAGTGACCCTTCTGCTTACACTTGAAGCATGTCACTTTGGTTTTATCGAACCCCAGTTTTGTGGAAGCACCACCAATTGTTTTTCTTCCTGTAATCTCCATGAATCTTTGTGCACGACGAACAGCACTTGCCATAGCCCAACGAATATCGATCAGTTCCATTTCCTCCGGATCAATTTGATCGTAATCTTCTTTTGTCAGATTCGTATTGCCAATTTTTCCAGCCACCAATCCTTCGTAGGATTCTAAAACAGATGCTAGAAAGACCATTTGTTGCTTGGCTGACTCCGCATCAAAATTCTGTGCATTCTTCAAATCTATCGCGATATTGCAAGAAAACTTCGCATCAGAATGATTTGCAGAAGACGTAGATCCACTGTGATAACCACTATGGCTTCCACTGCTTGAATTACTTTGACTTTCTTTGTTTGCTGAAGAAACGTTCTCAGCAGAAAATGCAGTCTTTGGAGAAGTAGCTTTCTGCATCATACTCTTTGGATAGTATAAATCCAAATTCTGCTGATAAGATGAATTATTGACTTTAAACGTTTTCTTCAGTTCTAGCTCATGACTTTCCAGTCTTTCAATCAATACATCTGGAGTCAAATCTTCTGGAGAAATAGTGTTTTTCAACATCAGCGCGTAATATCTCCAATCCACTTCATCTGGTAATGAATCAAACAGTTTATCCACAAGTTCTTCATCAGAATACGTGATCTTGTGTCGGGCAAGCTCCAGTTTCAGATGACCGAACCTTTCAATCATTTTACACACCGATTCATTTTTAAGACAACCAAACATATCAAACTCTTTCCTAAGAAGTTTCTTTTTGTTTTTTACAATCTCTTTGCTTCCAAGACACTTCTTTTTGAGTTTTTCCCATAAGTCTTTAGAATTAGAGTAATCTATCAGTGAAATGATGTCTTCACGCACCGATTGAAACAATAATGCCACACATTTTTGCTCAGCCACAAAATTATCAATCTCTTCAGCTGATCTTAATGCTTCACCATTCTTTTTTCCTTGGGCAAAACCATTTTTCATACTTTTCCAGCAAGGAAAAGCAAATGCCATCAACCAATCTTCGAACTTTGTTGCCCACCTGCTATAATCTTCTATAGCCATCAGCTTAGGAGGTTTGTTAAACGTTCCAAATGCGCTTTCGGACTCCCAAGCTTCCTTCTTTCTTTCTTTCGGTGTATTCTCGTTCTCATTCGTATTGTTGTTGTTTGTAGAAGTATCATCTCCCGAGTTTCCTGCGAAAGCGTACATATCGCCAAACGGGTTCAAGAAAATATCATCCATCGTGAACGTACCTGGAAAAATCAGTCAAACACTTAGAAAAATTTAGGTTTCGAAAAATTATCAAGTTCAAGCGAAATACTTGAAGTTATCAGCTTCAAGCGAAATCAGTAAACTAATACTGTTCAAGCGAAATCAGTCAACAAGACTGATTCAAGCGAAATCCTCTATTTCGCTTCAACAACACAAGTTTCAAAACAAACAGTTTCAAGCGAAACTAACTATTTCGCTTCAGGAAGTCTATTTCGCTTCAGAGGAATTCAAGCGAACCAAGAACACAATACTATTTCGCTTCAAAGGTTCAAGCGAAACAGTCTACTTTGAAGCGAAATCAACCTGAAACCTACGAACAACTTTTCAAGCGAAACCCTGTTTTAGGTTAATTTTATCATGTTTTAATCTGAATTTCAGTCCGAATCTTTGTAGGCTTTGTTAATACTACGTTTTACACGTTATACTCGAAAATTAGACCATTTCGACCGTTGGAACTAGTTCAGATCTGAAAAATGTAAAAAGAAATGAGTAGAAAGAAGATAATCCGCTGCTATGGTATGAACTCCTCGTCCTGAGCTCTGATACCACTTGTTGGACCGATGTACGACCTCTAAAAGTCAGTTAAGGCGTTCATCTCTATGTGTAAAGGCGGAATCAATGCACATAAAGTCATAACAGCTTTGTTCCTCTTAATTTTCTTTCTATTAATGCCTTCTGAGTCTTTTCAATGATTTTCTGACAAAAATTCAGCAGCACCTTGACTCACATACAATGACAACTGTTACCGCTTCAAATGACCAACACACCTATATATAGAGTGACATGATTTCGCTTGAGACTGTTGAAGCGAAATCTCTTATGCTGATTTCGCTTCAAGCATATACATACCCATTCAAGCGAAATCTCATGTTTCATATCTAAAACCCTAACTTAAACCCTATGGTGTGATCATTTAAACAATCCTAGACACAAGACTTGATAATGACGTAATCAGCAGACATTTAGTGCACCAACATCTGCACATGAACCCCAAACATCTAATAACCCAGATTCATACATCTGCACAAAAAACCCAGATCTAATAACCCTAAACCCCAAACATCTGCACATGAACATGAACACAGATTCATAATCAATCTTCATACAAAACAAATCCTCTTTGACTTGTTCATAATCAATCTTCAAAAAACCCAGATTCATAATCAATCTTCATAAAACACCCATGAACCTGAAAATTTTCATAATCAATCTTCATAAAACACCCATCATCTTCATAAAACAAGAACACCCATGAGCAAGATCCAACCATAAGAACCAAACCCGACTCATAATCAATCTTCATAGTGAAGTGGGTCTGGAAGAAAAGAAGGGTGCCGGAGACGGTGGTGGTGAGGAGAAGTGGCGGCGGCGGGGTCCGGAGATGTAGGTGTTTCGATGGTGGACCTGATGAACGGCGGAGATGGCCATCAACAGTGGTGGACCTGATGGTGGTGGTAGGTGTTTCGATGGTGGATGTTCTTGTGAGAGAGAGGGAGAGTGTGGTAGACTGATGATGATGATGAACAATGAGACGGTGGTGGTGAGGAGAAGTGGCGGCGGCGGAGGAGGGTCCAGAGATGTAGGTGTTTCGATGGTGGACCTGATGAACGGCGGAGATGGCCATCAACAGTGGTGGACCTGATGGTGGTGGTAGGTGTTTCGATGGTGGATGTTCTTGTGAGAGAGAGGGAGAGTAGACTGATGATGATGATGAACAATAATATATATAATAACAATAATAATAATAATAATAATAATAAATATTGGGTGAGATTACCAAAATACCCTCACCTATAAGGTCAAACTACCGTTGACTGTTAACAGGGGGTAAGGTTGCGACATAACACTGAACATGTTACACCCTAATACGTATTTGACAAAAGTCGCAGCGGAAATACGTAGCATAAAATTTCTTTCATTATAAATACTTTAACTTATTTAAAATTTAGCTTTAACATTACTCTTTCACATAATTCCATCAATCGGCTTAATTACTAAGTAAAAACACAGCTTATGCTTATTACATTATATACATCAACGTTCCCGTACAATCTCTCTAGTGACTCGATCCTCGATCTCTGTTCCTTGATGATCCTCAAGGCTCGTATTACCTGCGCTCACCACATAAAATTCATAACATTAGTACGCATTATAAACATACAAGATTTATTCACGTTTACTTTTCGTTCCGTTAACTCATTACATCCCAACTTTCCATCTGATCATACAATCCGTGGTGAGACTTTCTCGTTGTACCTGCGTTACACTTCGTTCACAAGGCACGCTATTATTATCTTCAATACTCAATTTCATTGAATACATGCATATATACTTTCATGCATACTTACATAAGTGCATCCGTTCACACATAACTACTTTCAAACCTATGTAGCTGCTTTCATACGTGCGTGCCTACATACGTGCATACCTACATACATACATGCATACATGTCTACATACATACCTATTACATGCCTTCACACAACCCTACATACGTGCGCACATTTGTACATACTCACTTGAATATGTATATATATGTATATATATACATACACATACTACCTACATACATACCTGCATTCATATCTTCACGCATGCTTTCATACTTGTATATGCTCTTATATATCTAATTACATGCATACACACATACATTCATTCATTCACGCCACATATATTCATACATACATACCTTTATACATATCTACTTTCCCTAAAATAAGGAAATAACTAATCATTCTTAGCTTATACGCGTTTAAAAACGGTCCAGACGGGGTCGCAATGCATAAACAGTTGAAATAAACGGTTTTCGTGAAACTGACCACAGTAGCGTAGCGCTACTGCCTAGGGCCTTGGCAGTCGCGCTACGCTACTGCCTACTTTTTGACAGAATGTTGATGCTGCTGATCTGCAGATTTCCAGCACAACCGGATTTCACGGAAACGAGCATAACTTTCTCGTTTTTGATCCGTTTTACCCGATTCTTTTTCCTACGTGATCGTAATTTAATTCTCCATCACATGGAGTAAAAATCCAATATTTGGATTACCTAAATTTATGACTATTAAGCCCTCGGCTCGTTACCCTTTTACCAAACCTTGACTCGTTCATGCATTTATCAACATAACTTGTTTGTTTGACATTAACTTCATATAAACCTAATAATTTCAAGGTCATCTATCATAAAAGATTCATTTATGGATACTTTACACCTTATTCCACACAATTTTCGCTCAAAAGCTTATTTTGACCCGTTAAGGGCGAATGCGCATAAAAAGGTCCTTAGCTTACGAAAATCATACTTCTTGCTTTCTTACTTTTTCAAAACATTCATTTAATCAAATAGCTTGTTTGTGATCAACTTTTAAGATCATTTGCCCGTTTTACCCATCAAGGGCGTTTTCGTCAACTTTGTTCCATCCCTTACAACAAATGACTTCCTTACACATTTACCCAATCCCACGACTTAACTACAACTCTAATCGCACATACTTGGCTCGGATCAAAGCTATGACCCGTTGTAATACTTCATTGACATCTCACAATTCATTCCTATTTAATCTCAATTGTCATATCTAATTCAAATGCATATAAATCTACATAAACAACTTGGAAGTGATTACGGAATCACTTACCTCATGCATCCGTGTTCCCATTCGTTCCTCGCCACTTCTTGACCCGTTAGTCTTCCGTGCTTGATTCCGTCTCGACATGATTCCTATACTTCCATGTCATCGAAATCACGCTATCATTAGCATACTCATTGGTACATGATAACAATCGTATCAATCCCATATTTCACACTTAACTTTCATTAATCATTTCTAACAAACATAACTCATATAATCATGTCCGTATACGTTTAACTCATGTAACTCACCATGTCATTACATTTAACACGGATTGCTATTACATGTACCATACGACTTCTCATCAACCTACATTTACGACAACGAGTCAACTCATGTTTCTTATACTTAGTTGACTTTCAAAATTCAACTATTAACCATACATAACTATCGACTTATCAACATATACCCGTAACATCATAATCGACTATACGGACGACATTATATACATTTTATCATTCACTTGGTGTGCGTACCACCTTTTAAGCATAACGTACAACCAATTCATACACAATCTTCTAAATTCATACATAGTTCATCAAATGCTTCTACAATCCAACATGAGGTATTCAAATTAAACATCAAACATGTTATCATCACATTTTATTCACTTCATCTAACAACAATTTATCATCTCTTATCCCATTTCTTTAAACATTCACACACATGTATGATTCCAAACATTATTAACATAAGTGAATCATCAAATTACATTACATCATCTAAAACCCACTTCATAACTACTTGTTAATCACTTACAAGTGATCTAATCTTAAGTTCTTCATAATTCATCATACTTTTGATATATGTACTACCTTGTAAGCATAGTGTACAACTAGTTCATGCATATCATTCTAATCTCATACACAATTCATCAATTTCTTCCTCCTAATCAACATGATTCATACATGCATAACATCAAACATACTAGTATCACATTTCTTTCAATTCTTCTAATAAGAATACATCATACAACTCAAAATACATCAATATTAAGCAAGAACTTAGACATAGATGATTTACCCATGTCATCCTCTTCACCATAACAAATGGGTTTCACCCTTAAACATCAAATTAACCTATTTCATGCATAATCCATGTTCCAAACGGTGAATCTAACACATACCCATGCTCAATTTCATACAAATTCGTGATTTACAACATAACCCATTTCGTGCATCATCACCAATCTAGAATCTAAGACATACCTTACGATCCCCTTATGAAGGTGATCATTAATCCGTGTTTGGTTATGAATTTGAGCTTCGTTTAGCCTTCCAATTTGAGGGAATTGATGAAGTTAGGGTTCTTGGCTCCATGGGAGCTTCCTGCTCTTTTTCACGAACACACTATGTGTGTTTGTGTGTGTGTTTTGTTATTTAGTAACCTAATCTTTCACCTTGTTCCATTTAACCCCTCAATGTTTGCCACTTAAACATGTTTGGCACAACTTTCATCTTCTAATTAGTTTTATCATACACTTTATTAGGTTAAATAACCTAGTCATTTATTTCCTTAATGTACCATAGCATAACATTTAACGAATATAAACATTCGGGTTTTGGGGTGTTACAGAACAGTGGGGGGTAAAATTGCAATTATTTCCTTAGGGGGGGGGGGGGTAGACATGCCAATGACCCCTAACCTCAGGGGGTAAAATTGCAGTTTACTCATTAAAATAATTCAACCCCAGCATCTTATGCTCCATTTTTTTTTTCTTGACACGTGGAAAAAAAGACATGGCTCGATTTGAATGTTAAGTTATCTAATTGTGACAAAAACGACACCAGTGACCTAGTTAGAACACTTTTAAAACTTGGTTACTATTATGTGAAATTTTCTCTAAAAAAATTACACCAATATACATGTTCTTATTAGAAATTCCAACATTAGTCCCAGTGGTTTGATCTTCAATGTAGGTAATTGTTTGCAGTGTTTTTAGAATCGGACTAGTCGTTAAAGTTAGCTACTGGTTCACTTGTTCAACCAGTCAAACTATTTTAAAAAGGCGGATATCATTGTATTAAATTTACATGTTAAAAATGTTTAAAGATGTCCAAACAACATGATAATTCATACCTCTATTTACAACAACTTGGTAAGTAGGAAGCTTTTCTTTTATATGACTATAATAAATTCGTTCATGTGGTCCGATTCTTTTTTTGTCAAAAAACAGTCGATTTAACCATCTCCAATTCAATTCTCATAACCTTTTAGGTTGCATTTTACGCTCATTCATGTCCAATTGGTTTAAGTGTAACTTTTCTAGCCTTTGTATCAACTTCTATCACAACTATACCCACTAAAAATCTAATTTCACATCATAACTAAAGTTATAGTAAAATTACCCTCTTAGCTTTGTAATCATGGTGACCAAATGTTAAAATTCTCTTGTGCAACACATGTGTGTTTGTTAATACTAACGTAGAGTTATGTTTTCACCCTTGTAATAATAACTGCGGTTAAAAAAGATAATAATAACTATCACCTACCCAATAGGTAAAGTGGCTAAAACTTAAAGGAGGATTCTTTCGGTGATGCATTTATGGAGGTTCAGATACTAGGTAGAGATGGATGGTGGATGGGTGGGTGCCTTTGGTTTTAAGTGGTTGGAGTGTTGTAGCCTTCACAATGTTCCAACTTCCGACTCTCGCCGCCCGGAATTCGTAAAGTCTTGCTCGACGATGCTTGCCTGAATATGCATAGGGTGTGGGGTTTAATCGATCGGTCCTGGGTGGCCATCTAGATCTAACCGTGCTCTCTATTTGGGTTCCTGCGACATCCATTCGCTGCTTTAGTTGCTCGTGGTTACATTAATGGCGTCCCAGAACGAGTGGGGTGGAGAATACGATGATAATGGTGGCCCTTGGTCAAATGTTCAGAATCGGAAAAATCGGAAAAGCAAAGGCGATGGCGTGGAATGGACTTTCCTAGTCCAGAATCTATCCGACCGGGTAACGAGAAACGTTCTTTGGAGATCCTTTCAACCATTGGGCTATGTCTCGGATGCTTATGTGGCTCGGAAACGTGATACTAAGGGGAAGTGTTTCGGTTTTGTCCGCTATATTGGGGTAGTGAACATGAAGGAGACTCTAACTGCCATGAACACAGTGAAGATGTTTGGCTTAAAAGTTACTGTTTCATTGGCCAAGTATGACAAAGATCATAACAAGATCAAATATGACCCGGATTTGTTAGGACGATGTGAATGGAGGCCGAAGGAGCGAAATCAGGGGTATTCGAAGAATGGCAATGCTTATGATTCTGGTGGGCAGGCCCCTACGATAAATGTTGTGCCGGATGATGGTCCAGTTGGCCAGCCGGCTTATCAAGAAGGGAGATCCTATGCTGAGGCACTGAAAGGTAACACAACAGGGACGAGTCTAGGGGCAAAGGTGATTGCAGTTAAGGGGAAAGGTTCCCTATACCCCCTACACTGCATTGGTAGAGCTGTTTTAGGAATTACTAAAGAGGTTTTGCCCATTGCAAAAATGAAAAAAGCCATTGAAGCTGAAGGTTTAAATGAGGTCGGTTTGTCATACGTTGGTGGAGTCACTTACATCCTTACTTTCAGAGATAAGGTGTCAGCTGAATCGGGTATGGTTAAGCATTCGGTTTTCTTTAATACTATATTTTCTAAGTTTCATATATGGGATGGTGAGGATGTTCCGTATAGTAGACTGGTTACCCTATGTATTACTGGTGTGCCTTTCATCATACGTGACAACTCACTTTTTGATAATATCGGCGGTATGTTCGGGGTTGTGGTGGAAAAATCAGCATTCTCATGGCAGGAGGAAGATAATTCGGTTGCATCGGTAAAGATTGTGACTTCTCAACCGTCAAGAATCGAAGAAGCAGTGGTGATAAAGTGGAATAAAAAAACGCTTGTTTGTTGGGTTACGGAGAGTGCCGGATTGTGGGTGCCAGAGTTTGACGAGATTTCGATTCTGGGTTCTCAGGAGTCGGACTCAGATTCATGTTCGTAGTCGGAAGAAGCATCAGAAGATATGAATGACTTCGAGGAGGGAGAGATCAGGGATAATTTGAATGATGATGGTGCTCGTAAGAATGATTGTGGTGATCGGAAAAATGACAGTCCGGAGGATATTCCGATGGAGCATGTAACGCCGATGGAAGCCCAGGGGTTGATGGAAGACCATGGGTCTCAGGGAGTTAATGCTGGTGGAGAATTGGAAAAGTTGCATGGGAACTTGTTTGGGAAACCGCATGGTGATGGTTTAAATGAGGTTCTAGAAGGTGAATTGGACAAATCGTTTAATAATATCAGTAATAGAAGTGGTGGGCCTATGGTGGACAATATGGTAGATAATAACGTTGGGCCAAATGTTAGTGGGTTTAATGATGGGCCGACTCCAACAGCAAATTTAGGGAAGAGGAATAGGGATGATTGTAGCCCGCCATCCATTGGGTCGACTCAGGGACCCACTCAAAAGATGTTTTACCAAGCTGGTAGTTCTAATTTGGAACCAATTGATCTTAACACCCCTGGTCGAGCAAATTCAAGCAGTGCGGTAGAGAATATTGAGTCGGTTTCTCCACTAGCAGATACAACGGAACACGATGTAAACCTGGAGGTGAGAGTCGAGTCTGGTACAGATTCACTGGGCCCTCAGCATGTAATAGAGAATGAGGTACAGGAGACGATCAGAGTTGGGGCTTTAATCGGGGTAAATCTTAATGATTTCGTCCATGAAACAGAGAAGCTAGTTGCTGAAGAAGGTGTTACAAACGAGTCTCGATGAATTGTCTTTCCGTTAATTTAAGGGGGGTTAGGAGTAGTCGAAAATCGGATTGGATTCGTGGCCTTAAAACAAGTTATGGTATCCATTTTCTAGCGATTCAGGAAACGAAACTTCAAGATTCGGAGTCTTTTATGTTCCAGAAGTTCTGGGGTAAAGCAGAGTATAAGATTGCGGTGGTTAACTCACAAGGCAGATCAGGAGGGCTGGCATGCCTATGGTGCCCATCTATTTTCAGGTGCGTGGATGTAATACATAATAGGTTTTTTATTGTTGTGTCGGGCTTCCTTGTACAATCTGGCTGTAGAATTAATTATATGAATGTGTATGCTCCAAACGAACCGGTTAGTAGGCGTGCACTTTGGGCGGAGATCTTGGGTGTTAGAAATTCGGTACAAGGTTTATGGGTTATGATGGGTGATTTTAATGAAGTTCGTAATGCTAGTGAGCGGATGAACTCAGAATTTATCGAAGCAAACGCTGATGTGTTCAACCAGTTCATCGGCTCTGCTGGTTTGGTGGAATTTAACATGGGAGGTGGAAGCTTTACTTATATCTCGGACAACGGTAAAAAACTCAGCAAACTGGATCGTTTTCTGGTGTGCTTGGGGTTTAGGGAGCAATGGCCTAATGCTACGGTTCTGGCACTTGACAGGGTTGCGTCTGACCATCGACCTATTGTCCTATCCACTGTTCAGTCGGATTTTGGGCATATACCATTTCGGTTTTTTAACTCTTGGTTTGAATACTCGGGTTTTCTTGAGTTTGTGATACAGCAGTGCCGATTGTTCTCGTTTTCTGGGCCACCTGACCTTGCTTTTGCTATAAAATTGCGGTGGTTGAAAAATAAAATCAAAGATTGGATGAAAGTGGAAAAGGTTAATAAGGAAGGGATATATGGGGAAAAAAAGAAGAGGTTGGCGAATATTGAAAATATGGCGGAAGAAAGACTGCTCCTGGAAGGTGAGCTGGCTGAAAGAGCGGAATGTAGGAGTTATATGGTGGAATTTGACAGAATCAAACATTTAGACCTTAAACAGAAATCTAGAACTAAATGGGCACTAGAAGGTGATGAAAACTTGTAACACCCCAAAACCCGAATGTTTATATTCGCTAAATGTTCTAATATGGTACATCAAGAAATAAATAAATAACTAGGTTATTTGTCCTAGTCAAAAGTATGGTAGAAACAAATAAGGAATGAAAGTGGTGTCAATTCTAATTAGTGACAAAACTTGAGGGACCAAAAAGGTTAGGATGGAAAGATGGGTTTTATTTATGAAAATCAACACACACCAACACACACATTCGTGTGTTCTAGAAATGAGCAGGAGCTCTCATGAGAGCTCAAGAAACCCTAAAGGTGAAGAATCATCAAATTGAAGGGCAAATCAAGGTCTAAATTCATGGATGAACACGGATTAATGATCACCTTCTCATGGGGATTGTAAGGTATGTCTTAAAGATTTGATTGGTGATTATGCACGAAGTGGGTTATGTTGTAAATCATGAAATTGTATGAAATTGATAATGGGTATGTGTTAGAATCATCATATATAACATGGATTATGCATGGTTTAGGTTAATTTGATGTTTAATGGTGAAACCCATTTCTAGTAGTAATGTTATGAAGATGATGATGTTGCATGTGTTAAATCAAGTATGGTTTTGATGTATATGAAGTTGAATATTGTGGATTATTGTTAATGACCTTGATTTAGGATGAAAGTTATGTGAGGTTAGTGGGAATTTGATGATCTTGATATGAACTAGTAAGAAGATGCAAAGAATGCTTGTACTTTATGCTTAGGAAGTAGTATGCACACCAAGTGTATGATAAAATGTCTAAGTGAAGTTAAGATGTGAGATTTTAGGAAGTGGTTTGACATATATGAATGATGTATGATAATGATGTAATTAGTGGTATACTAACTTAAAGAGTGTGCTTTAGATGGAACTAGTACAAGAATTCGGGTTGAATGTATGTGTTGTCAAGATTATGCATTAGAGGCTTGTACATTATGCTTGAATGGGCGATGCTCGCCATGTGTTCCTATTAATCACTCAATTGCGATTAAGAAGTGTGTGAATATTAAATGTATAATCTATGACCGTACTAGTAAAGGGTGATGTTATGAATTACGTTAAGTTGTCTAACTTAGCTATGTGATTGTCAAATGTAGAATCATGAAAGCATAAGTATGTGTATTTTATGTATGTGAATAGGCGATCATGTAGTTGTTTGTGTCATACAACATTATGTATGAAATGAATATCATGTCATTAATATGGTCCACTATATCAACATGAATGCGAGTTCATAAGTTGGGAGTTATATGCTAAAAGGTTGACTTTCTGAAAGTCAACCGAAAATTTATAACGTGGTTAGGTATTTTGACACAAATATAAGAATCGAGAGATCATGGAATACGTGTTAGACCAATTATGTGTTACGTGTGATAACGAATTTAGATTTCGAAGATATTGAGCTATGTGATTGACGAGTCATGTCATATGCGTGTTAGTGAAAGCCAAATTGATAAAAATTGGAAAATATGTGTTAATATGAATAAGCATGAATACTAACATAATCATGGCATGACGGCATGAAAGAATAGGAACCACACTAGCACGGACCAAGCATGGAAGGCTAACGGGTCAAGATGAGGCAAGGAAGATGTTACGAACGCGGATGCACAAGGTAAGTGATTCCGTAATCACTTTTTAGTTGTTCATGTAAAGTTATATGCAACCTATTCAAATATGATAATTGAGGTAAATTAGGAATGAACTGTGTGATGTCGATGAGTATTAAACGGATCTTAGCTTTTACCCGAGTAATGTATGTGTGATTAAGAATTTTAGCTAAGTAGAAGGATTCGTTACTTATGTAAAGAATTCCTTTGTTGTTAAGGATAGAGAGAAATTGACAGAAACGTCCTTGATAGGTATATCGGGCAAACGACCTTGAGTGTCTATTGGAAACAAGTGAACCGATTAGGTTAATGTGTTGGTCATGTGTGAAAGCGTAGAGTATGGTCTTGTTATGTCATAGACCATTTAATGCACAAATACCCATAACGGGTCAAAAATGAGCTTTTAAGCGAAAGTGGGTTAAGAGGATGCAAGGCATCCTAGAATTTAATCTTTTATGATAGGCGTTAACGAAATTATTAAGTTTATATGAGATTGAGGTCAAATAAACAGATTATGTTGATAAATGCATGAACGGGTCAAATAATTAGAATGTAATAATAAGCCGAATGCATGCAAGTTAAGAATTTCCTTAATCCGGGTGTGGGATTTTAAGTTCGTATGATAGAATGTGAATTTACAAGCATGTAGGAAGAAACGGGAGGTTAAACGGGTAAACGGTTCGAAAGTTACGCGCGTTTTAGTGCGTACGTACGACGAAACGGATCTGCAGAAAAGTGATGTTTCTGGAGGGCGTCGCCGACGGGTTCCACCCCCGTCGCCGACGGGTTCCCAAATGCTCAATTTTGGCCGACGGCTTATCTGACTGGTTACGGGGTATTTCAGGCGACGGGTGTTTTTAGAGGCCGTCGCCGACGGTCATGGAACCCGTCGGCGACGGGCTGTCCTTTCCCCTTCTCCGTTTTCTTTGTTTCGTACATCCGATTGATTAGTAACGCATTCCGGTACATCGTTTTTCGACCCAACGGTTTATTAAGCTCCCGAAAAGCCCTTTTAGCACACTTGTAGATGGGCATGTATGTATGTATATGCGTATGTATGTCTTAGGTATGTATGTGGGTGTGCGTATATAGGTAGAACATATATACACGAAAGCGAAAATGTACGAAGATATGCATGTACGTAGGTTGTGTGGAGGCATGTAATGAGTATGTATGTATGTATAACGATATAGACGAGTGTATGCATGTATGTAAGGTTGTAGGAAAGATATGTACGAATGTAGATGTGGATATATGTATGTGAGTACGTATGTAATGTAGATGTGTACGTATGTATGTATGTAAGCACGTATGTAATGTAGAGGTGTATGTATGTGAGTACGTATGTAATGTAGATGTGTATGTATGTATGTATGTAAGCACGTATGTAATGTAGAGGTGTATGTATGTATGTGTGCATGTATGTACGTATACAAGTACGTAGGTAATTATGATTTGGAGACGTTGGGAGTTAACGTTATTAATGGTGTACTTTGAGAATGAAAGTAATGCAGGTACATCATTGAAGCATCACCAGGAAGTGAATACGCAGATGATATGCTTAAAGCTTGGAAGATGACGAAATGTGTTGTATACGCGAATGAATCTTGTTTATTAATGTGTGCTAATGTTATGCATGTATGTGGTGAATGCAGGTTGTACGGATAATGGGCGATTATCACAAGGATTAGAGATCGAAGACCGAGTAACAAGATAGATTGTACGGGGGATAAAGGAGTGTGTACTTTTAGAAAACAGGACTTATGCTTTATCTTTGTAAAAGATATAACCTAAAACGAATTATTTAAGTCAGTCAAGACGTTTGTAAAGAGAAAATTTTTATGACACGAATTTCCGCTGCGACTTTTGTCAATACGAATTAGGGTCTAACAAGTTGGTATCAGAGCCCTGGTTTGAGAGAATCAAGTGTAAGAAGGTAAGTGCTTGAACTCAAACCTGTGTGCTCTTGTGATAAGAAACCCGTACAATCCAAGACTCGGTCAAGATCCAAAGGTGAAAGAGAATGTAAGTATGTACTTATGTATACGCATAAAGAAACTGACGGTTTTGTATATGCAAGGTAAGTATAAGCGTTTGAAGAGGATGATCCGCGAGTGCGGTCAAGTACCGGCACCAAGGCATGAAATAAGATAAAGTTGAACCCAGGTACGTAAATTTAATATGTCGGTATATGAAATGGTAAAATGCATTAAGAGAAGAAGAAAAATGCTAAATGAAGGACCATGATGGTATAGTAAACATGTTTTGAAAAATGATACACGTGCCGAAACCAAATTCTTCGGACATAAGGTGACAATTACACGAAGACACGAAACTAGTATGTGAATTGTGTACCTGGCCAGTACACGTGAAGCATATGACGTTCGTGGGACCGTGATAATTGATACAGGTATGTCCGTTAGAATTAAGTAGTAGGTGGACGTGAGGGTGAAGAGAAATGTAAGACTCTCAAGAATGAGAGTATGATATGCTAGAATCCGCGAGACGGATTCGAAACATGAAATGCTATGCTAGAATCCGCGAGACGGATTCGAAACATGAAATGCTATGCTAGAATCCGCGAGACGGATTCGAAATATGATATGCTATGCTAGAATCCGCGAGACGGATTCGAAACATGAAATGCTATGCTAGAATCCGCGAGACGGATTCGAAACATGAAATGCTATGCTAGAATCCGCGAGACGGATTCGAAATATGATATGCTATGCTAGAATCCGCGAGACGGATTCGAAACATGAAATGCTATGCTAGAATCCGCGAGACGGATTCGAAACATGAAATGCTATGCTAGAATCCGCGAGACGGATTCGAAACATGAAATGCTATGCTAGAATCCGCGAGACGGATTCGAAATATGATATGCTATGCTAGAATCCGCGAGACGGATTCGAAATATGAAATGCTATGCTAGAATCCGCGAGACGGATTCGAAACATGAAATGCTATGCTAGAATCCGCGAAAACAGATTTAAGATATAAAAGACGGAACTAGCCTACAAAAGAAGAAGTCAATAGCTTGACCATGTATGCGTCAAGCAAGTCATATAAGTAAAATGTAAAGCAAATGAACAAAAGAATGATAGGAATGAAAATATCCGAATGGGTAAACAACGTAAGGATAAGTATGATACAAAAGACTATAGAAATGTAGAATGATGTTAGCTACGGAGTTAAGCACGTAGGTATGACGATGACATAGTAGTTTTGTTGTGATAACAAGACAAGGGTTAAATGTTATACAATGTGTCTATAGAATGGAATCATAAAGGATGAGATGAAAGTACTAAATCCGTTATAAACGGATCATATGAGTGTAAGCATTATTATAAGTTTGAATAAGTATATATATTAACCTGTTATTAACGGGTCAAAGGATATGAGAATGTTATATGAAAGCATGCCATGGAAAGTATAGACTTGTCAAGAAGAGGAAGCCAATTGATTGAATAATTATGAAATGAGGTAGGATGATTACTTATGATTATGATGCGACTATGAAGTCAAACATAGACGTGTGTGTGCAAGAGGAAAGGAGAAAGGTTTCGGGGACGAAACCTTATTTAAGGGGGGTAGACTTGTAACACCCCAAAACCCGAATGTTTATATTCGCTAAATGTTCTAATATGGTACATCAAGAAATAAATAAATAACTAGGTTATTTGTCCTAGTCAAAAGTATGGTAGAAACAAATAAGGAATGAAAGTGGTGTCAATTCTAATTAGTGACAAAACTTGAGGGACCAAAAAGGTTAGGATGGAAAGATGGGTTTTATTTATGAAAATCAACACACACCAACACACACATTCGTGTGTTCTAGAAATGAGCAGGAGCTCTCATGAGAGCTCAAGAAACCCTAAAGGTGAAGAATCATCAAATTGAAGGGCAAATCAAGGTCTAAATTCATGGATGAACACGGATTAATGATCACCTTCTCATGGGGATTGTAAGGTATGTCTTAAAGATTTGATTGGTGATTATGCACGAAGTGGGTTATGTTGTAAATCATGAAATTGTATGAAATTGATAATGGGTATGTGTTAGAATCATCATATATAACATGGATTATGCATGGTTTAGGTTAATTTGATGTTTAATGGTGAAACCCATTTCTAGTAGTAATGTTATGAAGATGATGATGTTGCATGTGTTAAATCAAGTATGGTTTTGATGTATATGAAGTTGAATATTGTGGATTATTGTTAATGACCTTGATTTAGGATGAAAGTTATGTGAGGTTAGTGGGAATTTGATGATCTTGATATGAACTAGTAAGAAGATGCAAAGAATGCTTGTACTTTATGCTTAGGAAGTAGTATGCACACCAAGTGTATGATAAAATGTCTAAGTGAAGTTAAGATGTGAGATTTTAGGAAGTGGTTTGACATATATGAATGATGTATGATAATGATGTAATTAGTGGTATACTAACTTAAAGAGTGTGCTTTAGATGGAACTAGTACAAGAATTCGGGTTGAATGTATGTGTTGTCAAGATTATGCATTAGAGGCTTGTACATTATGCTTGAATGGGCGATGCTCGCCATGTGTTCCTATTAATCACTCAATTGCGATTAAGAAGTGTGTGAATATTAAATGTATAATCTATGACCGTACTAGTAAAGGGTGATGTTATGAATTACGTTAAGTTGTCTAACTTAGCTATGTGATTGTCAAATGTAGAATCATGAAAGCATAAGTATGTGTATTTTATGTATGTGAATAGGCGATCATGTAGTTGTTTGTGTCATACAACATTATGTATGAAATGAATATCATGTCATTAATATGGTCCACTATATCAACATGAATGCGAGTTCATAAGTTGGGAGTTATATGCTAAAAGGTTGACTTTCTGAAAGTCAACCGAAAATTTATAACGTGGTTAGGTATTTTGACACAAATATAAGAATCGAGAGATCATGGAATACGTGTTAGACCAATTATGTGTTACGTGTGATAACGAATTTAGATTTCGAAGATATTGAGCTATGTGATTGACGAGTCATGTCATATGCGTGTTAGTGAAAGCCAAATTGATAAAAATTGGAAAATATGTGTTAATATGAATAAGCATGAATACTAACATAATCATGGCATGACGGCATGAAAGAATAGGAACCACACTAGCACGGACCAAGCATGGAAGGCTAACGGGTCAAGATGAGGCAAGGAAGATGTTACGAACGCGGATGCACAAGGTAAGTGATTCCGTAATCACTTTTTAGTTGTTCATGTAAAGTTATATGCAACCTATTCAAATATGATAATTGAGGTAAATTAGGAATGAACTGTGTGATGTCGATGAGTATTAAACGGATCTTAGCTTTTACCCGAGTAATGTATGTGTGATTAAGAATTTTAGCTAAGTAGAAGGATTCGTTACTTATGTAAAGAATTCCTTTGTTGTTAAGGATAGAGAGAAATTGACAGAAACGTCCTTGATAGGTATATCGGGCAAACGACCTTGAGTGTCTATTGGAAACAAGTGAACCGATTAGGTTAATGTGTTGGTCATGTGTGAAAGCGTAGAGTATGGTCTTGTTATGTCATAGACCATTTAATGCACAAATACCCATAACGGGTCAAAAATGAGCTTTTAAGCGAAAGTGGGTTAAGAGGATGCAAGGCATCCTAGAATTTAATCTTTTATGATAGGCGTTAACGAAATTATTAAGTTTATATGAGATTGAGGTCAAATAAACAGATTATGTTGATAAATGCATGAACGGGTCAAATAATTAGAATGTAATAATAAGCCGAATGCATGCAAGTTAAGAATTTCCTTAATCCGGGTGTGGGATTTTAAGTTCGTATGATAGAATGTGAATTTACAAGCATGTAGGAAGAAACGAGAGGTTAAACGGGTAAACGGTTCGAAAGTTACGCGCGTTTTAGTGCGTACGTACGACGAAACGGATCTGCAGAAAAGTGATGTTTCTGGAGGGCGTCGCCGACGGGTTCCACCCCCGTCGCCGACGGGTTCCCAAATGCTCAATTTTGGCCGACGGCTTATCTGACTGGTTACGGGGGATTTCAGGCGACGGGTGTTTTTAGAGGCCGTCGCCGACGGTCATGGAACCCGTCGGCGACGGGCTGTCCTTTCCCCTTCTCCGTTTTCTTTGTTTCGTACATCCGATTGATTAGTAACGCATTCCGGTACATCGTTTTTCGACCCAACGGTTTATTAAGCTCCCGAAAAGCCCTTTTAGCACACTTGTAGATGGGCATGTATGTATGTATATGCGTATGTATGTCTTAGGTATGTATGTGGGTGTGCGTATATAGGTAGAACATATATACACGAAAGCGAAAATGTACGAAGATATGCATGTACGTAGGTTGTGTGGAGGCATGTAATGAGTATGTATGTATGTATAACGATATAGACGAGTGTATGCATGTATGTAAGGTTGTAGGAAAGATATGTACGAATGTAGATGTGGATATATGTATGTGAGTACGTATGTAATGTAGATGTGTACGTATGTATGTATGTAAGCACGTATGTAATGTAGAGGTGTATGTATGTGAGTACGTATGTAATGTAGATGTGTATGTATGTATGTATGTAAGCACGTATGTAATGTAGAGGTGTATGTATGTATGTGTGCATGTATGTACGTATACAAGTACATAGGTAATTATGATTTGGAGACGTTGGGAGTTAACGTTATTAATGGTGTACTTTGAGAATGAAAGTAATGCAGGTACATCATTGAAGCATCACCAGGAAGTGAATACGCAGATGATATGCTTAAAGCTTGGAAGATGACGAAATGTGTTGTATACGCGAATGAATCTTGTTTATTAATGTGTGCTAATGTTATGTATGTATGTGGTGAATGCAGGTTGTACGGATAATGGGCGATTAGCACAAGGATTAGAGATCGAAGACCGAGTAACAAGATAGATTGTACGGGGGATAAAGGAGTGTGTACTTTTAGAAAACAGGACTTATGCTTTATCTTTGTAAAAGATATAACCTAAAACGAATTATTTAAGTCAGTCAAGACGTTTGTAAAGAGAAAATTTTTATGACACGAATTTCCGCTGCGACTTTTGTCAATACGAATTAGGGTCTAACAAAACTCCGCCTATTTTCATCATATTATCAATTCGAACATTAGCACGAATAGAATGAATGGCCTTATGATTGATGGTGTTTGGGTTACGTGTCCTCTCTCTATTAAGGAATCTCTATTTTCGTTCTTTGCTAACCAATTTACGGAACCAATGACTGTTAGGCCGGAATTGGTTTGCCCCAATCTTAGATCTATTTCGGAGCTTGAGGCTACTATGTTGGTTAATCCGTTTTCTTTGGAGGAAATTAAAGAAGCAGTGTGGGATTGTGATGGGGATCGTGCTCCGGGTCCGGATGGATTCAATTTCAAATTCATTAAAAGATGTTGGTCAGTCCTACGGGAGGATTTGGGTCGCTTGTTCAATAAATTTTATGAAGATGGTTCTATTAATCAGTGCTGTACGTCTTCATTTATCGCGTTGATCCCAAAAATTAAAGATCTGGTGGTCCCAGCTGATTTTAGGCCGATTAGCCTTATCGGGGTGATTAATAAAGTTATTTCCAAGGTCCTAGTAAATCGTCTAAAAGGAGTGATTGGGAATTTGATTTCGGAGCAGCAGTCTGCTTTCCTGGCAGGTAGGAATATCATGGATGGCCCTCTTATTCTCAATGAAGTCTTCAGTTGGTTGAAGAAGTCTAGGCGCAGAGGGATGTTTTTTAAAGTGGATATTAGTAAGGCATATGACTCAGTCAATTGGCATTTCCTTAACTCTATCATGGCACAGATGAATTTTCCAAGTAAGTGGCGTATTTGGGTTATGGCTACTCTACAATCTGCAAGAGCTTCTGTTTTAGTAAATGGGTCCCCAACGAGGGAATTCGTTTGTTCCCGTGGTCTTCGGCAAGGGGATCCACTTTCCCCCTTTCTGTTTGTGATCGTGATGGAAGCTCTTACTGGGATCATGAAGAAAGCAGTCTCGAGTGGGTTGTTTAATGGGATAAAAATCACCAATGATGGACCGTTATTATCTCACTTGATATATGCGGATGATGTGATGTTCCTTGGGGATTGGTCGGTATCGAATGTTAAAAATATCAGGCGTATTTTGAGATGTTTTTATTTATCCTCTGGCTTAAAGGTAAACCTCGCCAAGTGTAGTATTTATGGTGTGGGAGTCATGGAGGGTGAAGTTCATGATATGGCACAGTTATTATGTTGTAAACAAGGATCGTTTCCGTTTAAACATCTGGGTTTAGTAGTTGGTGCCAATATGAACTTGGCTAGGAATTGGAAATCGGTGATTGAGGTGTTCAAAAATAGACTATCAATTTGGAAAGCAAAGACATTGTCATATGGAGGGAGGATTACGTTAATAAAATCTGTAATGAATGCTTTACCAACCTACTTCTTCTCCTTATTTAAAGCCCCAAATAAGGTTCTTGTTGCCTTAGATAAAATTAGGAGAGTGTTCTTTTGGGGTGGCTCGGAAGAGAAGGCAAAAATGAACTGGGTGGCATGGGATAGAACGATTGCTCCTATCGAGTTCGGAGGATTGGGCTTCGGATCACTTAAGGATGCTAATCTAGCAATGTTGACAAAATGGTGGTGGCGGTTCAAAACCGAAAAAAATAGTTTGTGGCGAAGGGTAGTTTGGGTAATTCACCATAACGCAAGGGCGTGGGCTGAAGTACCAGTAAAGCACTCGATTCCAGGGCCATGGAAAAGCATTTGTAGCATTCGGCAACCATTACTTGAGGCCAATATTGACCTTGGGGATGCCTTTTCAGTTGTGGTTGGAAACGGTTCTAACACTTGTTTTTGGTTGGATAGTTAGTTCGAGTCAGTACCTTTTTACATTAGATTTCCGGATTTATTCAAAGAGGAAGCGGTTAAAGATTGCTTGGTTACGAATCGGGTTCAGTTGAGCAGCGATGGGCCTCTCTTTAATTGGGCCTGGATTCGGTCTGATCTTGGTCCGGTGGCTGCAGATCAGCTGCAACAGTTGCAGCTATTAACCTGCTGCTGGGCTGGATCTGGGAACAAGGATTGTTGGAAATGGAACTATGATAACAATGGCTTCTTCACAGTTGCTGGCATTAAAGATGTGCTCAGTTCTGCAAACCGAACGACTCCAAATAATGTTTTCCTTTGGAATAATTGGGTCCCGAAGAAAGTCGGATTGGTGGCTTGGAGGGCAGAGATGGAAAGGCTCCCGACTAGGCAAGCACTGGCAGTCCGTAACATCCCGGTCCCAAACCAAATGTGCGTGCTATGCAGCGATTACGTGGAGACTTGTGAACACGTTTTTGTCTCGTGTCATTACGCACAATCGGTATGGCAAAACTTGGCGATGTGGTGCGGGTTACCTCCTATCATTGCGTTTGGGATTAATGATCTACTTACACTACAAGATTCAGCTTCGGGCTCAAGAAGGAAGCGAAAAGTGGTTCATGCTATTATATTGGTGACTTTTTGGAGTATTTGGAAGATACGAAACGAAACCGTTTTTAGACAAGGGGTGCCAAATGTTACGAGAACGCTTGACGAAATTAAATCAATGGCGTACTTGTGGGTTAAAAGCCGATCAAAAGTGGTGGATCTAACATGGGACAACTGGAGTCGGTTCAATTTGGATGTTTTGCAGTGATGTAAATGTATAGTTTCTCGGTGTAGTTGTATTTGGTGTTAAGCTTTGTAACTTTTTGGTGTGTAGCTCCTTGCTACCTTTAATAAAAATTTATGTCGGCCGTTCAAAAAAACAATGTTCCAACTTCCAATAGGATGCCATTTATGAAACAAAACTAACCCTTCAAACTTGAAATCTTTTTAAAGGTAAGGTAAATTTGATTTTAATCATTTAAATTATTACTATTAGTTGATGATAACTCATACCGACAATATGACTAATGAAGCTTTTAACTTTAACTTTTGTTATTATGGGTAATCCCGCTTTAACGGATAAGTAACTCTGCTGCCTCTAACAATCAATCAGTTGTTCATTAGGGACCGTCGAATTTACTTTCCAAGTTGAATTAAGATTGTTATTGACAATGAAAGTTTAACTTAGAGAATTATTGGTTACATTTCTTAGACCACCCGTAGTGGTGGTTTTTTTGACATTTTTTCCTTAAAAAAAGTCCAACAATGCCCTTTAACCTCCCCCTGGGGCTTTTTTCTTGAAATAAATGGATTTGGTGTTCTTTTTTCCATGTCTTGTTCAATGCTTTTGGCCAATGACATTTTTTGGATGTTTTTTTAATTTAATCGTTTAACACCTCTTTTAATAATGCCACACAATGTCCACATCCCAACTACACCCCTTTTAGAAAAATGTCTCATAATGCCTCATTGCTGACTGGACTGCCACATAACGCAAAACGCCCAAGGATGGAGGCATTATTTGCATCTTCCACTACACATGGTCTTATTACCGAAATTACTAATGTGTCAATATTATTTATTGTTGTGGAATTATTAAAAATGTTTAAAATAAGTGACATAAATGGAACATATATACAACTTGTTTACCATTCTATTTTTAGTTTTAACATGAAGTATGAGGCAGTTGTAAAGAAAAAGTCACTAAATAATAAAGGAATTTCATAAATGGTTAGTGAAAAACTTCATAATAATGGGAAAATATTGAAACTTCAGTGGTTTTTTTAGTTGAAAAATAATGCAACTGTAGTGAAACAATATAGAAAACTTGTTACTATTTCAAACCACTTATCAAAAATATTGAACTGCCACAAAAAAATTACCAAGTTACCCACAACTTGAATTTGTTTCATAGTATAAGTATGTAGAATTTTATGTTAAAATTTTAAAGCAGAAAAAAAAAATTAAAAAAAAAAATAATAATAAGGGGAGACAACGGATGTGAAGAGGGGTAACCAGTATTCAATGTTGAGAACAACATACTCCAAGGGGTGGGGTGGGGTGGGGTGGGGTAGGGTCAGCAATACAAATGACGAATTTTAGAGGTGGGTATTATATGTTATAAATATGGTACAAAAATATTTGCTCGATGGTGAATGACAAAGATCGATCCGTGCAGGTCCGATACCTTTATTTTGAGGATAAGAACGTAGATGAGATTTTTTTTTTATGGTTTATGTATGGCGATAATATTAGTTGATCTCCAAGACATTATGTCGAGCAGTGGCGGCCTTGATGGTGTGCGGGGAGGACCTTCGCACAAGGCCTGTGATTTCGAAAGGCACGTGATTTAAAAAAATCCGATATGTATATGTTATTTTTTAAATATTAAACATATACCAATTCCAATATAGGTCCATTTACAAATCATTTTTTTATGGTTTAGAACGTAGCTCACTTGGCATTAGGTTTATTGAGCCCAATGCTAATTTGATTATTTTTTTAAATAATAATAATAAAACATTACGGAATGACACATTTTTTCAAGGTCGAACAGGGTACGTGAATTTTCAGAAACGCCACTGAATTTTCGAGATTCAAAGTCTTCATAAAACAGTATATTGCATATATGTAGCATGAAGTTCTTTAAGTTTCTTCCAATTTTTAAGTCTCTGTGTTTTAGTTGTAAAATGAAAATTTATACGAGTTGTGAGAACTTAGAGAACTCGGCCTTACGAAAGGTTTTTTTCAACAAAAATTTTACCAAAAATCTTTAAAAAATCAACTTTTCCAAAAATAAATAAATAAATAACTTGTTTTTTTTTTCATTTACGGCAGCCGTAAATGCTGTAAAAAAGTGATGTCATCCTTATGTTATCAGCTTTTTACAGCTGCTATAAAGGGCCGAAAAACACCACCTCATTTTTTTTACGGCAGTCATTCTAAACATTTTAATCTAGAGGTGTGAAAAAAATGAAGGCAAAACTCGCACAGAAAAGCTGAGTTCTCTAAGTTCTCACAACTATTATGTCGTTCTCAATATGATTCTTAAATGAACACATATGTACATACATACACACCTCTTTTGGCTTTAGACTCTTGACCGAAAGTGTTTTCAAATATATATATTTTTTCTTTTCATGTAGAATTACTACTATATAACATTTGAAGTTTGAACTACTCAATCAACTAGAGTTTACTTTATTTTTCTGCAAGTTTTTTTGCCTTTGCCTTTTGCTTTTGTTTTATGTTATATATCTTTGTTCCTGGATTTTCTCTCCGGAATCTATGTAGGATGTAGTCTAATTAGGAGCTCAATCCTACTCAAAAGCCACCTTAAAAAAGCTCCTGCCTATATAACTATTTATAATTATATAATACTGGCACTAATTTTATTTACTAATGTTCTTATAAAATTAAGCTTGATTATATCAATTGGTACTCAGTTTAGCCCCGAGCTCGTGTAAACTCAACTCAATTCATGTTTCTTAATTAGTTAGTCTTAAATAGCTCCTGAGTGACTTAACTCGTTTATGAGCCTAGTAACCGAGGCTCTTTGAAGACTATTAAATATTGGGTACGAGACTACGATTTTATCATGCTACGTCATACATGGTAATATTTTTTATAGAATTTACGCATTACGCTATTCATAGAAAAATACATGGTAATACTTTATAGAATTTACGCATTACGCTATTCATATAAAAAAAAACATCATTAGGTAATATAAAATAATATTTAAATGTCCCTAAGGCTAAAGGGTGTGAGGATCATGGTTGGAACACAATTCACTACGTAGGAGTATGAATGAAAGGCTACACAACTCCCTTCCTTGATTGATGGTGGTTGGCGTGGATTGACCACGATTACCACGGCCCTCCATTTGATGACCTTGAGACAAAAATGTATTAAAATAATAAAGAGGATGGTGGCTTTGATCTTGATCACACACTTAGGACAATGGTTTTGGGTGGTGGATTAGAGGTTAGTGACATGACGTCTATGTGGATAGGTTATGGTGGTAATGAGGGTCATGACCACACCTTTAGCCTAGTGATATAATATTATTAAAAGGATTTGACATATTTAAAAAAAAAAAAAAACTTATAATATTATGGTAGCCGTGAATGGTGGAAGAACGTGACTACTTGAGATTGTGTGAAAGGTCAAAGCTCTTTTGACTTACTATTAATAGGTCCACACTTCAGTCTGAGTTCTATGTTGACGGGGGTCTTAATTGTAACATCTACAAACTCTAGGGGAGTGGAAGTATCTTTTCGTAACGTAATTATCGGGACAATTTTGTTAAAAAGGAGAGATGATTTTAAAATCTTTTTAATTAATTAAATTGAGAGGAGTGGAAGTATGAATTTAAACATAATTTTGAAAGGATTTATCATTAATTAATATTGGTTTAATAATAATTAATTACTTATATATTGGTTTTTGAAATGATTAGCATGAAAATTAATAAATATTATTTAAAATCTTGACAAGAACACGTTAGTATCTATTTTAGATTTGATGAAACACTGGTTAAATCCGATAATTAACTAGCTGGGTCGTCTCTTCTGTGGGTTCAATCTTCTTTCTTACTCGCCAAAAGACTGAGTCCTGCAAAACAGTAACACCGTTAGCTCGTTAAGAGAGGAATGTGGGGGTTTCCCTCTTAACCGGGCTCCGGCGTGAGAATAAGTTCTGTTCTGAGGAAATAAAACAGTGTGTGTTAAGAGTGAGAGTGAGAGGAATCGAATAGAATTAACCTGGATGATGAAAGGTCTTATTTATAGCCGGAGGGTGAAAGAGGGATGAGCAACCTTGCCAGCTGCTATAGGGCGCCGGCTGTCCGACCAAGGGGAATATCCTCTTGGTCTCCTCTGCTGTGGTCAGGATGGTGGTACACGTGGCGCGCCTATATTTGTCCACGCTGGAAACATCGTACCGCTGCTGTCGGTCTGCTCCTTGATTTGCTGCAGGCCTACATGACGCTTGATGAGTGGTGACACGTGCTGTCCTTCCTGTCGGGAAGAGCATCTTTGGTGCCACCTTGACTTCTTCCAGAAGCTTCTAGAAGCTTCTGGATTCGTTTGCTGATGCAGGCGCCATGTAGGATGAAAAAGTGGTGTGGTCCTTGCCATGTGGGCGAGGAATTGGGACCATACCTCTTCAAGTCCCCCCAGTGTGCCTTCTAGTTGAGTTGATCGTCTAGGAGGGATTCTGGACTTATAAGGGTAGTTGTAGATGTTGGCTTTCTTGAAATACATGTTTGTTGCTTTGCACGGTTGAGCTGAGTGGTCGCACTGCGCATCCCGTATGGTGGTGATTCGGCATAAATGAGCTAGGTGGACGCGTGACGCATGGTGTGTTGGTAACATTGTAAAATTGAGCCAGCTGGATGCGTGGCGCATGGCGTGTTGGTGACCTTGTAAAATTTGAGCCAACTGGACGCGTGGCGCATGGCGTGTTGGTAAGTTTGCAAAGTTGAGCCGACTGGACGCGTGGCGCATGGCGTGTTGGTAAGTTTGCTAAGTTGAGCAAACTGGACGCGTGGCGCGTGGCGTGTTGCTAAGTTTGCAAAGTTGAGCCAACTGGACGCGTGGCGCACGGCGTGTTGGTAAGTTTGCAGAGTTGAGCCAACTGGACGCGTGGCGCACGGCGTGGTGGTGCTTCCTTCTGAAAGAAGTTTCCTTCATTGGATAAAGACAACCGATGTGACTGTCTGATGTCCCTGTCTTGTCGGAGGTGAACAGGCGCCTTTTCAGTGGTGTCAGTTGCTTTCCATCACGGTGTCAGACATGTGCCGCCCACGCTCCCTAAAAAGGCGGTGACGGTTTCTCTCTCTGCTGACGTGTCTTTCCCCTGTTGGGTGACGCTCTGATTTCCTGACGGCCCACTACTCATCGCATTAAATGCGATGGGTATAAATATATGGCGGTTCTCTCTATTTTATTCACTTTTCAAAATTTGAACAACGGTTTCTTCCCATTCTCCTCTATTTTCTTCCTCTTCAGAGATTATTCATATTTTCTTTCTTCATCTTCTTGCAACATGTCTTCTAGGGCCAATCCTATGGTGAAGAAGAGAAAATATAATGGTAGGAATCCTCCCGGTCCTGATCGAGCGACGATCAGTTGGAAAGAGGAAGAATTCCACAACTTGGTTAGGGATATGGGTTTCCTTCCGGAGTGGGGTGCTCAGTTTCCTACTCCAGGTTCTACCGCCATGGATGCACCTCCGGGTTATATCGCGTTGTACGTGGCCTTCTTCCGGGAAGGGAATTTCCGGCTCCCTATGACCAAGTTTACTGCCGATGTCTTGACGAATTATGGGCTCCATATTTCCCAAATCAACTCGATTGGGCTTCCTCGTATTACCCATTTTGAGTTCATCTGCAGGGCCAACCGTGTTGAGCCGGCCTTTGAGATGTTCAATGTTTTTTACACCGTGACTTACACCGGCGGTTTTTATTCTTTTAACTCCCGGACCAGTGGTGTTATCCCTTGCAGTTCCAATCCTCCGAAAAGCTTACATGATTGGAAACAGAAGTTCTTATACATTCGCCGTGGTGTTATTCCGGTAGACATGCACTATCGAGCAGAGGGTGAAAGAATCCCGAAGGTCGACGTGACTGTGGATTTTGCTAAGCAAGAGTGGTACAAGAAGGTGACGCATAAAGCCACTTCTATTTCTCAGCTGGAGGAGAGGGCGTTGGTTGGTGCCGGTATGAGCATGCGGTGGTTTCCGAAGAACCCTCTGGGTGTTCCTGTTTATGGTTATCAAGGCAAACGTATGTAATGTTTCTTAGTTGTTTGCTTTTTTCTCTGGTTTTTGTTGTGTTCTTCCTCATCTCTTTGTATTTCGCAGTTGGCTACAGCTTGTTGAATGTTCTTGACCCGAAGGCCGGTGGTGCAATGGTTGAGGCAGTTCAGGAGGATGGGAAACCGACATGGTTGGACCAGATCCGCCACTGTTTCTTGCATCCTACTAACGAGAGTTTTGTTGCCTATGCCAACGCTGTTTTAGGTGAAGATGGTGAATATGATGTTGATGATGCTACTGATCCTACTCGAGAGGAAGTTATTGTCCTTTCGAGTGGGGGTTCTGACCGATCTCTTGAGGGCCTAACTTCTCATTCCCCGCGTGCAGGTCTAGCGCAAGGGGTTGTGCATGAGCCTGTTAATGAACCAGTTGGTATTGATGTTGAAATGCCGGTTGAGACTGCTGATCAGTTGGAAACTCGGAGAAAAACGAAGGCGGACAAACCAGAGGGGAAGGAGAAGAGGACTGAGGAAAAAGCCGTTGACACTCCTCGTAAGCGACCCTCTACTCTTCCTATCCTAGATTATGTTGTCGTTTCTAATACACTGTCTGGTTTAGGGGTCGGAGAGAAACGCAGTGAGCCCGATCCTGACGACGGCGCCACCTTAACGGAGATGATGCAGAAGAAAGCTCTTGCAGATAAAAAATGGAAACTTGATGAGCAAGCTGCTGCTATGCTTGCTGCCAAGAAATCCAAACTTCAAAAGGAGACTCCACCTGCACCCTCGGAGTCTGAGATTAACATGGGTGTTTTTAGTGCAAAGGAAGGAAATCTTTTGGAGAAAATATACGTTGCCTCCGCTCCCCAAGGTAGAGACTTTGCTCTGGTAAATCTTGTTATTTGGCTTTTGGATTATTTTTTACTATCGTGGTTGTCTCATGGCAGGTGTCAAGTCTGGTAAGGCGTCGCGCAGGATTGATATTTCAAAGATTACTCCCCCCACCCCTCCACCGTCTAGGACGTTTGGCTTGTCCTCTCCTCGTGATGTCTTGGGTGAAAAGAGTAAACCAGATGATGTGAATGTTGAACATGTTGGTGAAGGTGGTGGTGATGGCGCGGGTGGTGCTGGTGGTCATGGTGCAGGTGATGCTGGTGGAGATGGTCGAGATAAAGGTATTGAAACAGAGGCAGAATCCACTGAAGCTACACCTCGTCGAACCATCTATACCAGGCGTCCACCGGGTGGTGGCGGTGCTACTTCAGGAGTGCCCTGGAGTCCTGAGTTTGAAAATGTCCAAGCTGGATCTTGGGATACCCATAACCCAGCGTGTGATGATCTGGTCCATGCTCCTCGGTGGAATTTAACTCAGGGCTCCCGGATGAATGACATTGGTAACTGCCGAGAGTTCTTCTCTTTGTCCCCCCCCCTGCTGAGAGGTTGTTCCAGAAGAGGCGTAACCGGTTTGATCTTTTGGATGATCACATTCATGTCGGGGTCAACTTTTTCGCTACCTCTCAAGAGATAGTTCGAGAATGGAAACTGATGGGGGAGGAGACTCTTGAATTTGAAAATGATAAAAAATCATTCGCCGAGGAGAAGGATAAGTTCAATGCTGAGAAGAAGGGTTTGATGTGGAGGCTGTCTGATGCGGAGCAAAATCTCGCACAGGAGAAGCAGGTTAACTCCAACAAACAAAAGGATTGGGAGGCCGCTTGTGAGCGTACCAATAAAGAGTTGCAGGCGCAACGTGATGCGATTGTGAGGTTGTCCGGAGAGAAGAGGAAAATCAGTGAAGAGGCTGAGCAGGAGCGTGTTGCAGCTCAGAAGAGGGAAGAAGAATATCTCCAACGCATAGTTAAGTTGGAAAAGCTTGCCGATACAAAGGTTGCTGAGTGCGAGGCTTCTGAACTTCTTGCTGAGGAAATGTCTGCTGACTGCAAGTGGTTGCTTGCTCGTGCAGTGCCTCTGGTAATATTTGTTGTTTGTTTTTGGTATTCTTTGTCGTTTTCCTCATTTGTGTTTTACTTTTGCAGATTGCCGAACGTATCGCCGGATCCGAAGAGTTGGCCAAGTACGTGTATGAGCTTGGTGAAACTGCACGTGATCTTGGTCGCAAAGAAGGATATGCTGAAGGAAGGGCGGCTGCTGACTCTAAGGAGCCATTGAAAAATTTTGAATTATATAAGACTGATTGTGTCGGTCGTTATGCTGAAAAATGGCAAGAGTTTGCATCTCTGGAGTTTGGAGTTGTTAAAGCTGCTAAAAAATTATCTCGGAAGTCTGATAGTGTCGCGTTGTTGAGAAAGGCCCTTAATGATGAGGATCCTGGAACCGAAGGCGCTGGCTCCAGCCATCAGGTATGAGTGGTTCCGGCTTGCATGCCGTGTATGGGCTTTGATAGCCTTGTAACTGACAATCCCTTGAACAATTTCATTTTTTATGCTTTGTGAACAATTTGCCCATGGCTTGTCTGTTATCATTTTGTTACACTTGACGTATTTCGTGTTAATATTTGACCTTGCCTTTTTGTACGTTGATGTCGTTACAATATGTGCATGTGTAATTACTTTGATTAGGTATTATGAATAAATGACGGCACTGACAGGTTGTGTTGTGTTAGTTACAACGTTTATTCTGTCGTTTAAGCGCGCGAGCTGATTCGTATATAGGAAGTGATCGAGTTATAGGTTATTGTGTGGACCCGGCTGTGTTCAGCTTTGGGGGTCTTACAATGTTTGTTTACCATGGTTTTGATGCTTTCGTGTTTACGTGGGCACGAAGTATTTATTTGGCGCTGTCTAGGCTTTGGTTGTGTTTCTGACCCGGCTGTGCACTTGGTTGTGACGAGCCTTGGAGGTCTACAACGTTTCCTAAGGTCGAGCCATTGATGTTTTCGTGTATGCCCAAAGTAATATATGCAGTTGTAGCAAAAAATTCTCATGCGAAAAGATAGCCAAACACTTCTTGTATTAGTGCTAAATGTGTTGGCGCGCGGCCATTACAAGTACATAGAAAAAACTTCGACTGTTTACATGTAGCATCTCCTTAACTGCTGGGCATTCCAGGTTCTTGGGACCTCTTTGTTGTCTAGGGTACGTAATTTATACGCCCCTTTCCCAAGGACTTCGTCTACAACATAAGTCCCTTCCCACTTGGGAGCTAATTTTCTGGGTTTTTCGGCGTTGGACGCCTCATTGTCCCTTAGGACATAATCTCCGGGATTGAACGTGCAAATTCGAACCTTGGAGTTATAATACTTCTCCAGTTTGGTTTTGTATTTCGCTTCACTAATCGCCGCCATCTCTCTTCTTTCTTCTAGGAGGTCAAGGTCCAACCTCCTTTCTTCTTCATTGTTGATCATGTTCATTGAGAGCATTCTTGGCGACGGTAGCCCAATCTCCACTGGTATCACGGCCTCGGACCCATAGACTAAACTGAACGGTGTCTCTCTGTTACTTGTTTTTGGCATCGTCCTATGGGCCCATAATATGCTGGGTAATTCGTCAACCCAGCCACTTCTTTGTGTTCCCAACCGTGCTTTGATACCATCTACGATGCTTTTGTTGACGGCCTCCACTTGACCATTCCCCCGCGGGTGCGCAACCGAGGAGAAGGTATGCTCGATGTGCAGCTCTTTGAACCAGCGTTGAAGATCTTCTGCAGCAAAATTTGTTCCGTTATCGGTGATAATTCTTAGAGGCAGCCCGAATCTACAGATGATTTGTTCCCAGATGAAACGCCGCACTACGGTATATGTGGTTGACGCCAACGCCTTTGCTTCCACCCATTTTGTGAAATAGTCTACCGCGACTATGATAAATTTCACTTCACCCGGGGCTTCAGGAAAAGGACCAACCATATCTATTCCCCATTGTTGAAACGGCCAAGCCGTTGTCACGGGGACTAGTTCATTTTTGGGGCGCATCGTTTTCGGGGCATGTCTCTGGCACCCGCTGCATTTTCTCAAAACCTTCACTGCGTCTAGATGCATTCCAGGCCAGTAGTACCCGACGTTCATCACTTTCGCTACCTGTAGGTCCCGTGAGCCGTGCGGATCGTAACAGAATCGTCGATCTAACCTAGAGTGTGGAATCCTCTAGATCAGATTTCATAGAAAACGAGTAGAAACAGAATCAAGAACACGATACACTTTCAATCCGGTCTTCTATTGATTATCCAACACGAAGTTTACAATCAATTCAAGACCCACAAGAAATCTCCTAGCCACTCTCTATAGATTTCTCCAAATGTCTCAAATGTCTAAATGTCTCAAGTGTGTAATGTCTAACCTAAACCCTTATGCCAAGCGTTGTTTATATAGGACAAGGTTTGCACATGGGCTTTGGTCTGGGCTAGGCCATTCTCCAAGCCCATAACACTAATTAACTCCCTAACCAATACTGCTAAGCCCAATACAAAATATCCAAAGACTAAATAAACAAACTATTAAGCTGTTGTCACAAAAACATGCACCAACACTACCACCATCCTTGGACCGGCATGGATGCCACATATTCCCTCATGTATTTCTCGGATCAGGTAGTTTGCATCTTCTGGGTCGACGCATCTCAACAACGGCCCTAGGTATGATCTTCGGTATAAAATTCCATCAACCATCTGGTAGTGCTCCGATTTGTACTGAACTTTCCTTGCTTCGGCTTTGTTTTCTGGTAAGATCCCAGACTGGAGATACATGATTATGGGAGTCATCCAAGATGTCGTTCCCAACTGAATAACGCTTACTTGCCTCAGCGGCACCGATGGATTGCTCAGAACTTCGATGCGCACATCCTTTGCCAAGTGCTGGAAACTGGTGGATGCTAGCTTACTCAGTGCATCTGCTGGTTTATTCTCGCTTCGATTTATATGGTGCACCTTGTAAGAGTGGAAGTTTTGCAGCAATGCTTTCGCTTGGTTTAGGTATAACGCCATGACGTCCCCTTTGGCATCGTACTGGCCGTTAATTTGTCCGGCTACTAAAATGGAGTCCATATGCGCCTCGATATGTTTGACACCCATCTTGATCGCTAACCTCAGACCGGCAAGAAAAGCTTTATATTCGACTTCATTATTCGTGCTCTTGAAGTCTAACCGGATGGCATACGTGAATTCGTGTTTTTCTGGACTTACCAGCCTAAGTCCTGCGCCTGTGCCATCCTCGTTGGATGCGCCATCTGTATATAGTAGCCATGGTTCTTCTGAATGTTGCTTCTGAATGTTGCCTTTCAGCTCTTTCCATTGCCTTACACTCCCTGTCTTTGTCGTCGGGCACTTTGGTTATGAAATCAGCCAACACCTGGCCCTTGATTGCGGGTCTTGGCCTGAAGACCACGTTGTGGCCTCCCAGTTCTATCGCCCACTTTGCTAATCTTCCAGATATCTCGGGCCTTGCAAGGATGTTGCCGATGTTGTAGTTTGTTAACACGTGAATGATGTGGTTGGCGAAGTACCTGCGCAACCGCCTTGATGCATGAATCAGTGCCAGCACTAGTTTTTCCATTATAGCGTACCGTGTTTCCGGATCATTCAGAGTGCGAGACACATAGTAAACCGGTGTCTGTACGCCTTGTCGGTCTACGAGCAAAACTGCTCCCACTGCTCTGTCTGATGCTGACAAATACATCACTAGGGGCTATCCTTTTACCGGTGCCGTCAGTGTTGGCAATCTTATGAGGAAATCTTTCATTTCTCGGAACGCTTGTTCGGCTTCCGAGGTCCACTGGAACTGACTTTTCTTCATGCAATTACGGAGTGTCTTGATAAACGGGAAAGATTTAGCTGCATGATTGGCTAAGAAACGGTTGAGTGCTGCTAGCCGTCCGGCCAACTGCTGCATTTCCTTGATCGTCGATGGTGAAAGCATTCGCTCGATTGCTTGTACCTTTTCAAGATTGACTTTAAAACCATCCTTTGTGACGATGAAACCCAGGAACTTTCCTTCCTCCATGCCAAAGGAACATTTCGCTGGATTTAGTTTGATACTCACTCCGCACAATGTGTCGAACGTTTTTTGAATGTTTGCCACATCATACTTTCCTCTTTGCTCATGATGACCAAGTCATCCATGTACACTTCGATATACTTGCCAATAGCATCGCTGAACGTCTCATTCATCAGTCTCTGATAGGTCGCACCGACATTCTTTAGCCCGAAGGGCATTTTGGTGTAACAGTACAGCCCTGTCGGTGTGCGGAATGCGGTTTTGTCCTCGTCTTGGATGGCCATCTGCACCTGATGGTATCCCCTATAGCAATCGAGGAAACATTTCCATCTGAATGTCGCCAGGGAATCGATCTTCTCATGAATATCTGGTAAAGCATAACAGTCGCGCGGGCATGCTTTGTTTAGATCTTTGTAATCTACGCACATCCTCCAACTACTGTTCCCCTTTTAGACAATTACAGGGCTCGCCACCCAAGTTTGATATCGGACTTCTCTAATGATGCCAGCACTCAAGAGCTCTGTAACTTGTTCTTTCATAGCATCGTGCTTTATGTCTCCTAAATGACGTTTTGTATGCACCACGGGTTTGGCAATCTCTGAGACGTTTAGTCTGTGCTCCGCTATATGCCGTGGAACACCCACCATGTCAGCTGGTGTCCAGGCGAACACATCCATGTTTTCGAATAACAACTTTTTAGCACCGCGCGCGTGAGGTCAGACAATCCAGGGCCCAATGTGACCGTTTGTTCTGGGTATTTGCTGTTTAGCACCCATTTTTCAGCTTCTGCGCGTGGTGCGGATTTGCTTGCTTTTGCTGTCCTAATTTCGTCTATTGCCAAGACTTCCTTGCTTGCATAGATTAGTGCTACCCCTGTCTCTCTTGGGAACCCAACAGCTGAATGCGGTCCGAAGCAAATCATACTAAAATCTCCTTGGGATTCTCTTCCCAAAAGGATGTCATGTCTTGAGTGCGCTGGTAGCACCATGAAAGTAACTTCTTCTTTTCTTGAATTCCTTCCGTCTGAGAGCAGCACTGGGAACGATATCTGGCTGTCACACCCCCAAAATCCACCATGCGGAGTATCACCGCTTGGAGGCGTGACATGACCATGATCGAGCCACCAATCATATTGAACAACATAATTAAGTAAATAAAACCAACCACAATACAATTGGGGACCAAAAGAGAGTAACCGATTTTAAGTTAACAGCGGAAGCATAAAACGTAACTCCAAGACATAAGTTCCATTGTTCATAAGTTTAAAGTCCAAAACGTGGGTTTAATAAGTTCAAAAGGACTTAAATATTAAGCACATAACATAACAGTCCGTATCCCACAACGACCTCCTCCTCGTGCAAGCTCCATAAGTACCTAAAGACCTGCAAGGCATGTAACAACAAATCAACAACAAAGTTGAGCGAGTTCACAGTAAGTGTTCGTTATAAAGTAGTTTTTCAAGAACTATGAGTTTGTTTGCAATTGCAGGTTAAATCAACTTTCCTTATTTTCCCAAATCATAAACGGTGGGGGCTACCCCATGTTGTAAACCACTAGACTAGATGTATATATATGTGTCCTTCCCAATCCAAGGACAGAGGTACGTATTAAATACGTAGGTTTAGCGCTGGTGTCCTTCCCAATCCGAGGACAGTGCTACGTAGTGAGTACGTAGGTTTAGCGCAGGTGCCCTTCCCAATCCGAGGACAGTGGTACGTAGTGAGTACGTAGGTTTAGCGCTGGCGTCCTTCCCAATCCGAGGACAGAGGTAAGTAGCCTAGTAGTGGTGAAAGTACAAGTTCCGTCTCAGCTATTCAATCCCATTCCCAACCACCGGGAATCCCATGCCTTAGTAAGGGTGTGAACTCACCTTTGGTTGCTCGGTTTGACTCTCAAAAATAGCTAACAGTCAAGGTCGGTCAATCACGTCCTAGTATGATTACCACTTATTTTATTAGTGACTTCAAATAGAGCACAAAGTTCCTACACGTATCTATCACATAGCATGCATCACTTTAACGGTTCATGCCCATATAACCTTCCCATCTATTCCCGTTCACAAGCAAACATACGACATTGCACATAACACTTTTATTGACATATAACATGTTATATCATTCTCGGATCACCTACCCGACATTTAGACATGCAAATCACTACTTATGTCGTTTCAGCTATTATCATCAAAACCGGGCTGTTTTCGGGGATTTTAATAAAATAGTTATCATGTTCCAAAAATTCTCAACTTTTTACCGAAGGTCTTAGACGATTCAAATATTATTGTGTAAAAATATCGGGATCCAGTTCATCACCAATATTTTATAAAAATTCATTTTCCGGACTGCAACCAGATTCATCTTTTTCTGATCGCAGTCCACGGAATAATTTATTTAAAATTTCTCGTAAGTCCGATTTACGAAATTCCAGTGGGAGAATTACAAATACATGTGGTCATTTACAGTACAAATTTCATGATCTGACTCTACACAGAATACAAGTTATGACAGAAAACAGAACACTTATTTTCAGCAGTAAAAATGCAGCTTGAGCTGCTGTTACAAAATGGGTCCTTAAAAATAGTAAACGAAGTCCAAAAATTATGATTCTAGTGCCATTCGATCCGTATTTCATAATACATAAATCTAGACTTCAGAAACTCAGTTTTTCGTTAAGTTACGGTCTGGTTACAGCCTGTTGAAGTTGGCTGAAAATGTCAATCAGCATGCTATTTATGGTGTAAATGTTACCAAAAACGCATCAACAAGTGTCCTAACAACGGGTTTATCAATAAATTAATGATCAAATAACATGCATGCTTATACTAACTTAATCCAACCAGATTTTATGTAAGTTTATGACCATTCTCTAGTTCATTCTCTTTTATGTTCTTGTGTTACACACCAACTACAATCTTTCAAATAATCAACGTAGAAGTGACCTAAAGTTAAATCGAGGACTTACAACTAGCACAAGGGCTAGGGATGAACTTGTGAACAAATAATGGTGATGAAAATGGCGTGAGAATGCAAGGTGTGATGTTTCTTCAAGACTCCAAGCTCCAAGCTTCACAAGACTTCTTCTAGCACTTGTTTTGGACTTGATAATGGATCAAATGAGTGAGTGTTGATGTGATGGTGTTGGTGGCGATTATGTGCAGCCAAGAGGGAGAGAGAGTGTGGAGAAGGTGAGGTGAACTTGTAGGTGAGATGATAAGATTAACCTTATAGCCCAACCTACTGTCATCATGGATATTTCTTGGCAAGTGCAACAAATAAGGAGGTCCAATCAAAGTTAAAAGGAATATTTCATAGGGATTTAGTGATGATTATGGTGGGGCCCCTACATGAGCCGAAAATAGTGAGGGGGGGGGGGGGGTAAATTGTAAGTTTTGATTATAAGTGGGCATTTATTTAGGAGGTTAAGTGTTTTATCTAGGGTATTATGTGCATGACATATTTTCATAGTGTGTTGGGAAATTTGAGACCATAATTAGTTAAAAATAATAAAATGATGTTTCTGACAAACTTTTGGTGTCCCGGGTAATGTTCGGTTGTTTGGTTAAGTACCGTTCCGTTAATGTGTTAAATTGTACCGTATAATGTCTTTTTATGCATCTTCTGTAACACAATTAATTCTCAACACATAGAAAAGCATACCGGACCATTTAGTAATTTTTCTGTATACTACTAGTATGTTAACAAGCATATGTAAGTATAACACAGTAATCAGAGAGCAGTTAAGTAATTCCACACAGTCGTCAAGCACTTTAATTATCATTAATAAATTGTACGGATACATGGAATTATGTGGGTTGTCACATTCTTCCCCTGTTAAGAAAATTTTGTCCCGAAATTTAGCTCGTGGTTACTGAGGAAGCTAGTTATGTTGCGTTGGTTTCCTGGTTTTCCTGGGGTGTCACATCATCCCCCCGTTGATTTGGAATTTCGTCCCGAAATTCTGCAGTAGCTTCAGCCTCAGTAGTGGTTGCATTTTTCTTAAACAGCTAGGGATACTTGAGTTTTATCTGGTCTTCTCGTTCCCAGGTATACTCTGGGCCACGACGGGAATCCCAACGAACTCGGACGAGAGGTATTCTGGTACGCTTGAGAATCTTAACATCTCGGTCAGTAATCTATACTGGTTCCTCGATGAATCGTAGCTGGTCGTCGATAGTGAGCTCCTTGAGAGGAACTATGAGGGTCTCGTCTGACAGACACTTCTTCAGATTCGACACATGGAAAACGTTGTGAACTCCGCTGAGTTCTTCAGGTAGATTCAACCTGTAGGCGACCTTGCCAATTTTCTCAATGATTTCGAACGGTCCGACATAAGGCGAATTGAGCTTGCCTTGTTTGCCAAAACGAACTACACCTTTCCAAGGTGAGACTTTGAGTAGCACCCGGTCCCCAACTTGGAACTCGAGTGGCTTCTTGCGCTTATCAGCGTAGCTTTTCTGACGGTCACAAGCTGCCGCCATTCGCTGTCGTATCTGGGCAATTCTTTCGGTTGTATCTACTACAAGTTCTGGGCCAGTGATTTGGCTGTCACCAACTTCTGCCCAACAGAGAGGTGATCGGCATTTACGTCCGTACAATGCCTCAAACGGAGCGGCCTGAATGCTGGTGTGGTAACTGTTGTTATACGAAAATTCCACTAACGGGAGGTGTCTTTCCCAGCCATTACCAAAGTCGATTACGCACGCCCTAAGAATGTCTTCAAGGGTCTGGATGGTGCATTCAGATTGCCCATCCGTATGTGGATGATATGCCGTGCTCATGTCTAATCGAGAACCAAAGGACTTGTGCATAGCTTGCCACAATTCGGATGTAAAACGTGGGTCACGATCAGATATGATGGAGGTTGGCACTCCGTGCCTTGATACCACTTCCTTTAGATCGATGTCTGCTAAAGTAGAAAACTTGTCGGTTTCCTTGATAGCCAGAAAATGTGCAGACTTGGTCAATCGATCCACTATCACCCAAATAGTGTCATTTCCGCGTTGAGATCTAGGCAGGCCAGTAACGAAATCCATGGAAATTTGCTCCCATTTCCATGTCGGGATCTCTGTTTGTTGGAGTAGGCCTGATGGTTTCTGATATTCCGTCTTGACTCTCGCACAAGTCAAACATTTACTGACGTAGGTTGCTATGTGGGCCTTCATACCAGGCCACCGATACGTAGTCTTGAGATCGTGGTACATCTTATCCGAACCAAGGTGTACTGAGTAACGGGACTTATGCGCTTCATCCATCACAAGCTCGCGTAAGTTTCCATAGAGTGGAACCCAGATGCGCCCGTTTACATAGTAGGTGCCGTCTTCCGTTTGTTCTAGCCGCTGCCTCGATCCTCGTAAGGACTCAGCCCTGATGTTCTCTGCTTTCAATGCTTCAACATGAGCATCACGAATTTGAGCAGGAAGACTAGATTGGATGGTAAGCTGTAACGCACGTACACGCTTAGGTATAGTATCCTTTCGACTGAGGGCATCGGCCACAACATTGGCCTTGCCCGGATGGTACTTGATCGCGCATTCGTAATCATTCAAGAGCTCGACCCATCGACGTTGTCGCATGTTTAACTCCTTTTGCTTGAAGATATGCTCGAGACTCCTGTGATCGGTGTAAATGGTGCACTTAGTACCGTACAGGTAATGTCTCCATATCTTAAGCGCGAAAACAACTGCTCCCAGTTCCAAGTCGTGCGTAGTGTAGTTCCTTTCGTGAACCTTAAGTTGGCGTGATGCGTAGGCAATGACCTTGTCACATTGCATCAACACGCAACCCAGTCCTTGGATGGAAGCGTCGCAATAAACCACAAAATCATCTGTGCCTTCAGGCAATGAGAGGATAGGCACGCTACAAAGTCTATCCTTTAAGTGCTAAAAAGCAGCCTCCTGTGCATCACCCCAACGATAGGTGACACCCTTCTAAGCCAGTGAAGTGAGAGGTTGCGCAATCTTTGAGAAATCCTTGATAAACCTTCTGTAATAACCTGCCAAACCCAAGAATTGGCGGATTTCTGTTGGTGTACGGGGTGCAGGCCAGTTCTTGATCGAGTCGACCTTGGATGGATCAACATGAATCCCATCCTTGTTTACTACGTGGCCTAGAAAGTGGACTTCGCGAAGCCAGAAGTCACATTTCGAAAACTTGGCATACAACTGCTCTTTTCGAAGAAGTTCCAGAATAAGCCTCAGATGTTGCTCGTGTTCCTCCTGACTCTTAGAATAGATCAGGCTTTCGTCGATGAACACTATGACAAACTTATCCAGGTAAGGCTTGCACACTCGGTTCATGAGATCCATGAAGACTGCTGGTGCATTCGTCAATCCGAAAGGCATAACCAGAAACTCGTAATGGCCGTAGCGAGTTCTGAATGCTGTTTTGGAGACGTCCTCCTCTCGGACTCTCAGTTGATGGTAGCCTGACCTCAGGTCAATCTTGGAGTCGAAACTCGACCCTTGCAACTGGTCGAATAGGTCATCAATGCGTGGAAGAGGATAACGATTCTTCACGGTCACCTTGTTAAGTTCGCGATAGTCAATATACATCCTAAAAGTACCGTCCTTCTTCTTCTTCACAAACAAGACTGGAGCTCCCCAGGGCGAAGAGCTAGGACGTATAAAACCCTTTTCCAAGAGTTCTTGCAGTTGCGTGGACAGTTCTTCGAGTTCTGATGGAGCTAGACGATAGGGTGCTCGAGCTACTGGTGCTGCTCCAGGAGCTAGCTCGATTTGAAACTCGACTTGTCGATGGGGCGGAAGACCAGGTAATTCCTCAGGAAATATGATGTGGGGTAAAATACACATATTTGTCCCGTGTAAAGTGTGTAATTATTGTATAAGTTTTATTTGTTTTTATTTAGTTTTGGTGCTATATTATATTATTTTGTGTTTTGTCAGGTCCTGGTGCAAATGAAGCAAAAACAAGTAATATGGAAATGACCAGCCAGTTGGGCAGAGTGGAGTGCCAGTGACCGAAGGAAATTCGCCACTACTTTCTGGCCGCATGAAGTTCGGGCTGCTAAGATACCCATTAGACAAGGAGGCTGCAACCTCTTTAATATTATATTGTTCGAGGATGCCACATGGGCCGCCAAACAAAAGCTAGCAGGAATGTGAAAGCATATTAGCCCAACATGTTTACGTTTGAAAGGGGTTTTGGGCTTTGAGTGTATTCACTATGGAGGTGAATAAAAGCTGATGTTATGAAAGTCATACATTGGGCCGTGAAAGTCTCCAGCGAATTTCATATATCAAGTGGATTTGGGCTTGTGAATGTTTTATCATATATTATGTTCATTTAATTAATGAAACCGGATTGTGGATCATATATATAATTTAACTTAAGACGCAAGGGGGAGGGCCGAGAAGGGATTATGTCCAGCAGCAATTTCGTGAATCTCAGACATTGGGCCACGTGAAAATTGACAACATGCACCGACTTGAAATCAGCAACGTCTAATAGGTTTCTTGGGTTATAAATCATGATCTTCATCAACAGCCGCACAGAGACACGAATTTTGGAGCTTGAAACCACCATTGAAGGCTGATTGAAGTTCTTGGAAGCATTCGGATCGCTTGGAATCGTCGGGTAACATTCGGGAGTGTTCGGAGTTAAGTTTACGGGTTTGTTCTTTATTGTTGCACGATTAATTCAGACTTTATATTGATTGATATTATGTTTTTGATCATGATTAGCGGCTAAACTTCATAAACTACCTAGGCTAATGACAAGAGTTAAATAAAGTTTGGATCTTTATTCGATTTTTGGCGTGGTTATGGATTTTTCTTGTATTGTAAAAGCTTTGGGAATTTAACTTGGTGTATATGCGTGCTCGACAATTGTTTTATCACTGTTTATTGCTTCGTATAATCCTTGGTGACGGTCTTTATCACATAATAGGGTTATGCTAGGGTTCTTGATTTAGGTGACGGTTTTTATCACGTAATAGATCATTAATCCTTTAGGGTGAAAATCTAGTAAGTAACCTTAGAAGTAATATTCGGTAATTTAATAAAATCAAGTGTTCTGCTAATCTTGTCGCTGTGAGGCTCGAGGTTATTAATAGGTCTTGGTTTGGTTTATAAGTCCTTAAACATTCCATTGTCTATTAAACCAAGATTAAAACCCATAGTTGCTTTAGACTTTCGCGCTGTGAGGTAGATCGTCTTATATAGGCACTTTCAAGAAACTAGAGGACTACGAGGAAATCTAGAAAACCGGTAAGCGTAACAGCCTAGGTAGTGCCACAAGAATCGCCCTGAGAGTGTTTGAGGGGCTTAGTGGTGTCTTAACAGGTTTAGTATCCAAAGATCCCGGTTCCACACCACAAAATCATCGAATAGAAATCCATTCTGAGTTTAGCTTGCGTCTAGCCTAGGTAGTCTTCATCATCTCTGGTCAAAGTCTTCGTTCGAGTTCGTGTTTGTTATTTAGCTAATCTAGTTATTCGTTATTTGCATTCTTAGGATGTTTAGAAAACTCCCCCCAATCAATAACAAATAGTTTGAGTCGTGTCAGTCTTAGTCTTTATAGAGTCTTAGCGTAATCCTTAGAATCTCGTGGGTTCGATACTCGGACTTGCTTTAGCTTTCCTACATTGATCGGTACACTTGCCGGTTGTGTGGTTTAGGGTTTAGATCGAGTCTTAGTTTATAAATTTAAAGCTTAGAGTGTCTAAATTAGGGTTAATTTCAGTTGTTTTTGTTAAACCACTTTGTGCTCATCAAGTTTTTGGCGCCGTTGTCGGGGACTCTTTGGCGATTGCGTTGATTACTTTGTTTGGACTTAGTTGACATATTACGTGCTATTTGTGTTCGTTGAGTCGTAGGAGTCTAAAAATTATAAAAAAATCATAAAAAAGAATAAAAAAATATTTGTTTTAGTGTCTTTTCTAGTTTATTGAGTCGTTGTTAGAGTCTTCTTACTTGGTTGTTTTCGTTTTTTGCAGTGGATGCCCCATACGCGCTCGCAGGGACCGCCGCCGCTTCCGTGTACAGTCAAGTCGTCCGCTTCATCCGTTGCACCCGAGGTAAGTTCTTCTAGCTCTTCCTTTTCTCCACCACACACCAACTTCATTCCGAAGTCATCACCACACGTATCACCCCATGTTTCCCCACCACACTCCCGTTCTCGTACACCTAGTCCTCCACCCGCCATGGCGAACCGCACCATTTACCAGCAGGCTACCAACGGTTTCACCGGCGCTACTTCACCCATCACCCTTCCGAACATCGCGAATGATAGGTCTTGGCAGATTCCTTCTTACATCATGACAGCCATCACCAATTCATGCCAGTTCCATGGTCGTGACGACGAGGATGCACCCGCTCACATCAATCGCATCACTCGCCTTTGCAGCACCTTCTCCATCGAGGGGGTGAACCTTGATGCTCGATACCTTCAGGTCTTTCCATTCTCACTCGCTGGACGCGCAGCCGTCTGGTTCGATTCTCAGCCCGCAGGCACTTTCACTACTTGGGCAGGTCTTCGTGATGCTTTCTTAGCCAAGTACTTTCCCCCAGCCAAGGCATCTCGCCTTCGTGATCAGATTCACTCCTTTCGTATGGAGCCTGATGAGCCGTACCACTTAGCATGGGAGCATTTTCAGACACTTCTCTCTCGTTGTTTGCAGCATGGTTTGTCTGATTGGGCGTTAGTTGAAAAATTATACAATGGTCTTACTCCTGAGATTAGAGCTCGTTTCGATACTTCAGCAGGTGGGCAGCTTATGGGTAAAAAGACAGTGAATGAGTGTAACGATTTGTTTGAGAGTTTCGCCCACTCTGATATGGATTACGGCACTATCAGCAAAACTTCCATTCCTGTGCGTACCTCCTCGGCCGGTCGAGGGGTAAACCAAGTTAGCTTGGATCCATCGATGGCTGTTATAGTCGAAAGTTTGAGGCAAGAGTTGAGGCAAGAGGTGAGGCAAGAGTTGAATGAGATTAAGAAGAAAGTTGATAGGTGTGAGGTTTGTAGGGGAGGTCACGACACGCTCGAGTGTCCCACACTTACTCTCGAGGAGGTAGAGTACATAGCCAGTCAGTCTAGGGGTCCCACGAATCCGTTCAATAATTCCAATTACAACTCCAACTGGCGCGGTAGTGGCAACAATAGTAGTTTTCGTTCTTCTGGCAATCCCCCTGGTTTCCCATCTGGTCAATATCAAAATCGGGGGTCGGGTCTTTACACGAGTAGTGGTTCGGGTCAGAGTGGTCAGTTAAGTGGTTCAGGAGGTCAGTTTGCTAGTGGGGGGTCGAATCAAGAGAGCCAAGGCAGTGACAAGGCTTTACAGGATGGAGGAGATGTTCGCTCAGATGATGACGCAGAATCAGGCGTTCACTAAAATTCAGGAGCAGATTAATAAAAGTCACGAACTTCAGCTCAAAAGTCAGCAATCCACACTTTTAGATCTTCAAATAACAGTAGGTGGAATTGCTAAACAGTTGCTGGAGCATCCACCTGGTCAGTTTTCGGGAAACACTTTCACGAATCCCGCGAATCATTCAGCTAAAGCTATTACGACCCGTAGTGGAAAGAGCTTGGGAGAAGTAGTGAGGGAGAGAGTTGAGGAAGAGAAAGATGATGAAGTTGATGAGGAGATCGAGATGGAGGCTCCCGGCAAGGTGCACATGAGGCTAGACCCAGCAAGTACCGCACACGCCGAGGAGTCACCAGTAGAGAAGAAAGTGGAGAAGCAGCTGACAAAGGTTCGGCCATCACCAGTGATTGATCATTCACGCCTTCCGTATCCCGGTCGCCTAAAGCAGCAGAAGTATGCTCAGGAATACGGGAAATTCCTTGAGATGTTTACGCAGCTGAAAATCAATCTTCCGTTTTTCGATGCGCTTCAATCTATGCCTAAGTATGCTAAATTTCTCAAAGATCTTTTGAAGCGTAAGGAGAGAATCGGTGAGCTTTCGAATATTCTGTTGACAGGAGGTTGTTCCGTGGTAGTCTTGAATAAGCTGCCAGAGAAATTAACCGATCCTGGTACTTTCACGATTCCATGTTTCTTTGGGGGAGCCGTTACCCCCGCTCATGCCGTAGCCGATTTAGGGGCCAGCATCAATCTGATGCCGTTTTCGTTGTATGAGAGGCTTGGTTTAGGAGAGTTGACGCCCACGCGTATGTCGCTGCCCTTGGCTGACCGTTCAGTCAAGTATCCTCGTGGGATAGTGGAGAATTTGTTGGTGAAGGTTGATAAGTTTGTGTTTCCTGTGGATTTCGTTGTTTTTGATATGGAGGCCGACGAGCGAGTTCCTATTATTCTGGGCCATCCATTCCTTAGGACCGCAAAGGCGATAATCGACGTCTTTAACGGTAAGATTTCTCTTCGAGCGGGTGACGAGATTGTCACATTCGAAATTGATAGAGCGATGCAGCATCATGGAGGTCGTGATGATGATAGCGGGTCGTGTCATTCCGTTTACTTTCTAAATTCTTTCATATCTTGTGTCGACACGTGTTTCGAGTACATTAGTGGAGCCGATTTAGTAGGCGAGGGAGTTGTTGACGAGCGTGATGAAGAGAAAGTTGAGGAGTATGGGGAGGAGCAGTTGGATGAGAGTGATGAGTTGTGGGTTTCTGAGCCGTTGGAACTCAACAAGATTAGTGATGAGAGTACTCCTGTGGAGATTCCACCGCCTTTAGAACTTAAGGTTCTTCCATCGCATCTCGAGTACGCATTTCTAGGAGAGAAGCAGGACATGCCTGTCATCATATCTTTGAAGTTGACAGAGGAGGAGAAAGTGAGGTTGATTGAGGTGCTGAGAGAGCACAGTGATGCGATTGCCTGGAGGCTATCTGATATCAAGGGCATTAGCCCTACTTTTTGCACGCATCGCATTCTGATGGAAGATGTTTACAAGCCTGTAGTGCAGCCGCAACGTCGTTTGAATCCGAATTTGCAGGAGGTAGTTAGGAAGGAAGTTAGGAAGTTGTTAGAGTCTGGTTTGATCTATCCGATTTCCGATTCAGCTTGGGTGAGTCCTACGCAGGTCGTCCCGAAGAAAGGGGGGTTGACAGTTGTTTTGAATGCGAAGAATGAGCTTATTCTGTCTCGTACTGTTACGGGTTGGCGTGTGTGCATTGACTATCGCAAGTTAAATGACGCCACTCATAAGGATCATTTTCCGCTCCCATTCATTGTTCAGATGCTTGAGCGACTCGCGGGTCAGCAGTTCTATTGCTTTCTCGACGGGTTTTCAGGTTATTTCCAGATTCCTATTGCACCAGATGATCAGGAAAAGACCACTTTTACATGTCCATATGGCACGTACGCGTACCGACGCATGCCGTTTGGTCTATGTAACGCTCCAGCTACTTTCCAGCGTTGTATGATCGCGATTTTTCAGGATATGGTCGAGAGTTCGATGGAGGTATTTATGGACGATTTTTCAGTCTACGGTAGTTCGTTCGATCAGTGCTTGGTGAATTTGGAGAAGATGTTGAAGAGATGTGTTGAAACGAAGCTGATGTTGAATTGAGAGAAGTGTCACTTCATGGTGACTGAGGGTATTGTGCTAGGGCACAAGATTTCGAGGGCTGGCATTGAGGTTGATAGAGCGAAGATAGATACGATCAGCCAGCTCCCTCCGCCGACTAGTGTTAAGTCGGTTCGTAGTTTTCTCGGTCATGCGGGATTTTATCGGCGCTTTATCAAAGATTTTTCTAAAATTACACGCCCCATGACGAGATTGTTGGAGAAGGACATTCCTTTCGTCTTTGATGAGGAGTGTCTTAGAGCGTTTGAGTTTCTGAAGGAGAAGTTAGTGAGTGCACCGATCCTCGTGTCACCTGATTGGAGCTTTCCATTCAAGCTTATTTGCGATGCGAGCGATTACGCAGTTGGTGCGGTGTTAGGGCAGAGACAGGAGAATCATTTTCACCCGATTTACTACGCGAGTAAAACTTTGAATGATGCCCAGGAGAATTACACCACCACGGAGAAGGAGTTGTTAGCAGTTTTCTTTGCATTCGACAAGTTTCGTTCGTACCTTGTTCTTTCGAAAACCGTTGTGTTTACCGATCATTCCACTCTGCGTTACTTGTTTCAGAAGAAGGACGCGAAGCCGCGCCTTATACGATGGATTCTGCTTCTTTTCGAGTTCGATATTGAAATTAAGGATAAGAAGGGGGCAGAGAATGTGGCGGCAGACCACTTGTCCCATTTAGAGGATCCGAGGAGAGAGGAGATTCGTGAGGAGGCGATAGGAGACAGATTCCCTCACGAGTCTATTGATTCTGTTACGGCAGGGGCCGAGGATTTACCATGGTTTAGCGATATAGCCAATTATTTGGCCGGTGGATTCGTGATGGATGGTATAAATCGCCAGCAGAAGAGAAAGCTTTTGAATGATGCGCGGAAGTATATATGGGACGAGCCTTACCTCTTCAGGATAGGAGGTGATCGAGTTTTGAGGAGGTGTGTGAGTAGAGAGGATGGTTGGGACATTATTCGGTATGTTCATGAGGGTTTGACAGGAGGACATCACGGTGCGCATGTGACTGCGCAGAAGGTGTTTGATTGTGGATTCTTTTGGCCGACAGTAGTAGATGATGCAGTCGAGCTTGTGAGAAAGTGTGATCTTTGCCAGCGGACCGGCAACATCTCATCCAAGGATGAGATGCCCCAGAATCCTATTCAAGTTTTAGAGGTTTTCGACGTTTGGGGCGTTGATTTCATGGGGCCGTTTCCATCTTCGAGTGGGAATCGGTACATCCTCGTTGCGATAAACTACGTTTCGAAGTGGGTGGAAGCTCAAGCTTTACCTACGAATGATTCACGAGTGGTGGTGAGATTCTTGAAGAAGTTGTTTACGCATTTTGGTACTCCTAAGGAAATTATTAGTGATCGCGGTACGCATTTTTGCAATGCGGTTATGGAGAAGGCGTTGGAGAGATATGGGGTTACGCACCGCTTGTCTACTGCGTATCATCCGTAAATTAGCGGTCAAGTGGAGAACGCGAATCGAGGAGTGAAGAGAATTTTAGAGAAGACGGTAGGGAAGAGTCGAAAGGATTGGTCCGACAAGTTGGACGATGCGTTATGGGCATTCCGCACCGCCTATAAGACGCCATTAGGTACGACGCCGTTTATGATCGTGTATGGGAAGGCGTGCCATTTACCGGTCGAGTTAGAGCATCGGGCTCTTTGGGCGCTCAAAACGGTGAACTTAGATTTGACCGAGGCCGCTAGGAAACGATTTTTCCAAATTCATGAGTTGGAGGTGCTTCGTGACGCCGCGTATGATCGTTCGTGGAGCATCAAGGAAAAGTCTAAAGCTTTGCATGATAGAAGGTTGCGGAAGTTGAAAGAATTTCAAGTGGGTGATCAAGTGCTTTTATTTAATTCGAGATTGAAATTGATTGCCGGAAAATTGAAGTTGAGGTGGTCCGAGCCGTATGTCGTGAAGGAGGTTTTTCCGTACGGTACCGTGGAGTTGTTTGATGAAGAGAAGTCGAATTCGTGGAAAGTTAATGGACATCGGTTGAAGCACTACTTAGGGGGTCCCATCGACACCACCGAAGAGGAAACCGTTCCTCTTTCGGACCCGCCTAGCACCACCGCGTAGGTTCTTAAGTGAAAACTCAAGTGTATAGTTTGTACATTGAGTCGTCGTTCGTGTCGCGTCGTTAGTTTAGTGTTTTTGTGTTTTTGCGTCGTTTTTCGTACTTTTCCGTATTTTGCGTCCGTATGTGCGTCGTAAGTATTTTTGCAGGTTTACATCACTTTAGCGTAGGCGAAACCGAAGGAGCAGCAGCTTTCCAGGTACGTTCTCACTTAAAAACGAACAAACGAGGTCTGGGGGCATTTTGGGTATAATAAAAAATGAACTTTAAGCTGAAACTGTTGCTGCTGTCAAAATATTGCTGTTATTTGCTGTCCTCGCGGGGACTTTGTATCAGCAACAAGTTTGAAAATGCCCCAAATTTGAATCAATTGTAAACCCTAGATTCAACCTTCTCCATTACCTACCGTCGGCAAACATAACCACCGATTCCACTTCAAACCCACCACCATTTCATTTTCTAGCACCGATTACCACCATTTTTCTCCACCTTCTCCTCCACCCCATTGCCACCATCCTTCAATCACCACCTTTTTACCACCGATTCACCCACCACCACCACTATCCTCCATTGTTACCAGTCCTCGATTCAACCGATCACCACTGACCGCATATCACCGCCTGCCACCACCATTTACCACCACATACTTCACCTGCACCGACCCACACCACCACCATTTCTGCCGGTACGGACTACCACATCGACCACCGCCTCCACAGCTGAGTGTGCCCTGTTTCGTTTGATTTCGAGTCGTCGACGTTAAGGTATGTACCTGCATTTTATTTTCTTCACTGTTTTGTTGTGTGTCGAAGTCGAGTCTGAGTCGTCTTTGGTTTAAAATTGAGTCAAGTATTATTGGTTCAGTGTTTGTGTGCAGGTCTGTTTGGTTTGTGTTGAGTCATAGTGTCTGCAGGTCTGTTTTAGTCGTATCGAGTCGGTTAGGTTTGTGAGTTGTCAAGTCTGTCGGTTTTCATTTTAAGGGTGAAGGGAGTGGTGCGGTAAAACATGCGGCAAAGGTGTTTGCCGCGCAGCAACACCGCCGCCGTCCACCTTTGCCGATAGGCAAACCAAAGTCTTCGGTGAACCTTTGACGATCGAGAAAGAAGAGAGAGATGATGCTGATGATGATTGGATAATGATTGGTGCCTTGTTTTGTGTGTAACGGCAATATAGCCCGCTGTTGATGGGCGGCGGCAATGGGCGGCGATCGAACGGGTGCGGCGGCGATGGGCGGAGCCACGGCGGTTGATGATGCTGATGATGATTGAAGAAGGTGATGGGTATTTGGTGGAACCGGTGGTGGTGGTGGTGGAACCGGTGGTGGTGGTGGTGAAGGGGTGTTTAAAGATAAAAAATAGAAAAAGAATAAAAAAAGTTTGCCACTTTCAAGTGTCTACACCACTGCCAACACTTTTCACCAAAGTTTAAACTCTTCACACTTGCTGACATGGCACACTCTGATTGGTCCATTTTAAAGTTTGCCACTTTCACCTGTTTAACCACTCCCTTCACCCTAAGTTTTGTCGAGTCTGTTTTGATCGCAGGTATGTGTGGAGTAGTTGGCCAGTTTTTGTCGAGGAATTAGTTGATCAGCAGGTTACATCTGTGGTTTTTAGGAACGATACTGTTTCAAGTCAATTATGAATCAAATTTGGTCAGTAAGAATGTGCAGGTCTATTGTTAGGTAATTGCAAGGGTGCGGGTGGCTCGGGTTGGCTATATACTGTTGATAATTAGTTTAGTGGGGGTTTGGTTGTTTGATTGTTTTGAGCGAAGTTCGAACGGGATAGTGATACGCATAGGGGGTGGATGTTTTACAGGTCAGTTTTTAACAAGGGCTCGGGTTGGTTTGATTTGCTTGGTTTGAGTTGAGTGAATGCATAGTTGATGTAGGCATAGTAAAACTCAAGTGTGGGGATACGATTCGCGCATTTTTGATATAAAAACATGAATTTTCACTAAAATTGCGCGCCGTTTCCGTTGCTTCCACATTGAGGTCTTGTTTGATGATTTCTCGGCACTTAGGATTGCTCGAGGGCGAGCAAGGTGCCGGGAGGGGGTAAAAGTGTAAATTATGTGTATATTGCGTCTAATTAGTCATAGAGTCTAGTTTTTGCGTCGTTTGTGTCGTTGAGTGTCGTTTGAGTATTGTCGAGTCTCGTTTGAGTCATTTTTAGTGTCGTTGCGCGTCTATTGCATTGCTTGATTACTAAACCGCTTCGCTCGTACTCAATCTCCATTCGGGCGAAGTTCGGTTTGTTTTCAAGTCATTTTGCGATAAGTCACTTGTTTCAAACAACGGCCGCGAATGAAATGCTATACGGCCGTCGTTCGACTGTATATTAGTATATTATTTAAATATTATTATTATATATATAAAAAAAATTGAAAATTCATAAAAATCATAAAAAAATCAGAAAATTCCAAAAAAAAAATTATTAATTAATTTAAAAATAACAAAAAATAGTTTGTTTGAGTTTGTTGAGCAGGTGAGGCAAGAGAATGCGGCAGGACAGAGGCGTGTTGAGGATGGAATGAAGGTCATTATGGATCGTTTACAGGTGCAGCCGCCGCCGTCTTGGTAGCCACAGCAGGAGGAGCCTGCTGACGTGGAGCAGGGTAGAAGATGAGGAGTAGGTGGTGTGGTTCGAGGATGTTGCAGCAGTGATCGAGCATATCTTTTTGTTATATTTTTCTTTTATGCTGTTTTCATCATATCTTGGTCTGTACTAATATTTTAAACAGGTTGGATGGGTTTGGGGGTTGGTGGATACATGGATGATTGTGAACTGATATTATGATGGTATATATTATGCTTGCTTGGATGATTTGATTGATTAGGTCGTTGTTTGAGCCGCTTCTGTTCGCGTGTCCAAGTTAGTACAGTTTGCTGAGCGCGTTTTGGATTGGAGGGCATATGTGGTATCGACTGGCATACTGACAGTCTCACATATTTATTCAGCTAAGTCGTTCCACTTGTATACTTTGTATATTTATTTATTTTTTCGTATTTAGGAGTCGTGTTTTCATCCTTGCATTAGGGACAATGCAATATTTAAGTGTGGGGATGGGACATTTGAGTCTTGAGTCGTTAGTTTAGTGAGTCTTGAGTCATAAAAAAAACGAAAAATACAAAAAAATTGAAAATTTTCAAAAATCCAAAAAAATTAAAAAAATTAGAAAATGTCTTTTGAAACGAGAAGTTTGCAAAATTATAAAAACGGAGAATGATAGAAAAGTCGGGTTTTTGTTCGGGTTCAAATAATAATAATATGAGATAATATAATCGTGCTTGTGTCTAGTTTGGGTTGCGCGGGTAGGCTCGGTTCGGTTATGGGTTCCTTTGATCTAAAATATACCTAATTGTTGGTCTACTAGTGGGTTCTCATCTAGGGAGAGTGGGGAAATTGAAACCGCCAAAAATAGTATAAGGGATGCCGTTATAAGCTAAGATTGTTAGAGTTTTTGGTCATTATATCGTGAAAAAAAAATGAAATAAACGAGCTAGAAACTAAATGAAAGTAGCCATTTCTATGTAGTATGTGGTTGGGGATAGCGACTCTACAGCCGGATTACCTCTAGGGTGTGTGAAATCGACCTTGCAAAGAAAAAAATAATAATAATAAGTACCGGAGCCTAAGTAATTTGTGGTTGGGGATAGCGACTCTACAGCCGGAATGCCTCTGGGTTAGGGAATGCAACGTCTATGCTCGTAAAAGAAAAAAAATAGATTTCATTTTATAATCTCTTGATCTTGGTATAAGGCGGTTAGGAAATAACCCAGTGGTGGTTCCTTTTGTCCTATAAGCTTGAGGGGGGATTAGGTGGACTTGCAATTCTTAGCGTGAGACCCTAGGTAGATTGACCGAACTTGAACTAAATCGCATGATAAGGGCTTGGAACCGGGTTGGGTTTAAGTGGATCAATATACTTGCAATCGCGGCTAACACGAGTTTTGGTTTTAATAAAATAACTTTAGCTTTTGGCCCGAACGACTATTCCGACTATGATTCCGTATGCATAATTCTTTTTCAGGGACGAGAAAAAGTTAAGTGTGGGGATATTTGATGTGGGGTAAAATACACATATTTGTCCCGTGTAAAGTGTGTAATTATTGTATAAGTTTTATTTGATTTTATTTAGTTTTAGTGCTATATTATATTATTTTGTGTTTTGTCAGGTCCTGGTGCAAATGAAGCAAAAACAAGTAATATGGAAATGACCAGCCAGTTGGACAGAGTGGAGTGCCAGTGACCGAAGGAAATTCGCCACTACTTTCTGGCCGCATGAAGTTCGGGCTGCTAAGATACCCATTAGACAAGGAGGCTGCAACCTCTTTAATATTATATTGTTCGAGGATGCCACATGGGCCGCCAAACAAAAGCTAGCAGGAATGTGAAAGCATATTAGCCCAACATGTTTACGTTTGAAAGGAGTTTTGGGCTTTGAGTGTATTCACTATGGAGGTGAATAAAAGCGGATGTTATGAAAGTCATACATTGGGCCGTGAAAGTCTCCAGCGAATTTCATATATCAAGTGGATTTGGGCTTGTGAATGTTTTATCATATATTATGTTCATTTAATTAATGAAACCGGATTGTGGATCATATATATAATTTAACTTGAGACGCAAGGGGGAGGGCCGAGAAGGGATTATGTCCAGCAGCAATTTCGTGAATCTCAGACATTGGGCCTCGTGAAAATTGACAACGTGCACCGACTTGAAATCAGCAACGTCTAATAGGTTTCTTGGGTTATAAATCATGATCTTCATCCACAGCCGCACAGAGACACGAATTTTGGAGCTTGAAACCACCATTGAAGGCTGATTGAAGTTCTTGGAAGCATTCGGATCGCTTGGAATCGTCGGGTAACATTCAGGAGCGTTCGGAGTGAAGTTTACGGGTTTTATCTCTTAGATTCTTCGTTTTTCATTTGTTCTTTATTGTTGCATGATGAATTAAGACTTTATATTGATTGATATTATGTTTTTGATCATGATTAGTGGCTAAACTTCATAAACTACCTAGGCTAATGACAAGAGTTAAATAAAGTTTGGATCTTTATTCGATTTTTGGCGTGGTTATGGATTTTTCTTGTATTGTAAAAGCTTTGGGAATTTAACTTGGTGTATATGCGTGCTTGACAATTGTTTTATCACTGTTTATTGCTTCGTATATTCCTTGGTGACGGTCTTTATCACATAATAGGGTTGTGCTAGGGTTCTTGATTTAGGTGACGGTCTTTATCACGTAATAGATCATTAATCCTTTAGGGTGAAAATCTAGTAAGTAACCTTAGAAGTAATATTCGGTAATTTAATAAAATCAAGTGTTCTGCTAATCTTGTCGCTGTGAGGCTCGAGGTTATTAATAGGTCTCGGTTTGGTTTATAAGTCCTTAAACATTCCATTGTTTATTAAACCAAGATTAAAACCCGTAGTTGCTTTAGACTTTCGCGCTGTGAGGTAGATCGTCTTATATAGGCACTTTCAAGAAACTAGAGGACTGTGAGGAAATATAGAAAACCGGTAAGCGTAACAGCCTAGGTAGTGCCACAAGAATCGCCTTGAGAGTGTTTGAGGGGCTTAGTGGTGTCTTAATAGGTTTAGTATCCAAAGATCCCGGTTCCACACCACAAAATCATCGAATAGAAATCCATTCTGAGTTTAGCTTGCATCTAGCCTAGGTAGTCTTCATCATCTCTGGTCAAAGTCTTCGTTCGAGTTCGTGTTAGTTATTTAGCTAATCTAGTTATTCGTTATTTGCATTCTTAGGATTTTTAGACCCCCCCCCCCAATAAATAAACAAATAGTTTGAGTCGTGTCAGTCTTAGTCTTTATAGAGTCTTAGCGTAATCCTTAGAGTCTAGTGGGTTCGATACTCGGACTTGCTTTAGCTTTTCTACATTGATCGGTACACTTGCCGGTTGTGTGGTTTAGGGTTTAGATCGTGTCTTAGTTTATAAATTTAAAGCTTAGAGTGTCTAAATTAGGGTTAATTTCAGTTGTTTTTGTTAAACCACTTTGTGCTCATCAAAATACCTCAGGGAAATCGCGCACAATGGGAATGTCTTCAATTCTCTTCTCTTCCGTTGATGCGTCTGTAACGAGTGCTAGAATGGCAGTGTGGCCCTTTCGCAAACACTTCTGGGCCTTAAGGAAAGAGATAATGCCCACGACAGCACCACTCTTGTCGCCATGAATCACGAGGGGCTCTTTACCAGAACGAGGGATGCAGACAATCTTCTCGTTGCAAAGAATTTCCGCTTGTTGATGAGATAGCCAATCCATCCCAATAACGACGTCGAAACTACCAAGTGTGATAGGAATAAGATCGATAGGGAAAGTCTGACCAGCTAAGACGAGGTTACAACCTTTAATTATGTGTGTGGCCTCGAGACTTTTACCGTTTGCTAGCTCTACCGTGTGTTTGGTGGTCAAAAGTGTTGGAGTGCGCTTAAGCATTTGACTAACTTTTAAGGACACATAACTAGTATCGGCACCCGAATCGAATAAAGCAGTAACAAAGAAATCATCTTGAAGAAACTTACCCATCACAACGTTGGGATCGTTCCTTACATCACCCTGACCTAGCACGAAAACACGTCCCCTGGCACCATTGCCATTATTGTTACCCCCGTTGTTGCCTCCATTGTTGTTCCCGTTTCCTTGATTGTTATTATGGTTCTGATTCTGATTCAGTTGTGGACAGTGCCTCTTGAAGTGATCCTCAGCACCGCACTGGAAGCATCCCTTATTACCCTACTGGTGTTGATGTTGGTTTTGTGGAGCTTGTGGCTGCTGTTGTCGATTCTGATTCGCAGGACGTGAGCTCCTGCAATCTTTGGCTTCATGTCCAGGTTTGTTACACCTCTGACAACGACCCTTGTTGCACGCCCCGCTATGGTGCAAATTACATCGATTAGGGTGATTTCCCTTGTATCCACCCTGACCTTGATTCCCAGAAGAATGATGACTGGGGCTCCTGTACTCATCAGTCTTTCGCTGCTGAGACTGAACCGAAGTAGAACCTTTACTAGAGTTCCCATCCCATTTCTGCTTGTTATCATTGGGAGCGTCAGTAGTAGCAGCACTAATACGCTTAGGCAGTCTGTTTTGTTCCACTGCCTGGTCGGTGAGACGGTGAGCCAACTTGATGATTTGTTGAATGGTACCCAGGTTAGCTCAAGTCACGTGACTCTGAATCTCTGGTACAAGACCCTTGAGGTACAACTCAATTCGTTTGATGGGAGGGTCTACCATAGTAGGACACAAGATGGCCAGCTTGTTTGACCTCTTCGTATATGCCTCAATCTCAGACCCCGTCATCTTCAGATTGAAAAATTCCACCTCTAGCTTGTGGATGTCATCACGACTGCAGTATTCTTCCTTGATCAATTCCTTGAAACCGTTCCATGGGGTGGCATTAGCAGCAACCAACCCCAGCAGCTGAACCTGAGCGTTCCACCACGTGAGAGCTACCCCTTCAAGAGTACCAGTAGCATACTTCACCCTACGATCCTCAGGGCATTCACACATTTCAAAGACCGACTCGAGCTTCTCGAACCAGTGGAGGAGTCCAACGGCCCCTTCAGTGCCACTGAAAGTACTAGGACGACAGTCCATAAAAGTCTTGAACGTGCACACAGGCGGCTGGGCATGCTGGCCTCCGGCTTGGGCGGCTGCAAGTGCCGCAGTAACTTGTTCGTTGATCAAAGCCGTCAGCTGGGCTTGTGTGAGGTTGATTCGTCCACTCATGATCTTCACCATACAGAGAACACAAGTAAGAAGTGGTGTCGCGAAAGTGCGTAAGTGTGGAGTGACAGAAGAGAGCAAACACATAGGGTTTCAATTATCAGTTGTTATATTAACTAAGCATGCAATGTACTATGTAAACTAATAGACAGGCAATGTAAGCATGAACCATTTCACCTATGGTGTTGAGTCTTGCACGTGGAGCGAAGCGTCGTTGTGGATCATTGAGCACTGTACAGGTTATAGTCTGGTTTTATCAAAAAGCTTTTCCCTTTTTAAAGCCAAGTTCACTATAACCAATGGCTCTGATACCAATCTATCACACCCCTAAAATCCACCATGCGGAGTATCACCGCTTGGAGGCGTGACATGACCTGGATCGAGCCACCAATCATATTGAACAACATAATTAAGTAAATAAAACCAACCACAATACAATTGGGGACCAAAAGATAGTAACCGATTTTAAGTTAACAGCGGAAGCATAAAACGTAAGTCCAAGACATAAGTTCCATTGTTCATAAGTTTAAAGTCCAAAACGTGGGTTTAATAAGTTCAAAAGGAGTTAAATATTAAGCACATAACATAACAGTCCGTATCCCACAACGACCCCCTCCTCGTGCAAGCTCCATAAGTACCTAAAGACCTGCAAGGCATGTAACAACAAATCAACAACAAAGCTGAGCGAGTTCACAGTAAGTGTTCGTTATAAAGTAGGTTTTCAAGAACTATGAGTTTGTTTGCAATTGCAGGTTAAATCAACTTTCCTTATTTTTCCCAAATCATAAACGGTGGGGGCTACCCCATGTTGTAAACCACTAGACTAGATGTATATATATGTGTCCTTCCCAATCCGAGGACAGAGGTACGTATTAAATACGTAGGTTTAGCGTTGGTGTCCTTCCCAATCCGAGGACAGTGGTACGTAGTGAGTACGTAGGTTTAGCGCAGGTGCCCTTCCCAATCCGAGGACAGTGGTACGTAGTGAGTACGTAGGTTTAGCGCAGGTGCCCTTCCCAATCCGAGGACAGTGGTACGTAGTGAGTACGTAGGTTTAGCGTTGGCGTCCTTCCCAATCCGAGGACGGAGGTAAGTAGCCTAGTAGTGGTGAAAGTACAAGTTCCGTCTCAGCTATTCAATCCCATTCCCAACCACCGGGAATCCCATGCCTTAGTAAGGGTGTGAACTCACCTTTGGTTGCTCGGTTTGACTCTCAAAAATAGCTAACAGTCAAGGTCGATCAATCACGTCCTAGTATGATTACCACTTATTTTATTAGTGACTTCAAATAGAGCACAAAGTTCCTACACGTATCTATCACATAGCATGCATCACTTTAACGGTTCACGCCCATATAACCTTCCCATCTATTCTCGTTCACAAGCAAACATAAGACATTGCACATAACACTTTTATTGACATATAACATGTTATATCATTCTCGGATCACCTACCCGACATTTAGACATGCAAATCACTACTTATGTCGTTTCAGCTTTTATCTTCAAAACCGGGCTGTTTTCGGGGATTTTAATAAAACAGTTAACATGTTCCAAAAATTCTCAACTTTTTACCGAAGGTCTTAAACGATTCAAATATTATTGTGTAAAAATCTCGGGATCTATTTCATCACCAATATTTTATAAAAATTCATTTTCCGGACTGCAATCAGATTCATCTTTTTCTGATCGCAGTCCACGGAATAATTTATTTAAAATTCCTCGTAAGTCCGATTTATGAAATTCCAGTGGGAGAATTAAAAATACATCGGTGGTCATTTACAGTACAAATTTCATGATTTGACTCTACACAGAATACAAGTTATGACAGAAAACAGAACACTTATTTTCAGCAGTAAAAATGCAGCTTGAGCTGCTGTTACAAAATGGGTCCTTAAAAATAGTAAACGAAGTCCAAAAATTATGATTCTAGTGCCATTAGATCCGTATTTCATAATACATAAATCTAGACTTCAGAAACTCAGTTTTTCGTTAAGTTACGGTCTGGTTACAGCCTGTTGAAGTTGGCTGAAAATGTCAATCAGCATGCTTTTTATGGTGTAAATGTTACCAAAAACGCATCAACAAGTGTCCTAACAACGGGTTTATCAATAAATTAATGATCAAACAACATGCATGCTTATACTAACTTAATCCAACCAGATTTTATGTAAGTTTATGACCATTCTCTAGTTCATTCTCTTTTATGTTCTTGTGTTACACACCAACTACAATCTTTCGAATAATCAACGTAGAAGTGACCTAAAGTTAAATCGAGGACTTAAAACTAGCACAAGGGCTAGGGATGAACTTGTGAACAAATAATGGTGATGAAAATGGCGTGAGAATGCAAGGTGTGATGTTTCTTCAAGACTCCAAGCTCCAAGCTTCACAAGACTTCTTCTAGCACTTGTTTTGGACTTGATAATGGATCAAATGAGGGAGTGTTGATGTGATGGTGGTGGTGGCGATTATGTGCATCCAAGAGGGAGAGAGAGAGAGAGAGAGAGAGGAGAAGGTGAGGTGAACTTGTAGGTGAAATGATAAGATTAACCTTATAGCCCAACCTAATGTCATCATGGATATTTCTTGGCAAGTGCAACAAATAAGGAGGTCCAATCAAAGTTAAAAGGAATATTTCATAGGGATTTAATGATGATTATGGTGGGGCCCCTACATAAGCCGAAAATAGTGAGATGGGGGGGGGGGTAAATTGTAAGTTTTGATTATAAGTGGGTATTTATTTAGAAGGTTAAGTGTTTTATCTAGGGTATTATGTGCATGACATATTTTCATAGTGTGTTGGGATATTTGAGACCATAATTAGTTAAAAATAATAAAATGATGTTTCTGACAAACTTTTTGTGACACCTGGGTCACTGCGACCATCAAACAAATACCAAGCCAATGAAATATTGTATTTCATACTTGGGATCTGTATAAATATGTGTATCTTTTGCACATATCAATTTTGTTCGATTTCAAGCTTTAAATCACTTTCTGGAAGGTTATACGCGCACTGATGCGTAAATATAACCAGTTTAATGCAACGAACACTCCTAAATAGTGAAATAGGCTTAGCATACCTTAAATAACCATTACATAACTTAGAAATAAGTTTCGAAGGCTTTGGTATGGCAAAATCAAGTTAAATCGCTTACAGGGACTAAAGTTGACAAACTGCGAAATTATGCCAATTTGAACTGTAACAGACATTCCGGAACATGGCCATAAGTTAAACATACCATAAATATCCTTTACATAGCTTAGAAATAGGCTTTTAGGGGTTCGGTGTGCTAAAATAAACTTTTGGGTCATTCAGGGACTAAAAGCGTCAAAAAGTGCACAAGTTTGCACTTCCGCGCATAACTTACGTTCTGAATACATCCGGACATCCAAAAATTTAAGTAAGCACTAAAATATTTTAGTTTAGTGTTTGGCATAAGAAAAATCCATTCGTCGCGCAATTTGGATCGTTTTTCGCGCTTATGCGCATTCCGTCGTAATTAAATGAACATCGCGATCGTACGACCAAACGAACCAACACCCGGCATATCTTTGAGCATGTTTCATGCCAAAAATGTTTAGGCATCATTATAGGGCCTTAAAGTTGGCTTGACGGGCCTTAGAAGTGTCAGAAATGAGCTTAAACACCAACAGGGACTGAAACTGTCAATATGGCAAAGTTGTTTTCTGATCAGAAGAGCCAGGCGGCCCGCGTAAGCCTTGTGTGATCCTTACGCGGCCCATGTCAGCTTCCCAGATCAGATAAACTTGTTTAAACAGCTGTTAACAGCTGTTATGCACCCAAAACTCAATTCCACTTGCCCTTTCCTGATCATGAGGGGCCATTTTGAGTTACCATAGGGTTGCAACAAGTGTAAGGTTGAGATTGAAGCACGGTTTCCAAGAAACGATCCTAACCATGGTCCATTTACTATAAATACCCACCTTAGTTTTCACTTCTTCCTCACAAATCTGATCAAAAGTGATCTAAGTTGAAGCCTTTGCTTCATACCTGAGTTATTTGGATCGAGATTAGCTTGCGGGGACCCGTTGTAAGTGTTCTTTCGTTCTTTTATGCGTTTTAGCGTTAAAAGTCAAACTTTGTTTGACTTTCTGCGTTGACCAGTTTATGGTCAATGCGAAGTTTGTTTGAACTTCATAACGTGAGCGTAATCACGATGGTCATAGTCCCTAGTGACTATACCTACTGATTACCACGTTATCTAGGCTCAGTGACGAGTCGTAGTTTCGGCCAAAATGCGCATTCGTGCGTATTTTGTAACCAAACTACTATTGGGTATCAAAACCGTTTGTTTTGATACCAAACCTGTTTTTCTAAACTTAGTTAAGCATGTTTTAACATGCTTAGCTCGTCACTTTTAGTTTAGTGCTTATCTAGGGTCGTAAGGTAAGCGATCTAGACAATCGCGTATACTTTCGAACCCGACCCGTTTGGTCGATCATTAGGATCCGACCAAACACATTAGGTGACCATAGTATATAGGGAATAACCTTCCGAGGTTATACCTTATGGTCGCTTTGTTTAAGTAGTTGTATGATAGGTAATTTATATGCCTTAGGTAAATTACCAAAGTGCCCTTTGAACGCCAAAATTCATTTTAAGCATATGTAACATAACTTTTGGTATCTAAACTGATTTGGTAACAATATTAGACATGTTAAGGCATATTTTACTTATCAAAGGACTAGTTAGGCATTCAGAACGCGTTTTACGCAAACGACGCGTTAAAGTAGCATAAGCTACCTAAACGGGTCGTAATGGGTCGTAAGCACTTAGGTTAGTTTTCATTTTAGTATATGGGCTTTGTTAAACCATATCATATGAGTTCCAATACTCATTTGGTTTACGAAACCTCATACTATCCAATCTCCCGATTTAGGTCCGTTTATTAACATAGTTACCTATATTAGGTGCCGTTTGATATCCGTGATCTCTAGCATTGTTTGGTTGTTACTCAAGGACTACTAAGCAAATCTCATGTGAGTACATAGACCCCTATTCTACCGTTTTCAAACTGTTTTGGGGTGAAACACATGTGCCTACTTGTTACTTTCATGCTTTCCATGTTTTCACATCATATACTTGCTATGTTCATTAGTACATTTATAGTACATGATTTCAATACATTTTATGCTATGTATGTCCATTTAGTGCATACTTAGTACATTACTTTACAATTCATTTTATGCTATGTATGTCCATTTAGTGCATACTTAGTACATTACTTTACATTTCTGCTATGTATGTTTACTTAGCACACTAGACATTGTTTTACACTGCATTTCTGTTGCATATGCTCATCCAGCATATGAACACATTATATTACATTTTGAACCATTGTAACCATTTGACTATGTGAACCGTCGTAACCATTTGATTATATGAACTGTTTGTAACTGTTGAACCGTGTGAACCTTTTGTATCTGTTGACATGATTCACATTTGACAATAGACGTTGGACTATACATAAACATTTCTACAATTGTTAAACATTACATCTTGGTGGTTTGGTTTGAGTAAGTGACTTAGGTAACGAGGCGTGTTTAATATGATACAAGCATGGTGGATACACCGCTGGTACTTCCTATATATAAGTGCTTGTATGGTATTACATATCGTAGCGTTATTTGAATCATTTCAATTTAAGACATATAACATTTTATACAAATAACATACTTTTCACAAGACATTGTTTTACAAACAAACTCATCTTACATGGTTATTCATTTAACCTTACATTTATTTATACATATCATCTGATCTTATTGTTTTTTTTAAACGATTTACAAAACAAATCAATTTACAAGGTTCATGACTAAACTTTATTAAACATTTTCTTAAACTTCCAAGTCATGAATCCTATTTTCACAAAACCTATGTATCTCACAGGCATTTTTATGCTGACGTACCTATTTTCACATGTGTTTTCAGGAGTTGATGCATAGGACTTATCAAGACATACTTAGGCGGACCTGTGCCTTAGTGACTTAAAACGAGACAAGAACTAGTTAATTTTTGTTATGTACTCTTTGTTTCTTGTTAAAACAATGTAACTCTCTTATTTGATTAATAAAACGAAACTTTAATTTCCATGGTTGTGAAACAATTAATTCTGTTACAACACTCCCCGACGTTTCCGCCACGTTTCGTTGTCTCGCGTGGTCGGGGTGTGACACTTTTGGTGTCCCGGGTAATGTTCGGTTGTTTGGTTAAGTACCGTTCCGTTAATGTGTTAAATTGTACCGTATAATGTCTTTTTATGCATCTTCTGTAACACAAGTAATTCTCAACACATAGAAAAGCATACCGGACCATTTAGTAATTTTTCTGTATACTACTAGTATGTTAACAAGCATATGTAAGTATAACACAGTAATCAGAGAGCAGTTAAGTAATTCCACACAGTCGTCAAGCACTTTAATTATCATTAATAAATTGTACGGATACATGGAATTATGTGGGTTGTCACACTGGCCGAGAGGAAAAACGGCTTCGTTGCAGAAACCAGTTAATGGGTAGTCGACTGTTTCTAAGCGCGCTTTGTCCTCTTGGTAAAATTGGTTGAAGCATTGTTCGTAGATGATATCTGCAGTGCTCCCTGGGTCGATGAAAATGTAGTCAGTTTGGTAATGACCGATTACACCAGATATGACTATGGGCCGTCTTTCTCTTGGACGTCCTCTCACTATGGGGAAGACAACTTGTTTCTCGCGCCAAGAGTCATCTTGTGTGCGCTTGTTATAGTTCTTCCTTTGCCTTCGTGGGCCCCCCTTGAACCATGTGAGTTTCCAATTTTCGAAGATTCTTGTTGTCTGGCCCTTCTTCCCTTCGTTGAATTTGACGGTAATCGCGCTTTCCGCCTTTCACCAGATGGGTAAGTCTGCCATCTCTCAGGGCTCTTTCTATCTCTTGTTTTAAACTAAAACAGTCGTCGGTCAGGTGGCCTGTGTCTTTGTGAAACTCACAGAAAAGGTTTGGGTCTTGACCCCTCTTGTTTCGCATCTGTAGAGGAGGCTTGAACTGATGATTTTCGGTTGACAAAACCTCAGAAGGAGTCTTTGTTAAGGGTGTCCACTGTTTTTCTCTGTTCTCCCTTTTAACTTCCTTGCGGTGATCGATTTGGTTGATTGTATTGCGCGCGTCTTCTCTTACCGGGCTTCTTTCTTTATAACCAGGTGTTTTCCATGATTGGCCTTTGCCTTTCTTGTTGCACCGATCATTGTGGTTGTAACTGTATTGACGGTTGTTGTCACCGGTCAATTGTTTGTATGTGCCTGCAATTGTTTTTGCTGCCTCAATGAAGGTTTCCCAAACTTTGGGGCCTCTATCTCTTCCTTTCAATCGCTTGATCAGATCGTCGCACTTTACTGCCCTCATAAAATGTGCGCGCATCATTTTTTCACCTACGTCACCGATTTCGAGGCATTCTTTGTTATACATGGTGATGAAATCTTCTACGCTTTCGTGATCTTTCCTCCATATATTCAGACAGTCGGCCGGATCCCTAGTGTGCCTGCGCTGTTGAGAGAAGTGCGCGAGGAACTTGTCTCGAAAATCAATCCATGACTTGATTCTTCCCGCTGGCAGGCTGTCAAACCAGACGCGCGCTGCGCCGACAAAGGTTTGTGCGAAAAGATGGCACCAAGTTGGTAGATTCCAGCTACCTGTTACCCCTGCACCGTTGAAGACTTGGAGGTGGTCATCGGGATCTGTTAAGCTGTTGTATTTGCCTACATTGTGTGGCAGTTTTGTCTTGTCGATATCGGTTGTCGCAATTTCTTTGATGAATTTTGAGTTTTCGGCCATGTCATCTGGGCGATAGCTCAATGAGTAATCATGTTCTGCCTTTGGATTGTACCATGCGCGCTTGCGGGGTTTGTACGCTTCGTGTTCAGGTGGTAATCTACTGAATACTGTGTCCTCTTTCCTGTACGTTTTATCATCTTCTTCATCATAGCTATCCCACTCGTCGTTTATGTTGCGCGGGCCCAAACGACTTTGAACTGGTTTTCTTTGTTGGTGAGAGTATTGCACATAATTGCTTTCTGTTTCGCCATAAGTATCATGCGTGTCGTGCGCGCTCGGCCTTCTGATGTTTGGTACATGTGCTTTTTCAGGGCGTAAGTTCCATGCATTGGCCTGCTGAGGCATGTGGGTGCTCAGAGACCTTTGCGGTGGAGTAACAAAAGCGGATTGATTAGCTTGTGCTTGGAGCAAAGCTTGTTGGGCGCTGAGTTGTGTATAAACAAGGTTTATAGACGCCATTTGTTCGGCATACCAGGAAGCCAGAGTTTTTCCTTCGGGTAGCCCTAAAAGTGCAGAGAAGTTCAGTTGTGTTTGTTCCGATGGAGCTGAAGGGCCTGCTCCATGGTTTGGTGCTTGAACTGCTGGGGGTGTTTGGAGGACTACCCCAGGTGGGGGTTGGAACGTGGCTCCATTCGTGGTTTGGTTGATTATCCTGGGTGGGGTTTGGAAGGTAGCTCCATTAGTGGTTTGGCTAACCACTCTGGATGTGCTTCCAAAGATCTCAGGAAAATCGTTGTGCACTCGCCCTTCTTGGATGGTCTCGTTCCCCTGGACCCTTTGGACGCGCGCGGTGTCCGTGATGAGTTTAAAGGAAGAGACTTCTCCGTCCATTTGAGGAGAAGGGGTTGGTTCAGTCATTTTAGAGAGTTTTTGAACAAAAAAGAAGATGAGAGTGGTTTGCAAAAGATGCGGATGACGCCAATGATGAAACACTGGTTAAATCCGATGATTAACTAGCTGGGTCGTCTCTTCTGTGGGTTCAATCTTCTTTCTTACTCGCCAAAAGACTGAGTCCTGCAAAACAGTAACACCGTTAGCTCGTTAAGAGGGGAATGGGGGGGGGGGGGGGTTTCCCTCTTAACCGGGCTCCAGCGTGAGAATAAGTTCTGTTCTGAGGAAATAAACAGTGTGTGTTAAGAGTGAGAGTGAGAGGAATCGAATAGAATTAACCTGGATGATGAAGGGTCCTATTTATAGCCGAATGGTGAAAGAGGGAGGAGCAACCTTGCCAGCTGCTATAGGGCGCCAGCTGTCCGACCAAGGGGAATATCCTCTTGGTCTCCTCAGCTGTGGTCAGGATGGTGGTACACGTGGCGCGCCTATATTTGTCCATGCTGGAAACATCGTACCGCTGCTGTCGGTCTGCTCCTTGATTTGCTGCAGGCCTACATGGCGTTTGATGAGTGGTGACACATGCTGTCCTTCCTGTCGAGAAGAGCATCTTTGGTGCCACCTTGACTTCTTCCAGAAGCTTCTAGAAGCTTCTGGATTCGTTTGCTGATGTAGGCGCCATGTAGGATGAAAAAGTGGTGTGGTCCTTGCCATGTGGGCGAGGAATTGGGACCATACCTCTTCAAGAATGAATATACAACTCATAAAATAAGTATAGAAGTTTTAGAAATAAAATGTGAAAGTATTTGAGACTCGGTTGTAGTTATTGAGTAATAGCGTTTGATGACCTACTAGACTACTAAATGTCATGTCGAAGCCTTAATGGTGCCTTAGCACCTCACTTAGGGTCACATTTACAGGTTTGGATAGCATACAAGTTTAGGTCTGCAATGTGAATTACGTTGAAGACAACCTTAAATAATACATAATTATAATTCACTCTAATCTAGCCACTAATGTAATTATAAACTTGTATAACAAAAAATAATAATAGTAATAATAATAATCTATCATGGTCGATCATGGGCAGAACTCCATCGAACAACTGGTGTAAATGCTTATGTTAGTTTATTTTTGTATCGTGTTGCTATTGTGTGTGTATGTTTGTTTGAGTCCTGATTTCTAAGGGTAGTTGTGTCATCGATCTTGATTGCCTAAACACAATCGATCTACCCTTACCCGACTGATCATATTACAACTAATTCTCGTGGGCTTATCGAGTATCCTTTCATCTAGGCTTAATGAGCCTAGGTTAGTGATATTGAGATTCTAGCACAAACTCGTTTAAAACAAGTGTTACTAGCGCCAAGCGGGGTGTATTTTGGGCTTTAAATAACAAAGCCCAAATTAAATGTGACTTAATTTCAATATTTGCACAAGCCCAATGGTATTATACTAACCAATTTTAATTACTTCATAATTTGACTTGCTAACCAAAATTTAACAATTATTTGTTACTCTGAATTAACATTAACAGATCAAGGATGAAGAAGCTTATGATATTAGTTATCCACTAATGACTAAACAAAAACTATGGTCATCACAAATTAGATATTAAACTTGCTACAAATAGGGTGGTTGTCCACCGGCAAATACAAAATCTTTAAATACCTAGGTTTGAGAGGGGAGGTCTTAGGTTCAAGTCTCGGAGACGATATGGATTAAAAGAAATTTGTCTTTAAAAAAATATTAAACTTGCCATATCTATGATGTATTTTATAATTTATTAATTCAAGGCTTGGTGGCTTGGGTGTGCATCCAACTCTGATCATTATGGAGGAGTGGATGCATTTGCTTGACTGATGGTATTCCATGATGATTATCCGGTGATTTAAACAAAAATTGAATATATTTAATATTATTTCATGTCTTTCTTCTTTGGATTCCATGCTAGTTACTTTTTAGTTGGTTTAGTGATCATTTTCCTGTCCTATTTCTTTTGTTGTTTTGTTACCGGTGTATATCATTTACATGTTATTTGTATTTTTTACGGTAAAAATAAAAGATTTTATGAGCTGGAGTCTCACTGAAAATTACATGTTATGTACTATTGTTATATACTTTATCTTATTTTAATTAGTTCATATAATTATACAATTAAAATAGGATAATATAGAAATTAATATAGAATAATCAGTTTCGATTATATCAGTACAGTACATTTCTAATATTATTAGTAACTAAAATTTGATTTGTAAAATAAATGTTTTTAACAGCTGAAATATTGTTTAGAACTTTGAAATGAGTCCGAATTGCGGAAAATTTTAGAAAAAGCTTATTATTCACCTATACATTTTTGTAAGATTATACTTTTAGTTACATAATTATAAAAGGAAAAATGATTAAATTTAAGTAAACTAAATTCATAATGTTTGATATAGATTGCATTGCATTGTATCCTTGAAGCCTTAAAACACTTAAAATGCAGTCACCTCTAGTTAAAGAAACATGAACACTTAATTAAACATGCAGATTTTTCTTTTCACGTTCATTGATTAAAAAAATAAATAAACGTGTCCTTGTTCATTTATGTTCGTCTACTAATATTCTAAATAGATGTAAATGAAAAATTATAGACGAACATAAATGAACAAGCATATACAAAAAAATAAATCTGTTCTTGTTCGTCATTAGTGGATTACCTAAGGTCTGGTCCAGTGGTCCTAAAGTTTGATTATGTTGATGGGATTAATGCATGATTGACCAATAAGTAATTCTAAATTACTAATAACTCTAAAATAAATATAAAGAATATGTAAAAAAATATAAGCAAATGTAAATGAACAAACATAGACGAATGTAAATGAACAAACAATGACGAACTTTAACAAATGAACACTCACATATGAATGTAAATGAACACTCGAAATGTGTGTTTATGTTTGTTCATTCAACTAAATAAACATGAAGTTTTGTCCAATATTTAATAAACAGATTTCCCTCTAAACGGTTCATTTATCATTTAGTTCGTTTTCATCTAACAAAAGCATGACTTTGCTTCGTGATGTCCATGTAAAAGTGAGAGTTTTGGTTGAAAAAGACCATTTAATAAAAGGGTTGGAAGTTTATATGTGTATGCATATGGGTTGGTCATGGTTCAAAACGATTAATATTTTAGAACTGGCCAAATTTTGTAATATGCACATGATGTGCATGGTAATGATGTTCCATTACCTATATATTACATATATATATGTTAAAATTAGAAGTTAATGAATAGTAACATTACCTAAGGATAAGGATGAGTAAATGGTACCGGGTATCGGTACCAAATTTACTAAACCGGGTACATTTTTGGTATCGGTTCGGTACCGACTTTTGACATTTTCGGTATCGGTTTTTACCCTCAAATACTTGTACCGGTACCCACCTTTGGGGATTCTCGGTACCGGTTGGTACCGAGCTCATCCCTAACATCACCTTTGAGCTCATGCCACGTAGCAACGCAAGTAACTGCGTCGTTTAGATTGTTTTTCATACACGTGGCAAGTAAATTGCATTTCGCTTGAATGAGGTTTTATATACACAACATATACATTAAAATTAGAACTTAATGAATAGTAACATTACCTAGGGATGAGTAAATGTTTAAAAATATAATTGAAAGTTATGGGCTATGGTTGAATATGATTGTTTATTTTGTTTAAATGTTTAGTGTTGTTTTATGAACTTATAAAGCAAATTATATGTGTTAGGAACAATGAGTAAGAATGTAATGAACTTATGGCGTGTTTAGTATCTTTAGATGATATTTTGGGTATTTTAAAAAAAAACCTGTAGGGCACAATTTTAAATACGTTTGTAATTTGTAATGACGTTTGACGTGTTTTTGATGATTTATAAATTTTAGTTTCATGTTCTTTTGTCTTACATGATCTGACCCGACCCGCTATGAACCGATATTTTTATACAGCTAGGGGCTTAAAATCTTTGAAAATATTCCGCATCCTCAAGAAAAAATTTATAGGTCCGCCACTGTAAAGGATATGTAAAAGAATATAAGCAAATGTAAATGAACAAACATATAGACGAATGTAAATGAACAAACAGTGACGAATGTTAATAAATGAACGTTCACACATGAATGTAAATGAACGCTCGAAATGTGTGTTTATGTTTGTTCGTTCAACTAAATAAACACGAAGTTTTGTCCAATATTTAATAAACAAACGTCCCACTAAACTGGTTAGTTCGTTTTCATCCAACAAAAACATGACTTTGCTTCGTAATGTACATGTAAAAGTGAGGGTTTTGGTGGAAAAAGGCCATTTAATAAAAGGGTTGGAAGTTTAGGACTCTCCAAGACTCCAACGACGACGAGAGTGACTCCATTTACATTTGCATTGGTTAAGTAACACTACTTGTTAGCTTATATGAGCATATGGGTTGTGAAATCATAATCTCCTTCACATCCTAAAGTGCAAGGGTTAATTAGTATATAGTTAATAGTTAGAATTAGATTAGTGATAGAAGTGAGGGGACTAGATGCGACAAAACGAAAGTTAATAACCTACATCTAAGGGAATCCACATTCCCTGGAGACGTGACTCTTCAAAGAAGGCGGCAAACATCAAGATCTTCAAGAGACGCATCGTTTCATCAAGAAGACACAACAGTTCGGACGCACCTCTTCGACATGTATAAATAGGGTTAGGATTTTCAATTGAAAACAACATTCTCAATCATTCTGTACAATCACATTCAATCAGGTTCAATTGAATTCTTGTTGTTTCATCTTTATTTTCGTATCAAATTCATAGATTGGGACCAACAATTGGTATCAGAGCCTAGGGTTCAAATCTGATACGTTTTCAATTCGTTCTTCAATCCGTGAATCAGAAATCAAATCGATTAAGAAGGAAATCGATTCAGGCAACAATTCGATTCAGTAAAATCAAATCAGTATTGAAGAAGGAGAAGCAAATCGATTCAGTATAACATCGATTCAGAACCAGAAAGCCACGAGGAAGGAACGAACAGAAGAAACCAAATCAATTTTAGTCGATTCAGTACCAATCGATTAAACATCGGTTCATAACCAAAAATCTTGAAGCCAAATCATCAACATCAAATTGTTTCAGCAATATCGATTCAGTCAAGAAGATCAAGAGAGAATCGATTTCCAAACCCATAAATCGATTCAGTGCAAACCATTTCGGAGTAAATTGATTCAGACGTGAAAGTCACGAAGCCAGGAGAAGAAAATCAATTTTAGAAGCAAAATTTGATCAGAAACAAAGAAAGCGAGAAGGCTGGTGTGTTCACTAAAAAAAAGGTTGAAGACCTGTTTTATTTCAGCAAATACAAAACAAAGACTGCAAGAAAAAAATCATTATATTCAAGAAGGGTGATTTCAAGTCAATGTCAAAAGCCTTATAGATCAGAATTACAAGTGGAGAATTTGCAAAATTCCAGGTTATACGTTATTATTCTGGAAACTACAGATTTTTAGTAATTTAGTATAGTGATTCCCGTTAGAATCATTGTTGGTTAGAAGAAAACCTAAGTCACGATGTCAGAAAAATCATCGTTAGATACAAACAATAGTGCAACTGTACCACACAAGGATATAGGATCCTTGACACATTTCCAATGCCCCATTTTGACATCTACAAACTATACCATATGGGCTATCCGTATTAAAACCATACTTGAAGCAAACGGGATATGGGAAATGATAGAACCAAGTGCTGGTACGCAACTTGATGTCAAGAAAGACAAAGCCGCAATTGCGTACTTGTTTCAAGCACTATCAGAGGATATAATATTACAAGTTTCAAGTTATAAGAGCGCAAAAGAAATTTGGGAAGCTTTGAAGGTTAGATATGTTGGTGTAGACCGGGTGCAGAAGGCACGCCTACACACTCTCAAATCAGAATTTGAGATGCTACAAATGAATGACGAAGATATGATCGATTCCTTCACCGCAAAATTGGCAAGTATTGTTACGAGGGCAAACGGCTTAGGATCAACATTTGATCAACCAACCCTAGTGCGGAAACTTTTAAACTCCGTGCCAGATAGATTCATTCAGATTATTGCATCTATTGAACAATACTCAGATTTAGACACTATGACTCTTGACGAAGCAATTGGAAGATTAAAAACCTTCGAAGAAAGAATCAAGTGTAAGAAAGGAATCCTTGGAGATAGCCAAGACAAAATCTTGTTCACACATCACGACAACAATTTTGGTCGTGGTAGACACTCTGGAAACCGTAAACAAGGAAGACTTAATCAGTCACGAGGCCGAGGCCGTGGCAGGTTCAGACAAGAAGAAAGAGAATATGAAATGTCACACGATAATAATCATGATTATGATAGACGGAAGAGATACCCAAGAAATCAAGACAAATTCGTGTTTGGCATAAGTAAGGTAAGGTGCTATAATTGCAATGATTATGGACACTTTGCCTCAGATTGTCCTAAACCAAACCAAAGAAAAGAAGAAGCAAATATCGTGCAAGAAGACGAAGAACCAACTCTCCTAATGGCACAAGTTGAAGAACTGGATCAAGATGTCAAGCAAGTAACGGGCAGAAAGCCGATGCTTAGAGACAAGGATCTACTACAACAAGCTCGTGATAAAAATGGAGAAGCACATGATGGCAAGCAAGACATAGAGAAAGATCAAGGTGCAACTCAAGGATGTTTTCGAGGTTAGGGGGTGAATGAAATCATAATCTCCTTCACATCCTAAAGTGCAAGGGTTAACTAGTATATAGTTAATAGTTAGAATTAGATTAGTGATAGAAGTGCGGGGACTAGATGCGACAAAACGAAAGTTAATAACCTACATCTAAGGGAATCCACATTCCCTGGAGACATGACTCTTCAAAGAAGGAGGCAAACATCAAGATCTTCAAGAGACGCATCGTTTCATCAAGAATACACAACTGTTTGGACGCACCTCTTCGATATGTATAAATAGGGTTAGGATTTTCAATTGAAAACAACATTCTCAATCATTCTGTATAATCACATTCAATCAGGTTCAATTGAATTCTTGTTGTTTATTCTATTTGTTGTTTCATCTTTATTTTCGAATCAAGTTCATAGATTGGGACCAACAGGTTGGTCATGGGTCAAAACGATAAATATTTTAGAACTTGCCAAATTTTGTAATATGCATATGATGTGCAGGGTAATGATGTTCCATTATATGCATTCAAACTATATTTTATGATCTTTTGTGCCAATGTGTCATGCTAATGAATGTATGGTAATTAGTGTCTTTGTTGGGCCTTTATTGAGTCTTTGTTCAGTGGTTGCGAATTTTGGCCAAATGTTGAAGACATGGATGCATCATGTCTCTTAAGGACAGCAAGCAAGCTACTCCTGGATATCCATTATGTTCATATATGTTGGGTTTTAAAAAGCGCGCCTAGGCGCGAGGCGCAGGTCTCAGCTCCTCATGGCACTTGAGGTGCGCTTTTTCCACAAAGCGCAAGAAAAACGTATTTTTTTGGGTTTTTTGAGGTCTGAGGCGCGCGCCTTATGTATTTTGGGTGTTTTTATGCTGTTTTTATGCATGAAAGTGTTGGACAATAGGTTTTTTGGCTTGTACATGTAGGTTAAATCATATATATAGACCTTAGTTATAACTATATTTTGGATAAGGGATGCTAAAAACCTATGGGATATATATAAAAATTTATATAATCTTCTTGCGCCTCGGATACGAAAAGCCCAACGCTTTTGCGCTTCGCGCTTCATTTTTAGAACTCTTCGCTTGTTAAAACCAAGCATATATGTTGCCGCAACTCTTCTATAGAAAAACCACATCATGATTTGTGAGAAAGCAAAATTAACAAAGTAATGAATTTTTATTATAAAATATATCTGCACCAGAACACCCTTTCCATATGACAAAATGGGTATTTTTAGGTTTATTTCGTTTGTTATTGTTAATAAACGAGTTTAAGTTAACCCGCGCGTTGCGGCGGGATATTCACTATGAATTTTTAGTATCATTATAAGAGATGCGAAAATTCTTAAGTTTATGCAAGCATTATTTTCATTTTTCTTAATTTTGAATAAAACGACAGAAAGCCGTTTTCGAGTGTCTCCGAGCACCACATGCACAAGATTTTCTTCTTGCTATACCTATAGATGGGTTAGGCCAGCATATGTCGCCGGTGGAGTACCGTACTATCCTTAAGTATCGCCTCATGATTCCTTTATTCCCAGTTGATGAGGTATGCCCAGTTTGTCATAAGGCGTGTTTGGATTCTTTTGGTGAGCATGCTGTTCATTGTAGAGAGCTCCCAGTGTTCAAATACCGACATGATTTGGTTAGGGATGTCCTTTTTGACATATTCAGGTGCGCTGGTATTTCTGCCAAGAAAGAGGCTCCCGTTAATTTCTTAACAGACCCGTTGGAAGGGAGATCTACCCTTCGACCAGCCGACATTCTGGTCTTTGGATGGGTAGGGGGAAAACACGCCTGTGTGGATTTAACAGGGGTTTCCCCGCTTGTGGGCTTAGGGAGTAGTGCTTTCACAGTGGGCCAGGCTGCTTCGGGTAAAGTGATCAAGCATGAGAAAGCGTGCCTTGACAACCAGCACGTGTTTATCCCATTTGCTTTTGATACTTTTGGTTTTCTGGCGCCAGAGGCTGTGGACCTACTTAGTCGAGTTCAAAGGGTCATGTATAGTAATGTTATGACCCCGAGATCTATGAACGTAGTTTTTAAAAGGCTTAGTTTTGCTATTCAAAAAGGGGTAGCGGCGCAACTTGTTGCCCGTTTACCAATTATCTCGATGTAAATTCTTCGAATGATATGAATCTCAATTTACCTAATATTATGAGGTATTCAATTGAATCTGATTATTTTTTTGATTCTTAAATGATTAGGAATAAATTTTTGATTCTTAAATGATTAGGAATAAAGAAACCGTAAAAAATTAAAATAAAAGGTAAAAATATATTAATATATTTACGAATTCTCTCCCCAATTCATTTCCATATAGTTTTTTCTTCATCTTTGTCGAAACGGTCGGTCTATCTAATAATTTTGAATAGCAAAGCAAATTTGTTCGGAATGCCTAACTGAACCAACACCTTTTCCTTCACCATTCATAACCGTAATGATTGAAAAACCGAAATGATTTGGTACTTATTAATACTATTTATACTAACAAAAATAAACGACGCAACTCTTGCACCATAAATTTATTTCTTTGACTATGACTTTTTATTATTCAAAAAAAAAAAAAAAACAAACCAATCCATCTTGTTGAAAACGATCACTCGTAGGATTATTCAAATTAATTGTGCATCTAAATCACCTCTCCGTTGTTATGTTCATCATACGGTTACAGGTAAAGGAAACAATCATACAATTTCACATCTAAATAAATCCACGAATCCGTCCTGTTGAAAACAAATACTTGTAGGATTTTTTAATCAATTATGAATCTAAAAACTGTAAACCATCTCTTCGCTATTAATAATATCCTATTATGTTCATCATATGGTTACGGATTCAATCATACAATTTCACATCTAAACAGATCAAATTATACAAAAACAAATATAATCAAGAACAAATATGGAGAAAAAGATGACACATACATTGAAAGTGACGACGAGGATCCCCGCTTGGGCTCCTCGTCCGGGCTCATCGCCCTAGATTAGTGGCTGGGCTCGAGCTCACTTGTGTCTTTCTCGGTATGTTTAGCTGGTTTGAGTGGGCCATGTCCTGATAAGCCCACTCTTGGACCAGCCCATTAGGGTTATGGCCCAAATATGTTATTATAAAAGGAAGAGCTCCTTCATCTAAAAAGGGGCAGCCAACCTCTCACAAAAACATCAGGTTATCCATTCCTTCCTTCTCCCTTAAGGCTGATGCTTTTCTCCCTCTCTCTAAAATATACTTACATTTGCACTTATAACTATCTTACCACACAAGATACTGACTTGAGCGTCGGAGTGCCCACGGGGTGAACCCCCTCGGGCCCTCTAACTAGAGTTTCATGTGGATGCAGCCTGAGACCCAACACCCCGCAAGAGGAACTGCCCCCGTGGCGACGAGATGACGAACCTGAACCGGAGCTCACCGAATCTAAGGTTAGTACCGCCAAACCCTCTGAAAGACTTCAGGGATTTGGGGATTCGACATTGGCGCCATCCGTGGGACCGAGTACAAACGTGTCTCGGTCTCTTCATACAAACGGCTGGATTTGCCCTCCCCGCGATGGTTAGATCTGCATCTCGACTCCGGTCATCAGGTTCTAAATCTCTAAACTTCCTCCATCTATCTGTTAAAGACATTTGAACCGATATAACGTACGGATCTGGGAATTGTCGGAAAACAACACATGTTTTGTATTCAAACTTTTCATCTCCTTTCCAAGAAAAAAGGAAAAACATAGATTCGTAGAACTGTGCATTTTCATCTATATGCTCCTGTATAATTATGAGCTCATATAAAATGATACATAATGAATTCATATAAAATGCATATGAAAGTTAGGTACACATGTTGACATGTACACTACAGATAGGCAAAAAAGGAATTATCAAATCAACTTTTGGATTTGCCCACTAACACCCTTCAAGTTTGATAAAATGCTAAAACACAGGGTATGTGATACTGTTAGAAAATTAGGATGTGCAAATGTTTATGTGAATTGTACAAGTGCATGAGGCATATCCCGTTATCTAAAACAAAAAAAAGGGGGTAAAACTTCTCGCCTACTTTTGACAGGATTATACAAAAAAAAAATTATTATTATTGTGATGTTCATTAACAAATGCTTAACGTACAAGCATTGTAAACACTCACTTGGATTCTAAGTATTAGTCCAAAGGAAAAACCTCTTGCCTACATTTTGAAAATACAAAAAAGTAATGTGGAAAAGCTGGACATGAGCTGTCAACAGCTCTTTTAATTTTTTATACAAATTAAAAATGTGACAACTCGAATTTCCGACATTCTCTATTTGCATTTAATGCACGTTGACTTTGACTATTTAGTTGTTTGACTTGCCTGACTTCGTAACTGTACACTTTGTGATATGATGAGACGTATTATGTTGCATGATTATGTGTTTGATTGTATAATGTGGAACTTGTTGAGAAACATAAGCTGTTTAAGATTTGAACAACCCGACGAAACACAAGAGTGTTTCGCCATAACCCATCCCGACGAAACAGACTGTTTCGCTATATACATCTTGACGAAACAGAAGTCTGTTTCGCCGGCCCAGTAATTCACGAAGCCCAGCTTAGGCCCAGTACGTAAACTCGCATATTACTACGTGAACCAACCTCTTGTTTCACACTTTTGAGCAATCTGAAACCCTAGAGGACACTCTACTGTGTGACGGCAAACTAGAACCCACCGGAAACCCTTGTGCGATCAAACCATCATCTCGGTTAGTAAATTTATGTGTCTTGATTGATCGTTCATCCGTGTACGTGTCTATGTGTCATGTGATTCTGCTTTGATGTTGTATATTTGAAATTGATACATGTTAAATATTAGGGTTCTTGTTATGATGATGATGATATGGATTTCGATATGAATATTGTAGTCGGATATAAATGGTTTTATGCGAAACTTAATATGATTGAATACTCGGTTCTGGACGTTGTTATTATGATCTGGTTCTGAATGCAAGTTAGCATCTTGATAGGGTTTGATGATGTGATGTTGTAATCGATATGTTGTATACGTAAGCTAGGGTTCATGCTAGACGTTAAAGTGGTCCGATGATTATGCTATGATGATGTTACAATGATTCTGTGCTGAATGATTACTGCATGATTGATAATATTGATGTCGGCTGTTAGTGATGATTAGGGTTTCTGCATGTAATTGTACTGACGTAACTGAACTGTCCGACGAAACCGAACTCTCGGCGAAACAAAATGTGTTTCGCCAAGGGTAGTCGACGAATCAGAAGTTCTGTTTCGCCAAGGGACACCTCGACGAAACATATGTGTTTCGCCAATATTGTGTTTCGCCAATATTGTGTTTCGCCAATATTGTGTTTCGCCAAATGTGTGTTTCGCCGTATATGTAATCTGCACAGTAACTTGGGTTAATTCTGTTAAGTGTTAACTGGAATATTTAACTGCTGTTAAGTGTAACCATCTGGTATATGATTGTGATTACGTGCTACATGTTTATACATGCATAACTTGAACACAAACTGATTTCACGTACGTGCATACTTTAGGACGTGATTGATTACTTGCGAACATATACTTAGCATACCGAGCAAACCCAAGGTGAGTTCACACAAGCCAAGGCATGGGGTTCCCGGGGTGGGAATGGGGATTTGATGATTTACGGTACATACATAAATGATAGAACCTACTGCTAGACTAGTAACACTTATTGAACGATCTTCGCACACCTGCCAAGGATTGGCCGCGATATTATGACTGTCTTCGCACACCTGCCATATGATGGCCGCGAACTAAATTTACCAATCTTCGCACACCTGCCTGGAGAGGCCGCGATACAAATAAACCTAGTCTAGAATACTTGGGAAAAACATTCCCCAATATCTTCGCACACCTGCCTGGAAGGCCGCGATGGGAAATAATACGATACTTTGTAACGAACGAACATACAACTACTCACGTTATACTATTACTGAACTATTAACTGTGAACTCGCTCAACTAGTTGTTGACTCTCTCTTGCATGCCTTGCAGGACCTTAGGTACATATGGAGCTTGCACAGGGAGGAGCAGGTCGTTGTGGGACATGGATCGATGATGTCATGTTATCTATCTAAACATTTGAATTTACTATTTACATTGGGTTTACATACTTATGCTTCCGCTACACACTTGTTGATGTTTGGTTTTGAAAACACCTTTCATATTGATGAATGATTTTTGGTATTTACTTATATGTTCAATATGATTGGTGGCTTGATCCTGGTCAGTCACGCCTCCAAGCGGTGATACTCCGCGTGTGGATTTTGGGGGTGTGACAGATTGGTATCAGAGCCATTGGTTATAGAGAACTTGGTTTTAATATGGGGAAAACGATTTTATTAAAACCAGACTATAACCAGAACAGTGCTCTCAACGATCCACAACGACGCTTCGCTCCACGTGCAAGACTCAACATTCTAGGTAATATGGTATATGTTTTATTGCCTACTTGCTAGAATTACATAGAACTTTGCTCATGGTATGCTTAGATATACATAACCTCTATTGCTTGAGAATACTTGTGTGCTCACTCTCTTCTGTCATCGCACTATTCGCGAACCTATCTCACTTACGTTATCTTTACTATGAAGATCATGTCTGCACGTATCAACATGACCCAGGACCAGTTGACGGCCCTCATTAACGAACGAGTTACTGCGGCAGTTGCAGCCGCACAAGCAGGAGGTATACCCTGCAGTTACAACTCACACTAGGATCCTTAGATCCTCCATTCCTAAATCAACTCTCGTGTTTAAACTTGTCCTAATTCTTTTACACAACAGGTCAAGCACCTGTTTGCACTTTCAAGACTTTCATGGACTGTCGTCCAACCACTTTCAGCGGCACTGAAGGAGCCGTAGGTCTCCTGCACTGGTTTGAAAAGATAGAGTCTGTGTTTGAGATGTGTGAATGCCCTGAGGCACGCAGGGTGAAGTATGCTACCGGTACCCTCGAGGGTTTAGCCCTCACATGGTGGAAAGCTCAGGTCCAAATACTGGGGTTGGTTGCTGCTAACGCCACCCCATGGAACAATTTCAAAGAGATGATCAAGGAAGAATACTGCAGTCGAGATGATATTCATAAGCTGGAAGTTGAGTTTTTCAACCTCAAGATAACGGGGTCTGAGATTGAAGCGTATACCAAAAGATCGAATGAGCTTGCGTTACTGTGTCCTACTCTGGTGGACAAACGTATCGAACTTTATCTTAAGGGTCTGGTGCCAGAGATCCAAAGTCATGTGACTTCAGCAAATCATGCCACTTACCAGCAGGTTGTTCTGTTGGCTCACCGTCTCACTGATCAGGCGGTGGAGCAAAACAGGTTGCCTAAACGCATCAATGCTACTACTACCGCTACCACTTCAGTTACTCCTGCTACTCCCAGCGACAATAAGAGGAAATGGGAGGGGGATTCTAGCAAGGGTTCAGCTACTGTTCAGTCTCAAGCTCAGCAACGCAAGAGGAATGATTACCAGAGTCCGAATCAGCAATCATCAGGTAGTCAAGGGCAGAGTGGATATCGGGGAATTCATCCATGGTGTAGTAGGTGCAACAAACACCACAGTGGAAGATGTCGCAGGGAACAATGTCAAAGATGCCTCAAGATGGGTCATGAGGCTAAGGATTGTAGAAGCACACGGCCGGCAAATCAGAACCAGCAACAACAACCACCTGCTCCACGAAACCAGCCTCAGCAGCAGCAGCATGGAAACAGGGGATGCTACCAGTGTGGGGCTGAAGGTCATTACAAGCGGGATTGCCCTCAGTTAAACCAGAACAATAACAACAACAACAACAACCAGGGCAACGGGAACAACAACAACGGTGGGAACAACAACAACAATGGTGCTAGAGGCCGTATGTTTGTGATCGGTCAGGATGATGCGAGGAATGATCCCAACGTGGTTATGGGTAAGTTTCTTCTTGACGACTTTTATGTTACTGTACTATTTGATTCTGGTGCGGATACAAGTTACATGTCTTTAAAAGTTAGTGAAATGTTAAAACGTGCACCAACTCTCCTAAACACCAAGCATGTCGTAGAGTTAGCTAACGGTAAAAGTTTAGAAGCCACACACATAGTTAAAGGGTGTAATCTTATTCTCGCTGGTCAGACTTTCTCCATCGATCTCATTCCTATAACCTTGGGTAGCTTCGACGTCGTCATTGGTATGGATTGGTTATCTCAACAACAAGCGGAGATCCTATGCAAAGAAAAGGTTATTCGCATTCCTCGTTCTGGCAAAGAACCTCTCGAAGTTCAAGGCGACAAGAGTGGTGTCGTGAGTGGTATTATCTCCTTTTTGAAGGCTCAGAAGTGTTTGCGCAAGGGGCACACTGCTATATTGGCACTCGTTACAGATACCTCGAGGAAAGAGAAAAAGATTGAAGATATTCCTGTAGTACGTGACTTTCCTCAAGTGTTCCCTGAGGAATTACCTGGGTTACCGCCTCATCGCCAGGTCGAATTTCAGATCGAGCTAGCTCCTGGAGCAGCACCCATAGCTCGAGCACCTTATCGTCTAGCCCCAACAGAATTAGAAGAACTGTCAAAGCAGCTACAAGAACTCCTGGAAAAGGGTTTTATACGTCTTAGCTCTTCGCCCTGGGGAGCTCCAGTGTTATTCGTAAAGAAGAAAGACGGTACGTTCAGGATGTGTATAGACTACCGTGAACTCAACAAGGTAACGATTAAGAATCGTTATCCTCTTCCGCGCATAGATGATTTATTCGATTAGTTGCAAGGGTCGAGCTACTACTCCAAAATAGACTTAAGGTCAGGATATCATCAGCTGAGAGTCCGGGATGAGGACGTCTCTAAAACAGCATTTAGAACTCGCTACGGCCACTACGAGTTTATGGTCATGCCATTCGGGCTAACGAACGCGCCTGCCGTATTTATGGATCTTATGAACAGGGTGTGCAAACCCTATCTCGACAAGTTCGTCATTGTTTTCATCGACGACATCCTGATTTATTCGAAAAGTCAGGAGGAACACGAGCAGCACTTACGACTTATACTGGAACTTCTACGAACGGAACAGCTATACGCTAAGTTTTCCAAATGTGACTTCTGGCTTCGTGAAGTCCACTTCTTAGGCCATGTGGTAAACAAAGATGGGATCCATGTCGATCCATCCAAGGTAGATTCGATCAAGAATTGGCCTGCGCCTCGTACGCCAACTGAAATACGCCAATTCTTGGATTTGGCGGGTTACTACAGAAGGTTCATCAAAGACTTCTCAAAGATTGCTCAGCCGCTTACACTACTGACACAGAAAGGTGTTGTTTACCGTTGGAGTAATGCACAGGAAACAGCGTTTCAGCACTTAAAGGATAGACTTTGTAGCGCACCTATCCTCTCACTGCCTGAAGGCACGGACGATTTCGTAGTCTACTGCGACGCATCTATCCAAGGTCTTGGATGTGTATTGATGCAAAGGGATAAAGTCATTGCTTATGCTTCGCGCCAACTTAAGATTCACGAACGGAATTACACGACACACGACCTAGAGCTGGGAGCGGTTGTTTTTGCACTTAAGATATGGCGACACTATTTGTATGGTACCAAGTGCGCAATCTACACTGATCACAGAAGCCTCGAACATATCTTCAAACAGAAAGAACTGAATATGCGACAGCGACGATGGGTTGAACTGTTAAATGACTACGAATGCTCAATCAGGTACCACCCAGGCAAAGCCAGTGTTGTGGCTGACGCCCTCAGTCGAAAGGACACCGCGCCTAAGCGCGTGCGAGCTTTACAACTCACTATACAGTCTAGTCTTCCTTCTCAGATACGAGATGCTCAGGTAGAAGCATTGAAACCAGAAAATGTCAGGGCTGAAGCCCTACGTGGCTCAAGGCAACGCTTAGAACAGAAGGAAGATGGTGCTTATTACGTAACAGGACGCATCTGGGTTCCACTCTATGGTAATCTACGCGAGCTCGTAATGGATGAAGCTCATAAGTCTCGCTACTCGGTACATCCAGGTGCGGATAAAATGTACCACGACATCAAAACTACATATTGGTGGCCTAGCATGAAGGCCCACATAGCCACATACGTTAGCAAATGCTTGACTTGTGCGAGAGTCAAGGCAGAATATCAGAAACCGTCAGGACCACTCCAACAACCCGAAATACCACAATGGAAATGGGAGCAAATTTCCATGGACTTTGTTACAGGCTTACCTAGATCTCAGCGCGGAAATGATACTATTTGGGTGATCGTGGATCGACTCACAAAGTCTGCTCACTTCTTGGCTATCAAAGAAACAGACAAGTTCTCTACCTTAGCAGACATTTATTTAAAGGAAGTGGTCTCGAGGCACGGGGTGCCCACCTCCATCATCTCTGATCGTGACGCACGTTTTACTTCAGAACTGTGGCAAGCAATGCATAAATCTTTTGGCTCTCGTTTAGACATGAGCACGGCGTATCATCCTCAGACCGATGGGCAGTCTGAGCGCACTATTCAAACTCTAGAAGACATGCTTCGGGCGTGCGTAATTGATTTTGGCAATGGTTGGGAGAAACATCTGCCACTGGTGGAATTTTCATACAATAACAGCTACCACACCAGCATTAAAGCTGCTCCATTCGAGGCATTGTACGGGCGTAAATGCCGATCACCTCTTTGTTGGGCAGAGGTGGGTGAGAGTCAGATCACGGGTCCAGAAATGGTAGTCGATACTACAGAAAAGATTGCACAAATACAACAACGCATGGCGGCAGCACGCGACCGTCAGAAAGCATACGCTGATTTAGACAGGAAACCACTCGAGTTCCAAGTTGGGGATCGAGTGCTACTCAAAGTTTCACCCTGGAAGGGTGTGGTTCGTTTTGGCAAACGCGGCAAACTAAATCCACGATATGTTGGACCTTTCGAAGTTACAGAGAAAATAGGCAAGGTGGCCTACAGACTGAACTTACCACCGGAACTCAGTGCAGTTCATAATGTTTTTTCACGTGTCGAATCTGAAGAAGTGTACGTCAGATGAGACCCACATAGTTCCCTTAAAGGAACTCACTATCGACGAGCGGTTGCACTTCGTCGAGGAACCTGTTGAAATCACGGACCGGGATGTTAAGGTCCTCAAGAACACGAGAATCCCTCTTATACGAGTTCGTTGGAACTCCCGCCGCGGCCCAGAGTTCACCTGGGAGCGTGAAGATCAAATGGAACTCAAATATCCCCAGTTATTCGGAAACCAAGCAACTACTACTGAGGCTGAAGCTACCAATACAGAATTTCGGGACGAAATTCCAAATCAACGGGGGGATAATGTGACACCCCAAGTAAACCAGTAATCTTCGCAAACCTGCTCGGGGAGCCGCGATACGATACAGGTAAACAACGTCACACTACTAGCTTCCTCAGTAACTGCATGCTAAATTTCGGGACGAAATTTCTTTCAAGTTGGGGATAATGTGACAACTCGAATTTCCGACATTCTCTATTCGCATTTAATGCACGTTGACTTTGACTGTTTAGTTGTTTGACTTGCCTGACTTCGTAACTGTACACTTTGTGATATGATGAGACGTATTTTGTTGCATGATTATGTGTTTGATTGTATAATGTGGAACTTGTTGAGAAACATAAGCTGTTTAAGATTTGAACAACCCGACGAAACACAAGAGTGTTTCGCCATAACCCATCCCGACGAAACAGACTGTTTCGCCATATACATCTTGACGAAACAGAAGTCTGTTTCGCCGGCCCAGTAATTCACGAAGCCCAGTACGTAAACTCGCATATTACTACGTGAACCAACCTCTTGTTTCACACTTTTGAGCAATCTGAAACCCTAGAGGACACTCTACTGTGTGACGGCAAACTAGAACCCACCGGAAACCCTTGTGCGATCAAACCATCATCTCGGTTAGTAAATTTATGTGTCTTGATTGATCGTTCATCCGTGTACGTGTCTATGTGTCATGTGATTCTGCTTTGATGTTGTATATTTGAAATCGATACATGTTAAATATTAGGGTTCTTGTTATGATGATGATGATATGGATTTCGATATGAATATTGTAGTCGGATATAAATGGTTTTATGCGAAACTTAATATGATTGAATACTCGGTTCTGGACGTTGTTATTATGATCTGGTTCTGAATGCAAGTTAGCATCTTGATAGGGTTTGATGATGTGATGTTGTAATCGATATGTTGTATACGTAAGCTAGGGTTCATGCTAGACGTTAAAGTGGTCCGATGATTATGCTATGATGATGTTACAATGATTCTGTGCTGAATGATTACTGCATGATTGATAATATTGATGTCGGCTGTTAGTGATGATTAGGGTTTCTGCATGTAATTGTACTGACGTAACTGAACTGTCCGACGAAACCGAACTCTCGGCGAAACAGAATGTGTTTCGCCAAGGGTAGTCGACGAATCAGAAGTTCTGTTTCGCCAAGGGACACCTCGACGAAACATATGTGTTTCGCCAATATTGTGTTTCGCCAATATTGTGTTTCGCCAATATTGTGTTTCGCCAATATTGTGTTTCGCCAAATGTGTGTTTCGCCGTATATGTAATCTGCACAGTAACTTGGGTTAATTCTGTTAAGTGTTAACTGGAATATTTAACTGCTGTTAAGTGTAACCATCTGGTATATGATTGTGATTACGTGCTACATGTTTATACATGCATAACTTGAACACAAACTGATTTCACGTACGTGCATACTTTAGGACGTGATTGATTACTTGCGAACATATACTTAGCATACCGAGCAAACCCAAGGTGAGTTCACACAAGCCAAGGCATGGGGTTCCCGGGGTGGGAATGGGGATTTGATGATTTACGGTACATACATAAATGATAGAACCTACAGCTAGACTAGTAACACTTATTGAACGATCTTCGCACACCTGCCAAGGATTGGCCGCGATATTATGACTGTCTTCGCACACCTGCCATATGATGGCCGCGAACTAAATTTACCAATCTTCGCACACCTGCCTGGAGAGGCCGCGATACAAATAAACCTAGTCTAGAATACTTGGGAAAAACATTCCCCAATATCTTCGCACACCTGCCTGGAAGGCCGCGATGGGAAATAATACGATACTTTGTAACGAACGAACATACAACTACTCACGTTATACTATTACTGAACTATTAACTGTGAACTCGCTCAACTAGTTGTTGACTCTCTCTTGCATGCCTTGTAGGACCTTAGGTACATATGGAGCTTGCACAGGGAGGAGCAGGTCGTTGTGGGACATGGATCGATGATGCCATGTTATCTATCTAAACATTTGAATTTACTATTTACATTGGGTTTACATACTTATGCTTCCGCTACACACTTGTTGATGTTTGGTTTTGAAAACACCTTTCGTATTGATGAATGATTTTTGGTATTTACTTATATGTTCAATATGATTGGTGGCTTGATCCTGGTCAGTCACGCCTCCAAGCGGTGATACTCCGCGTGTGGATTTTGGGGGTGTGACAAAAAATACAGTTGATTAGAAAGTCATTAATTACTTTGTCTTCATTTGACTTCTGCTGTTGACAACTAAAAAAGATAAAGGAAAAAGGTTAAGCTCTTATTTTCCCAAGGTGATGTGACTTATCTTTTGAAAAAGAAAAAAAAAGGGTAATGATGCTACACTCTTACCAAAGTAAAATAATAATATTTTACTAGTACAAGGCCCTTCCACCTGGCCCTTCCCCAGGTCCTTCCACAGGGTCCTTCCCCGGGTCCTTCCTCAGGCCCTTCCACCTGGCCCTTCCCCAGGTCCTTCCACAGGGTCCTTCCCCGGGTCCTTCCTCAGGCCCTTCCACCTGGCCTTTCCCCAGGTCCTTCCACAGGGTCCTTCCCCGGGTCCTTCCTCAGGCCCTTCCACCTAGCCTTTCCCCAGGTCCTTCCACATGGTCCTTCCCCGGGTCCTTCCTCAGGCCCTCCCACCTGGCCTTTCCCCAGGTCCTTCCATGGGGTCCTTCCCCGGGTCTTCCCGGGTCCTTTCACAGAGCCCTTCCTCAGGCCCTTCTACACGGGCCTTCTCCAGGCCCTTTCACGGGGTCCCTTCCACTGGCCCCTTCCTCAGGTCTTTTCACAAGGTCTTTCCTCAGGCCCTTCTGCCAGGTCCTTTTCTAGACCTTAACACAAAACATTTATGCAAGGCCTTTCTCCGAAGTCTTGCATCGTACACCACTTCTAAAACACAGATTTATTGTTCCCGTTACAACGTTGTTAGGATACGTGGGCTACCCCCATTTAACGATATGATGATCACATGTCTTCACAAAATAAAACATGAGGCACAAGTACTTCTACACACACCACAACATGATTAACACATAAGTAAATTGATCTTTGGTATGACTTACCTCTTTGAAAGTGTTTTCGTGGCAAGTATCGAAGCATGAACATGAACAACACAAGAAGCTATTAGTCACGACCTACGGGACAGGTCAACGAAGGCTAGAATTAGACTGGATGAGGTGCATCCAAGAAACAGGGCATGATCTTTGAAAAGACACTAAAGGATAGTGGTCACCTAAAATATCCTTAAACATGGATATAGCTTTGAAGAAAGCAACACAACATTAGCGAAAGCAAGAAACACCTTTGTGCAACATTGAACCGAGGGACTAATATGTCTAGGGGGATATTGTGGGACAGAGTCTTTGCTAACCTCGAGCTACTCTCATTCAACAAGGAATCGTATGCTAATCTGCCAGATACATCTATCAGCTATATCCTTGCGTGCTATCGTGTCTCGGATAAATACGTCACTCATTAGATGTGATCATAATTTGGAAGACTTTCGATACTCATCGAAAGTGACTATATTCTTCATTCACAACCGATGGTCTAGACAGACGGGCTCAAGGACAGCCTATTTTATAAGATTCAGTATGACCAACTACGCTTGACAACACTGAACTGGGGAGCTAGCATGGTATAACACCATGGGATCCCACATTGAAGACTTCTCGAAAGGATCTTTATTTTTATATTACCTCTTCCAAAAAGGATTAAGACCCTCCATAAGTTCTCATGTTCGAAGATCTGAACAACAAAAGAAAAACAAAAAAAGTGGGAAGGGGCATGGACTGCCTTACAAATTCCTCCACTTGAAGAAAGGAAAAGTTTGGGCTGTGTGTTAGGCTCCTTCTCTGAAGGAAAAAGAATCCATGGACTACATTACTCATCCTCCACTGGAAGAAAGGAGAAGTCTGGGTTGTGTATTTGGCTCCTCCCCTGAAGAAAAAAGAATCAGAGGATCACGTTATCAATCCTTCACTTGAAAAAATGAGGAGTCTGGGCTACGTAGTTGGCTCCCCTCCTGAAGGCGAAAGAATCGTCGGGCTACGTTACTAGTCCTTAAGGAAAATCCAGACGCTCGGAAGACTTCTTGGGCTACGCTGTTAGTCCTTGAAGAAACCCTGGACGGTCCTTCCTTGAAAAAGGAAGAACCATCAAGCTGCATTATTAGTTCCCCTCTTGAAGAAGGAAAGAACCTGAGCAGGACAATACGAGAGGTAAGTTCCCAACACTCATATTCTGAACTTTAGATGGAAATAAGCTCCCTCCATCAGCTCCCATCTACAAAGATACTACAGGGAAAAAGAAAGAGGGTGTAACCTTAATAAGAGCATTTTCGCTCTAAGAGGAAAGTGAAATCCTCCTACGATCTGTCGTGCTCAAGAAACCCTCATCTGCCGGAACAAAACAATATTCTCTCCTAAAGGCTAAAGCATTCTGGAAGTCCCTTCCATCAACAAGAAAATCCCTTCTCTTGCGGATAAGGTACCTCAGCAGTCGCTTACAAGAACAGGAATATATACTTTCCATGGAATTACGTCCAGGAAAAGTTCCTTCCGAGATTATGAAGAATATCCCATTCCCTGGGATCAAGTGTTTTAGAAGTCCCTTTCATAAACAGGAATATACCCCTTCCTCGGGACTAAGTCTTGAAGAAATCCCTTCCAAGAATAGGAAGAAACATACCCCTCCCTCGGGATCCAGTCCTAAGCAAACCCCTTCCTAGAATAGGAAGGAACATATCCCTCACTCGGGATTCAGTCTTGAAGAAACTCCTTCCAAGAATATGAAATGATGAAGTACAAGGGCCGTTCGGTCAATAATCAAAAGTTGAATTGAATGAAGATACAAGACGAATATGAAGTAAATGAGTTTGGGGTCCAATGTGTCATTATTTGAAACTTAAATGTGGGAAGTAACTAAAGTGGGAGTTTCACGATGAGGATTAGTATTTCTGGGGATTAAGTATTGGAGGAGCCGCCTCCGAAAAAATAAAGATGTCCCACCCTATGTGATTAGGGGTCTCGTAAGTCTTTTCAAACAAACAGTAACAAGTTTCTCCCAAGAAAAGGAGGGTGTCCCCTCCCGTGGGATTAAGTATTGCAGAAGCCTATTCAACGAACAGAAGTGCACCCAACTACGGGATCAAGTGTTGATGAAGTTCCTTCTAAGGACAGGAAAGTACTCCTGTCCCTGGGATTTAATATCTGAGAAAAATCCTTCTTGAGATTTCGCACCCGAACAACTTATTCAAAAAAAAAAAAGGGGGGAGAGCCCCCTTGACAAGGGACTTCGAATCTGAAGAATCCCTTCCTTGAAAAGAAAAGATCTCCGCCACAGGTCTGTGTTTTAGAAAGTATCTCTCCAAAGAAGAGGAGCCTCATCTCGGGGTCGCATACGTTTGAAGAAGTCTCTCCAAGAGGAGAGGGTTGCACATTCCATGGGCACCCATCTTTAGAGAATTACAACAACTCTCCAGGGCAAGGAGGTCCCCAGGACATGGAACCTCATGCAACTTAGGAAGTATTACATATGAGGGGTTTATCCCCAGGAAAAAGGCCAAGAGCCACTTTTGTAATATTCAAACTATTAATCTAGGGCTCCCCCAAGAACAGATCTTTTGTAACAACTTATGCTGGGAAGTTTAACTCCCAAGAAGTAAATGACAAATGGACAACTAATCTATCCTCTTTTGGCAAGATAACAGGTATTATAACCTGGCAGACGTGCCCAGGAACGCTATAAACCTAGCCAACAAATGAACACACGTGTATAGGGTATATCAAACATACCAAAAGCCCGGCTGTGGGGCAAAACAGGGTCTAGCTAACCCAAAGAAAGCGGACAAAACAAGTCAAAAACATAATATCACATTATCAACTTGTCCAGCGATTGGCCTCGAACAGACAATCGCGCTTTAACAACCCAAGCAGGTTACGAAGCAAACTTGTACAAAGCTTTAACAACCCAAGCAGGTTACGAAGCAAACTTATATAAAGCTTTAACAACCCAAGCAGGTTACGAAACAAATTTATATAAAGCTTGAACAACTCAAGCATGTTACGAAGCAAACTTATATAAAGCTTTAACAACTTAAACAAGTGACAAAGCAAACTTATATAAAGCTTTAACAACCCAAGCAGGTTACGAAGCAAACTTGTACAAAGCTTTAACAACCCAAGCAGGTTACGAAGCAAACTTATATAAAGCTTGAACAACTCAAGCAAGTTACGAAGCAAACTTATATAAAGCTTCAACGACCCAAGCAGGCTACGAAGCAAACTTGTACAAAGCTTTAACTACTTAAACCGGTTACAAAGCAGACTTATATAAAGCTTTAACAACTTAAAAAGTTATAAAGCGACCCATAGAAAGTCTTAACGGCTTAAACATGGTACAAAGAAAATTCATGAGAAAGTTTTAACAGTTCAAGCAATACAAAAACCCTCATTAGAGGAACACAATACAAAGAGTACGACACGGTAAATAAGGCATCCCGGTCGATGCCCTTTGAGAAATTACTCTCGAACGAGTACTTTGATTAAAATGCATCTAAGAAGTACATGCAAAGACGGTCTAAATAACATAAACGCTATAAAAAAGCACCATCGAACAAGTGCATTGGAAAAAAGCCATCAAGGAGGCATAGATTGAAGTAGGGTATTTTGCTACCCTACTTAAGGGGTCACCTGGCTATTTTAAGTACTAAATGCAAGGTCACCCCAAGGACAACAAAGTAGATTGGCTTGGCATGACGTGCCTTAGGCTATGCTTACCCGATGGATAAGGAGAACGGTTGAAGGGCGGATAACGACCCGCCTAGATTATCAGGGATTGGAACAAGTCCTGCGCCCATTCATGAGTGAATAGACTGGGACTAAGGATGACTTGACGACGAGGATCCCCGCTTGGGCTCCTCGTCCGGGCTCATCGCCCTAGATTAGTGGCTGGGCTCGAGCTCACTTGTGTCTTTCTCGGTATGTTTAGCTGGTTTGAGTGGGCCATGTCCTGATAAGCCCACTCTTGGACCGGCCCATTAGGGTTATGGCCCAAATATGTTATTATAAAAGGAAGAGCTCCTTCATCTAAAAAGGGGCAGCCAACCTCTCACAAAAACATCAGGTTATCCATTCCTTCCTTCTCCCTTAAGGCTGATGCTTTTCTCCCTCTCTCTAAAATATACTTACATTTGCACTTATAACTATCTTACCACACAAGATATTGACTTGAGCGTCGGAGTGCCCACGGGGAGAACCCCCTCGGGCCCTCTAACTAGAGTTTCATGTGGATGCAGCCTGAGACCCAACACCCCACAAGAGGAACTGCCCCCGTGGCGACGAGATGACGAACCTGAATCGGAGCTCACCGAATCTAAGGTTAGTACCGCCAAACCCTCTGAAAGACTTCAGGGATTTGGGGATTCGACAGAAAGATATGAAGCAAAACAGGAAAGATAAGAATATGAGAGAATATTGCTCTGAATTGTTGTTGAAAATGGTGAATATATCACTTATAAATTCAAACTATCTCTTTGTTTTCAACTTTTACAATGGAGAGAAAGACGATGACGGATACGAAGAACACCGGAACCAAAAGATTAATCGGAATCGACTACGGTGCCATTGATGCCATCCCCAGCGGCAGTAATAACAATCATCGCAACACCAAAATCATGGCGACCATTGATCCAATGCCCCAACCGTATACGATGGTTTCCATATCTTCTTCCTGTATTTGTCAGTAATTTGGTTTCTTCGGTCCGGCGAGTGATAATCATGTGAATCTCGTTTGAACGTGTGAATGTAAGTTTATGTATGTATATGTTCGGGTATGTGCCTATTCGCAGGGGTACGATGGGTGCATGACAGTTTTTGACTTTTTGCAACGGTAAGTTAATTGTGGTAATACGGTGACGTGTGAGTTTAGCGGTTATACGTTTGGAGTGCAAAACACGTGGCTTGTAGCCGGTGAATGGTAAGCAAAGTTGCTTTTTGTATAATATATAAATTTATGGGTTTTGCGTAATTTGTAGGGAAATCGATAGAGTTTATAGCGATGGATGGAAAAGTGTTGTGAGTTCGTTTTTTATTAGGCTTTTCACTCATTCAAACAGGTGTTTCATTTATTTCTCATTGGAGACTCTAAAATTCCTTATCTTTAACACTATGTTCCCGAGTCTCATTTAGCAGAGGGAGAAGAAGGAAAATGAATTAAAAGAGAAAAGAAAGGAAAAGATGTGATCTTTTTCGTGTTCCCGAGTTTAATCTATACTACTATATAATACATATTGAAAGGATACAATTGGAATTTTACAATCTCAATCTAACAATTTCATTAATGGTGTCTAGATTTTATTTAAAAAAGTGTCCTAATTAATGCTACAAACAATTAGTAACATAAGTCATGTGAATTTTGAAGGAAAATATAATATCGATATTAATTCCGGAAGAGAAACAGCCTTCATCCATTCAAATCCCCATCATCCGTTCATTTAATTCAGGGAATCACCAATCGTCTTAGCAACCATAACCATCTTAAATTGGCTTAAAACTAGGGCTTGGTGGCGAACAGAACAACCACAAGCCAATTCAGGGATAAACTCGTTTCTTTTGCTCTTCCCCAAAAAACCTAGGGTAACCACAATTCTAGGGTTTGTTCTAATGATGCAGATTTAGTTGGTGATTTTTGATTTATCAACCGTCAAATTATGATCGTCTGGAGAAGCTAAAGATAAGTTTTGTTTTGATTTTGGAGATTCCATTCGGTTTTGAATTTGTTTTGATTTGGGTTTTTTTTTCATAGCATGTGTGGTACTCTGCAATGCCAGGATCCATTCAACATTCAGGTACTTAATCTTTTTTTCTTTGTTAATTCAACTGTAATTTCATTATTTTAAAGTAATGCACTCTTTGTGTTTGTTAAATTTCCCAGTTTTGGACTTCAAGAAGCTTCCATCTTCATCAAATTCTGTAAAGAGTAAGTACTCTATATGTCATAGTTTCACAATTGTTTATTTTAATTGGATTTTGATTTACCTCATTATGTAGTTTCATCAGGGAAAAGGGAGTATGAAGTTGTGGAAAAGGAACCTTCTCTTTGTATGACTCCTGCTTCTGATCAGGATACTCGCATATTGAATCTTTTTTTTTTTTTGAGGTGTAAGTATTTAATATCATAATGAAGTTAGATTACCTCATTTCGAAACATTCAATGAGTTCTCAATTATTCATTCAATACGTGAATTGAATTAGGGCAAAATGATGGTTTATAGGTGCTCTTTCAAGCACCCTTCAGTTACTGGATATTTTGATGGTGCACTTGGCAACGGTTGTAACCCAAAAGGCACCCCACTACTTCTCGGACGATTGGGGTTACTAAAGTTATTGTTGAGAAAGAAACCGAACAATTCCATTTGCGGTCTTCCAAATCCCTTCTTAATTAAGTCTCTAAATACAACACTATTAAAGGCTAAATATCGCAACATGGAAGGGAATTGAAAGCACCATTAACTTCAAATGTAGTCAAGAGCAGCAGAGGTGGAAGTAATGGCAGTGGTGGTGGTAATAGAACAAACAAAATTCGTATATGTCAGGAGATGGGGAAGGACTTCTATTCCTTTTATCTTTTCAGAAAGCAGTTTCGTATACGTCAAAAGATTCAATGATCATTGAGGTTTGTCTAATTTCTCTAATTCTTCTTGATTATTCAGTCAAGTTAATCTATATTTAAAGATCCTAAGTTTTGCTTTCTTGCTTTTTGATTGGTGATTCTTTTTTTAATCTTTTCATCTATGTATTTAACAGGTATGTTATTTTATACTTTGCAACAAACCAGTTTTGATTTTTGTAAAAAGAAATAATATAATTTTGTACAAGGAATGATGGTTTGTACGGTGAATATTGGTGAAACATGTATTGTGCAGATGAACTGGTTAAATTCTTATTACTAGATTTAATCCAATACTTGCATACCACATGCTCGATGAAATGCTCGTGAGAGAATTTGAGGTGACTTTGGTGCATAAAAATGTATCAAACCTTATAATTTAATATACACTTCATTAATGATATTTTAGTTTTTTTTTTTAATTTTTTTTTGGATGCTGAAGTAAATCCAGGTGTTAAGCTAAGTGGCGCTTCAAATAAGATTGGAAAGAAATTTACAACTTGAGCATCTGTTGTGAAGGTCTACTTTTTGTGGTTGCATATAGTTGAATTTATAGCATGTGTTTCTCCTTTGGGGTTTAGCACATACACCATTACATGTAGTATCCATGATTCTTTAAGTTAAAATATTAGCTAGCCAAAATGTTTAGTTTGATTGTCACAAGGTCTCTGTGCATGTGTGAGTCCTGGTATAGTTTCTTAATAGCAAATATAACAAACTATGTTCTGTCATTTCTGAACCCAAAAAATGAGAACCAGCCATTATATCAGTTTGGACCATGGTTTTTTTTCTTGGCCTCCCTCACAAAGGTTACGTGTCCCAACAGTAGGCTACACCATGAATCTGCTGGTTCGTAATCCCTCTTTCTTAGGTTTTTGTTTGTTGAAATTAACTTGTTCAACGCAATGAGCCCATAGATCCTAGATCCTGAAAAAAAGTGGTCTTTGGTTTTTGAAAAACAAAGAAGAGAAATAATTGAACTTGGGAATGAATGCAACATACCTTTGATTCACAAACTCTACTTTTTATTGCTATTTAAAGGCGATCGATCTGATTCCTTGTACATGGAGGTTGAGCTTCCAAGACTCTTTTTTAAAGAACACGCAATATCATGCTACCAGGTACTATATTCCCTTTTTTTAACTTCTCATTGTTCAGTTGGTTTAAATGTTTAACAATCCAAAAGTGTGTCTTCTCTTGGTTGCGAAAAGAGTAATGCTCTTAGTTGCGAAAACAGTGGCAGCTGTGGAACGGAGTTATTTATAATAACCATCAGGTCTCTGTGAGCAAGGTTGTGGAGGATATCAAAGCGTTGGGTTACTTGTGGATCAAACACCGGTCGAATGAGGAATCGAGCATCACTTGGGCGTAGTGGAGGGATTTTAATATTTTTGTATCTTAATGTTTGTTTCTTTGTTGTTTAGGTATGTACAAATGGTTTTGCTGCTTTGGTGTGGTTTTGATTAATAAAAGTTTTTTATGTTGGCCATCAAAAAAAACTAATTAGATGATTACGTGGTCAAAGTGGATGATAAACATTTGAAGTAGGAAAAATCACTGCTTTATTTCTAAAAGAATTTTGATTTGGAAAAGTAATAAGATTGACCTTTTGCTGTTACATTTATACTTTTGTTTATGATTCAGATCTTTATTACCATTCTACCCTTCTCACATGCTTGTTCTTGGTACACAACGCACTGCCTTGTGGAATTGAATTCATGTTTTATTAGTAGTATTGAATTAATGTGTCTAGAGGTGGGATCAAAGCATTTGGTTTTGGATTTGTTTTATTGGGATGAATTTTACATCCTAAAGCATGGATATAGTTTGATTCAATTTTTAGTCCCGCCGCAACGCGCGGGTTACCTACTAGTGTAAAGTAAAGGAAAAAAGAAGAAATCAAGCATTCCATGTGTTCCCGAGTTAGGAGGAAAAGAAAAGAAATGAACAATTTTACTATTATACCCTTTTTACATAAAACATTTTAATTAGATATGAGGTTAATTTAGTAATTAATAAGATTTTCTCTCCTAATCTCTCCAATTTGGGAAGATCAATATATTAACAAATTTTTTTCTCTTTTCTCTCCTTTCCCTCCCTTCTATCCTTAAAAAATCTCGAAAACATGGTTTTTTTTTTTATATTTTCATCTATTTTCTTTACAAACCAATCTTTACGCATCATCTCATTGTATTTTATGCATGTAAATTGAAATATTAACCAAAGCTAGAATGATGCCATTTCTTAGAAATGAAATATTAACCAAAGATAGAATGATGCCATTTCTTACAAAGATTCCTAGGGTAGGTTGTGATAGACATAATTTACTAACTGAAATAGAAGTTATTATAACACGATGAGGTCGGGATTTGCATTTCAACATCTAGAGTAACATTTTAGTGTATACGGTACTACACAAATATACTAATTTATATCCTCCTTTTTGTTTTTTTATTTGATTCGTCTTTTTGTTGTTGTTGAGTCCAGATCTTGCTTTTGAAATTGAAATAATTTACTCTATTTATAATTGGAAGTAGATTTAGTGTTTTTATGAGTTAATGTTGAAATTTGCAAAATATGTAAATCCTTATGTTATGCTTTTTATTATTATTTGAATTTAGCAATGTCAACTATGATTTTTTTTTTTTTTTTTTTTTGGTTTTAGACTTCTAGAGACACCTTGATCTACAATTGATTTCAAAACACATAATAACTGCTTACTGCTTATATTAGATCTATTACATGAACTGATGAACACCCCCATTTGTATTTAAATCACATGTATCTTTACATTGAAAATATCACTCATGTTACTTAATTTTTGAGGTTTTGATTGATGATGATTTACCTTGCATTATTAAAAAAATACTAGCAACGGGAATCACTAAAAGGATGAATGTTTTTTTTATTCAAGTCTATTATTTTTGGTTTTTTTTTCATAAAGTTTAACATTATTTTCAAATTATCTGGTATCTTTTCGTAACGTAATTATCGGGACAATTTTGTTGAAAAAAAGAAATGATTTTAAATATTTTTAATTAATTAAATTGAGAGGAGTTATGAATTTAAACATAAATTTGAAAGGATTTATCATTAATTAATATTGGTTTAATAATAATTAATTACTTAATTGGTTTATGAAATGATTAGCATGAAAATTAATAAATATTATTTTAAAATATTTTTACATTTATTTCACCACAAGAACACGTTAGTATCTATTTTAGAATGAATATACAACTCATAAAATAAGTATAGAAGGTTTAGAAATAAAATGTAAAAGTATTTGAGATTCGGCTGTAGTTATTGAGTAATAGCGTTTGATGACCTGCTAGGCTACTAAATGTCATGTCGAAGCCTTAAAGGTGCCTTAGCAACTCACTTAGGGTCAAATTTACAGGTTTGGATAGTATACAAGTTTCGGTCTGGAATGTGAATTACGTTGAAGACAACCTTAAATAATACATAATTATAATTCACTCTAATCTAGCCTCTAATGTAATTATAAACTTGTATAGCAAAAATAAATAATAATCTATCATGGTCGATCATGGACAGAACTCCATCGAATAACTGGTGTAAATGCTAGTTATGTTAGTTTATTTTTGTATCGTGTTGCTATTGTGTGTGTATGTTTGTTTTGAGTCCGGCATTCTAAGGGTAGCCGTGACATCGATCTTGATTGCCTAAACACAATCGATCTGCCCTTACCCGACTGATCAAACTAGAACTAATTCACGTGGGCTTATCGAGTATCCTTTCATCTAGGCTTAATGAGCCTAGGTTATAGTTATATTGAGATTCTAGCACAAACTCGTTTAAAACAAGTGTTACTAGCTTACTATATATACTAGCGCCAAGCGGGCTATATTTTGGGCTTCAAATAACAAAGCGCAAATTAAATGTGACTTAATTTCAATATTTGCACAAGGCCAATGGTATATACTAACTACTTTTAATTTTCTTTTCTGAAAATAAAACTTCATTAAAAGTTAAAACAACCACCGATCCAACCGGACAAAAGGCCAAACAAAACAACACTTCCGACCCAAACGGGTAAAGGACCAACTAATTTTAATTACTTCATAATTTGACTTGTTAAGGAAAATTTAACTATTTTTTGCTACTCTGAATTAACATTAACAGATTAAGGATGAAGAAACTTATGATATTAGTTATCCACTAATGACTAAACAAAAACTTACGCGAACGATATGGTCATCATAAATTAGATATTAAACACAACAGATGTGGATTCACGTAAATTAATTATAAGTAAACTTACAACTAATATCAAATTAAAAAATATATTATATAACCATATAAAAAGCAACTTGGGTTGCCTCTCTATAATGAAAAGTTGTGAATTTTAAAAAACCATCAACACATACCTCTTTGCTTAATTATTATCTATTATATTTCATTTATAAATGATGTGTTGCTCTATATATTAATAAGGCAAATTGGATTTAAATAATCCCAACTCATTGTTATTGGCCAATAATAATCCCAACTCATTTAATCACCAATAATAATCCGAACTATTCACTTTTGTTTGTAAAATACTCCAAGTTAAAAAAACACTAACTAGGTTAAAAATTTGCTGATGTGGCTTGCCACGTCACCTGCCACATCAGTTGCCACGTAATCGAAAAATGCCACGTAGACTGCCACATCAGCAGCCAAGTCATCAAAAAAATGTCACATCAACTGCCACGTCATATGACACATCAGCTAAAAGGGCCACATCAGATGCCACATCAGCAAATTTTTAACCTAGTTAGTGTTTTTTTTAACTGGGAGTATTTTACAAACAAAAGTGAATAGTTCGGATTATTATTGGTGATTAAATGAGTTGGGATTATTATTGGCCAATAACAGTGAGTTGGGATTATTTAAATCCAATTTGCCTATTAATAAAAGGCACCATTTCATAAATTTCATTCAAAGTCACCGTTTCTAGGATGGGTTATACCCATTGTTTAAACACTGCGCGGATTAGAAAATATAGACATGCATATTAGAATTCAACCACTTTCCATTACATTACTGTTATTATAATCATCATCCAGAAAACGGTTATTGGCCACCACTTTCCATTCCATCCTCTTTGCGCCTCCCGCCAATCTAACCATGATGTAGCCGCTCGAAGAGGAGTGATGTCACACCCCCAAATTACCACCTAGGGAATGTCCCTGTTAGGCGTGTGACGTACCAACAACGAGCCACTAATTACATTGAACCCATACAAGTTTCAAAATAAAAATCCTCAATTATTAATGAAAAGTACCATCAACGAGTTTAAATGAAAACCAACATGCTCAGCGGAAGCAAATAGTAAACCATAGTTAAACAGTTTCAAAACCAATGTATAGTATCAATAGTTCAAACACATAAATCCCTCTAGTTGACCCATGACCACTCCAGCTACTACAGACAGCAAGTTCCAAATCCAAGACATCTAAGGACCTGCGAGCATGCAACAAGTGTATCAGACAAAGCTGGCGAGTTCATAGTTTGTGAAAACGTTTGTTACCAAGTGTTTAGTTCAGTTCATTGTATGTAATGTAGATAATATCCCGAATACAAGACGGCTCCTGATTTACATTGCGCTTTCCCCAAAGCTCCTATCAAAGCATTGGTCATGACTAGGTCATTAGTTCACACCCGTCCTCTCAGGTACGGGGTGAGGGTGCCAAACCTAAGTAGCGCTACTAACTAATACCTTATTACCTCTCAGGTAACCAAACAACACGGAGGGACTTTAATGGTGATAGGATGAGTATATTATCCAACATTCCAGATTTACCCAAAAGACATATTCCTCTCAGGAATACCAATGATTTACCCAAAACCAATCCTTCTAAGGGATACCCAAAGACTGTCCCAACCACCGGGATGCATGCTCAAGAGATGAACTCACCTTCGATTGCTCGGTATGTTATGTTACCCGTTCCAAGTTGATCAACCAAACCCTACCGTGGTTACCAGAAACAATCAGTTTTGTATGCACATAAATCACATGTTTCACATTCACAGTGTACAAGCAACGTACTAGTAAGACACATATTGTCATGCAAGTCGTAACAAGAAATCGTGTAATACCACGGTCCATAACCCTGATCATAAAACCACATTGCAATTACACGAGCTTTATACAAGTCTACTCTACAAAATTCATGTTTCAATAAGCACTAATCAGTTTCATGTCTTTAATGGGTGTGACCCAGCTTTTTAATGGGGCGGCCCAAGTTAAAACCAATTGTGTGTGGCCCAGATTTAGTAGACTAATTTAAATGTGTGTGTGTTCAACAATGGTGTGCGGCCCAAAGGTAAAACATGTATGTGTATCCCAACTACTAACAGATCCAAAACATTCGAGGTCCAGCCAAGTTATAACATGTGCGGCCCGAGCACAATCAGGTGGATCCCTTGTTTACGCCGCCCAGTTGTTAACCTAAGGCCCAACCAAACTTGCATGTTACCGGTACCCTTCCATCGCCCAAAACCAATTACATATCATCAGTTTAATTCCCACATTTATCAAACTCATTCTCCTCAATATTATATTCAACCTACGCATGGAGTTATCACCAAGTAATCTAGAAGTCATGACTCAATTCTTGTTACACATGATTATTTTTCTATCTACTAACATATGTCAACAAACAACCATAACCATGAAACAAAGTAATCGACCAGACCCCTCCCCCATTAACATCAGGAATATTTGTTCATGATTAACATATTTGTTCATGATTAATGGCACATATAGTTTACCCTATATTACTATAGCACACAAAATACATACCAAGATCCCATGCATAACTTCAATAATAAGCAGGCAATTTTTATAAATAACTTATCTACTGTTTTCCGTTTCATTAACATCACAACCAAACACCAAGATACAAACATCACAACTAAACACCAAGAACCCCTTATTACCTGATCATGTCATATGTTATATGTCTACTGATGTTCGGCCCCATGATTCCCACATTTATAAAACATACAAACACTTTGTCAATCAAGATTACACATACACTTAAACATCAATTAATAATCAACAGTTAGCGTAGATATGATTTACTAACCAATAGCCTTGATCGAACAAGATGAGGTATCGAGAGGGGTATGCCTACTGCCGTATGTATATTTAGAATAGGTAGGGTTTGTTAAAGTTGTAAACTAAAACACCCACCCCCATTATTACGTAATATAAGAAGAATAAACGGGGATTGGGCCGGCTTCACAACTGTTGGGCTTGGGCTGATGAATAGCAAACAAAAGGGGTATCTTTAAGGGAGGTTGGGCCGAGTTAGTGAGTTAGTTAAGACTAACGGGTTGGGCCGAGTTTATAATTAAAACAATAACGGCCCAGTGCATTATAACAGTAGGTGCGGCCCAAACTATGTTAGTTCCCTAGATTAGCTATTCGACACATAAAAACATTTTAACGATTTCTTGTAGTTAAACACAAGTAGACATATCCAATCACGTTATACATTTAGCAATTACATTCCAGTCACCAGTGTTTGCTAATTTTTATCATCGCAAGAAATATGAACGAGACATAACAAGAAACGGGATCACGTGACTAAGAGACACTGACCTTGAAAGTTCGGGTTGTCACATCATCCCCAACTTTCGTCCTGAAATTTAACAAGTAAGCACAGAGGAGTGAAGTGAGAAATCAAGATTGCTGCGGATTTTGCTCAAGTGCCACATCATCCCCAACTTGAAGAGGAATTTCGTCCCGAAAAGTCACCAGTAGTACCAGAATTAGATTGGTCATCAGGAAAGAGTTGAGGATACTTGAGCTTCATCTGATCCTCGCGCTCCCATGTGAACTCTGTTCCTCGTCTTGAGTTCCAACGAACTCTCACAATCAGAATACGAATATGTTTATGCACTTTGACCTCCGGTCCATGATCTCGATAGGTTCCTCGACAAACTGCAACTTGTCGTCAATCCTCAGCTCTTGAAACGGCACAATCAATGTTTCATCAGACAAACACTTCTTCAATTGCGAAACGTGAAAAACGTCGTGAATATTACCCAACTCAGCAGGTAACTCAAGTTTGTAGGCCACTTTACCAATCCGCTCCAGGATTTTAAATGGCCCGATGTAACGCGGATTCAGCTTGCCGCGCTTCCCAAAGCGTACAACACCCTTCCACGGCGAAACTTTCAACATAACCCGATCACCTACAACGAACTCTAACGGTTTCCTACGCTTATCAGCGTAGCTCTTCTGACGGTCACGCGCTGCTGCCATACGGTTTCTGATCTGAACAATCTTTTCTGAAGTTTTGAGTACAAGTTCAGGACCCGTGATCTGGCTATCACCCACCTCAGCCTAACAGAGAGGAGAACGACACTTTCGCCCATACAGTGCCTCGAATGGAGCTGCCTGAATACTAGTGTGGTAGCTGTTGTTGTACGAGAACTCTAATAACGGCAAATGTCTGTAACACCTCGTAAAATCACGACCAATAAAATGAAGACACGTGTCATGAGCTTTAAACATGTAATGGATTAAATATGAGGGACTAAAGTAGACAAACAAAGAAAGTATATGTGTAAAAGGATTCAAAGTGTCAACATTTGATAATTATACTTTTCAACAACCATATACGATGTTTATACCCTTAAACGAATGAATTATGAATCATATGAAGCCCTTTGTGGAAGAAAGTGATAGTTTACAAACCGCAAGGGTTAAATGTGTCAACATGTTTGATTTCTACCTCTTAGTGACCTTTTAGCAAACCCGAAGCTTTGTAACGATTAATTATACTCACCAGAATAAGTGATAAAAATTTCACAAGGTTTCGATATCGTATGAGAAAGATACGCTAACATTCGTAAGTAAGGGGTTAAAAGCGTCAACGTTGAAATTCAAGACTTTTCGGTGATCATATAACCAACTGGGAACTTAACGAAGTTTGTTTATGACTTAGAGCCCTTAAAAGTCAAGTTTGGGGGGTCAAAAGTGCAATAAAAGCAAGTAAAAACACGTTTAGAAGGACCAGGGACTAAAAATGCAATACTTGGAAACTTGTTGACCGGAGCCCACCCTCTCGTGGGCCGCGTAAGGCCTTACCCAAACCTTACGCGGGCCGCCTAAAAGTGTCAGCATCAGTTTTTTTGGACAGATGCCTGTATCAGCCTGTTCCACCGCCTTTGAGAGCTTGTTTTCGAAATCCAGAGGCTGAGCTAATGGTATTTCATGCATAGGACACTTGGAAACCATCAGGGATCAATGGTAGGCTAATGTGGAAGGATCTTGTGAGATTTAAGTTCTTATATAAAGGAACTATGTTGCAACAAAGGGGCTTGCTCATTTCAACTCACTTCAAGGCCTTCTCTGGAGCTTTCTGATCTTCAAACAAGTTCCCTTAGGTTACAAAATCGTGCTTAGGACCATTGTAAGTGTCCTTAACCTCCTAATTTCAGTTTTAATTAGTTTAATGACCAAAAGTCAAACTTATCGTAATTAAGGTTTGACTTAGTAATAAATCACTAATGGTCCAGTCATTTTTCGAATTGAAAGTGGCTATGAATTGGTAATTATGTGGGTAATAAACCCTTAAAATGGCACCCTATGATTTCCACTCTAACTAGGTCAATTGTCGGGTCAAACTTTATTATAAAAAGTCAACAGATAGCTATTTTGCAAATAAATTTGTAATTAACAATGTAGAAGCTATGAAACCTGTTTTAACACTTGTATAACTTGGTAATTAATGTAAGAACATGTCTAAGCATGTTCAACCCGACAATTTTGAGTTTAGGCTCGGTTCGGAACCGAAAGTCGTAAAAGTAGACTTTTTCTTTGAGTTTCAGTTCTGAACCGATTTAGTTTAGTCTAGACATGCCTTAGAGTTCTATTAGGACCAGGTTATAAGTTAGTACAACCCTCTGAGGTTATACAACTTGGTTCCTAATCTATCCGATTCATTTGCATGTTTCCGTTATATGCTTAAATGTTGACCATTATGCCCTTTTGACCTTAAAACGAGATTTTTGAAAATGTGAGAGGACAAAAACCTTTTTTACGGATTTATAAACTTGTTCTAAAAATTTGACATCAGTTTGAGGTCTAGATTAGGAGTTATGCTCAATATCGTAATTAAGAAGCTTTTTATTAATTAAACGGCATAATTAGCATAAAGCCTATCTAAACCCAAATTTTGACACCAAACTTTTTACCCACTGATGTAATATAATATTTTGAGATTTTTGAAGATTTTTATTTATTTTTAAACTGAGCATAACATAGGGTTCTAGCTTTGATTCGGTAATTGTCGGTTATACCCTTTTCTTGAATAAAATGAGTTTTACATAATATTTTGATACCAAACTTTTTGCTACTGATTTTATATGATAAATAAAATATTTTGAACTTTATAAACTGATCAAAAACTCAGATTTCCGATTTAAACCCGAAAATCGCTTAAAACCCACTTTTACGCGTTTTAAGCGCATAGTATGGGTTAAAACTATTTTTTAACATATAAGACTTAATACCTACTGATGTTTTTAGTAAATTTTTATAATTAAACAGTAAGCAAAAGTTTTGAACTCAGGTTTCCAAATTTGACCTTTAAAGCTTATGTGAAATTACCAAAATGCCCCTACGGTGCATAGTTGGTTATAAATGATAAAATTTCACATATAGGCAATACCCACCTGATATAACTTATTAAATTATATATTTTTACTGATCTTTTCAGACCTGAACCTCAGATTAATAATTAATCTCTTTTATAACCTTTAAAATGACCAAAATACCCTTACTGGGCTTAATTTGAGTTTAAATTTGTTTTGGGCATAATAGAAGGTATCCTACTGATATCACAACATATTTAAGGCATGTTAACTTAGGAAACCTGTTCATGACTCATTTGATTACCCGTTATACATTTATCGCGTTCGGTACGGTTTATGTAACTAGTTTACATAAATCAACCGAAACGGGTCAAACCTTATCATTTTTACTTCAAAATCCAGAATGTGTTTAATTTACCCACAGTGTACAAGTCTTCAAACTTGTCAGGTCTAAACCACATTCTAATCCGGTCTTCGCTTAATCATGCCTTTCGAACCATGTATCTTTCTTTAAAACTAACCGGTCTAAGTTTAGACTTAATTAAGACCCGTTAGGAATCTAATAGGTTATTAAAACCTTCATTCCAGATTTAGGAGCGCAGTAAAAGATATCTGCATTTGCTTGATTGTATACGGCTGGGATAAATTATATAATTTGCTCAGGTAAATACTTTTAACTTATTTTCCCTTATACGGGCTTGGGGTACGGTATATAAAATACCGCTTGGTCGGGCATTGAATTTTTAATCATATGAAGGTTAATTTATTGAGATAACCCGTTTAATCTGTTTTGTTTGTTTTAGGCCTTTGGGGGGTTAATGACCATGTCCTGGATATCCTCGGCTCATTCATTGAAATGGCCACGACTTAAGCACGGGGTGTAGGCATACACCTGCCGGTGCGTATGTAAAAATAATATAACCGCCTGTTCGAGAATATCTCGCCACGGAATATATTATGTGGTGTGTCTATTAATCTTTAACCCAGTATTCAGCCTGGGCTACTGAATGTATAACGAACATGTAATTCTTTTACAAGTTTATAAATAAATAATTATCCCAAGTTATAAAAGATATTTTGTGCCTTGTGCATATAAACCAGTTTTCTTAAACATTTTCAAAATGAGTCAGTTAATTGTATTTACCAGTGTAAACTGACGTATTTTCCAAAAAGGCTAAGTGCAGGTACTAAACGGAATAGGCTGGCTACTCCTAGCATCAATAAAGAGTCTTGCAAGCTTAGATGTTTACAAATTTGTTGAACAATGTTTCCTTTAACTTTGATCCGCCTGTGGATCCTTTACAACCGTCTTTGTAATAAACGATATTACTTTCATTCGGTTTGTAATGCTTTTATCTTTCGACTTCCGCTGTGTATTAAACTGTGATAAAATGTCTATGATGATATCAACTACATCACGATACTCCCCACCGGGCCCACAGGTAATACGTGAAAATATCGGGGTGTGACAGGTGGTATCAGAGCCAACATTGAGTGAATTAAACACTAGCATTTTGTGTTTAATCTCAATGACACAGTTTGCACATTCCTCGACTTCCGAGTCTAGACAAAGAACTTAGGACTAATCCTAATTTATTTTAATTTTGTCCTTTATTTTCTTTTGTTGTCTTTTTGTTTTGACAGGTTCAAAGTCACCGTTTCTAGGATGGGTTATACCCATTGTTTAAACACTGCGTGGATTAGAAAATATAGACATACATATTAGAATTCAACCACTTTCCATAACAATACTGTTATTACAATCACCACTTTCCATTACAATACTGTTATTATAATCATCATCCAGAAAACGGTTATTGGCCACCACTTTCCATTCCATCCTCTTTGCGCCTCCCGCCAATCTAACCATGATGTAGCCGCTCGAAGAGGAGTGGTGTCACACCCCCAAATTACCACCTAGGGAATGTCCCTGTTAGGCGTGTGACGTACCAACAACGAGCCACTAATTACATTGAACCCATACAAGTTTCAAAATAAAAATCCTCAATTATTAATGAAAAGTACCATCAACGAGTTTAAATGAAAATCAACATGCTCAGCGGAAGCAAATAGTAAACCATAGTTAAACAGTTTCAAAACCAATGTATAGTATCAATAGTTCAAACACATAAATCCCTCCAGTCGACCCATGACCACTCCAGCTACTACAGACAGCAAGTTCCAAATCCAAGACATCTAAGGACCTGCGAGCATGCAACAAGTGTATCAGACAAAGCTGGCGAGTTCATAGTTTGTGAAAACGTTTGTTACCAAGTGTTTAGTTCAGTTCATTGTATGTAATGTAGATAATATCCCGAATACAAGACGGCTCCTGATTTACATTGCCCTTTCCCCAATGCTCCTATCAAAGCATTGGTCATGACTATGTCATTAGTTCACACCCGTCCTCTCAGGTACGGGGTGAGGGTGCCAAACCTAAGTAGCGCTACTAACTAATACCTTGTTACCTCTCAGGTAACCAAACAACACGGAGGGACTTTAATGGTGATAGGATGAGTATATTATCCAACATTCCAGATTTACCCAAAAGACATATTCCTCTCAGGAATACCCATGATTTACCCAAAACCAATCCCTCTCAGGGACACCCAAAGACTGTCCTAACCACCAGGACGCATGCTCGAGAGATGAACTCACCTTCGATTGCTCGGTATGTTATGTTACCCGTTCCAAGTTGGTCAACCAAACCCTACCGTGGTTACCAGAAACAATCAGTTTTGTATGCACATAAATCACATGTTTCACATTCACAGTGTACAAACAACGTACTAGTAAGACACATATTTTCATGCAAGACGTAACAAGAAATCGTGTAATACCACAGTCCATAACCCTGATCATAAAACTACATTGCAATTACACGAGCTTTATACAAGTCTACTCTACAAAATTCATGTTTCAATAAGCACTAATCAGTTTCATGTCTTTAATGGGTGTGACGCAACTTTTTAATGGGGCGGCCCAAGTTAAAACCAATTGTGTGTGGCCCAGATTTATTAGACTAATTTAAATGTGTGTGTGTTCAACAATGGTGTGCGGCCCAAAGGTAAAACATGTATGTGTATCCCAACTACTAACAGATTCAAAACATTCGAGGTCCAGCCAAGTTATAACATGTGCGGCCCGAGCACAATCAGGTGGATCCCTTGTTTACGCCGCCCAGTTGTTAACCTAAGGCCCAACCAAACTTGCATGTTACCGGTACCCTTCCATCGCCCAAACCAATTACATATCATCAGTTTAATTCCCACATTTATCAAACTCATTCTCCTCAATATTCTATTCAACCTACGCATGGAAAGTAATCTAGAAGTCATGACTCAATTCTTGTTACACGTGATTATTTTTCTATCTACTAACATATGTCAACAAACAACCATAACCATGAAACAAAGTAATCGACCAGACCCCTCCCCCATTAACATCAGGAATATTTGTTCATGATTAATGGCACATATAGTTTACCCTATATTACTATAGCACACAAAATACACACCAAGATCCCATGCATAACTTCAATAATAAGAAGGCAATTTTTATAAATAACTTATCTACTGTTTTCCGTTTCATTAACATCACAACCAAACACCAAGATACAAACATCACAACTAAACACCAAGAACCCTTTATTACCTGATCATGTCATATGTTATATGTCTACTGATGTTGACAAACAAAGAAAGTATGTGTGTAAAAGGATTCAAAGTGTCAACATTTGATAATTATGCTTTTCAACAACCCTATACGATGTTTATACCCTTAAACGAATGAATTATGAATCATATGAAGCCGTTTGTGGAAGAAAGTGATAGTTTACAAACCGCAAGGGTTAAATATGTCAACATGTTTGATTTATACCTCTGAGTTTCCTTTTAGCGAACCCGAAGCTTTGTAACGATTAATTATTCTCACTAGAATAAGTGATAAAAATTTCACAAAGTTTCGATATCGTATGAGAAAGATACGCTAACATTCGTACGTAAGGGGTTAAAAGCATCAACGTTGAAATTCAGGACTTTTCGGTGATCATATAACCAACAGGGAATTTAACGAAGTTTGTTTATGACTTAGAGCCCTTAAAAGTCAAGTTTGGGGGTCAAAAGTTCAATAAAAGCAAGTAAAAACACGTTTAGAAGGACCAGGGACTAAAAATGCAATACTTGGAAACTTGTTGACCGGAGCCCACCCTCTCGTGGGCCACGTAAGGCCTTACCCAAACCTTATGCGGGCCGCTTAAAAATGCCAGCATCAGTTTTTTTGGACAGATGCCTGTATCAGCCTGTTCCACCGCCTTTGAGAGCTTGTTTTCGAAATCTAGAGGCTGAGCAAATGGTATTTCATGCATAGGGACACTTGGAAACCATCATGGATCAATGGTAGGCTAATGTGGAAGGATCTTGTGAGATTTAAGTTCTTATATAAAGGAACTATGTTGCAACAAAGGGGCTTGCTCATTTCAACTCACTTCAAGGCCTTCTCTGGAGCTTTCTGATCTTCAAACAAGTTCCCTTAGGTTACAAAAGCGTGCTTAGGACCATTGTAAGTGTCCTTAACCTCCTAATTTCAGTTTTAATTAGTTTAATGACCAAAAGTCAAACTTATCATAATTAAGGTTTGACTTAGTGATAAATCACTAATGGTCCAGTCATTTTTTGAATTGAAAGTGGCTATGAGTTGGTAATTATATGGGTAATAAACCCTTAAAATGGCACCCTCTGATTTCCACTCTAACTAGGTCAATTTTCGGGTCAAACTTTATTATAAAAAGTCAACAGAAAGCTATTTTGCAAATAAACTTGTAATTAACAATGTAGAAGCTATGAAACCTGTTTTAACACTTTTATAACTTGGTAATTAATGTAAGAACATGTCTAAGCATGTTCAACCCGACAATTTTGAGTTTAGGCTCGGTTCGGAACCGAAAGTCGTAAAAGTAGACTTTTGCTTTGACTTTCAGTTCTGACCCGATTTAGTTTAGTTTAGTCTAGACATACCTTAGAGTTCCATTAGGACCATGGTTATAAGTTAGTACAACCCTCTGAGGTTATACAACTTGGTTCCTAATCTATCCGATTCATTTGCATGTTTCCGTTATATGCTTAAATGTTGACCATTATGCCCTTTTGACCTTAAAACGAGATTTTTGAAAATGTGAGAGGACAAAAACCTTTGTTACTGATTTATAAACTTGTCCTAAAAATTTGACATCAGTTTGAGGTCTAGATTAGGAGTTATGCTCAATATCGTAATTAAGAAGCTTTTTATTAATTAAACGGCATAATTAGCATAAAGCCTATCTAAAACCAAATTTTGACACTAAAATTTTTATCCACTGATGTAATATAATATTTTGAGATTTTTGAAGATTTTTATTTATTTTTAAACTGAGCATAACATAGGGTTCTAGCTTTGATTCGGTAATTGTCGATTATACCATTTTCTTGAATAAAATGAGTTTTACATAATATTTTGATACCAAACTTTTTGCTACTGATTTTATATGATAAATAAAATATTTTGAACCTTATAAACTGATCAAAAACTCAGATTTCCTATTTAAACCCAAAAATCGCTTAAAACCGACTTTTACGCGTTTTAAGCGCATATTATGGGTTAAAACTATTTTTAACATATAAGACTTAATACCTACTGATGTTTTTAGTAAATTTTTATAATTAAACAGTAAGCAAAAGTTTTGAACTCAGGTTTCCAAATTTGACCTTTAAAGCTTATGTGAAATTACCAAAATGTCCCTACGGTGCATAGTTGGTTATAAATGATAAAATTTCACATATGGGCAATACCCTACTGATATAACTTATCAAATTAAATATTTTTACTGATATTTTCAGACCTGAACATCAGATTAATAATTAATCTCTTTTATAACCTTTAAAATGACCAAAATACCCCTACGGGGCTTAATTTGAGTTTAAATTCGTTTTGGGCATAATGGAAGGTATCCTACTGCTATCACAACATATTTAAGGCATGTTAACTTAGTAAACCTGTTCATGACTCATTTGATTACCTGTTATACATTTATCGCGTTCGGTACGGTTTATGTAACTAGTTTACATAAATCAACCGAAACGGGTCAAACCTTATCATTTTTACTTCAAAATCCAGAATGTGTTTAATTTACCCACATTGTACAAGTCTTCAAACTTGTCGGGTCTAAACCACATTCTAATCCGGTCTTCGCTTAATCATGCGTTTCGAACCATGTATCTTTCTTTAAAACTAACCGGTCTAAGTTTAAACTTAATTAAGACCCGTTAGTAATCTAATAGGTTATTAAAACCTCCATTCCAGATTTACGGCTGGGATAAATTATATAATTTACTCAGGTAAATACTTTTAACTTATTTTCCCGTATACGGGCTTGGGGTACGGTATATAAAATACCGCTTGGTCGGGCATTGAATTTTTAATCATATGAAGGTTAATTTATTGAGATGACCCGTTTAATCTGTTTTGTTTGTTTTAAGCCTTTGGGGGTTAATGACCATGTCCTGGATATCCTCGGCTCATTCATTGAAATAGCCACGACTTAAGCACGGGGTGTAGGCATAAACCTGCCGGTGCGTATGTAAAAATAATATAACGCCTGTTCGAGAATATCTCGCCGCGGAATATATTATGTGGTGTGTCTATTAATCTTTAACCCGGTATTCAGCCCGGGCTACTGAACGTATAACGAACATGTAATTCTTTTACAAGTTTATATATAAATAATTATCCCAAGTTATAAAAGATATTTTGTGCCTTGTGCATACAAACCAGTTTTCTTAAACATTTTCAAAATGAGTCAGTTGATTGTATTTACCAGTGTAAACTGACGTATTTTCCAAAAAGGCTAAGTGCAGGTACTAAACGGAATAGGCTGGCTACTCCTAGCATCAATAAAGAGTCTTGAAAGCTTAGATGTTTACAAATCTTTTGAACAATGTTTCCTTTAACTTTGATCCGCCTGTGGATCCTTTACAACCGTCTTTGTAATAAATGATATTACTTTCATTCGGTTTGTAATGCTTTTATCTTTCGACTTCCGCTGTGTATTAAACTGTGATGAAATGTCTATGATGATACCAACTACGTCACGATACTCCCCACCGGGCCCACATGTAATACGTGGAAATATCGGGGTGTGACAGGTTGGTATCAGAGCCAACATTGAGTGAATTAAACACTAGCATTTTGTGTTTAATCTCAATGACACAGTTTGCACATTCCTCGACTTCCGAGTCTAGACAAAGAACTTAGGACTAATCCTAATTTATTTTAATTTTGTCCTTTATTTTCTTTTGTTGTCTTTTTGTTTGTTTTAACAGGTTCAAAGTCACCGTTTCTAGGATGGGTTATACCCATTGTTTAAACACTGCGCGGATTAGAAAATATAGACATACATATTAGAATTCAACCACTTTCCATTACATTACTGTTATTACATTGCCCTTTCCCCAATGCTCCTATCAAAGCATTGGTCACGACTAGGTCATTAGTTCACACACGTCCTCTCAGGTACGGGGTGAGGGTGCCAAACCTAAGTAGCGCTACTAACTAATACCTTGTTACCTCTCAGGTAACCAAACAACACGGAGGGACTTTAATGGTATAGGATGAGTATATTATCCAACATTCCAGATTTCCCCAAAAGACATATTCCTCTCAGGAATACCCATGATTTACCCAAAACCAATCCCTCTCAGGGATACCCAAAGACTGTCCCAACCACCGGGACGCATGCTCGAGAGATGAACTCACCTTCGATTGCTCGGTATGTTATGTTACCCGTTCCAAGTTGGTCAACCAAACCCTACCGTGGTTACCAGAAACAATCAGTTTTGTATGCACATAAATCACATGTTTCACATTCACAGTGTACAAGCAACGTACTAGTAAGACACATATTGTCATGCAAGTCGTAACAAGAAATCGTGTAATACCACAGTCCATAACCCTGATCATAAAACCACATTGCAATTACACGAGCTTTATACAAGTCTACTCTACAAAATTCATGTTTCAATAAGCACTAATCAGTTTCATGTCTTTAATGGGTGTGACCCAGCTTTTTAATGGGGCGGCCCAAGTTAAAACCAATTGTGTGCGGCCTAAAGGTAAAACATGTATGTGTATCGCAACTACTAACAGATCCAAAACATTCGAGGTCCAGCCAAGTTATAACATGTGCGGCCCGAGCACAATCAGGTGGATCCCTTGTTTACGCCGCCCAGTTGTTAACCTAAGGCCCAACCAAACTTGCATGTTACAGGTACCCTTCCATCGCCCAAAACCAATTACATATCATCAGTTTAATTCCCACAGTTATCAAACTCATTCTCCTCAATATTCTATTCAACCTACGCATGGAGTTATCACCAAGTAATCTAGAAGTCATGACTCAACTCTTGTTACACGTGATTATTTTTCTATCTACTAACATATGTCAACAAACAACCATAACCATGAAACAAAGTAATCGACCAGACCCCTCCCCCATTAACATCAGGAATATTTGTTCATGATTAATGGCACATATAGTTTACCCTATATTACTATAGCACACAAAATACATACCAAGATCCCATGCATAACTTCAATAATAAGAAGGCAATTTTTAAAAATAACTTATCTACTGTTTTCCGTTTCATTAACATCACAACCAAACGCCAAGATACAAACATCACAACTAAACATCAAGAACCCCTTATTACCTGATCATGTCATATGTTATATGTCTACTGATGTTCGGCCCCATGATTCCCACATTTATAAAACCAATGTTTTAAAAACCGGTTTATACCGGCCGGTTGAACCGGTTAAACCAAATGACGGATGCTTAGCCGGCACGAATCATACGGTAAACTGAGGGAACGGTAATGAAGTACCACCGGTAAATTAGCTTGTACCGGTATACCGGTACCGAGTCAAAGGTTAAAATTTGGACTTTTAATATTTTATAAGCACAAAAAGGTGATGATTTACCTTCATAGAAAAGCCTAGCGCCTAAAAAGGCAACAATAGTGAATTTTTGGATTATTTTTTTATTATGAATAACTTTTAGAATATTTTTTATTTTGAAAAGATATAGTCTTTGATTACTTTTGAGTAAAAATTCTATTTTATGAATTTATAGGTTAATTAGTCAACCCGGTTAAACCGACTGGTGCTACCCGGTTCTACCAGTTGAACCTGTTGAACCATTTCTGAACCTAACCCGGTATGATTTTAAAACCGGTTTTTAAAACATTGTATAAAACATACAAACACTTTGTCAATCAAGATTACACATACACTTAAACATCAATTAATAATCAACAGTTAGCGTAGATATGATTTACTAATCAATAGCCTTGATCGAACAAGATGAGGTATCGAGAGGGGTATGCCTACTGCCGTATGTATATTTAGAATAGGTTGGGTTTGTTAAAGTTGTAAACTAAAACACCCACCCCCATTATCTATACTATATGATAAAAGAAAACACTTTCGGAACACTTGTCATCATATTAGGGCATCTCTTATAGATAATTATTATTTTAATTTAATCTTTTCTAATTAATTATAGATAACTCTCCTATTAAATATTATTTAGTTTAATATCTTATGGATAATTAATATTTAGTTTAATATTCTTCTCATTTATAATATTATTTAGAGTAAATTACGATTTTGGCCCCTATGGTTATATCACTTTTACCCTTTTAGCCCAAAAAAGAATTTTTTAACATTTTAGCCTCTAACGTCTTCTTTTCTAACCCTTTTGGCCCCTAACACTAACCACATCCATTAAATGTTAGGGGCCAAAAGAGTTAGAAAAAAAGACGTTAGGGGCCAAAAAGGTTAGAAAAAAAGACGTTGGGGGCTTAGATGTTAAAAAAAATTGGGCTAAAAGGGTAAAAGTTATATAACCACGAGGGCCAAAAGCGTAATTTATTCTATTATTTATTTGAATTTTATTATATAGTATAGATTAATTATTACTTTTATATTTATCTATTTACTTCAAATTCAAACTTAATTATCTAATTTGATCTTAACTATATATTTGAACATTTTGTTTAGTTTGGTATCAAACAGGTTTTACGAAACTTAAAATAAAATTAACTAATATTATTTATCATTTATACGTTTACGGAGTTTTAAATAAAGGGTTAAATTTATTGAGACTTCGTTAACAAATTTTGCAACAACAGAATAATCTATTTTTATCACGAAAACCAAACTTTGTGTTAATATATTAAATATTTTTATTTTCACTATACAAAATTACATTTACTCGACCTATGTAGTACATGAGGTTTTTTAAGATATAACTTTTTATTAGAGTAAAATGCATGGATAATCCCTGTGGTTTAATGAAATTTCACATTTAGTCCCTAACTTTTCAGAATTACACTCTTACTCCCTGTGGTTTGATAAGTTGTTACTCAGATAGTCCCTAAAGCGGATGAAGGTTACTCGGATAGTTCCTGTAGTTTGACAAGTTGTTACTCGGATAGTCCATGTGGTTTGAAAAGTTGTTACTCGGATAGTCCTTGTCATTTCACACTCACTTAACCAGAAAAACTAACATCCATCCGCTTTGGGGACTAAAAATCCCTGTGGTTTAATGAAATTTCACATTTAGTCCCTAACTTTTCAGAATTACACTCTTACTCCCTGTGGTTTGATAAGTTGTTACTCAGATAGTCCCTAAAGCGGATGAAGGTTACTCGGATAGTTCATGTAGTTTGACAAGTTGTTACTCGGATAGTCCATGTGGTTTGAAAAGTTGTTACTCGGATAGTCCTTGTCATTTCACACTCACTTAACCAGAAAAACTAACATCCATCCGCTTTGGGGACTATCCGAGTAAAAACTTGTCAAATCACAGGGACTAAGAGTGTAATTTTGAAAAGTTGCGGACTAAAGGTGAAATTTTACCAAACCACAGGGACTATCCGTGCATTTTACTCTTTTTATTATTTGATGTATAAAATTAGATTTATTCAATTCGTACAATACACAGAGTTTTTTAAGGATATATATATATTTTTTATTATTTACTACAGCAAATTACATTTATTCAAACCGTGTAATACGCATATTTTAAAAGATGTAATTTTTTATTATTTGGTATATAAAATTACATTTATTCAACCCGCGTAATAAATGAAGTTTTTTTTAAATGTATTATTTTATTATTTGGTAAACAATATTACATTTATTCAACTCGTGTAATACACGTGGTTTTAAAGATATAACTTTTTTATTTGGTATAAAAAATTACGTTTATTCAACCCGTACAATATTGTTCTTATAGATATAACTTTTTATTATTTAATATATAAAATTATATTTATTCAACCTTGCAATAAAGAAGATTTTTAAAGATATATTGTTTTATTATTTAGTATATATAATTTATTTATTCAACCCGTGTAATACACGGGGTTATAACCTAGTTACGTAATATAAGAAGAATAAAAGGGGATTGGGCCGGCTTCACAACTGTTGGGCTTGGGCTGATGAATAGCAAACACAAGGGGTATCTTTAAGGGAGGTTGGGCCGAGTTAGTGAGTTAGTTAAGACTAACGGCTTGGGCCGAGTTTATAATTAAAACAATAACGGCCCAGTGCATTATAACGGTAGGTGCGGCCCAAACTATGTTAGTTCCCTAGATTAGCTATTCGACACATAAAAACATTTTAACGATTTCTTGTAGTTAAACACAAGTAGACATATCCAATCACGTTATACATTTAGCAATTACATTCCAGTCACCGGTGTTTGCTAATTTTTATCATCGCAAGAAATATGAACGAGACATAACAGGAAACGGGATCACGTGACTAAGAGACACTGACCTTGAAAGTTCGGGTTGTCACAAGTGAGATACCAACCAATCGACCATGATCGTAAATGGCTGCAACAGCAATAACAAATTTGTACAGAACTCGATTTGGTGACGTCACCTTTGATTATCGTTACCATTCACCGTAGACGCCATCGTCTTTCAACCGCCACCCTACCCAAAGAACTTCACACACATGCATCAAATTACAGAATGAATACCGAATCGCCACCATCAAGACGCTTCATCATTCAATAACCGCCATCACATCGCTTCATCATTCAATAACTGATATACAAACATTCGGAGTCGGGAACATTCATATTCATCCACGCTATGTTTCCTACGAAGGCGATTCGATTCATCGTTCAATAATCGCTTTTGTCAAATTTACCGACGTGTGGAACTGATAAGTTTTGCATCTGGCCATTCAATTTCCATGTGAATGATGATGTTTATACAAATGATTTCGTTGAGCTTTTGAAACATATCAGGATTGATTATAAGAAAAACAACGAAAACGGAATCTATGTGCGTAGATTTGGTGAAATTGTTGATATCTTCATGGATTGTTTTTAAAGATAGTGTGTACTGGGATGCGTTTCACAATGGATCGACTCTTAATAATAATCCAATATTTTACACTAAAACAACAAATTTTCGATAAAATTAACACTACGTACGAAAAATCGGTGGAGCCGAGGCACAGGTAAATTTTCTAGGTTCAGCGCAGTCAAAAGCCACGTTCAAGGTTCTATTTCATTCAAAGTTATAGTCAAGGTGGTTAAATTCTTAGTTTAAATCAAAGCACAACTTGATTTACGGAATAGGTTTTGTATTTGCATGAAAATGTTATATGTTTTGTATTTAAAAGTTAGCATATACCACCAGCTATATGATGCATGGATATATCTAACAGTATTCAAAGTAACTATATTAAACTCTTTAGAAGCTATTTATAATTTATCCATTTAATATTTGTGTAAAGCACAACGTAAATAAAGGATTAGATAGGATGCAATTTATCCATTTAATATTTGTGTAAAACACTTTTAAAAAACGTAAATAAAGGATTAGATAGGATGCATATATTACCTTACTATAAATTTGTAACATTTTGATACTTTAGTGAGTTGTACTCTAAGGTTAGGGAGTTTTTCAAAAAAAATTACTATACTTTTCACTTTTAATCTAAATGTTTTATTTTTTGCATTTTAACATATTTGGTTTTATTTTTTTACTTTTAACAAAAAAATTTCTATCTTTTACGATTTAACCCCAACATATTTTTATTTTCAACTTTGATCCCCGAATTTTTCATCTTTTGCAAATTGTTCGTTTTACGTTTCATTCTAATTTTGCGAGTGAACACGTCGCAACGTGCGTGTGGGATTCAACATTTTTTCGTATATTTTTTCCCGTTTGATAGGATTGTTACAACGCGTCTATTTTTCCCTATTTGACATGTTCGTCGCCATGCGCGTGCTCTTAGATCGACTTAGTTATTCTTTTCTATTTTTACATTTCAGTCTAATTTCTTCGCATTATGATGCCGCAACGGGCATGCGTGATTCAACGATTTTACATATGCTTTTCGTTCAGTGTTGTTATTTTTTTCTTTTTGTTTATTTTGTTTTTACGAGCTTTTTCGTTGTTGTTGGTCGTTGGTAGTTGTGTAGCATTAGTGCTACTTGGAACAGTTTATGCCCCCGCCGCAACGCGGGGGCACTTACTACTAGTTCTAACATAATTATTATCTAACCCGAAACATACAACCATCACCTTGAACATTCATTTTTACATTTCTACTGCAATGCGCGGCAACACCAACTAATATCTATCTTTTATAATTAATTTAATGTTAATTATTATTTTTGTTAGTATTAGAATTATATAATCTAAAAAGATAAATGCTAAAGTTTTTTTTTGGATGAAAAAGGTAAAAAGAAAAGGATATATGTTATCTGACCAAATTACCACTGAGTTAATTATTTTTGGACGAAGTTATAGATTTGGACAAAAATGACAAAAAAATAAAAAAATAAATTAAACCTCATGGATCAGACGAGAAAAAAGAACTCTTTGGTAATCAACTCCCGCAGCAACGCGCGGGTAGCATCACCTCGTTTGATACAAGATCAATCTAAAAAATTAGAGTAAAATACTAAAATGGTCATTGAGTTTAGGCTACTTTTATCACTTTAGTCCAAAAATGAAACTTTTTGTATCTAAATCCATAGGATTTAATTTTTGTTGTCGTTTTCATCCAATTGGCAATCTGGATTAGAATTTTCTGTTAACTTCTTCTTTTTGTCGTTTTCCTCATTTAATTAAAAATATATTATGGCATAAAATGATGATTATACCCTTCATCTAAATGATAAAAGCACAAAAAAGGAGACGTTAACAGAAATTCTAACCCAGTTTGCCAATTAGAAGAAAATGACAACAAAAACGAAACCCTAGGGACTCAGATACAAAAGGTTTCATTTTTGCACTGAAGTTGCAAAAGTAACCTAAACTTAGTGATCATTATGGCATTTTACTCAAAAAATTATTATCAACTTAAACTAAGTTAGCAATTAGAGTAAAATGCCAAAAGGGTCCCTGAGTTTAGGTCATTTTTTCCAATTCAGTCAAAAAAGGGAATTTTTTATATCTGAGTCTCTGAGGTTTCATTTTTGTCGTCGTTTTCATCCAAAGGCAAACAGGGTTATAAAATTCTTTTAACCACTCCCCTTTTTGTCTTTTTCCTCATTAAATGAAGAGTATAATAGTCATTTTATAAGAACAATTATTATAATTATTATCACTGTGACAACCCGAATTTCAGGTTAATACATTAACCTAACCACAATCAGTTTAGAAATACATTAATAGTACTGCATTTAACTAGGGTTAGTTAAGTAAGTCTACATTGGTAATTCGGGGAATTACCGGAACACACACACAAAAGTTAATTCTCGAACGTTGGTGACTAACACGAATAATTAATATAAACGGACGGTTTATACGAAATTTATACGTTGCATGACAAATATGTGACTTACACGCTTTAACTGTAAACTGCAAGATATTATGTGCTTTTGTGTAAAAGTTATATACTTAAGGGTGTGTTAAGGTTAATTAAGAAACTCTAATAAACTACTGCAACCCTAAACACTCCCCATAATCTCACTTTACGACAGTTGGTATTCTCTAATCATTTTGGCTACACAATCTCACACACAATCATCTATTCTCTGATATTTCAATACATCAAGAACAAACGCTAGATCGAATCAAAGGTAAGTGTTTTGTGTTATACGTTGTTATCTTTGTTCTATTGATTTCATGCAAAATCCTAGATATCCAAACAATCTGTGGTTAGTTTAATCATGCCTGAATGAATGTGTAATTGTTTGTGAATGAATGTGTAATTGATTGTCAGATATTAGAGATGCTATTGACAGGTTAGAACTGCTAAACTGTTGATTTGGTTCGTAAAACTATTGAAATTAGGGTTTGATCGTAAACTGTTACATTGGGAAAACTGCGATTCTTGCTTATTCTGTGTGTTGTATAACTGTTCTGAGTTTTGTACACTTGTCCGGGTTATACAATGGTTCCAAGTTTACAAGTGTTCTGAGTTTATGAGGGAAACGGGTGTCCGGGTTTTCTTTTGTGAGTCCGAGTTTCCATGAAACATGTCCGAGTTTTATTATGTTTGTTCTGAGTTTTAAAATGGATATAAGGGTCCGAGTTTTTGTAGACTTGATCCGCGTTTTACATATATTGTTCCGAACTTATATGTGAGTCTGAGTTATGTGGGGGTCCGAGTTTAGTAAGGAGTTCTGAGTTTCATTTAGAGTCTGAGTTCAATGATAGCTGCCTCAAGTTTATAAAAAGTTCGAGTATATATGATATGTTATGATGGTTCCGAATTTATTGATTAAAAGGTTGTCCGAGTTTATTTGTATAAATAAGGTTTGTCCAAATTTCTTATATGCTTTTTCCGAGTTATGAAGATGATGAGTAGTAGTCCGGGTTTATGTGGGACACCTATTTGGTCCGAGTTTATATATAATGATTGGTCCGACTTTATTTATATATAATGACTGGTCCGACTTTATTTATAGGGTAAATTACACTTTTCGTCCTTTATTTTTGTATCATATTGCAATGGATAGCCTTTAACTTCAACAATTACAGTCGTAATCCTTTATTTGGAAAACTCATTACATGCTAGGTCCTTTAACACTAACCAAGTTAAAATTTTTAGTTAGGTCTGGTCAGTTAAGGGTAGTTTAGTCATTTTACTAACTTAATTAGTATTTAATATAGTTTTATTGAAAAAAACAAGTCAGCAAACAATATTGCTTCTCTAAAGTCAACACCCTCTTTCTCGACCTAACCTAACCTAAACTTCATCTGCCACTCCAGTCACCATTCGGCCACCACTGCCACCAGCACTCCGGCCACCACCTAAATCCTTACAAATCTCATTGCTGTGTTGTAATATTGCTTCCAAAGTTAAAATCCTTGAATCGAGACTCATTTTTAGAACTATTTGCACCCGTCATGATCAGTCGAAATAAACGAAATCATCTAAAAACATAAATCGACTGAATACCGAATCTTTTGGCGATTTCATTCCAAATTTTTATGTGTCGGTTTGTTTTAGTATAACTACTAGGTTCAGATCAACGCCTCGAACCTTGACAAATATAGAAATACTTGAAATTCCACTGTTCCCACGTTATTGTTTCCAGAGTTCAGCAAGAAATTCACCAAAGAGACATGGTGATTCGGGCGTAAACGTCAAACCGTTGACGGAAAAAGGCAAAAGAAAACGATCGATAAACGGAATGATGCGAAAACGGAAATAAATAGCCACCCTCAGACCAATGGTTTGGGTTCTTCTGGTGGGCATTCTTGTCGTTTTTACATGGGAAACAAAAACCCTTAATCAATTTCGTTGTTGAAGTTGTTTCGTTACCTGCGTTTTGGATTCAAAAAGTAAGGGTTTTCAGTTGTGTGCTGGTTGGGGAAGAAGCACTGAGTCTGAAACAAAGTTAAAGAATAGAACCTTTTGTTTTATATATTGATATATATATATATTTTAAATAAATAGATAAAAGATAAATTTGCCCTCATGTGAGGTCACATGACTAGATTTAACTGTAAAAATTAACTAGGTTTGGGCCAAAGGACGTAGGGTGTAATGAGTTTTCCAAATAAAGGATTGCGACTGTAATTACTGAAGTTAAAGGCTATCCATTGTAATATGATACAAACATAAAGGACGCAAAGTGTAATTTACCCTTATTTATATATAATGGAAGTTTTGGGTTTAGGTATATACATAAGATAATTTCGAGTTTATGTATATACGTATGATAATTCCGAGTTTATGTATATACACATGAAAATTCCGAGTTTATATGTGTTACTTTAGTGTTTCCGATTATATATGTGAGTTCGGGTATATGAGGATTTTTTTCGAGTGTTGATAATTCTGAATACGTTTGGGGTCCTAAACAAGAGGAGTCTTTTCAAACGCTCAATGACATGTTTTGTAATGCTCCTATCCTAGCTCTTCCCGATGGTAACGACAACTTCATCGTGTATTGCGATGCTTCTAACCTAGGCCTTGGTTGTGTCCTTATGCAACGAGACAAGGTTATCGCTTACACGTCGAGGCAACTCAAAATCCATGAGAAAAACTACACTACGCATGACCTTGAACTTGTCGCAGTTGTTTTTGCCTTGAAGATATGGCGACACTACCTTTATGGTACCAAGTCTGTGGTCTTCACCGACCATAAGAGCCTTCAACACATCTTCAACCAAAAGGAACTGAACATGCGTCAACGTCGTCGGGTAGAGTTGTTAAACGACTACGACTGTGAAATTCACTACCATCCCGGTAAGGAGAATGTAGTGGCCGACGCTCTTAGTCGTAAGACTCATGTTAAGGGTATTCGTTGTCTACAACTCGTTAACGATCTTCAAAACCGCATTCGTGAAGCTCAATACGCGTCCGTTAATGAGGGTAACCTCTACAACGAGATGCAATATGGTGCTGAAGAAAGTCTTGTGTCTAAATCTGAAGGCATTTTATATCATCTCAATCGTATATGGATTCCTAATCGTGATAACCTTCGAGACTTTCTGATGAAAAAGGCACACAAATCGAGATATTCTATTCACCCTGGTGTTGATAAGATGTACCACGATATGCGTACGTCCTATTGGTGGCCTGGAATGAAGAAAGATATTGCCACTTTCGTTTCGAAATGTCTCACGTGTTCAAAGGTTAAAGCCGAACACCAACGTCCCTTTGGCTTGGTCGAACAACCAAAAATTCTTGTCTGGAAATGGGAGAGCATTGCGATGGACTCTATCACCAAACTTCCTCGTACTTCTTCTGGTCATGACAGTATATGGGTGATCATAGACCGATTGACCAAATCCGCCCACTTTCTCCCCATTCGTGAAGATTTCAAAGTCAAAAATTGGCTCGTATCTACACGGATGAAATCATTTGTCGTCATGGTATCCCCATTGACATCATCTCTGATAGCGATGGTCGCTTTACGTCTCGTCTTTGGCAAAGTTTTCAATCCGCTATGGGTACTCTTCTTAACCTTAGCATCGCTTTTCATCCTCAGTCTGACGGACAATCTGAGCGTACTATCAAAACTCTAGAGGATATGCTTTGTTCATGCGTAATCGATTTTTGTGGCAACTAGGATATGCACTTACCTTTGATCGAATTCTCGTACAAAAACAGTTATCACGCGAGTATTCAAATGGCACCTTTCGAGGCATTGTAAGGTCGTAAGTGCCGTTCGCCTATTTGTTGGCACGAGATCGGAGAAGGTAAGTGACTTGATTATGACATACCTATAATTAGGAATATACACGAATCAAGTTGAGTTCAACTCGTTTTGAGTTCTATATCTAGAACTCAATCTCGACTCGTAAGAAAGTTTTCAAGGTCGAGTTAGGCTAGTTTTCCATATTAGTTGTTTTATTATTTACTAGTTTTTTAGTTTATAAGTATTTTGTGTGCATATGTGTGTAGGATTCCTATGTATGTATATATAATTGTAATTATATGTGTCTAGCATCATATATGCTATTTAGTAATTTTTATCATAATTATTTAGATAATAATATTAGTTACGCAAAATATAATTATCATATTAAAACAAAATTTATATATTTCTATAATAATAGCTTGTGAGCTTAGTCAAACTAGGTATATATAAAGTTTGTCCCCGGATTTACCTAATTATTATATAAGATTCAATTTAGCCCAAACATGAGCTAGCTTGTTTGCACCATCCGTAATTGTTAACATCCCTTAAGGGAATTTTACGCCACATTAGCATCATAACACCCCTTTAAAATGTGTAATGGTTAATGCATCTTAGTGCATTTTCAATATTTACTTTCCGTTTTATTTTCTCTTTATTGAGTGCTATATTAGAAACACCACTCTCTCTTCTTGCACTTATAACGCCCCTGTAATAAATTTTTCTAGATATTATTATAATATAATAACAAACAATACAAAACAAATAGTTATTCATAGAGAATATTCTATCTTATATATACAGAAGTGATCACATTTGAGAGATAATCAACAACTCTAGCGTTACATCTTTATTTTGACGTTTACAGTGACAAAACCCACTCATTATTGTTCTTTGTTGGCTTGCATAGATATTTTTGTTACTTTTTTGTATTTTCTGCAATTCTGGATATTGATTTTTTTAATTGACTAGTTTTATACAGTTTATGTTTATTTTTATAATCTTTATATAAGAAGGTAAGTGACTTGATTAAGACATACCTATAATTAGGAATATAAACGAATCAAGTTGAGTTCAACTCGTTTTGAGTTCTATATCTAAAACTCAATCTCGACTCGTAAGAAAGTTTTCAAGGTCGAGTTAGGCTAGTTTTCCATATTAGTTGTTTTATTATTTACTAGTTTTTTAGTTTATACGTATTTTTGTGTGCATACGTATGTAGGATTCCTATGTACGTATATATAATTGTAAATATATGTGTCTAGCATCATATATGCTATTTAGTTATTTTTATCATAATTATTTAGATAATAATATTAGTTACGCAAAATATAATTATCATATTAAAACAAAATTTATTTATGTCTATAATAATAGCTTGTGGGCTTAGTCAAACTAGGTATATATAAAGTTTGTGCCCGGATTTACCTAATTATTATATAAGATTCAATTTAGCCCAAACATGAGCTAGCTTGTTTCCACCATCCGTAATTGTTAACATCCCTTAAGGGAATTTTACGCCACATTAGCATCATAACACCCCTTTAAAATGTGTAATGGTTAATGCATCTTAGTGCATTTTCAATAATTACTTTCCGTTTTATTTTCTCTTTATTGAGCGTTATATTAGAAACACCACTCTCTCTTCTTGCACTTATAACGCCCCTGTAATATATTTTTCTAGATATTATTATAATATAATATAATAACAAACAATACAAAACAAATAGTTATTCATAGAGAACATTCTATCTTATATATATACAGAAGTGATCACATTTGAGAGATAATCAACAACTCTAGCGTTATATCTTTATTTTGACGTTTACAGTGACAAAAACCACTCATTATTGTTCTTTGTTGGCTTGCATAGATATTTTTGTTACTTTTTTGTATTTTCTGCAATTCTGGTTATTGATTTTTTTAATCGACTAGTTTTATACCGTTTATGTTTATTTTTATAATCTTTATATAAGAAGGTAAGTGACTTGATTATGACATACCTATACTTAGGAATATACACGAATCAAGTTGAGTTCAACTCGTTTTGAGTTCTATATCTAGAACTCAATCTCGACTCGTAAGAAAGTTTTCAAGGTCGAGTTAGGCTAGTTTTCCATATTAGTTGTTTTATTATTTACTAGTTTTTTAGTTTATAAGTATTTTTGTGTGCATATGTATGTAGGATTCCTATGTATGTATATATAATTGTAATTATATGTGTCTAGCATCATATATGTTATTTAGTTATTTTTATCATAATTATTTAGATAATAATATTAGTTACGCAAAATATAATTATCATATTAAACAAAATTTATATATTTCTATAATAATAGCTTGTGAGCTTAGTCAAACTTGGTATATATAAAGTTTCTGCCCGGATTTACCTAATTATTATATAAGATTCAATTTAGCCCAAACATGAGCTAGCTTGTTTGCACCATCCGTAATTGTTAACATCCCTTAAGCGAATTTTACGCCACATTAGCATCATAACGCCCCTTTAAAATGTGTAATGGTTAATGCATCTTAGGGGTTGTTTGGTAGCTTCTGAATGGCCATTAAGAGGCTACCTCTTAATGGAACTATTAAGAATTTTACCAATGAGAAGGTAGAAGAATGTGACATGTGATTATTTATCATTCAGAAGTTACCTCCTAACCATTCAGACTTGAGGTTACCTCTTATTCATTTAGAGGTTTTAAACCATTAAGAGGTAACATCTGAATGGTCATTAAGAGGCTACCTAACAGCCCCTTAGTGCATTTTCAATAATTACTTTCCGTTTTATTTTCTCTCTATTGAGTGCTATATTAGAAACACTACTCTCTCTTCTTGCACTTATAACTCCCCTGTAATCTATTTTTCTAGCTATTATTATAATATAATAACAAACAATACAAAACAAATAGATATTCATAGAGAATATTCTATCTTATATATACAGAAGTGATCACATTTGAGAGATAATCAACAACTCTAGTGTTACATCTTTATTTTGACGTTTACAGTGACAAAAACCACTCATTATTGTTCTTTGTTGGCTTGCATAGATATTTTTGTTACTTTTTTGTATTTTCTGCAATTCTGGTTGTTGATTTTTTTAATCGACTAGTTTTATACAGTTTATGCTTATTTTTATAATGTTTATATAAGAAGGTAAGTGACTTGATTATGACATACCTATAATTAGGAATATACACGAATCAAGTTGAGTTCAACTCGTTTTGAGTTCTATATCTAGAACTCAATCTCGACTCGTAAGAAAGTTTTCAAGGTCGAGTTAGGCTAGTTTTCCATATTGGTTGTTTTATTCTTTACTAGTTTTTTAGTTTATAAGTTTTTTTGTGTGCATATGTATGTAGGATTCCTATGTATGTATATATAATTGTAATTATATGTGTCTATGCTATTTAGTTATTTTTATCATAATTATTTAGATAATAATATTAGTTACGCAAAATATAATTATCATATTAAAACAAAATTTATATATTTCTATAATAATAGCTTGTGAGCTTAGTCAAACTCGGTATATATAAAGTTTGTGCCCGGATTTACCTAATTATTATATAAGATTCAATTTAGCCCAAACATGAGCTAGCTTATTTGCACAATCCGTAATTGTTAACATCCCTTAAGGAAATTTTACGCCACATTAGCATTATAACACCCCTTTAAAATGTGTAATGGTTAATGCATCTTAGTGCATTTTCAATAATTACTTTCCGTTTTATTTTCTCTTTATTGAGTGTTATATTAGAAACACCACTCTCTCTTCTTGCACTTATAACGCCCCTGTAATATATTTTTCTTGATATTATTATAATATTATATATTATAATAACAAACAATACAAAACAAATAGTTATTCATAGAGAATATTCTATCTTATATATACAGAAGTGGTCACATTTGAGAGATAATCAACAACTCTAGCGTTACATCTTTATTTTGACGTTTACAGTGACAAAAACCACTCATTATTGTTCTTTGTTGGCTTGCATAGATATTTTTGTTACTTTTTTATATTTTCTGCAATTCTGGTTATTGATTTTTTTAATCGACTAGTTTTATACAGTGTATGTTTATTTTTATAATCTTTATATAAGAAGGTAAGTGACTTGATTAAGACATACCTATAATTAGGAATATACACGAATCAAGTTGAGTTCAACTCGTTTTGAGTTCTATATTTAGAACTCAATCTCGACTCGCAAGAAAGTTTTCAAGGTCGAGTTAGGCTAGTTTTCCATATTAGTTGTTTTATTATTTACTAGTTTTTTAGTTTATAAGTATTTTTGTATGCATATGTATGTAGGATTCCTATGTATGTATATATAATTGTAATTATATGTGTCTAGCATCATATATGCTATTTAGTTATTTTTATCATAATTATTTAGATAATAATATTAGTTACGCAAAATATAATTATCATATTAAAACAAAATTTATATATTTCTATAATAATAGCTTGTGAGCTTAGTCAAACTAGGTATATATAAAGTTTGGGCCCGGATTTACCTAATTATTATATAAGATTCAGTTTAGCCCAAACATGAGCTAGCTTATTTGCACCATCCGTAATTGTTAACATCCCTTAAGGGAATTTTACGCCACATTAGCATCATAACACCCCTTTAAAATGTGTAATGGTTAATGCATCTTAGTGCATTTTCAATAACTACTTTCCGTTTTATTTTCTCTTTATTGAGTGTTATATTAGAAACACCACTCTCTCTTCTTGCACTTATAACGCCCCTGTAATATATTTTTCTAGATATCGTTATAATATAATATAATAACAAACAATACAAAACAAATAGTTATTCATAGAGAATATTCTATCTTATATATACATAAGTGATCACATTTGAGAGATAATCAACAACTCTAGCGTTACATCTTTATTTTGCCGTTTACAGTGACAAAAACCACTCATTATTGTTCTTTGTTAGCTTGCATATATATTTTTGTTACTTTTTTGTATTTTCTGCAATTCTGGTTATTGATTTTTTTAATCGACTAGTTTTATACAGTTTTTTTTTAACAGCAAACAAACTTTATTTATAACGCTAGCAAGAAGCTAGCCACCAACAATCCGGGGATCAAGTCCGAAAAAACAATAACCGAATAAAAGTGAAGTTGAAACCGTCAGGTCCCGGCGCTTTACTCCCATCACAATCAAAAACTGAATTTGTAATCTCGTCCATAGAGAACGGCTATCCAATAAAGCAACTTCATCAACAGAAAGCCGCATGATATCAGTACTGATAAACGTCGGCTTAGCTCTGCCACAATCGCTAAACTTATCCTCAAAAAAGGACGCAATTATAGCCTTAACATGACCCGGGTCCGAGACCCACAGACCATTAGTACGTACCCCATGAATTCTATTATTCGCCGTATTGAGCTTTATGATACCATGATAATATTTAGAATTCTCATCCCCATCGAGAGCCCATTTAACTCTAGATTTTTGTTGCGCGTCCAATGTTCTCAACCTCTCTTCTTCAAACAATGACTTCTTCTCTATAACCCGGGCCTCCATTTCAGATTCGGTCAATGCTCGAGATTCGGCAATTTTCTCCAACTCTTCAATTCTGCGCTTACAACCCAAATACTTCTCATCTCTTTGCCTACGTTCAGCATTCACCCACAATTTAATTCTACCTTTTAACCATTTCAACTTTGCCGCTAAGGCAACATCGGCAGGCCCTGAAAACTCAAAATAAGAAACAACAGAATTAACAAATCCCACAAACCCCGGCAACTCCAACCACGAGTTGTAAAACCGGAAAGGAATATGGCCAAAATCCGCATCTTTCAACGAGAGCAATATCGGACAATGATCTGAAAGGTGTCGAGCAAGTGACGTGACTGCCGCTCCTGACCAAGATACCATAAAGTCATTACAAACCAAGACCCTATCCAATTTACTTAACTTGTCACCCTGCCCGGACATATAAGTGTACTTATACCCGCACGTATTATATTCAAAGAGCTCCGCATCCCTAATAAAGTTGTTGAAATAAAGCGCATTTTGTAATGAGAATTCCGAATTGCACCTTTCATCTGCACATTGCACCTCATTAAAGTCCCCCCAAAAAACCCACAACCCACACAAAGATCGTCTATACAATAACAACTCATTCCAAAAACTCCGTCGACTCGCCGGATCATTAGGAGCATGAACATTTGCAATATTTACATGAACATTAGCATGAACCATTAGTCCCGAAACCACCAGAACATGGCGAGACTTAATAACCCCATATTGACGAAAACAAGATGGATCCCACCAACAAATTAAACCCCCCGCATTCCCTTCTGAATCTACACAATCAAATTGAAAAACAGAGTTACCCTAAACCTTGAAAGCAACCAAAGAGGAGGATTCGTTATCTTCGATTCTTGCAAGGCCATGAAATTCATACCATGATGCATCCTCAAACCCCTAACCCAATTTGCCTTTCCTTTGCACCTTATCCCACGGATGTTCAATGAAAGAAAATTCATTGACAATCCAACACCCCATTCTCAGAAATAATCTTCTCTGCAATCGGGCTACAAAAATTTTTCAAATCCATACCAACCAACTCCCGTACCTGAACTGTGGCATTTACCTCCTTATTAAGACCCTCCGCCTCCTCTACCATTGCATTTGAAATCGTATCCGAAGACCCAGGAACATCCACAAGAGCGATAGGAGGAACGACATCCGGCTGCTCAGGTTCTGTATCAACAACTACTTGATCACTCCGAGCCAAGGTGACCTCCACCGATTCTTCCGACAACCTTGTATTCAAGTCCGGACACCTAAGTTCATTATCTTGAAAAAAAGAACTAGAAAATAAAGGACCACGATAATTATCCTCTGGCGAATTACTAAACACCAAACGAAGCCTCTTCCTGCTCTTTACCGATTGAAACAACCCATGTTAAAGCCCATCCCACTATTCCCAACAAACTCATTTGACTGGAACCCGTGTCCCTGGCCCACACCAACCGGCCCAGTATCAGTTTGGCCCACAAAATTTGAATGCTGAGCGGGAATAGTCGTATCCACCATAGAAGGAAAGTCTTCATTGACATGCAAATTTTCCTCCTGATTTTCAGCCGGATTTAATGACGAATTATTCTTCGGAATATTCCCAGCCAATGTCGTCTCATCGGACTCCGACGAAACATCCCGGATCTCACCTTCTTCTATTTCATCATCCTTATCTTCGACATTCACAGCTTCGAATTCCGGAACCCATGTAGAACTTTCTTCAACAACCCGAACCGTATAACCATTACCTTTCCAGTAGACGGTGACCTCTTCATCAATCCTAGCGGCAATCTTAGTAAGAACGTGAGTGAACCCAACCGAGTTATCAATACCGGTCCATGAAAAATCCGATGGCCAAACCACCTCTCCGAACAAGGTGCCAACCTTATAAAAAACCACATTATCACGAACGGACACCGGCATGCCAACAACCTTGAGGACAACAATTCGTTCAAATGGCAAGGATTGACCAATCCATGGAGATACCGAAATCAAAGCTTGTTCCCACACATCTTTTCTTGAATACATAAAATCAGACATCTCAATGCTATCATGAAATGTAATAAGCATCGACAGACCTCCTAGATATGAAACAGCAGCATCTTTATAACCTGCGTCCACCAACATCTTTTTGACTGCATGAAGTCGAGCAATGGTATTCGAAACACCGATCACTGCCCGTCCCATGCAATGCATGGGATATATTGCCCCCTCGTCATTCAACTCTAACGTCTTCTTGGACCCGGATGTGTCACCAAAGACCGTAGTCATGTAAGACCCTTAGTCCATTTATACGATTTTTTATATAAATTTCGATTATAAACATTTAAATATGTTTACACATACATTACAAAAATATGCATTTCTTAAAAACTTTAAGAAATAACACAATTCAACATTTCATAGAGAATTCGCCGTTTAAAAACGTGACGACGAATCATTTCGCGGAAGCTTGAATCTTGATTGTGTTCGATTCTTTAACGAGCTTGATCGTCCTCTGGCATCGCATATTAAACCTACATTTCATTCAAACGATTAGAAATCAAAGCATTTGAACAAAATAATTGAACACAAGAAATTATTATTATATATATATTTTTTTCAGCCCCTTCACCCGGCCGTGTCAAATGTTCACCCGGCCATGTCAGCTAAACATGTATTTTTCACAGCCCTTTCACCCGGCCGTGTCAAATCTGCACATTTATATTTTTACCCAATTTACATCCAAAGCTATCCAAACTCATTTTAATCGCTTGGGGTTCGTTTCTTAACATATCTAAGCTATGATCCATTACCCGGATCCATTATTCATATAGTTTACGCTCCCGTTACCCGGTTTATGTTTTTCTTTATTACACTTAAACCAACATTTTACCACCTACTTTATTTTGAGCCGTTTAGAAGTTTTCATGCATTTAAGCATCTAACTTGCTCATCTCATTTCACACTTTGCATTCTCATATTAGGATAACTACTTACATTCCACCACAATTAATTTTTGTGGTGGATTTAACATAATTAACCAATTTTCCCAAATTTTACCTTTCGGTTGGTCATATTACGCAATTGACCCATTTTTAGGCATTTGACCCACGAAGGTGCATACCTATAACTTTAATTCAAATTTAATGATTCCATAATCAAATGCAGGTTACTAAACAACCTTTATGGGTTGTTCGCCTAATTTACCCATCGAGGGTTTTTTAGTCAATTTTAGTCCCTTATTCACTACGAAGGACTTTCGCTAATATTTGACCAAAATATCGCTTTTTAAGTATAATTCTAAACATGCGTACATGGCTCGGGTCATAAGATTGACCCGTTAAAATACCTTTCACTATTAATTACTAGTCAACTAGCAACGCGAGCCATGTGTTAAATTTCTGCGATTACAAAACTCAACACGCGATCATAAGATATTATTGTCAAATGGTGTTAACAACACCATTTGACCCGTTTAGTCAAAATGACCAATTATAATTATGAGATGGTATTTAATTACCATTTCATCCCTTAAACCTATTCCGATTTACTCTTTAAATTCATCTTGCTTAAAGGTCGTTTCTTGCTTTGTTTGACCCATTTTGACTTATGCCAACCGGTGTCCTTTCAAATCCTTTTTATTTATGCGTTAACCCATGTTCGGGTTATCATTTTACCGTTTTTACCCTTTTTACCATAATGTATGGTTTCTGGCCATTCTCACTTATTCTGACTTGCATTATAAGTATTTGGTAGTAAGAATAAAAAGGCGTAAGCTTAACTTACCTCGCATCCAAATTACGCTTTCCTTTTCGTACTTGCTCCGTTTGACCCGCTTCATTCCCAAGCCTCCATCTAGCTTGTCAAGAGTCAAACTATCATCATAATTCACAAGGTGGTTAGATTAGTCATTATAACCACGACTATGTCAGAACTACTATTTGACTCCGTCCATGGTTAGTTTAACTTTTTAAAAGTTAACTACCCTTAATTATATGATATGTGCATATAAGCTAAATCGACTTCCTAATTAAAATTTGTATTACCCCACATCACACGAAAATAGTCGAACTAGGAAATTACGCGTTTGATTCATAATTTCAACATATGAACATTGTGGGCATGATCTATAACATCAACAATCAAGTTTCGTATCACTGAAAATAGGCTGTTTTTGGTGACTTGTTTAACCTGTTTACAAGACTTCAAAAATTATGATTTTTTTATGTGGCGTACCTCTCGGAGGTTTAGGCCTTGTGTTAAAATTTCAAGATCTAACTCTTTACCAAAAATTTGTAAAAAATCATTTACTAAGCTGCAATCAGATTCATCACTTCTAACTGCAGCTTACGGAAAAATTCATTTAAAATTCCTCGTTTATCCGATTGACGAAATTCCAATTGTCGATTCTTTTAATCACTTAAAACTATCTACAGTAAAAAATTTATGTCATAACTAAATTCCTAAATTGAGTTATGACATTCGTAATGGGCTCCAAATTCTGCCAGAAAACGCAGCTTGAACCTTCAATACGGAAAAATTCATAAAACGCTCAATTTTCGTTGAAAAAACGCGATTCCAGTGGGGTTTTAAAGATATTTCCCGGAATTACATTTTAGACTCAAGAAACACATGTTTTTGTCATGTTTTGTTCAGGTTACAGCCAATACAAGTCGGCTGTAAATTCTGATCAGGAGCTGTTTGAATTCAGCTTTCAATTTAAGCATGTTCTTGACATCATAACACTATTTTTAGCAATCAAAACCCTAAAAACATCTCATACATGAATTTAGTATCAACAAAAATCTGAATCTACTTGAGCTAAGCATGATTTTAACATATACTTGTCTAGGGTTTACTCCTAGACACTACTATGTTCCTATTTCATCCATATAACAATCATGCATCAACAATTTTTGAATTCTCTAAGTTCATCAGAATTTCAAGTAGAGATTTTCTATCAAATTTCACATACCTTATGACCCCCTTGCAATGGAGATCACCAATCTAGGCTCAGATTTCGTTTTGGAATTGATCTTGACCTTCAATTTGTGAATTTTTGGGTGAGTTAGGGTTTTGAAGAAACCTGTGTGTTCTGGTCGATCCACACACCAGTGTGTGTGTTGGATTTTTCTTTTATTTGTTTTTAATAAAACTTGTTTCATACTTGGCACTTTTAACCCTCCTACTTTCATGAGGTTTTTATTTTGGGTGTTTCTAACACTCTAATTTATTATCACTAAACTCTTATCTAACTAGGTTAGTTTTATCACTAGTTAGTTTATCTCGTTAATATCAAAGTCGGATTTATAATAAAAGGATTTATATTTTAGGGGTGTTACATACACCCCGTTACCTCGGGTCTTTTATAAGCTTTATTTCCTCCAAAGCTTTGATTCACTTTTTAGTTAATATTAGGCTTAGTTATTTAGATCCTAATATTTACTGGGTTTATTTTTATCACTACCGTATTTTACCCTTTTTTACTATTAACGGGGTTTGATTACCAAACCCGTTTTTGGGGTGTTACAAGTCAAGGGCGGAAACTCCGCATCTACAGTATTCTTTTCTTTAGGAACCCATGTCTTCGTCCCCATGTCAGCCACATCATAAAAAATCTTTCGACGAGAGCGATCAAACATGGCCAGCGAAACCGAAATCCGAGAGTCCATGATGACAATCTCATTCAAACTCTGAAGAATAGAATAAGGATCCCTGATCTTCACACATCGAACAAATCCGAAAACTCTCCCTTTAATCGTTCGTCTCCTCAGAACCCATGCATCCGTAACTGTGAAAAAATCCTTGAAAGCCTCCTTCAACTTCAAGCCCGTAACCCTATCCGAGAAGTTTGTAACGTAGAAGGTTGTCCTTGTAGCCGGATCGTCGTCGTCGAAATGGTTGTTTGAAGCCTGCCGTCGTGAATTACCTCTTCTATTAGGGTTGCCCATGTTTACCGCCGTGAATCGCCTCTTCTATACAGTTTATGTTTATTTTTATAATCTTTATATAAGAAGGTAAGTGACTTGATTATGACATACCTATAATTAGGAATATACACGAATCAAGTTAAGTTCAACTCGTTTTGAGTTCTATATCTAGAACTCAATCTCGACTCGTAAGAAAGTTTTCAAGGTCGAGTTAGGCTTGTTTTCCATATTAGTTGTTTTATTATTTACTAGTTTTTTAGTTTATAAGTATTTTTGTGTACATATGTATGTAGGATTCCTATGTATGTATATATAATTATAATTATGTGTCTAGCATCATATATGCTATTTAGTTATTTTTATCATAATTATTTAGATAATAATATTAGTTATGCAAAATATAATTATCATATTAAAACAAAATTTATATATTTCTATAATAATAGCTTGTGAGCTTAGTCAAACTAGGTATATATAAAGTTTGTGCCCGGACTTACCTAATTATTATATAAGATTCAATTTAGCCCAAACATGAGCTAGCTTGTTTGCACCATCAGTAATTGTTAATATCCCTTAAGGGAATTTTACGCCACATTAGCATCATAACACCCCTTTAAAATGTGTAATGGTTAATGCGTCTTAGTGCATTTTCAATAATTACTTTCCGTTTTATTTTCTCTTTATTGAGTGTTATATTAGAAACACCACTCTCTCTTCTTGCACTTATAACGCCCCTGTAATCCCCCCCCCCCCCCCCCCCCCTATGTATGGCCTTAGCATGACAAAATTTGAATTTTTAACTAGACGTTTTTAAGTGACTTGACTCATGTAAAACCCTATCTTTAATCATTTCAAATAAAACTTTTGTTATATTTTTAATGGCATTTTTTTTACTGTTTGTGGGATTTGAACTCGTGATCTTAAATTAGGTGCTCCTAAAAACTTTGTTTCTTCCATTGAACCACCAAAACCTCAATTCTAAAACTTTAATTACATATAATTATATAAAGGTACTTTATATTCGTAAGTTTATAATTTATATGGATTTACAAAATATCTTCAACAATTTGAATACGATACTATCTTAAATGTGTCATTACGGAAATGATTTTAGAAATTCTTTATATTGATACTATTTGATATCGTATAATACCAAAGATATATAATAAAAATAAATGAAGAAAGTGATGATAGGTGTATTAACCAATAGAAGACGAATTGAGTAGATGAGGGCATGCTCTAGACATGATTTTTTTTCATGCTTCGTGAAGCACTTAATGCTGCTTTTACATTTATGTCCCCTTCCCCGTCCCGTTATATTAATATTTTTCTAGAATTTCCTACTTTCATACACAAAATTTTATCGAATATTTATTTATTTTTAAATAATATACGAGCTAGGTTTATACATTTTTGACGATTTGTAAATAGAAATATACATGAAATATTTATATATATATATATGCTATTAGCTAATAGTCGTAAAGATAAAATCTTGTCTGACATATTATCAGCTAATAGTCGTAAAGATAAAATCTTGTCTGACATGAACATTGTCGTATAGAAAACTATTGACCGTCCACTATAGTAACCCCTTGCTGCCTCACTTCTTGTTAACCTCGCCCATCCCTAAACACTTCGTCATCACTCCATTTCTCCCTTACGTTGCTAGTTGCTACCATCACATCCTATCGAAGCCAAGTTCCATTTTCGTATATTTTGTTGTAAAAGAGTTAGTTAATTGATTGAAGTTTATATTGTCATCTCATGACCACCCAAAAACACAAAATCTTTAAAATTTTGTTCATTTAGCGGTTTTTTTATTCAAATTAAATGAAAATAAACACAATTGCTTTATCCCTTTATTCAATTCAATGCCCCTTTGAATAAGTTGCACTAAATACAAAATGGAAAATAACACAAAAGTAACACTAAATAACACTAAATCCATTAATAAGTTGCACTAAATACAAAATGGAAAATAACACTAAATCCAAAATGGAAAATAACACTAAATCCAAAATGGAAAATAAACACTAAATACAAAATGGAAAATAAACACAATTGCTTTATCTCTTTAGTCAAAGTTTTGCATTAGGACCGCAATCTTCATCCATTTCCCCTCCAATTTGCACCTGCCATGTTGAAAACATTAAATTTAATAGAGACATTTTAGGAGAGAGAGATATACATAGAGAGAGAGAGAGAGAGAGACACACTCTTTGCTATATAAATCAACAAAACACATAAACTTATCACACAAGTGCCATAACACATAATCTTTACTCTCATATAGTCTCTCATGGCTACCATTGCCTACATCATCCTCTTTCTTACACTCTCATCCACCACCATTCATGCAAGAGAAAGCCAATTTTTTTCCAAAGTCTCTAACAACAACAATCCAGGTGGCAATGGGTACAACTCACAGAAGCAGGGGTTTGAGGATACAAGGTTTATGGTTACTGAAAATGGTGATAATATGTACAACACCCAAAAGCAGGGGATGGGTGAGTATGGTACAAGGAACAATGCAAACATGTACAACAATGGGAAGCAGGGGATGAGGGGCACAAGGTTTTTGGAGGATGGGAAGTATTATTATGACCCTAATCCTTGAGGGTGTTTTTGTCTTTTCACTTGTTTGAAGATGTGGTGTTTCAAGAAGAAGATGGTGATAATTATGAGGTGGTTTTTATTTGGTGTTATATTTGTTAATTATGTCATGTTTTATTAGGGAGGGTAAAATATAAAGTGAAGTTAAATTACTTTGTGTGTTGTTTTGTCTTGTGTAATCTCACATGTTCAACTCATGCTTGGAAAGAAAGTACTTTAAGCTTTAAATGTTGTACAATATGTAAGGCTTGATTACAATTTGGAAGGATTGGAACTATTTAATTTATAACTTTATACTTATAAGACACATTAAATATGAAGCACACCCAAAAAAGGAGTAACATAATGATTATGTACAACCAATAATGAATTCCAATTATCATTTATGAACTACATGTGAGCAATTTATAGAGTGTAATATAAGCCTATGAATGACTTTAAATGATTGTTATGAATGCCTTTTGTTAAAGCCGTTTTATATATCTTTGAAAACAAGCAATTACAAACGATAGGATAGCAAAACCACTTGTAATAAAAAAAAATTACACCAATATACATGTTCTTATTAGAAATTCCAACATTAGTCCCAATGGTTTGATCTTCAATGTGGGTAATTGTTTGCAGTGTTTTTAGAATCGGACTGGTCGTTAAACTTAGCTACCGGTTCACTTGTTCGACCAGTCAAACTATTTTAAAAAGGCGGATATCATTGTATTAAATTTACGTGTTAAAAATGTTTAAAGATGTCCAAGCAACATGATAATTCAAACCTCTATTCACAACAACTTGGTAAGTAGGAAGCTTTTCTTTTATACGACTAAATTTAATTCGTTCATGTGATCCGATTCTTTTTTTGTCAAAAAAAGTCGATTTAACCATCTCCAATTCAATTCTCATAACCTTCTAGGTTGCGTTTTTTCGCTCATTCACGACCAATTGGTTTAAGTATAACTTTGCTAGCTTTTGTATATACCCACTAAAAATCTAATTTCACATCATAACTAAAGTTATAGTAAAATTACCCTCTTAGCTTTGTAATCATGGTGACCAAATGTTCAAATTCTCTTGTGCAACACATGTGTGTTTGTTAATACTAACGTAGAGTTATGTTTTCACCCTTGTAATAATAACTGCGGTTAAAAAAGATAATAATAACTATCACCTACCCAAAAGGTAAAGTGGCTAAAACTTAAAGGAGATTTCTTTCGGGAGTTAATTGCCATTTTAGTCCCTGAGTTTTGTCCAAATATGCCAGTTTAGTTCAAATAGTTTTTTTTTTGTGCATCTGGGTCCCTGACTTTTACATTTTGTTGCCATTTTGATCACAATGCCTAACTCCATCCATAAACCCCATCTGTAACCAAGGGTATTTTGGGGATTAACTTAAAAAATGTTTTCAGTTGCCATTTTGATCCAACTCCAAAAAATTAAAAAAATTCCAAAAAATCAAAAAATCAAAAAATCAAAAAAATTCCAAAAAATCAAAAAAAATTCCAAAAAATCAAAAAAATTCCAAAAAATTCAAAAAAATCTAAAAATCAAAAAAATTCTAAAAAATCATAAAAATTCAAAAAAATTCAAAAAAATTCAAAAAAATTCTAAAAAATCATAAAAATTCTAAAAAATTCAAAAAAAATCTAAAAATCAAAAAAATTCTAAAAAAATCCAAAAATCATTAAATGTTTCGGCACGAACCGTTTCGACCCGTACCGTTTCGAACCCGAACCGTTTCGAGCCAAACAGTTTCGACGCGAAGCATTTCGACCCGTACCGTTTCGACGCGAACCGTTTCGAACCGTACCGTTTCAACCCGTACCGTTTCGACGCAAAGCGTTTCGAACCCGAACCGTTTCGACGCGAACCGTTTCGAACCGTACCGTTTCAACCTATACCGTATCGAACCGTACCGTTTCGACCCGTACCGTTTCGAACCCGAACCGTTTCGAGCCAAACCGTTTCGACTCGTACCGTTTCGAAACGGTACGGTTCGAAACGGTACGGGTCGAAAACGGTTTCGCGTCAAAACGGTACGGTTCGAAACGGTACGGGTCGAAACGGTACGGTTCGAAACGGTTCGGATCGAAACGCTTCGCGTCGAAACGGTTCGCTTCGAAACGGTTCGCGTTCGAAACGGTACGCGTTCGAAACGGTACGGTTCGAAACGGTACGGGTCGAAACGCTTCGGCTCGAAACGGTTCGGGTTCGAAACGGTTCGGGTTCGAAACGGTACGGGTCGAAACGGTTCGTGTTCGAAACGGTTCGGCTCGAAACAGTTCGCGTCGAAACAGTTCGGTTCGATACGGTACGGGTCGAAACGGTACGGTTAGAAACGGTTCGCGTCGAAACGGTTCGGTCGAAACGCTTCGCGTCGAAACGGTTGGGTTCGAAACGGTTCGCGTCGAAACGGTACGGTTCGAAACGGTTCGCGTCGAAACGGTACGGGTTGAAACGCTTCGCGTCGAAACGGTTCGGCTCGAAACGGTTCGGGTTCGAAATACGGGTCGAAACGGTTCGTGCCGAAACATTTAATGATTTTTGGATTTTTTAGAATTTTTTTGATTTTTAGAATTTTTTAGAATTTTTTGATTTTTTAGAATTTTGTTTGAATTTTTTAGAATTTTTATGATTTTTTAGAATTTTTTTTATTTTTAGATTTTTTTGAAGTTTTTGGAATTTTTTTGATTTTTTGGAATTATTTTTATTTTTTGGAGTTGGATCAAAATGGCAACTGAAAACATTTTTTAAGTTAATCCCCAAAATACCTCTGGTTACAGATGGGGTTTATGGATGGAGTTAGGCATTTTGATCAAAATGGCAACAAAATGTAAAAGTCAGGGACCTAGATGCACAAAAAAAAACTATTTGGACTAAACTAGCATATTTAGACAAAACTCAGGGACTAAAATGGCAATTTACTCTTTCTTTCGGTGATGCATTTATGGAGGTTCAGATACTAGGTAGAGATGGATGGTGGATGGGTGGGTACCTTTGGTTTTAAGTGGTTGGAGTGTTGTAGCCTTCACAATGTTCCAACTTCCAATAGGATGTCATTTATGAAACAAAACTAACCCTTCAAACTTGAAATCTTTTTTAAGGTAAGGTAAATTTGATTTTAATCATTTAAAGTATTACTATTATTTGTTGATAACTCATACCGACAATATGACTAATGAAGCTTTTAACTTTAACTTTTGTTATTATGGGTAATCCCGCTTTAACGGATAAGTAACTCTGCATCCTCTAACAATCAATCAGTTGTTCATTAGGGGCAGTCGAATTTACTTTTCAAGTTGAATTAAGATTGTTATTGACAATGAAAGTTTAACTTGAGAGAATTATTGGTTACATTTCTTAGACCACCCGTAGTGGCGGTTTTTTTTGCGTTTTTCTCCAAAAAACGCCCAACAATGCCCTTTAACCTCCCCTGGGGCTTTTTTCTTGAAAAAAATGGTTTCGGTGTTCTTTTTTCCACGCTTTGTTCAATGCTTTTGGCCAATGACATTTTTTGGATGTTTTTTTAATTTAATCGTTAACACCTCTTTTAATAATGACACACAATGTCCACATCCCAACTACACCCCTTTTAGAAAAACGTCTCATAATGCCTCATGCTGACTGGACTGCCACATAACGCAAAACGCCAAAGGATGGGAGCATTATTTGCGTCTTCCACTACACATGGTCTTATTACTGAAATTACTAATGTTCCAATATTATTTATTGTTGTGGAGGGTGGAGATACAATAGGAAGTTAATTTGGCTAGGAAGGCTAGGAAGTGATCTTGACCATCCATTTAGTTAATCAAGGGCTAAAGATTAAATCAGGGAAATTGAAAAGAAGAAAAGAGGCGCGTGAGTTTGTTTAGGGGCATTCTAGTCAATCCAAGCCAATAGTTTCTCTATCCTCCAATTCCCCCCCATTTTTTAAACGTTAATAACTCTTTCATACGACATTATTTTTTTATAAAAATTGCACCAAAAAAACGAGCGTTTTTTTATCTTTAAAACGAGTATACTATTGCTATATTTAAAAAAAAATTAAACCCCAGTTGCGTAAAACGCAATAGAAAAACCCCCAGTTACGTAAAACGCAATGAAAAAAAACCCCTAAAAAATGACATTTTTCTAAAACGCAATGCACCAAAAACACAAAAAAATGACTTATTTGTAAAACACAATGGCCAGAAAACACAAAGAAATGTCTTATTTCTAAAACGCAATAGCCTAAAAACTCAAAAGAAAATGTACTTTCTAAAACGCAATGGACTAAAAACACATAAAAATGTGTTTTACCTAAAACGCAATGCACCAAAAACACAAAGAAATGTCTTATTTGTAAAACGCAATGGCCAGAAAACACTTAAAAATGACTCATTCTAAAACGCAATTGCCTAAAAAACAAAAGAAAGTGTTCTCTGTAAAACGCAATGGACTGAAAACACCTAAAAAAAGTGTTTTACCTAAAACGCAATGCACCAAAAACACTTCAAGAATGTGTTTTTCTAAAACGCAATGGCCAGAAAACACCAAAGAAAGTGAATTGTCTGTGCTGTGAACTGTCTGGACCAATGCAGTTTCTAGAGGCAATTTACATAAAATTAATTTTTCTGATATATTTTTATTACAACAATTTAATCGGAAAAAAAAAAAATTTCTGAGCTGAACCCCAGCCAGGGGCTCTGCCCCTTGGACCCCGGCAGGGGCTGCCGCCCCTGGGACCCCGCTACCAGGGGCGCTGCCCCCGGACCCCCGCTAAGATCGTAAAACGTAATGACTAAATCAAAAACCCATATCGTAAAAATTAAATTAAAGAATTTCTTACATGGATCGAAGTGATTTCTTCAACAATTGACAATTTTTGAATGATTGAAACACTTATCAGCGCCTCGAATCGAACGGATCGAGTGATTATCTTCAAAATCACCGGAAAAAACGAGATTTTGTATCAAATTAAACTGGGTTTTCTTCAAAAAAAGCTGAAGAACACGTTGATCGGGTGTTTGAATCATTGATTGGTGATGAAAATCGCAATATAATGTAGTGATTATTGAGATAGAAAGTGAAGAAATGGTTGAAGATGGTGGGTTTTGAAAATGGTGGGTTTTGAAGTTACTGGGTTTTGAAAAGGAAGAAGAAAAGGGTTGGATTGACTAAAATACTCTTTTTCTTTATTTTAAATGTTGCCACATGTCCTAATCCTATTGCTTCCTAGACTTCCTAGCCAAAATAATCTTCCTATTTGATATTTTCCCTTGTTGTGGAATTATTATAAATGTTTAAAATAAGTGACATAAATGAAACATATATACAACTTGTTTACCATTCTATTTTTAGTTTTAACATGAAGTATGAGGCAGTTGTAAAGAAAAAATCACTAAATAATAAAGGAATTTCATAAATGGTTAATGAAAAACTTCATAATAATGAGAAAATATTGAAACTTCAGTGGTTTTTTTAGTTGAAAAATAATGCAACTGTAGTGAAACAATATAGAAAACTTGTTACTATTTCAAACAACTTATCAAAAATATTGAACTGCCACAAGAAAATTACCAAGATACCTACAACTTGAATTTGTTTCGTAGTATAAGCACTGGCGAAGCTTGAGATTTCCAACCGGGTGATCGAATACGTATATATCAAAAAATTTCTATAAAACTGGGGGGTCAAAAACGTATATACCAAGAAATTTCTATACGAAAACTATATATACTCTTCATTACTGAGTGAAAAGTTCGGAGGGTCGGCCGTCCTCTCCCGCCCCCACAAAGCTACGCTATGAGGGGAGACAACGGATGTGAAGAGCAACATTCTTCAAGGGGTGGGGTTGGGTGGGGTCAGCAATACAATTGACGAATTTTAGAGGTGGGTATTATATGTTATAAATATGGTACAAAAATATTTGCTCGATGGTGAATGACAAAGATCGATCCGTGCAGGTCCGATACCTGTATTTTGAGGATAAGAACGTAGATGAGATTTTTTTTATGGTTTAGGTATGGCGATAATATCAGTTGATCTCCAAGACATTATTCCGAGTAGTGGCAGCTTTGATGGTGTGCGGGGAGGACCTCCGCACAAGGCCGTTATTTCGAATGGCACGTGATTTAAAAAAAATCCGATATGTATATGTTATATTTTTAAATAGTAAACATATACCAATTCCAATATAGGCTCATTTACAAATCATTTTTTATGGTTTAGAACTTAGCCCACGTGGTATTAGGTTTATTGAGCCAAATACTAATTTGATTATTTTTTTAAATAATAATAATAAAACATTACGGAAGGACACATTTTTTCAAGCTCGAACAAGGTACGTAAATTCTCAGAAATGCCACTGAATTTTCGAGATTCAAAGTCTTCATAAAAGAGTATATTGCATATATGTAGCATGAAGTTCTTTAAGTTTCTTCCAATTTTCAAGTCTCTGTGTTTTAGTAGTAAAATGAAAATTTATACGAGTTGTGAGAACTTAGAGAACTCGGCCTTACGAAAGGTTTTTTCAAATTTTTTTTACCAAAAATCTTTAAAAAAATCAACTTTTCCAAAAATAAATAAATAAATAACTAGTTTTTTTTTCATTTACGGCAGCCGTTAATGCTGTAAAAAAGTGATGTCATCCTTTTGTTATCAGCTTTTTACAACTGCTGCAAAGGGCGAAAAACACCACCTCGAATTTTTTTTACAGCAGTCCTTCTAAACATTTTAATCTAGAGGTGTGAAAAAATGGGGGCAAAACTCGTACGAAAAGACCGAGTTCTCTAAGTTCTCACAATTATTATGTGGTTCTCAATATGATTCTTAAATGAACACTATGTACATACATATATATTGTTTTTCTTTTCATGTAGAATTACTACTATCTAACATTTGAAGTTTGAACTACTCAATCAACTAGAGTTTACTTTATTTTTCTACAGGTTTTTTTTGCCTTTGCCTTTTGCTTTTGTTTTATGTTATATATCTTTGTTCCTGGATTTTCTCTCTGGAATCTATGTAGGATGTAGTCTAATTAGGAGCTCAATCCTACTCAAAAGCCTCCTTAAAAAGCTCCTACCTATATAACTATTTATATAATACTGGCACTAATTTTATTTACTAATGTTCTTAAAAAATTAAGCTTGATTATATCAAATGGTACTCAGTTTAGCCCCGAGCTCGTGTAAATTCAACTCAGTTCATGTTTTTTAATTAGTTGGTCTTAAATAGCTCCTGAGTGACTTAACCCGTTTATGAGCCTAGTAACCAAGGCTCTTTGAAGACTATTAAATATTGGGCACGAGACTACGATTTTATCATGCTACGTCATACATGGTGATACTTTTTTTTATAGAATTTACGCATTACGCTATTCATAGAAAAATACATTGTAATACTTTTTTTATAGAATTTACGCATTACGCTATTCATAGAAAAAAAATTAAAACATCATTAGCTAATATAAAATAATATTTAAATGTCTCTAAGGCTAAAGGGTGTGGGTATCATGGTTGGAACATAATTTACCAAGTAGGAATATGGATGAAAGGCTACACCACTCTCCTTCTTGATTGATGGTGGTTGGTAGGGGTGTAAACAAGCCCAGAGGCTCGAGAGCTACTCGTGATCGGCTCGGTTAAAAGCTCGAACGAGCCGAGCCTTAACGAGCCCGAGCCCGAGCTCGAGCCTGAAATAGAGCTCGTTTTGTTATCGAGCCCGAGCTCGAGCCTGAAATACAAAGCTTGTTTAGGCTCGCGAGCCTAAACGAGCCCATACAAAATTTTAATTTTTTATATATAATATATTAATAATGATGATAACATTGATGAGCCGAGCTCGAGCCGAGCTTTGCCTTGTTTAAGCGATGTTGAAGTGAGCTCGAGTCGAGCTTTTAGCTCATTTAAGGTTGTTCTCAAAATAGTTCGAGCCGATTCGAGCCGAGCTCGAGCTTTGGGTTTTACTAGCGAGCCAAGCTCGAGCTCAAAGAAGTAGGCTCGAACCGAGCCGAGCTCGAGCTCGAGCTTCATAAAAACCTAACGAGCCGAGCTCGAGCCTGGTCGAGCTCGGGTTCGGCTCGGCTCGTTTACACCCCTAGGTTGGTGTGGATTAAACCACGATTACCACGACCCTCCATTTGATGACCTTGAGACAAAAATATATTAAAATAATAAAGGGGATGGTGACTTGGGTCATAATCACACCCTTAGGGTAGTGATTTTTGATGGTGGATTAAAGGTTGGTTACATGACGCCTATATGGATGGGTCATGGTAGTAATAAGGGTCATGACCATACCCTTTAGCCTAATGACATAATATTATTAAAAGGATTTGACATATTAAAAAAAAAACTTATTATATTATGGTGGCCGTGAATGGTGGAAGAACGTGACTACGTGAGATTGTGTGAAAGGTCAAAGCTCTTTTGACTTACTATTAAATATTAATTTTTTTTTGAAAGGCTAACAAACATGTATTATTCAATAGGACCAACAGAAGACGTTAGTCCAAACACCTCATTACATCAGTTCACCAGATACAAAACAAACAATTACATAAGTATGTTTGACACCTCAAATCTACACCACTGCTCCCATGTGATTGTCTGCCCTTTAGCGCGATTCCGTATCCAGAGAAAACCCAACTGTCTAACCTCCTCTTTTATGCTCGCCAAAGGCCGCACTTTGCGGTTGAACGTAATATCATTCCGAAACTTCCAAACACACCATACTGCAATCTGAGTAACCGCGTTTACCAATTTCTTCCACATCCGGTTGCCTCGGACATGCTTCCAAATATCCACCACATCCTTCGCTGAAAACACAAACAAGGCACTTATTCTGCACCAGGTCGAGATGAAATCCCAGACTTCTTGAGCAGTGCTGCAGCCCGCAAACAGATGGTCTGCGGTTTCATCTTCTACTCCGCAAAATTTGCATCTCAACGAACCCACTTGCACATTTCTTTTTGCTAATTCCACCAGGGTTGGCAAACGATTTAGGGACAATCTCCATGTTACAAAATTTACCTTCAGCGGTATCCAATTATTCCATAAAAATTCTGCCCCTCGGTCATGGAATCGGTTTTGCAGCAGCCGGTGTCGAAGGCTTCGAACAGAAAAACTCCCAGACGGATCCAATGACCACTCCCATCTATCTTCGCCCGGCCCTAAACAGACATGCATTAATGTTGACACTAGTTCCTCCAGCTGGTACTTTTCATCAACTGAACTAGGATCTCGCGACCACTGAAACTTCAGGCCATGGAGATCGTGAAAGGTTGTAATCCGATCTGCAATCACGGCCCCTTTGACAGCTTCTAGAGCAAATAACTGAGGAAATTTATCACAAAGAGGCCTATCATCCAACCATCCCTCATTCCAAAACGAGATGTTTGACCCATTTCCAGGAATACACCTGAAAAAAGATTCCAAATCTGACCCGTTCGATGCCATATCCTGAGCTGCCCTTATTATATGCTTCCAGTTACCACCAATATGTAGCTTTCTAGGGATGAAATTCCATTTCCGAGAACTATGATGCATACACCAAATAACCCTTCTCCAAAGATTATCCCTTTCACATTTGAACCTCCACCACCATTTTGCCAACATGGCAAGATTCATTTCCTTTAGCGACCCAATACCCAACCCTCCTTTCTCAATTGGAGCCATAACATTCTCCCATGCTACCCAATTTATTTTTGTTTGATCCGGACAAGTACCCCACAAAAACTCCCTTCTAATTCTCTCCAATTGGGCAATGACCGCTAAAGGAGCCCGATATAGAGAGAAAAAGTATGTGGGGAGCGAATTTAAAACCGACTTTACTAAGGTTACTTTCCCCCCGAACGACAACGACTTAGCTTTCCATGCCGACAATCTTTTGTTGAAGACATCCACAACCGGCTTCCAATGTTTCACCAAGTTCATGTTTGCTCCGACTTGAAGTCCCAAGTGCTTAAACGGAAAGTTACCAACTCTACACCTTAGGATATCCGCCATTTGTTGAACCCGGACACCATCAACACCCACACCGTACACACTACTTTTTGCAAGATTAACACGAAGACCCGAGGATAAATAGAAACACCGGAGTATCCTATTTAAGTTTCGGGCGTTTGACTCCGACCATTCTCCTAAGAATACCACGTCATCCGCATACAAAAAGTGGGAAAGGAGCGGCCCGTTATTTGTACACCGAATCCCTTTGAAAAGCCCAACATCACATGCTTTTTTAAGAACCCCCGTTAGTGCCTCCATGGCAATAATGAACAAGAATGGAGATAGAGGATCCCCTTGTCGAAGACCTCTATAGCAATTAAACTCTTGTGTGGGGGCGCCATTCACCAAGACCGATGCCCGGGTGGAAGTTACCAAGGCACTTAACCATTTCCTCCAAAGCACCGGGAAATTCATTTGATGCAAAATTGAATCAAGGAACTCCCAATTTAGAGAATCAAATGCCTTTTCTATGTCCACTTTGAAAAACATACATTCCTTCTTGCAACTTTTCATCCACGCAATTACTTCATTCAACATTAACGGACCGTCCAATATACTCCTATCCGTCAAGAAGGCCGTTTGCTCCTCGGATATTATGTTCTTGACCACCCCTTTTAAACGATTTGCCAAGACCTTGGATATAACTTTGTTCACACACCCGATTAGGCTTATTGGTCTATAGTCCGAAAGGCCGGTGGGGTCATTGCATTTGGGAATTAGCGTCAAAAAGGACGATGCACACCCTTGATTTATTGACGCCTTGTGAAAAAACTCGTCAAGCACCTTTAGGAAGTCTACCTCAAGAAAACCCCAACTCCTTTTTAAGAATCTAAAGTTGATGCCGTCCGGCCCCGGTGCCTTATCCCCTGCACAATCCCATACCGCCCTTTTCAGCTCCTCACCCGAAAACGGACCAACCAACCTTGTCGCCTCATCATCCGATAATGTTGCTAAGTTGGGACACACAAGTGGCGGTCTTGACTCCATCGGTTCAAGGAACTTATTTGCGAAAAACGAACATACCGTGTCTTTAATAATAGGAGGGGAAGTCACCCAATCGCCGTCTATCAGTAAGCCATTAATCCGATTGTTGCTAGTATTTGCATTCACTACACTATGGAAATATGCCGTGTTCTCATCCCCGTCCGTAGCCCACTTTACCCTAGCCTTTTGCTTTAAATCCATCGTTTTTTGACGGTCACATTCCAATATAAATGCCTTGCACTCAGCCCTAAGCCCCAACTCCTGTTCCGAGAGATCCCTGCTCTCACTCGCCACTTCCAAGGCTTCTAATTGCGTTACTTTCGAAACGTACACAGCCTCCCTTTCTTTCTTAACATTTTCAACCCACCTCTTCATTTTAAACTTGAGCCATTTAAGCTTTGTTGCAAGGCTTAAATCAGCGGGCCCCTCGAACCGAAACTCCATGCTCCATTGTTCCACTAAGTCCATGAGACCAGGCAATGCCAACCAAGAATTAAAAATTCTACAAGGTATCGGCCCAAAATCTGTCGAGGTTACCGATAAAAGGATTGGACAATGGTCCGATGCAATGTTTGACAAAGCCACCACCGACGCCGACGGCCAAGCATTCATAAAATTATGACACACCAAATACCTATCCAGCTTACTCATATGTATCCCATTATCCGAATGAAAAGTATACTTTCTCCCCCACATCTGATATTCCATCAACCCAGCCAAATCAATGAATTGATTAAAAAACGCCGCATTGAGTGCTACAAACTCGGAATTCAGCCTTTCAGAGGGCTCTCTTACATCATTAAAATCCCCCACGAACAACCACAAGCCTGTGCCCGAACTCTTTACCGCCAGTAAATCCCGCCACAACCCGCGTCTCCGTATCGGATCATTGTACGCATACACATTAACCACGTTCAACCGCACACCCAAATTTAACAACTCCCCTGTGACTACCATATATCTTTGCCTTTTTATCACACCCATGCATTGAAACACAGTCGGGTTCCATAAACATAAGAGACCCCCCGACTGCCCGATCGCATCTACTGATGCCGCTTCAAATCTGGATCTACCCCAAAACCCCCTTACCATAAAATTTGTAATGCCCGCCATTTTTGTTTCCTGAATCGCCAAGAATTGGACCCCATGGGATGTTTTCAAACCACGGATCCAATCCACCTTTCTTTGGTCCCTGACCCCCCGCAAGTTAACTGATAAACAATTCATTGTAAAACAACGTTATCGCCTTCACCAATAATAACTTTGCTAACCTTATTTTGAAATCCATCCAGTTTGAATCCAAGTTTTATACCAGCCCTGACCGTTTCTTCAACTTCAGAACGGATCGCTCCGTCCTCTTGCCTTAGAGCCTCGCTCCCTTGTATAGTATCGTCGTTTACATTTAGCGTTTCGGTTGTGATTCGACCTGGCCCCAACTCGTTTCCCACATCGGTCTCCGATCCCCCTATAATACCGACACCATTAACCCTCATCGAATCTGTTTCAGGACTGCCAGATGTGTTCGCCTTTTCCACAAGTGTATGATTCAAATCCAGAGAAGTTCCGTCATTGTTCAGATCCCTTAAGTTATTACCAAATAGATCTCCATTTGGGCTAAACTCTCCTCGGCTTCTAAACCTTCTAGGCCTTTTTCTAGAAGTTCCAATTGGACCCGGGCCCTTCTCACCATTTAACCCACCCAAATTAGGTTGTGGGGAATTAAAAGTTGCATTGGGCCCCACACTAGAGTTTTGGTTGCAATTATTATGTTTTGAGACCTGTGACGTGCCAAACTTTCCAGTCAGCAAATCATCTCCTCGTTCCTTGTTCCCATGCACATCCCCATGTTGCTCAAACCCTTCGTATTCCAATGGAATCCCAGGAGACTGTTGGGTTCCTTCTTTCAATGACTCCGGTACCGGTGACGGCGTATCCTCCCGGAGCTCACCATCTTCAACATCTTCATCACCCCCTGCCACAGATGCTATGGAATGCGCTGGTGATGACGAGCATGTCGATGCCAGGCCCCCAATTACTAAATCAAGGCTGTGATTTTTATCTTCCACAACCCAAACCTTGTACTCTTTCCCACTCCAAAGTACCACCACCTCCTCATCTATTCTCCTGCCCAATTCTGTAGCCACCCAACACCTTCCACAAGAATTATTCGGCGATTCCCATGAGAACTCAGACTCCCCGAGACGTCTCCCGAACTGACCCGCGATTCGATCGAACAATCTATTATCTCTTAGGTGGATCGGGACGCCTTCCACCTTCAACCATACCAGACGTTCGAACGAGACGTCTTGTCCACTCCATAATGTCGCCGATACAATAACACTACTCCAGGCCAACACTTCTTTCTCCATAAAGTCCAAAGCTAGTCGTTTTTCTTTGAAAACAACCATGCATTTCAAACCACCCAGGTAGCTAACTGGATTTTCTACAAATCCACCAACATCCAGCAAGGTCCGGATTTCTTCCAGTGCAAGAACATCCCTAACTTCAATTATCACAGCCCTCATCATACAATGATCAGGATATAAAGCAATCCTATCATCAGCTACTACCACCTTCTTGGATAACGATTTCTCTTCCTTTTTACCTGCCACCGCATCCATGTAGGACACTCCCCTGGTGACATTCGCCGGAGAAAAAATTGGCACCGGCCTAGCCTGAGCATTGTGGTTCGCCGGAGGGTCACTTTTGTTTGGCCACGGCTGACCAAACTTATTGCGGTCTTTATCGAACTTGGCCACCGACACCGTCAATTTTGCCTCGTAAATCTTTACCGAGTTCATCCCATGCAATGTTTCCTCAACATCGCCCACTCCTTCTAGCCTCACAAAACCGAAATAGTTCCCACGGACATCCCGTTTTCTAGCGACATATGTATCTTTGACAATCCCGTGTGGCGCGAACGCCTTCCACAGCAAGTATCTTGATACTCCGCCAGGAAGATTCGTCACAAAAAACGTTGTTACCGGCCTCCAGTATTCCTCCCCACCTCTTGACTTCCGATATTGAAGGCCCGTCCGAGTCTGCCCTCTCCCCATCACGTTCGCCAGTTTTCTTCCCGATTTCCGTTCAAACCCGAACCCTCCCAGTCCAGCTGGCACCCACCACGGATTCTTAAGAGGTTAACAGGATTCGTACTAATCTAGCTGAGCTAACACGTTAGACGCGATTAGTGACAGACCTGCTAAGCAATCAGAATCCGAGCAGACCCAGTGAACAGCCGATGAAACAGAGAACACCAACCCCAGAGGCGAATGGAATCGACCTCTGATCCGAATAGGGAGAAGGGTATACTATAGGACGCACGGTCAAGCAAACCCCGCACACTATTCCGATGAGAGTCTCTTCGTCGAGCACTCCGGCAGCCGGTGGAAGAAAAGAGAGAAAAAATATTTAAATTGTAAATGACTATTAAATATTAATAGGTCCACACTTCAGAGTTCAGTCTGAGTTCTATGTTGATGGGGGTCTTAATTGTAACATCTACAAACTTTAGGGGTCTAAGTAGTATCTTTTCGTAACGTAATTATCGGGACAATTTTGTTAAAAAAGGAGAAATGATTTTAAAATCTTTTCAATTAATTAAATTAGGTTAGAACCCTGTGTATTACACGGATTGACTAAATATAATTTTATATAGCAAATAATAAAAAAAGATATTTTTAAGAATCTTGTTTATTACACGAGTTGAATAAATATAATTTTATATACCAAATAATAAAACCATATATATTTAAAAATCTCGTTTAATACATGGGTTGAACGAATGTAATTTTATATATTAAATAATAAAAAAATTATATTTTAAAGAATCCCGTGTATTGTATGGGTTGAGTAAATTTGATTTTATATATTAAATCATGGTTGTAAAAGTCCTGCCTAGGCTCCGAGTACTCCCCGAGTACTCGCTACAAGGTAGGCTGCCGAGGCACAAGTACTCTTCTCCCAGGCCAATTACTCCCCGAGTAATCTCCGCCTAAGCCGAGTACTTCCCGAGTACTCCCGAATCCGACTAGGGAGCGCCTAGCGACTTTTGCAACCATGTATTAAATAATGAAAAAAGTTACAATTTAAAGAATCTCATGTGTTATACGGGTTGAGCACATGTAATTTTATATACCAAACAATAAAAAGTTATATCTTTATAAACCCTATGTATTATAAGGATTGAATAAATCTAATTTTATATACTACATAATAAAAAATATATTTTTAAAAACACCGTGTATTACACGAGTTACAAAAATGTAATTTTGTATAGTAAAAAAATAAAAAAATGTTATATCTTTAAAAAACCACATTTATTACACGGGTTGAATGAATCTAATAAAAATTTATATCTTTAAAAAAAACTAACGGATACACTCGATATATACCCCTTATAAACATTTTTGAAATAGATTCAACCCTTAACTACTTTAGTTTAATAAAATAAATAAATCATTTACATTATATTAATTTATATTTAGCGTACATCTTTTGTGAATTTCAGGATAAATAATTTTGAAATCTGATAAATATTTTAAAATATTATATTATCTCCTATACGAATTATTTAAATTTATATTAAATTTAATTTTATAATTATCTTTTAATTGATATTAATTATCTATAAAAAGTAGATGGCTTCAATGAATGACATGTGTCCTCCCATTGGTTTCTTTTATTATATAGTACTAGTAGTAAAACTCGTGTGCAAACACGAGTGACTTAAAAAAAAAACTATGCATACCACATTTTATTAAACGACGAATGCCTATATATTTTTTAAGGTTTAATTAAAACTTTTAGCTTAACCAAAATTTAAATCCACAATACTCTTCATACATTGTCCAATTCATATAAAAAATTATCAACATCAACATATCATTTAAAGTCGTGCGATGCTGCGGGACGGCAACCAAATTAAGTTATCGGATGGGTTGAAATTGCCACCAATATAGATCAGACCGTAGAATCTGTTACCAAAGTGGAGATATGATCATGAATACTCCATAAAATCCCTGATGTCCTTGCCTACCATATTTATCAAAATTAAAGCAAATCTTCACAGCTGAAGATATGAATTTAAATCACATAACATTAAGATTATTTCTTCAATAAAAAAAAAATAAAACCATATACACGAAAAAATACTTAACAATGGTAACAATATACTTAGAACCACATTAAACTATATGTTGTTAACTACACCGAAACTCCAAACAAATAGCTGCAAAAAATAGAAAAAAAAAAAAAAACCGTTAAACCAATTGAAATATTGATAAATTTGTTATTAACACACATGTGTATTCAGATCACTTTAATTTGTTATTGGAATTCCTTTAAACCTTACTTTTGAAACCACAGTACACTATGTGTAAAACTGTGTAGAATATATACTTCAATTTAAGGAAAACCACATACTAACCTCATAATTGCAAAGGGCATTTGAGTATACTTGTTTCCAGAACATGGCCTCCTTTCTACCATTCTGCAACGACTTATGATCCATGTGTAACAACCATTTCATCATTTAGTTTTATTTTTATACATTAAACAAAATCTTAATCAACATCACCAACTTAACTACTTGAATATCAGCTCTTCTATTTCTAACTAAAGTACACCCTCCCGAATTATATACCTCAAACATTTCAGTCTAAAAATCACATACCAGTGCAGTTCCATTTGTCGACCCGTTTGACCCGCTGACAGTTTTCAACAACAATGAGCACACCCTATTCATCAATTAAAGGCATTTTAGCTTAATAGAAATATTCCATACCCAATTGAAAACTCTTCAAAATAGATGTTGGTCAATTGATAAAAAAATCCATATCTTTGACTTTTAAAAAGGAAAAATACACAAAACCACTAACTTATATTTTCTAGCCACCTGAACAAATTTAAAAAGGATATTCACTTAAATACCTTTCGTTAGTGATTATTTTCAATCATAACTTATCCCATATATAGTGAACCGATTTCAATATCATGTAATATCACCACCATATTTCGCCTTCATCCCATGTACTTATTTTATAGCAAATTCCATCAATATTCACATGTAATTGAATAACCTAAACTAATATAAAAAGTAGAATCAAATCTACGAATTCCATCAAAATAAAACAAGCATAAGACATACCTCTTGTAACACCCCGTGTTCCGGAAGTCAAAGTCAAAGTCAAGGTCTAAGTCAACGACCGATCGCGCGATTTGACTTATAGTGAATTTCTTTTATGTGTTTATTTTAGTTGTATTATGTGGAGTAATTGTCAACAATCGCAGTAATCGACGTGTATTATTCGTTATTTAATCGACTTACGACTGTGAATTATAGGAAGTAACAATGCGATAAAGATAACTAAACGATAATCAAACTATGCTAATCAAATCGACATTAATTGTAACTCGAATCGCAAATCGAACTTACGCGCCTTGGTTATTGGTTTATGTGTGTGTGCCCTCTATGTGTTACTTGTGCATGTTTATTTATGTTTATGTGGAGATCAATCAAAACGCAATCGAAACTCAATCGCAATCGAATTGCAATCTACTCGAACACGCGAAACGCAAGTTAATTACAGAGATTGTATGTTAGATATAGTAGTTGGGATTAAAAGTAATTTGATAAGCAACTCCATCGTATTGCTCGCCTAAATCGCATCGCAACGCATTACACGCGAATCGAAACGGCAAAACTCGTCGCGCCGAGCACTCGAGCCAGGTGCCAGCCGACCGAGCTGCCACCCGGTCGGGCAGCCATCCGAGCGGCCAGCCTCATTCCCCCTTTCCTCTTTGAGAAACTCTATAAATACCACCTGTCACCTTCACACTTACCACTTTTGGCAACTGACGTCCGACCAGCGCTCTAACCTTGCTTTTCTCCGATTTCTCGCGAATTCCGGTAAGATCTCATCCTAAATCTTGTACTTTCTTGATCTACACGCACTCCTACGCCTTTCTATCTTTTAAATCTTAACTTTTAACCGTGAAATCACTAGATTTGAGGTGTTCAAGGATGACGTCATCATGTGTTCTTGAAGAACTTCATGTTTTGGCTTCGATCCACCAAGAACAACTTGAATCTGAAGGATTTCCACATAAATAACCAAAGATCTTGCATAGATCTGAACATATTCACGGTGAAAAGAATTGAAAGATGATTTTCTAACTTTCTTTCAACTCTTTTACACTCAATGCACTCAAACCCGATGGAATCGGAGCTACTACTGATCGTCTACTCGTTCTTAGTGATGAATCAGTGCTAGATCCAAGTTCCATCTGAAAGATGGTGATTTCGGGTTAGACATGAACGACCGTCTGACGGACTAGGGTGACTCCGGTTCGGCCAGGTCATTGGGAACGGGATAGGGTTCCATTGTCTAAACCGGCTATCACAACGTCTTGTTCAAGTTTCAATACTTCAAGTCATATCAAGTAACAACACGACCAGATCGATGGGACGAGTGGCTGTCCGATCGGGTTGCATCTTGACTCACTCAGAACTTAAACAATTTTCAACATGTTCAATAACAGGGTTGCCACCCGACCGGATGAACATCCGACCGAGTGACGGCCCTGTTGTGAACTTGTTCTCGCTGAGAAACCTCGCCATTCGAGTCGCCGTCCGACCGAACGACCGTTCGACCGACCGACCTGAAAGGTAAAGACACTTCTCTGTTTTCTAACTACTACAACAAAAACTTCAAAAGCCAAGCCATCATACACAAACACATCCATCCTAAACGAGGTAACAATTCACTCGCATGGCCATCCGACCGGATGACCATCCAAACGGATTGTCACCCGCTCGACCGGCCATCCGCCCGGATAGATGTTCAACCCACTGACACTTGTTTCGTTTTACGCGCCGCTTATCTTTTATGCTATCGTTAACTGTTCAGGCTAATCTTACTCTACGCGCTCCCTTCAATCCATCAACGCTGTGAGTATACTCAAACCCTTTTTGCTTTACGCACTTTTGGGTGTTACATACGTTACGAATATTCAAACCACATCGAACACACTACTCAATACTTTAACGCTAACCGTTACTACATGTATTACGTGATTTAATGAATGCTTGTTTGTTATGTTTACACATGGAATGCTGTCTACCTGCCTTAACGATGATAGTACTATAGTTTGGACTCAGCACCTGTTCGCAGGGGTTGTTAAGGACAATTACTTGCATGGATTACGGTGGTAATCATGTATTGCGAACTGCCTCGGGCAGTCAACCCGCAGTCATTGGTATCGATAGGTCTATGTCGATAACTAACGTGCTTCATTTCACTATGTGTACGTGCTGGTTATGCGTAAACGAATTTCGAACTATACTATATCTATCAAACTTGTATGCTCACCTTTACACTACGTGTATTGACTTTTATTTTAACGTATGTGGCAGGTGCTTAAGTTGTTAATATGCTTAGCTTGCTGTGAAATCGAGGCAAGGAAAGGTCTAGGACGCCTTGAGTACTGGTGATGAAATTGAGGCTAGGGAAGGAGTCCTAGAAACCAATAAATAAACTATCTATGTGTAAATCTGAGTTTTCGGAACAGAACAAATTGACTAGATCTTGTCTGTAATAATTATGTTATCTTTTATGACATGGTATGGGACATGTTGCTTTAAATAATTGGTAATTATAGTTGTTATGGAAACTTCTGGACAATCAGTTTCGCTCAGTGTCGTGCCCCGATGTTTCCGCCATCGGTTGGGGTGTGACACCTCTAATCGTTGTGTTCTGGAAGCCAGAAAGTACTAAACCGATCAAATGTGGAAGGCTTATCATACAGACATACACAAAGGTAAGATCCGATCAAGCATAAGACATACCTCTAACTCTGTTTGAAACCACTCTTGGGTTAACACAGTGTTTTTGGAGGAAAAAAGTGGTTGAAACCACTGTTGGGTTAAAACGGTGGTTTGAAACCACTGTTGGCTTAAAAACAGTGTTTTGTGGAGAAAACAGATGTTTGAACTTGCGCATCTGAACAGTGGTTTCAAACCACCGTTTCAAACATCTGTTTTCTCCACAAACACTGTTTTAACCCAACAGTGGTTTCAAACCACCGTTTTAACCCAACAATGGTTTCAACCACTTTTTTCTCCAAAAAACACTGTGTTAACCCAATAGTGGTTTCAAACCATCGTTTCAAACCACTGTTTAATACAAATTTCCACATGAAATCAAAATAATAGAACATGTGGTCCTACTTCTTACATCCACTGGTATAAATAAATTTGCATTTACTGTAAAAGATCCATACATAGATGCTTTCAAAATTGAATATGCAGTAAGTTTTTAACTTTTGACAAAATAAGAACTATAACCTCATAAGAAGATCTTTGGCAGAATAGTATAGTAGTGTGTATAATAAATTACAGTCGTGATTGCGGCAGTCCTCAATGCAGCTATTTGTAGACAACCTGCTTGTAGGCTGTAAGCAATAGCCAACAAAGCATATATTATAAGCAATTTGATAGATAATGAGTAAAAACAAAGGTATACCAGAACAAATAATACCTTTCTTGGAAAGAAAATTAACAAAGTTAGTTTATTATTACAGTTAAATCATCAAATATAAAGTTCAAAATATTAATTAACAACAATAAACTTGATGATATGATTTAAGTAAAAAAGTTAGAAAGTTATTCTACCATTTAGAACTTCTTCCTCTTCTCATACAAATAATCCGATAAATTCCACAACACCGCGGCCGGAATGGCAGATAAAGCATCGGAGTCGTTTCCTGATCTTCACGGGCTGGAATCGGAACATTATCAGAATCGTTTTCTGATCTTCACTTGCTGGAATCGAAACATCTCCGTCATAAATTAGAAGTAATGATAACAAATTAAGCACACACGATGAGTAACAATATATATCTTACATTTTTTGCTCTTTTGGTGGTAACCCGACTAACACCAAGAATCGGTTTCAATCACAACATTCTTTTCACTCATCAAACTCATCCAACTCGTCGACTCCTTCTTCAACGACTCAACTTCCACCACAAACATCTCTCTCTCTAACCCATTCTTCCAAATCATCGTTATTTTCTCCGGTCTTTCTACACGCTTCAAGCTCCCGTGACATTCTCTCAATCTGTTCTCCAGCATTTTCAGCCAAGGTTTTTGGTATCATTTCAAAGATCTCAGCGAACTTTGCCATAGCATACTGATCTAATCTGCAATACCAATACCAAAAAAAAAAAAAATCAAAACAAATGTCACCTCACTTAAGAATTAAGATTATGAAAACAGATACCCTGTCTCTGTGAAAGAAAACTCCTTTAGTTTTCTGGCTAATTCAATTTCAGTCGCTGCAGCTCCATGTACAATTCTATTGTCCCTGCATAATGCCTGTAACATAAACAAAGAGGCTGTTAAAATCAACGAAACAAAACAATGTTTAAGTGTGGAACATTTGTATTACACAACCTTGTAAGTATTGCCACCATCATCAACAGCCCTTTCCAAATCATCCAAAATGCTATCAGTACTTGGTCGCAGCAAAACAGTGGTCACTGAGTTCCCACCTTGTTCATTTCTTACAACAGTTACCTAAACCCAAATTAATAATTATTCAGAAACGTCATGTTAGGTTATGCTAGAAAAAAAACTAATATAAGACCCTAACTGAAATTGGAAAAAAAAAACTAAAAGCGAAAAATATTAAAAGAAACATAAAGAGTGTACTTTTTGGGAGTAAACCAAGATGGAGTAGGTTCAGAAAAATCACTCGAATCTATAGCCATATTTTTTGTCTATCTATCCGTATAAACAATGTGATCGGAAAAGTTGTCGAAGCCCTAATCGTCGCCTTCATTAACCGCCACGCCACGTTTGATCGGAAAAGAGCACTGTAACTAAAATACACTTCATAAGATTGCAGAGTAAAAAACTACTTTTAACTTATAATCTATGAAAAATTATGTTCATGAATGGTGAATTTCTAATCACAAAGTTATCAGGAGATACAAACCTTCAAAGTTTGTTTTAACCAAACTCTTCCCTTAATATCCATTAAATTCATTCCAAAACCATTTGTGCTATTGAACACACGGGTTTTAAGTGAGCCACTCAGCCAACTACAACAAATAAATAATTCATTTCGAGGAGTTAGCAAAGTCACTGTCTCCCCTATTTTGCTATCTTTACGTACAATTATACAAATACATTTGAAAAGATGATCATACCAAATCATATAAGCAATGATGAATGTTTGGATCAAAATTAAGCTTGTTCCGTTGGTGGCGAATATATGACATAATCTTATGTCTTTGCATTAGAAAGTTAACCTGTATACAAATCATAAAAAAAACACATTGACTTAAAAAGTAGTGTACATTTAAAAATATCCCTGATGAATTAAAACCTTAAATAATCAATACCTTTATAGATTTCCATCCAACATCATTGTTTAACCTTTTATGAATATAATATCATAGAGTGTTTGACAAAACAACCATGAGTTCAGATTTAAATGAAATAAAAATACATCTTTACAACAAAACCTTACCAAGAACATAGGGAAATCGAAATTAAGCACCTATCAGATTGGAGCGCTTCAAGAAATTAAAATCGTCATTAGTATCCTGCATATTTACAACAGAAATAAAGTGAAAACCTATAAAATATCAATTTCGAACAAACTTGGAACCCTAATTTTGTATAAATTGAAAAACAGGAATAATCCAGGGAGAAAGCTTACCTAATTTTCAAGATCCAAAGAATTGAAACGTGTAATTGTAATAATTCAATAATGATGAATACAAGTCCCTATATAAAGATAGACTAATTACAACTTGGTACCCTTAATAATAATAGACTTGTCTAATTTAAATAACTTAGTCTAACATTCCCCCGCAAGTTGAGGGTGGGGAACGACCTGCAACTTGGACCGTAGAAACTCAAATCTTTGTGAAGGTAAAGCCTTTGTAAACACATCAGCAATTTGATCATCAGTGGATATGAACTTGACATTCAGCTTTCCTTGAGTAACTTGTTCACGAACAAAGTGATAGTCTATTTCAACATGTTTTGTACGAGCATGAAAAACTGGATTAGCAGAGAGATAGGTTGCACCAAGATTATCACACCATAGCGTTGGTGCCTTGCTAAACAGACCGAGTTCATGAAGAAGAGATTTCAGCCAAATCAGTTCTGCTACAGTATCAGCAATAGCCTTATATTCAGATTCTGTTGAAGATCGAGAGACAGTTCGTTGTTTTCGAGCAGACCACGAAATAAGATTAGAACCCAGATAGACAGCATATCCCCCTGTGGATCGACGATCGATAGGGCAACCAGCCCAATCAGAATCCGAGAACGCCCGAAGATTAGTAGCCCAATGAGAGTCAGAAAAGGCTTGTAGCCTAGACCCCGTGTTGTGACGAAATAAGAGACCCATATCAGCCGTGCCCTTCAAATAACGCAGAATGCGTTTCACACCAGCCCAATGATTCTCGGTAGGAGCATGCATGAATTGACAAACCTTATTAACTGCAAAAACAATGTCCGGACGAGTTAAAGTTGCATATTGAAGAGCACCGACCGTCTGCCTGTATCTAGAAGGATCATCAAGTAATGGGCTATCATCAGGTAAGAAAACCTGAGAAGTACTCATAGGGGACGACACGGGTTTGCAGTCTGCAAGGCCTGCACGAAGAAGAATATCAAGAATGTATTTTCGTTGAGATAGGACCAGATCCGAACCATGATGCACCACTTCAATACCCAAAAAATAATGTAATGGACCCAGATCTTTAATTGCAAACATAGAGCTCAAACGTTCAATAACAGCAGTAACAGCCCTAGAGTGATTACCTGTGATGATAATATCATCTACATAGACAAGAAGATAAACCAAAGTACCATTGTTGTTGAGAATAAACAAGGACGGATCAGTTTTGGACCCGTGAAAACCCAATTGATAAAGAGTCGTTGATAATTTTGTAAACCAGGCACGAGGAGCTTGCTTGAGACCATACAAAGACTTGTGTAATAAGCACACATGATCTGGCCTAGTCGGGTCAACAAAACCAGGAGGTTGCCTCATATAAACTGTCTCCTGAAGATCACCATGCAGAAAAGCATTCTGAACATCTAATTGTCTGAGAAACCACCTGTTGGTGACAGCCAGGGATAAAATGGTCCGAACCGTAGCAGGTTTGATTACTGGGCTGAAAGTCTCATGATAATCAACTCCATGTTGCTGGTGAAAACCTTTAGCAACAAGTCGTGCCTTGTACCTGCTGATGTTTCCATTTGCATCTGTTTTTAACCTGTAAACCCACTTACAATCAACCAAGTTAGTATGAGGGGCAGGGGGAACTAATGTCCATGTCCCATTCCTATGTAGCGCATCCAACTCTTCAGCCATGGCTTGGCGCCATTCTAAAGACTTATTAGCAACGGTAAAGGAGGTGGGCTCAACGGGTAAGGTTGGGATAGTGGTGGCAGTATAGGCAGCGGGATTATAACGAGTGGGTGGCTTGGGGTTTGGACGAAGGTTGGATGGTCGAGTTCTAGGTGCTTGGGTGGATTGGTCCGTGGGAACTGTGGGTTCGGTTGAGGTGTTGGTATCGGTTTGTAGTGGTGGGTCTGACTGGGTAGGTTCGGGAGGTGTAGTAGTGGGTGGTATAGGTGGAGTAGGTGGTGTGGGTGCAGCTGGAAAATTGGGTGGTGGGTCAGGAAATATTGAGACGTAGGGTGGGGAAGGCTGTGGTGGGGAAGGCTGTGGTGGGGTTTGGGTAGGAACGGGTTTGTTATATGGAAAGACATGTTCATTAAAGCGAACATGTCGGGCAATGTATATTCGTTCGGTGGATGGGTCAAAGCATCGATAGCCATGATGAACAGGGCTGTAGCCAAGAAAGACGCAAGTAGTGGATCGAAATTCAATTTTGTGACGGTTATATGGACGAAGATACGGAAAGCATTGGCATCCAAAAACACGAAGAAAAGAGTAGTCGGGTTTTCGTTGAAAAACATGCTCATATGGAGATTTGTTAGAGGAGACACGAGAGGGAAGTCGGTTGATTAAGTAAACGGCTGTCTCAAAGGCAAATTGCCAGAAACGTTGGGGAAGACTGGACTGTGCAAGAAGTGTAAGTCCGGTTTCCACAACGTGCCGATGACGACGCTCGACCGTCCCATTTTGCTCACTTGTGTGAGGGCAAGAGCGGCGATGAATGATACCATGACTGGTGCAAAAAGATGTAAGCGTACGAAACTCTCCCCCCCAATCAGATTGAATGCATTTAAGTTTGGTTTGAAATTGTCGTTCTGCTAGTTTAATAAAGTTGGTTAGCACATTGTAAACATCTGATTTTTGAGCTAGGGGATAAAACCACATGTATCTAGAATAGTGATCCACACATAACAAAAAGAAACGACAACCATCAACAGACAAGGCGGGCGACGGCCCCCAAACATCACAATAAACAAGATCCAACAAATTTTTACTACGAAAAGATGAGTCTGATAAAGATAATTTTGACGACTTGCCTAGTTGACAAGGAGTACATAATGTATTTGAAAACTTGTCAGTAATAGGTAAAGAACAATGAGAGATAATTGAACGAAAAACTTGAGCATGAGGATGTCCTAAGCGTTGATGCCAAATGCTGGAAGAGGCTTTGACAGCCGTGAAAGCAACTTTAGGGATAGACTTGAGCTGAGGAAGACGAATGGAGTATAGACCCTGTTCACTGGGACCCGTTAGGAGGGTTATGCGTGTAGACTCGTCCTTCACAACAAAATAAGATGAGTGAAATTCAAAGAAAACATCATTATCCACACAAAATTTTTGAACGGACAAAAGGTTTTGTTTAAGGTCAGGAACATGAAGTATATTGGATAATTTAAAGGTTTTGTTAGGCGAGTAAATAGTTGAGGAGCCAATATGAAAAATAGGTAGTGGGTTACCGTCACCAATAAGTAAAGAATCATTACCAAAGTAGGCCTCCGAGTTGTCAATGCTAGATAAGTCTGGAGTGGCATGTCCATTGCATCCAGTGTCGGGCTTCCAAGTGAATCCTGATTGGGAGGCAACATCAGAGTGAGCAGCATAGTTGGCTTGTGGTGCTGCACGTGATTGGTTCGGTTGATTTGGATATTGAGATGGGAGATGACCAATGCCGCAACGGTTACAGTGGCCATAGACAGTGTGATGTGTTGACGCCCAAGAGAATTGGCGAGTGCTAATGTTGTCCTGATTGCGGTTATTTTGGCCACCACGAGAGTTACTACGGGAAGAACCACGAGAGCCACGGTTGCCTCTGTTGTTAAAGGACCGAGACCCAAAGTAAGCTTGTGGTTGTGAAGAAGATGCAGGATTGAGTTGATATCCCAACTGAGAAGCCATGAGTTGAAGATTATGAAGTTGTTGCCGTAGGGAATCAATATTTGGCTGTGGTGGAGTTGGGACAGCAGCCGTAAGGGGCTGCTGTGAAGTTGTGGCAGCCGCAAACAAGGCGTGTGGAACCTGCTGATTGGTGGCCAAGATCTTTGTGACCATGTAGTCATGGTCACTCAGTAACCCGTGTAGTTCAGTAAAGGTAACAGGAGGGGAACGAGCCAATAAGTTGGCCTTGAGGCCATTATATTCGTCACGAAGACCGGTAACAGTTAACATGACCAGATCTTTGTCCTTCATCGGTTCTCCTATGTTGGCAAGGGCAGTAGCATACTCTTGAGCCCGGGCCAAATAGTTAGCCGGTTTTTCATCACCCTTCATGGTGATTCGTAGCAGTTGGCTTTTGAGAGTAAATTCATGAGAGGAGGAAACGGGTGCATAAGCGCGTTCAAGTGATAACCATACCTCACGAGAAGTGTGTCCCTGAACATGCTGAAAAGATTCTTCAGAAACTGTGTTGACAATGAGCATACGGACATGAGCATCATTGGCAATCCATGGAGCATAACTCGGGTTAACAGTGGTGGTTGTTCCTGTTGTAACTTTCTGTTGTGGGCAAGTGATGGTACCATCCACATAACCGAGTAGGTTATGAGAGGCAATGAAGGGTTCGACTATTTGTTTCCAGTAGCCATAGTTTGTAGGTTTTAGGGTGAAAGCAAACTTGTGAGAGGTATGGATAGCTTTTTCCTGATTTGTAAACGTTGTTATGGCAGCCATAATAATCAGCTTAGGTTTGTTAATCGATGCAGGAAGTTGGCAGAAGGTTTGATGATCGGCTGTTAAGATAGCAGCAGGATTGTTGATCGGCTGTTAGGTTGGTTAGGGTTGATAGCTGCAGCAGAGAAGAAAAAAGAAGAAGAAGAAGAAGATGGCGGCAGCTTTTAGGGTTTAGGGAATCCCAGAGCGTATAAGCTCTGATACCAAATTGAAACGTGTAATTGTAATAATTCAATAATGATGAATACAAGTCCCTATATAAAGATAGACTAATTACAACTTGGTACCCTTAATAATAATAGACTTGTCTAATTTAAATAACTTAGTCTAACACAAAGTGACGATCAATTTTTAAAAAGTTAGGGTTTATTTGTGAAAACAGAGTGAAGCTAACAGAGCTGTTGATGATAGGTGTAAAATGTACCGTTGATGGAGAGCAGAGGATGACGGAGACGACGACGATGATGAAGACGACGAAGATGTGTGAGCGGAGATGATTCATTTTGATTTCTGCAGAGAGCGATGAAGATTTTTGGAGAGAGGTCTAGATAGGATTTGAGAGAAAGTATTAAAACAACTTTTTATACATATAGTTTGAATTTAGAATGAAGGTCAGATGTTTGAAAATAGAATGAAGGGCAGACCTTTGGAATTTGAATGTGGGCCAGCTTTGAATTTTAAGGTCTTTTAAAATTAAGGTTTATGATATAAAAATGACATAAGAAAAGCCTTGTTGGACAGCCTCTATGGCTGCCAACTAAGCTTTTCTTATGTCACTGCATTTTCTTCTTTTATAGTAAAGATAGATAGATTGAGAGGAGTGGAGGTATGAATTTAAACATAATTTTGAAAGGATTTATCATTAATTAATATTGGTTTAATAATAATTAATTACTTATATATTGGTTTATGAAATGATTAACATGAAAATTAATAAATATTATTTAAAATCTTTTTACATTTATTTCACGACAAGAACACGTTAGTATGTATTTTAGAATGAATATACAACTCATAGAATAAGTATAGAAGTTTTAGAAATAAAATGTAAAAGTATTTAAGACTCGGTTGTAGTTATTGGGTAATAGCGTTTGATGACCTACTATGCTACTAAATGTCATGTCGAAGCCTTAAAGGTGCCTTAGCACCTCACGTAGGGTCAAATTTACAGGTTTGGATAGTATACAAGTTTAGGTCTGGAATGTGAATTACGTTGAAGACAACCTTAAATAATACATAATTATAACTCACTCTAATCTTGCCACTAATGTAATTATAAACTTGTATAACAAAAAATAATAATAGTAATAATAATAATCTATCATGGTCGATCATGGACAGAACTCAATCGAACAACTGGTGTAAATGCTTATGTTAGTTTAATTTTGTATCGTGTTGCTATTGTGTGTGTATGTTTGTTTGAGTCCGGTTTTCTAAGGCTAGCTGTGTCATCGATCTTGATTGCCTAAACACAATCGATCTGCCCTACTAATTCTCGTGGGCTTATCGAGTATCCTTTCATCTAGGCTTAATGAGCCTAGGTTAGTTATATTAAGATTCTAGCACAAACTCGTTTAAAACTAGAGTGACTAGCTTACTATATATACTAGCGCCAAGCGGGGTGTATTTTGGGCTTCAAATAACAAAGCCCAAATTAAATGTGAGTTAATTTCAATATTTGCACAAGCCCAATGGTAATATACTAACTAATTTAAATTACTTCATAATTTGACTTGTTAACCAAAATTTAACTATTTTTTGTTACTCTGAATTAACATTAACAGATTAAGGATGAAGAAGCTTATGATATTACTTATCCACTAATGACTAGAAAAAACTTATGCGAACGATATGGTCATCACAAATTAGATATTAAACTTGCCACAAATAGGGTGGTCGTCCACTGACAAATACAAAATCTTTAAAGACTTAGGTTTGAGAGGGGAGGTCTTAGGTTCAAGTCTCGAAGACGATATGGATTAAAAGAAATTTGCCTTTAAAAAAATATTAAACTTGCCATATCTATGATGTATTTTATAATTTATTATTTCAAGGCTTGGTGGCTCGGGTATGCATCCAACGCTGACAGTTATGGAGGAGTGGATGCATTTGCTCGACTGGGTGTATCCCATGATACTTATCCGGTGATTTAAACAAAAATTGAATATATTTAATATTATTTCTTGTCTTTCTTCTTTGGATTCGACGCTAGTTACTTTTTAGTTGGTTAGTGATCATTTTCCTGTCCTATTTCTTTTGTTGTTTTGTTACCGGTGTATCATTTACATGTTATTTGTATTTTTTACGGTAAAAATAAAAGATTTTATGAGCTGGGGTCTCACTGAAAATTACATGTTATGTACTATTGTTATATGTAGGAGACCGTTCACAAAATAAATAAAATAAGAATTTTATTAATAAACAATCTGATTGCAATACATAAAGAGGAACAGAAGTAAACTGAAAGAAATTACAATACAAGAAATGTAAATTAAACTAATAACAGGTAACAAGAAAACAACGGTGACTGAGGCACGTGAAGATCACGCTTCCCTTAAAACAGATTTCGGGCCACCCAGGTGAAACCGTCTGTTTCCCAGGGTACAACAGCCTAAGCAGATTGTACTGCCGGGATTAGCCTAGCACCTGAAAAATTACCTGAAACAAGTGTGCGAAGAGATTCAAGATTAGGGAAATCGTTTGAAGCTGTGTGTGTGGTATGAACCATACGAATTTCAGTGTGTCTAAAACAAAGCACAAAGCTTTGTATTTATACTGATTAGAATTCGAATAAGATAACTGAATATTGAATGCACCCTTCAATAAAATCAGTTATAGAATTCAATAGCACAATGAATTCTGAAACCTATAAAATAAATTTAGAATTCAATGGCATAATAAATTCTGTAACTCAAACATTTGGCCAAGACACATATAAAAAATACTAAAGGCGGCTCCAAGCGGCTCGCGGCGATGCGAGCGTGCGAAGTGCGCCATCAAAGCGCCACATTGCACCCATCGCCCACGTCCCGGTCCCGGTGCGTGTCGGGTGCTTCGCACCCACTGGGTGTGAGTTGTCATACAAGAATACATTCGTGTAAAAGTTCTAATTATAAATCCACAAAAGATTTATCTCTCCACCTATGTGGGACAAGCTCAATTTCCCACATGTTTATGGTTCCAACACACAAACTTAATGCACAAGATCTCTCATTCATCTTGGCTTAAATATTAAAAATTCATTATATTAACTCATAATATAATATTAATTATTAAATTTCCAACAATCCCCCACATGAATAGAGATCGTCCCATACACTCAAGTGTCATGATAAAATTTCAGCGGTTAAGTAATGCAGGATAGGTAGGTTTCCCTTTGAACCCTCCTTTGTGACATATACTTAGTCTTCTAGCGGTTAGTAGACGCGATGTCCTTGAACCAACCCCTTTTTACGTAGACGTTATTACACATCACACATTACTCTTCCTGGTCTGGCTAACCCCTCATAGTTGTGTCCGTTATGGTCATGGAGCACCATCCTGGTTCTGCGAGAGCTCTAGGAATTGTGCCCCCAATTCCATTTGAAGCGACCCCATTTCTCTCTAACATAGGTGATTTACAAATCATTAAAAGCCATATGCTTAACCTCTCTTGATATCACTGATTATAAGTAGGAATGGACTAGGAAGTTTGTAACTCCCTTTGTATGTTGAGGTACTCCCCCACAGTGATCTCAGTTCGTACAGTTAGGTGGTCCTATTGAGCCTAGATCATGGGATCTCCAATCTTCTAGGATAGGTTTTCCGTTGTACAAACTTTCTCCAAGGGCTTTAGACCCATTCCTATCGACGACTTATGTACTACCTCTCTGCTTAAGCCTTTTGTAAGCGGATCCGCAATGTTATCCTTTGACCTCACATAGTCAATCGTGATAACTCCAGTTGAGAGTAGTTGTCATATCGTGTTATGCCGACGTCGCATGTGTCTTGATCTGCCATTATACATTGCACTTTGAGCTCTACCAATAGCTGATTGGCAATCACAATGTATGCAAATAGCAGTCAAAGGCTTAGGCCATCTTGGAACATATTCCAAGAATTGACGCAACCATTATGCCTCTTCTCCAGCTTTATCTAACGCGATAAACTCAGATTCCATCGTGGATCTAGCTATAAGAGTATCCGATACGAAAGATTCTAGATCAACAAGTGGTTATGTGTTTACCCTTGGAGGAGCAGCTATATCTTGGAAGTCATCCAGTTGGCATCACTGAATCCTTCCACAACAGCTGGATTTTGGCCATAATGCAGTCCATAATTTCTCGTGTATCTCAAATACCTTAACAATCTTGTCATACCCTTCCAGTGATCTGAACTAGGATTACTAGTATATCTACTTAGCCTACTCACAGCATATGCTAAGTCTGGTCGAGTACATGATATGAGATACATAAGACTGCCAATGATCCTTGAGTATTCCAATTGAGCAACACTCTCGCCTCTATTTTTTGACAAATGTTAAGAGGTATCAATTGGAGTTTGAGCTACACTCGTGTCCCCAGGATTGAACTTCTCAAGGATGTTATCCACATAATGAGATTGACTTAGCACCAAACCAGTTTGGGTTCTAACGATCTTTACTCCAAGAATCACATCAGCTAGACCCATATCTTTCATGTCAAATCTCGCTTTCAACATGTCTTTAGTAGATCTGATCATCTTATCATCACTCCCAATGATAAGCATATCATCTACATAAAGGCATAAGATCACATAACCTTTGGAAGTGTCTTTCACATAGACACATTTGTCACATTCATTTATTTTGAAACCACTGTTAAGCATAACTTGGTCAAACTTTTGATGCCATTGTTTTGGAGCTTGCTTCAAGCCATATAATGACTTGACGAGTTTACACACTTTGCCCTCTTGGCCAGGAGCAGAAAAACCCTCTGGTTGCTCCATGTAAATCTCTTCCTCTAATTCCCCATTGAGAAATGCAGTTTTTACATCCATTTGATGTATTTCCAAATTCCTCAAAGCCGCAATTGCAAGCACCAATCTAATTGAGGTTATTCTGGTCACAGGCGAGTATGTGTCAAAATAGTCAAGACCTTCCTTTTGTCTAAACCCTTTGATCACAAGCCTTGCCTTATACTTGTCGACAGAGCCATCAGCTTTCATCTTTTTCTTGAATATTGTAACACCCTAGTTACTAATTAACAGTTTTATATGTAGATACCAAGATTAGATGTATAGTTAAGACTACACATACTATAAAAATACGGGTTTATTAAAAACTTTTACAAATTATAAGTTATTCTACATAACGTGATCGAATTTGTTGTTTAAAATTTACAACGTGGCAAAGTGCGGAAGCATGTGTCTTTATCGTGTTCGGTTCTTCGTTGAGCTTGATCGTCTTCCGGCATCCAAAGTGTACCTACATTTCATAAACATGAAATGCTTTAGTCTTACGGGGTTTAAATCATATCCAAACGAGTCCGGGAAACAATTTATTTTCAAAAGAAAAACAAAAAAACTTGAAAATGATCTCCACCGTAACTTACGGTGGCACCGTAAGTTACGGTGGCCCCTATGTTCATATTCTCTACCGTACAACAGTAGATAAGCACCGTAACCATATCAGTTCCACCGTAAATTACGGTGGACCCTGCATTCAGCTTTTCCATTTTGTCGTAATTTGACACGAAATCTTTCGTATCTTTCAAACCGCTTATCCGTTTGACCTACCGTTTCTTCCTACATGTTTGTAATTTGATTCTCCATCATATGGAGTTAAAATCCGACATCCGGCTTGATAAAATTTAAGATTTTTAAGTCTTCGGCTTAATACTCTTTTGCTAAAATTTGACCCGTTCGTGATTTTATCAAACGTACAAGTTTGTTTGACCCTTATTTCTCATAAACCTATTAAATTCAATGATGTCTAACATATTAGGTTCCAATTATAGAATTATATACCTTCTTTAACCCATTTTCACCCATATGCTTATTTTGACCCGTTTGAGGTATTTAAGCATATTTTAAGCACCAATTGCTTTCATTCATTTCCAAATACATATGTCCACATTTCTTATCAAAGGATCATCCACCACAACTATATTTGTGGTGGATTCAATGTGGTGACTTATATATATATCAAAATTTACCCTTCAAATCGTTATTTTACGGCAAAGACTCAAATAGAGCCATTTGACTAACGTTTTACATCCTTCAACTTCTATACTCATCCTAAGTAATTATCTAATTGTAAAACTCGGTTCCAAACAACCTTTAAGGGTTGTTTGTTCAATTTAGCCTACAAGGGCGTTTTGGTCAACATTAGTCCTTCATTTACGACGAATGACTTTTAGTTACTTGTTTAACCCAAACTCCGATCTTTTAACTATGATTTTATTTGAAAGGGCACTAGGCCTTTCAAATATAATGACCATCGTCCGTAACATTTGGTTTACCTATTAGGGTAATCAAAAACTTATTCTAGACTTCGTTTAACTCTCATTAGTCTTACATTTAAATGAGAGTTATCTTATTATGCGTACCTGACTCGGATCATTACATTGACCCATTTAAGTACCTTGCCTCGATATCTACTAAGTAATAGCGATGTAAATATCCACTCGATATTTATTTCTGAAATCAAACAACTCATCAAACCATTAGTCGATATTGTCAAAAAGTGATATTTTCACCTTTTGACCCGTTGGTCTAAATGACCGATGATATTGGCGAGATAAAGCTTATTGCCATCTCGTCTACACGACTCGTTCCAATTTACACCGCACGGTCGTTTTAACTATAATTCACCTCTTAACGCTTTTTGGCCTATTAAGGCTTACGAAATATGTATCTTTCAAAAACCGATAATTATTGTCAACAAGTGTCCAAATTTCAATTTTTACCCTTATTGGTTATCTTGTTCCGTACGACTACACGCCGGAAACACCATATCTCAATTTCCCATTTGTCTTGTTCGAAATCAAAACAACAAAAGGACATTCTAAACTATATGACTAGTGTAAGCTATACTTACCTTGCATCCATGCCGCACTTTTCTTTCCGTACGCGCTCCGTTTGACCCGCTTCATCCACAAGCTTCCACCTAGCTTGTTAGGCGTCAAACTATCATCATATTTCATAAGATGGTTAATTTAGTCATTGTTAATCATAACTATTCCATCTTACGTATTTTTCTATCAAATTTATCATTCGATCTTACTAATGGTTGGTTTGACTACTAAAAGTCAAACGCCCCTTAGCATATAAATGCACATTCAAGCTCTATCTATCAATTAGTAGCTAACATGATCTTATACACTTAGTTACATGAACATGGCTACCAAATTTCATCACAACATTCAAAATCCATTTCAATCATGTATGAACAAGTTCCCAAATCACTAAATTTGTTTGAGTGCTTTGTTTCTATTATCCAATATGATGATTTTAAACATAAACTTATCATCATCCTTACTATTATATCAAAACCTACTTCCTAGTTTACTTGTTAATCACATACAAGTGATATTACTTCAAGTTCTTCATAATTTCATCATATCTAACAAAACCCACTTCAACCATATATGAACAAGTACCCAAATTCATGGTTAAATCGAACACCTTCTATTTGTTTTCATGCATGTTGATTCTAAGCATGGTTATATCATCAAAATCATCATAACATTAAAACCCACTTGTCTAAGTGTGTTAATTCATCAAATCCTTCAATTCATAGCATGTTATGTATGATTTTCACTTAGGGTTTCGTTCCTAAGCAAGTATACATCACTAATCTAGCCATAGCTTCTCTAATCCATGCCTAATTCACGATTAGGATGTTTATCCAATTTTTACAACTTCACGAATCATCAAGATTTTACATACCTTACGATCCTCTTGTTCGGGTGATCATTAATTCATGCTCGGTTGTGAATTTGGGCTTCATTTGATCCTTCAATTTGATGGATTTGTTGAAAGTTAGGGTTTGGCTCCATGGGAGCTCCCCTGAGATCGATCCAGAGCACACACTTGTGTGTGTGTGTTTTGTTTAGTTATTAATAAATAACCTTTCAAGTTATACAACTTTAACCCCTCGTGTTTGGTTCGTTATTTAGTAGATCACAACCTACTTATTTCTAATATCAATATTCCCATTTATTAACTAGGTTAGACATTCCTAGTTAACTTAGTGGGTTCGGGGGAAATTATGACTAAGTTTATTTTAGGTCCCGTTAACCCGGGCCTTTTATCCATTTTATTTCCTTAAAAGCTTTTGTTTACTTTTTATTTAATATTAGGATTAATTATTTAAATCCTAATATTTACCGGGTAAATTTTGCCACTAACGGTACTTTACCCGTCTTTCAGTATTAACGGAGTTTGATTATCAAACCCGTTTTCGGGGTGTTACAAATATCCATCAATATCCAAGTGGCTTGCACCCTGGTGGAAGATCTACTAGCTCCCAAGTATGATTCTGCAAGATTGAATCAATTTCACTCTTGATGGCTTCTTTCCATTGAGGTCCATCTGAAGAGGTGACTGCTTCTCGATAGGTTTGAGGCTCACTCTCAACCATGAATGTAAGAAAGTCAGGCCCAAAGGATTTCTCAGTCCTTTGCCTTTTACTTCTTCTTGGCTCACCCTCTTCAACCTCTAATTGTTCTTGAGTTTCCTCTCGAACAGTCTCATCAACCATTGTTGATGAACTTGTATGATTGGTTGTTGAAGAACTCGCATGAGTTTGTACTAACATTGGAAACTCTTCTTCAAAGTAAGTCACATTTCCTGGCCTTGTCTCTTTGATAGAGTCCTTGTGCACATCAGGATTCTTGGATTCAAATACAAGAAAACGATGTGAGCCACCGTTTTTGGCATATCCAATGAAAATACAATCAACAGTTTTTGGCCCTATTCTAAGTGCCTTAGGGGGTATAACAATCACCTTGGCCAGGCACCCCCACACTTTCAAGTATTTATAGGATGATTTTTGTCCCCACCACAACTCATGAGGTGTTATATCCTTATTCTTGAAAGGTATTTTATTTAACAAAAAATTGGCCGACAAAATGGCCTCCCCCCACATGTCCTGGCTCATCCCAGAACTTATCAACATGGCATTCATCATTTCTTTTAGTGTACGATTTTTTCGCTCCGCGATGCCATTTGATTGGGGTGTATAAGGAGGGGTACACTCATGTATTATGCCACTTTTTGCACATAATTCCCCAAATGGTGAAACATATTCACCTCCTCTATCACTTCTCACACGTTTTATTTTCCTGTTAAGTTGATTCTCAACTTCGGCTTTATACAAGATAAACTTGTTAATTGCTTCATCCTTACTCTTAAGTAAGTAAACATAACAATATCTTGTATTGTCATCGATAAAGGTAATAAAATATTTATTACCACCTCTGGTGGGAATTGATTTTAAGTCACAAACATCAGTGTGAATCAAATCAAGAGGTTCAGTTATTCTTTCAACTGATTTGAAGGATGATCTTGTTTGTTTGGCTTCAACACAAGTTTTACATTTTGTTTTAGAGTCAATGGAAAAAGTTGGTATGTAATCTAGTTTAATTAAACGACGCATCGAATTAAAATTTACATGACCAAGACGTCCATGCCAAACATTAGGACACTCAACCAAGTAAGCAGAAGTACTAGCACTTTTATTCATGTTTTTCTTAACAGCCATTACATTAAGTTTAAACATGCCATTTTGGGCATAGCCCTTTCCAACAAACATACCACGCTTAGTTAAAACAAAATTATCACTTTCAAAAACCAAACGAAAGCCATGCTTGTTAAGCATCCAACCCGACACAAGACTCTTGCGTAGGTCGGGAACATAAAGCACATTCTTCAAAGTGAGCTCTTTCCCAGAAGTCCACTTCAAGATCACATCACCTTCTCCCTTGATATCAGCTGTAGCAGCATTACCCATATACAACTTTTCTCCCACCACCTCTTTAAATGTATTAAAGAGGGTCCTATCTGGGCACACATGGCGGGTTGCCCCGGTATCAACCCACCACCCTTTTGGCTCGTTACCCACCAAATTTACCTCCTCTGCCATGGCAGTGAGGTCTGAAATCATGGCCACTAATGGCATACCATCATCATCAACCATAAGAGCCGTGTCACGTTTAGGCTCTTTACATTGGTCAGCACGGTGACCAGTTTGTCCACAGTTGTAACACTTCCCTTTAAAGGGACCAACCTTCTTCTTCACACCACCTTTCTTTGGCCCAAGGTCAACACCTTTGTTCTTCCCTTTTCCATTGAACTTGTGGCCTTTGTTACCCTTGTGACCCCTTGAGGATTGACCATGTTCCACAAGGTTCGCTTTTGCAGAAGCTTCAACTTGACCTCCTTTGTGTGATATTCTGTTGTCCTCTTCAATACGAAGACGAACCACAAGGTCTTCGATATGTGACAACTGGCACAAACCGGTAATTTCCGTACACTATAATTATTGCTTAATGACTGCAATTATGAGTTTAAGTGTCAGCAATGTCTGAACACATGATTAAACAAGTGAATTCATGCATGTTGTATACTACAAAATATTGCTTTATGCGTAAACGAGAGCGTTGCGTCAGAATAATAGTAAACTCACCGGTAAGACACACTGTGTCGACTGAACTGCAGAAAGCAGTCAGACATTAGAATTGAGGCCTAGGTATAGGTCCGACAACAAAAGTACATTAAAACCCAAGAGTATATGTAAGGGTTTAGTTTATAGAACATTGCGAAAGCAAAAATAAGCACTAAAAAGCACCCGAAACGCACTTTAAGTGCCGAATTTTGTATAATTCAGCAATAATTCAGCATTTAAACATATAAATATTATGCAGAAATGTCGTTTTATCATCCAGAATATTTCCCTAAGTGTTGGGAATTGAAAGGGTACAAGAAGGGTACTTAAAAGACACTAAAAAGTGTAATTTAGCACTTTAACGGAGTAATATCCAACCGTACAACCGGACTTAACCCGGGACAAAAAAAAATATTGTCATTAACATTGTTTTCTTTTTCTGAGCCAGTTAGGGTCCCCGAATACCCTAACACCCGTTACAATTTATAACACACTAGAAATTGGTTTAACCTCCTAACTTAAACTAACTAGCTTAACCAATTAACTAGTTAGAACCGAACCTTGACCCACCCCATTGTAACCAATTCGGTTCCCTCAAGAGAACCCCCACCACTCATTTTTGAATAATTTATGGATTCATGTCCAATATCTACCATACATATTATCTCATGGATAATGCTATTAGATGGACTATAAATAACCCCATAAGATCAAGACTTCCATCCACTAACCACACATCAAATTCACATCCCTTCCTTTCCCTCTCATTGAGTTCGGCCGAGAGCCACCTACACCCACCATTATTATTATTTTTTTTTTTTATTTCCATCTTGCAATTTAATATACAACCAAGGGTGAAGGATCACATACGAGGAAGCCCGGTGCTTGCGGATCGTCAAGGACCTCACCACAACGCTATTAACCACTCGATTTTCGACTAGTTTCTTCCCTAGCCTCGAGCTAGTAGTAAGTTGCTTTAAACACACTCTCGATCTATTTTAAAGTGGTTAAAAGGAACTTTGTCGGTTAAAATCTATGAACATACAAGATGACATGGTAAAAGTCTACTAAAATGTTAAAAATGTTGGTTAAAAGCATAAGAGTTGTGTAAAACTTGTAAGACTTGTTTTGTGGTGATTATTTAGTGCCGATCTATGTTGTGGTAGCTCGGATCAACATCTAACCCGGATTAGTCATGTTCATGAAACATGACATAGAATATGTTAAGAATGAAAAGGGTTAAATGATGAAACTCTACTACACACTAAACATGAACTTGAGTAAAAGTAATTTTTCTTGTAAAATAAGACTCTAAACATGTAGATCTAAAGATCTACAAGAGGTTTTTCGGAAGAACCAAGCAAAAATATTAGTCTTGTTTAAAACCCAGATCTTACATGAACTAAATATATTTTTAGTAAATAAACAAGTGTGTAGACACTTGTGTCACAAGAAAGATTTAACAAAGAAATATTTTTGTGAATCTTGACTAGAAGTTGTGAAACTTCATATTCTTTAAAAATAAAGTTTTAAGAAATTAAACTTATTTTTTTTAGATAACAAGGCTTACTAAATGTGCTAGTAAATTACTACACATTTTTGTAAATATTCAAGTTCATGAAATGGAGAAACTAGTGATTATTGTTGATGAGTATTGTTGTTAATTGTTGTTGATGATTGATAATGATTTAAAAGAAAATAAACACACGTTTTGAAAACGTGGGAAACCTCCATTTTTAGGGGAAACTCTGTCAAAATTTTTATAAATTTTGACACTTAGAAAAAAAATATAAGTTTTCGAGAAACTTACTCCCTAAAAATGTATTTATGAGTATTACCAAGGTTTCCCTAATTTTTGGTGATAAGAAATGAGGATTTCTTCAAAAAAATAAGAACGGGTATTATGTATATATATTTTTGAGAGAAAAATATATATTATTTTATCACCAACTTTTGTGCTAAGTGTATAAAGTATGTGTTATACGTGCTAGTGTATTAAGACCTAAAAATACGCTAAATACTCAGGAGGAGTATAAACATAAAAATACACATACGACATACAAGATACATAATTCGGGTGCAAAGTGCAAATCACAAAAGACTTATATTTATTTTTGGAGAAAATAATATAAGTAAGATACGTAGTTAAAAATATAGAATATTTTTAACACAAGAATATATACAAGAGAGTGACTGTACTTGTGCGACGCAAGTCTAGTGACTAACGTTAAGAAAACGCGTATAGGTTACGACGTTAATTAAGCAAATCCGGTGGAGTTTACGACGCTAGGAACGCAAAGTTGTGAGTTCATGCTCCCCCTTTTCTCTTTAACTGTTTTCAGTTTTTATAACTTCGGGGGTGAAATACATGTACAAATGTACAAAATTTTATAATTGGTATGATATAAATACAAGAAGTACGCTTGGTGAGAACGAGAACCAAGTGTGACGAAATATAAATACAAGAAGTACACTTGGTGAGAACGAGAACCAAGTGTGACGAAATATAAGAATATGAGAAGCGCACTTGGTGAGAACGAGAACCAAGTAAGAGGCGCTATGAGAAATGATAACAAGAAACGCGCTTGGTGAGAACGAGAACCAAGTAGGATGCGTTATGAGAAATAGTGTCACGAATAGGGTACAGAAGCACCATTAATCGTGTACATACTTAGACCGCAGAACAAAAGGTTAGATCTAACGGGTGCCTGGCAGCCACACTACCGATCGGGGCGAGAATCGAGTAGTGCTTTTGTGTCTCAGAATATACCAATTAAATGCCTTAGGTTTGGTGACTTCCTATGTCGTGCCACATGTTAATGGCTTTGCAACCCATTAACAATCTGATAATTACAGAAATACTGTATTTACATAAAATTCATACCATACAAAAATTGATATATAACTTGAAGTACGTGGGGTACTCAAGAGGATTGATATATAACTTGAAGTACGTGGGGTACTCAAGAGGATTGATATATAACTTGAAGTACGTGGGGTACTTGTTTTGATACAAAGTATACAAACGTGAAATACAAAACTGCATGAATTCACACCAACTTTATGTTGACGTTTTTCCAAAAACTCACATGTATTTCAGGTAACTAGGATGGATGTGCGCGTGGTCTAGCTTATGCTCGTGGATGTCGCTTGTGTTTAACTTTGAATAAAGTTGTAAACTTTTAAGACAATGTTTTATGCGACTTAGCGATGTAAACGCTAACGTATGTTTTCAAATTATGGTATTTGAATGTTATTTTACGAGCATGTAGCATGTTTACTCTTCGTATGCAATGAGAACCTTTCATGATCACACCTCGTGCTTCCGCCGCAGAAAGGGGTGTGACAGATTGGTATCAGAGCTGCGATTGTAGTGAACCAGGATTCCTTCTCGAGTCTAGTCTACAATCTCTAGGATCCATTCACGAAAACAATTTTCAAAGAGTTTTCATTGCATAAAACGTCCCGCGACATCCACTACCTGAAACTGTCTACATGAGTCTAGAAAGGACACTACGAGACTTAGAGTGCACTTGAGTAGCACTTGTCGTTGACTAGAAATTACTTGCAATTATGTGTGATAATTAGCATGTACTAGAAGTGGAATGTCACAAGTATATGTGACTTTACCTGAAAGCAATGGCCCATCTGAAGGAAGAAATACGAGGATGAAACGAACTGTGCGGACTGTGCAAGGAGTTACGTAATTATGGATGCATACATAATTATGGAATTCAGTGCACAGAAATCACAGCAAGTCTTGTCACGTATAGATTCCCTCAGTGCAAGCCTACTAAGTACTCTGCTAGAGTAATAATTGTTTGATGTCACTTGTGTGGTATATATACCTGTGAATATATATGATACTACAGTCTAGTGTGACGATATCAAACAAATGCCTAACCCTGCTGTGTTATGTTCTGTCAGAGCATGGCACCCAGGAAAGCTGTGAATGCTCGCAATGACGATCAACCTCCTCCTCCCCTACTGCCAAGAACTGCTGAGGAGCTGAACGCCCTACTGGAAGAAAGGATCTCCGCTGCTATCGCCCAGTATGAGGCGAACCGAACTCAAGACAGTGGAGGACCAAGCAACGCTAGGCGTAATGGGAATGGAGATTCGTCTGGAGGCAATGCAGCCCAAGGCTGCACTTTCAAGCAGTTCCTCGACTGCAAGCCGATGAACTATGACGGCACAGGAGGTGCAGTAGCATTTGTGCGCTGGACGGAGAAGACTGAAGCTACTTTCCGCATGAGCAAGTGTACCGCGGATCAACAAGTCACTTTTGCTACTGGGTTATTCGTCGATGAAGCTCTGACTTGGTGGAACCTGCAAGCCCAAACTTTGGGTGATGACGCCGCTTATGGCCTCACTTGGGAGGAACTGAAGGAAAGGATGAGAGAGAAGTACTGCTCTCGTGCCGAACTCCAAAGGCTGGAAACAGAGTTCTGGCACTTGACTATGGAAGGTGCTGACATCAATGGATACACTCGAAGGTTCCACGATCTGTCAAGAGTGCTTCCCTACATGGTGACTCCTGAATTTAAGCGTGTGGAACGCTACATTTGGGGACTGGCCTCAGAGTTTCGTGGTATGGTGACGTCGGCCAAACCACAAACAATCACCGAGGCTGTAACTCTGGCTGTCAGCCTTACGGAAGACTGTGTTCGCATGAAGAAGCTGTCACTGAACCCAACAGAAAAGACCGAGACGCATGCTGAGTCATCCGGCGACAAAAAGAGAAAACATGCAAACCTGAACCAAGCAACTCGCAACAACAAGGGTTTCAGCAAGAAGCGCGACACTAATCCGCCGCAGGAGACGAAAACCCATGCAACCAAAGCATACCAAGGCTCCATGCCTAGATGCCAAAAATGTAAGTATCATCATGATGGAGCTTGTCGCATTCCAAGGTGCGACAAATGTGGTAAATTGGGTCATCAAACAGAAGACTGTTGGGGAAAAGGAAAGAACCGAAATGGGAACGGTGCTGGTAACAAGAATGGTAACGGGAAAGGGCAGAACCAAGGATGCTTCAAGTGTGGAAGCAATGATCATTTCATGAAGAACTGCCCAGAGAGAAACAACGCTCCGGCTCGAGCATTTGTGATTGGAGCAAGAGACGCACGCGAGGACCCTAACGTGGTCACCGGTACGTTTCTCATTAACAATCACTTTGCATCCATATTATTCGACACTGGCGCCGATTATAGCTTCATGTCTGTGGAATTTAAACGCATACTTGGAATAGAATCTAGTAGATTGGAAATTCCTTATTCCATAGAACTAGCCAATGGTAAACTTGTTGAATCGGGCGAAGTTGTTAGAGGCTGCACACTGGAACTTGGCGAACGAAGGTTTAGCATCGACCTCCTACCTATCCAATTGGGTAGCTTCGATGTAGTGGTCGGGATGGACTGGTTGTCCAAGAACAAAGCTGAAGTTATTTGCCATGAGAAAATCATTCGCATCCCTTTAGCGAATGGTGAAACTCTCATCGTGCATGGAGAAAGACGAAACGCGCCTCTACGAATCATCAGTTGTATGAAGGCACAGAAGTGCTTAAGGAAAGGATGTGTTGCTTTCCTAGCACACGTTATAGACAAGAAGGCTGAGGAGCCGAAACTCGAAGACATTCCTGTGGTGAAGGAATTTCCTGATGTGTTCCCTGAAGATCTGCCAGGACTACCTCCGCAACGACAAGTCGAATTCCGTATAGACTTGGTTCCAGGAGCTGCTCCTGTAGCCAAGGCACCCTATCGACTTACGCCATCCGAGATGCAAGAATTATCTACACAACTCCAGGAGTTGTTGGATAAAGGATTCATAAGGCCAAGCTTCTCGCCCTGGGGAGCTCCAGTATTATTCGTGAAGAAGAAGGATGGATCACTACGGATGTGTATCGATTACAGGGAACTGAACAAGCTCACGATCAAGAATCGGTATCCACTACCGAGGATTGATGACTTATTTGATCAACTGCAAGGATCAAGCTACTATTCCAAGATCGACCTTCGATCTGGATACCATCAGCTGAGAATCCAAGATGAAAGTGTGCCAAAGACTGCATTCAGAACGCGATATGGGCACTACGAATTTCTTGTGATGCCATTTGGATTGACGAATGCACCAGCGGTCTTTATGGATCTAATGAACCGCGTATGCAAACCATATCTCGATAAATTCGTGATTGTATTTATCGATGATATCCTGATTTACTCGCGAACGAAAGAAGAGCACGAACAACATCTCAGAACCATCTTGGAGCTACTGAAGAAAGAGAAACTTTATGCAAAGTTCTCGAAATGCGAATTCTGGATTCGCGAAGTACAATTTCTTGGTCACGTTGTGAATGAGAAGGGCATTCATGTAGACCCGTCCAAGATTGAAGCAATAAAGAATTGGGAAGCTCCCAAGACCCCAACTGAAGTTCGACAATTTTTGGGCTTAGCGGGCTACTATCAGCGATTCATCGAGAATTTCTCAAAGATAGCTCAACCGCTAACGACCCTTACTCAGAAAGACAAGAAGTACGACTGGGGTCACAAACAGGAAGAAGCCTTTCAGCTACTTAAGAACAAGCTCTGCGATGCACCAATACTATCATTACCCGAAGGCACTGAAGACTTCGTGGTATACTGCGACGCCTCACGACAAGGCTTGGGCTGCGTGCTCATGCAACGCCAAAAAGTCATCGCTTATGCTTCAAGACAACTGAAGGTTCACGAGAGAAATTATACCACTCACGACCTGGAGCTGGGTGCAGTGGTATTCGCCTTGAAGATTTGGCGACATTATTTATATGGTACTCGATGTACAATCTTCACAGATCACAAAAGCTTACAACACATATTTGATCAGAAGGAATTGAATATGCGCCAGCGACGTTGGGTCGAGCTGCTGAATGATTATGACTGTGAGATTAAGTACCATCCTGGAAAGGCGAACGTTGTAGCAGACGCGTTGAGCCGAAAAGAAAGGGTTAAGACCCTAAGGGTTCGAGCACTGGAAATGACGATTCGAACGAACCTCACAGCACGCATTCGAGATGCACAACAAGAAGCTCTTAAAGAAGAGAACCGTAAAGCTGAATACCTACGGGGTATGCTGAAATACATGGTGCCAAACGAAGAGGGAGCCTTATACTTTAAAAAGCGCATTTAGGTTCCGCTCTATGGCGGCCTACGAGAAGTCATCCTTAATGAAGCCCACAAATCGAGATATTCGATCCACCCAGGATCGGACAAAATGTATCAAGACTTGAAGGAGTACTATTGGTGGCCGAGACTCAAAAGCGACGTTGCTGTGTATGTTGGAAAATGCCTAACCTGTGCCAAGGTTAAGGCAGAATATCAGAAACCGTCCGGCCTACTACAACAACCAGAGATTCCCGTGTGGAAGTGGGAACAAATCTCGATGGACTTCATAACGAAATTACCCAGGACCCCGAGAGGGCACGATATGATATGGGTAATAGTTGATCGATTAACGAAGTCTGCGCATTTCCTACCAATCCGAGAGAAGGATAGCACTGGAAAGCTGGCAGAGATATACTTAAGAGAAATTGTGGCACGTCATGGAGTGCCAATCTCAATCATTTCAGACAGAGATGGACGCTTTGTCTCAAGAATCTGGCAATCATTTCAGGAAGCCTTTGGATCTCAGTTAGATCTGAGCACGGCATTCCATCCGCAAACAAACGGCCAGAGCGAACGGACAATACAAACGTTAGAAGATATGCTTCGCGCATGTGTCATGGACCTAGGCGGCAGCTGGGATACTCATCTACCTCTAGTTGAGTTTTCCTACAATAACAGTTATCATACGAGCATAAAAGCCGCGCCGTTCGAAGCTCTGTATGGCCGCAAATGCCGATCGCCCTTATGTTGGGCAGATGCCGGAGATAAACGTATGGTTGGTCCTGAACTTGTACAAGAGACAACCGACAAGATTGCGCAGATCCGAGAGCGCATTAAGGCGGCTCGAGAGCGACAAAAGAGCTACGCGGATCCGAATAGAAAATCGGTAGATTTCAAGGTGGGAGACAAAGTGTTGTTAAAAGTCTCACCATGGAAGGGCGTAGTCAGATTTGGAAAGCGTGGGAAGCTGAATCCACGATATATCGGACCATCCAGAATATTGAAGAGAATTGGTACCGTGGCATACAAGTTGGAGTTACCGGAAGAACTTAATGGAGTACATGATACGTTTCATGTATCCAACCTAAAGAAGAGTCCAACACAAGAAAACGTGATCATCCCGATGGATGAAATACATATTGATGAAGCCCTCCGATTTACAGAGCAACCCGTTGAGGTTACCGACTGGAAAGTCAACAAGACCAGGAGGAGCTGTGTGAAGCTTGTCAAAGTACGTTGGAGCTCTAAGCACGGACCCGAGTACACATGGGAACGTGAAGACCAGTTCAAGAAAAAGTATCCCCACCTATTCAAGAAGACTCCAGCGAGAGTTAGTTCAGTCTGAATTTCGGGACGAAATTCTTTTAACGGGGGGAGACTGTGACAACTGGCACAAACCGGTAATTTCCGTACACTATAATTATTGCTTAATGACTGCAATTATGAGTTTAAGTGTCAGCAATGTCTGAACACATGATTAAACAAGTGAATTCATGCATGTTGTATACTACAAAATATTGCTTTATGCGTAAACGAGAGCGTTGCGTCAGAATAATAGTAAACTCACCGGTAAGACACACTGTGTCGACTGAACTGCAGAAAGCAGTCAGACATTAGAATTGAGGCCTAGGTATAGGTCCGACAACAAAAGTACATTAAAACCCAAGAGTATATGTAAGGGTTTAGTTTATAGAACATTGCGAAAGCAAAAATAAGCACTAAAAAGCACCCGAAACGCACTTTAAGTGCCGAATTTTGTATAATTCAGCAATAATTCAGCATTTAAACATATAAATATTATGCAGAAATGTCGTTTTATCATCCAGAATATTTCCCTAAGTGTTGGGAATTGAAAGGGTACAAGAAGGGTACTTAAAAGACACTAAAAAGTGTAATTTAGCACTTTAACGGAGTAATATCCAACCGTACAACCGGACTTAACCCGGGACAAAAAAAAATATTGTCATTAACATTGTTTTCTTTTTCTGAGCCAGTTAGGGTCCCCGAATACCCTAACACCCGTTACAATTTATAACACACTAGAAATTGGTTTAACCTCCTAACTTAAACTAACTAGCTTAACCAATTAACTAGTTAGAACCGAACCTTGACCCACCCCATTGTAACCAATTCGGTTCCCTCAAGAGAACCCCCACCACTCATTTTTGAATAATTTATGGATTCATGTCCAATATCTACCATACATATTATCTCATGGATAATGCTATTAGATGGACTATAAATAACCCCATAAGATCAAGACTTCCATCCACTAACCACACATCAAATTCACATCCCTTCCTTTCCCTCTCATTGAGTTCGGCCGAGAGCCACCTACACCCACCATTATTATTATTTTTTTTTTTTATTTCCATCTTGCAATTTAATATACAACCAAGGGTGAAGGATCACATACGAGGAAGCCCGGTGCTTGCGGATCGTCAAGGACCTCACCACAACGCTATTAACCACTCGATTTTCGACTAGTTTCTTCCCTAGCCTCGAGCTAGTAGTAAGTTGCTTTAAACACACTCTCGATCTATTTTAAAGTGGTTAAAAGGAACTTTGTCGGTTAAAATCTATGAACATACAAGATGACATGGTAAAAGTCTACTAAAATGTTAAAAATGTTGGTTAAAAGCATAAGAGTTGTGTAAAACTTGTAAGACTTGTTTTGTGGTGATTATTTAGTGCCGATCTATGTTGTGGTAGCTCGGATCAACATCTAACCCGGATTAGTCATGTTCATGAAACATGACATAGAATATGTTAAGAATGAAAAGGGTTAAATGATGAAACTCTACTACACACTAAACATGAACTTGAGTAAAAGTAATTTTTCTTGTAAAATAAGACTCTAAACATGTAGATCTAAAGATCTACAAGAGGTTTTTCGGAAGAACCAAGCAAAAATATTAGTCTTGTTTAAAACCCAGATCTTACATGAACTAAATATATTTTTAGTAAATAAACAAGTGTGTAGACACTTGTGTCACAAGAAAGATTTAACAAAGAAATATTTTTGTGAATCTTGACTAGAAGTTGTGAAACTTCATATTCTTTAAAAATAAAGTTTTAAGAAATTAAACTTATTTTTTTTAGATAACAAGGCTTACTAAATGTGCTAGTAAATTACTACACATTTTTGTAAATATTCAAGTTCATGAAATGGAGAAACTAGTGATTATTGTTGATGAGTATTGTTGTTAATTGTTGTTGATGATTGATAATGATTTAAAAGAAAATAAACACACGTTTTGAAAACGTGGGAAACCTCCATTTTTAGGGGAAACTCTGTCAAAATTTTTATAAATTTTGACACTTAGAAAAAAAATATAAGTTTTCGAGAAACTTACTCCCTAAAAATGTATTTATGAGTATTACCAAGGTTTCCCTAATTTTTGGTGATAAGAAATGAGGATTTCTTCAAAAAAATAAGAACGGGTATTATGTATATATATTTTTGAGAGAAAAATATATATTATTTTATCACCAACTTTTGTGCTAAGTGTATAAAGTATGTGTTATACGTGCTAGTGTATTAAGACCTAAAAATACGCTAAATACTCAGGAGGAGTATAAACATAAAAATACACATACGACATACAAGATACATAATTCGGGTGCAAAGTGCAGATCACAAAAGACTTATATTTATTTTTGGAGAAAATAATATAAGTAAGATACGAAGTTAAAAATATAGAATATTTTTAACACAAGAATATATACAAGAGAGTGACTGTACTTGTGCGACGCAAGTCTAGTGACTAACGTTAAGAAAACGCGTATAGGTTACGACGTTAATTAAGCAAATCCGGTGGAGTTTACGACGCTAGGAACGCAAAGTTGTGAGTTCATGCTCCCCCTTTTCTCTTTAACTGTTTTCAGTTTTTATAACTTCGGGGGGTGAAATACATGTACAAATGTACAAAATTTTATAATTGGTATGATATAAATACAAGAAGTACGCTTGGTGAGAACGAGAACCAAGTGTGACGAAATATAAATACAAGAAGTACACTTGGTGAGAACGAGAACCAAGTGTGACGAAATATAAGAATATGAGAAGCGCACTTGGTGAGAACGAGAACCAAGTAAGAGGCGCTATGAGAAATGATAACAAGAAACGCGCTTGGTGAGAACGAGAACCAAGTAGGATGCGTTATGAGAAATAGTGTCACGAATAGGGTACAGAAGCACCATTAATCGTGTACATACTTAGACCGCAGAACAAAAGGTTAGATCTAACGGGTGCCTGGCAGCCACACTACCGATCGGGGCGAGAATCGAGTAGTGCTTTTGTGTCTCAGAATATACCAATTAAATGCCTTAGGTTTGGTGACTTCCTATGTCGTGCCACATGTTAATGGCTTTGCAACCCATTAACAATCTGATAATTACAGAAATACTGTATTTACATAAAATTCATACCATACAAAAATTGATATATAACTTGAAGTACGTGGGGTACTCAAGAGGATTGATATATAACTTGAAGTACGTGGGGTACTCAAGAGGATTGATATATAACTTGAAGTACGTGGGGTACTCAAGAGGATTGATATATAACTTGAAGTACGTGGGGTACTTGTTTTGATACAAAGTATACAAACGTGAAATACAAAACTGCATGAATTCACACCAACTTTATGTTGACGTTTTTCCAAAAACTCACATGTATTTCAGGTAACTAGGATGGATGTGCGCGTGGTCTAGCTTATGCTCGTGGATGTCGCTTGTGTTTAACTTTGAATAAAGTTGTAAACTTTTAAGACAATGTTTTATGCGACTTAGCGATGTAAACGCTAACGTATGTTTTCAAATTATGGTATTTGAATGTTATTTTACGAGCATGTAGCATGTTTACTCTTCGTATGCAATGAGAACCTTTCATGATCACACCTCGTGCTTCCGCCGCAGAAAGGGGTGTGACACGATAGTCATTTCCTTTCGCTTATGCTTAAGGTAATTCTTGAAGTCCACCCAACTAGGAGGCAATTTTTCAACAATTGCTGCCACTTGGAATGTTTCACTCAGATTCATCCCTTCTGACAAAATATCACTAAGAATAATCTGCAGTTCTTGGACTTGACTCATCACAGTTTTTTAATCAATCATTTTATAGTCCAAAAACCTAGCCACAACATACTTTTTAGTACCCGCATACTCAGTCTTGTATTTCCGTTCCACTGACTCCCATAATTCTTTGGCAGTTGGAACCTTGAGATACACGTTATACAAGGCATCTGAGAGGCCATTCAACACATAGTTGCGGCATAGGTACTCAGAATGTTTCCAAGCCTCCACAGCACTCACAGATTGGACCTCAGTTGTCCCTTCTGCGAGAACAGGAGGGGACTCCGTCAAAAACCTCGCAAGGTTTAGAGTGGTCAGATAGAACAACATCTTTTGTTGCCATCTCTTAAAATTCAAACCAGTGAACTTCTCTGGTTTTTCAGCATGGTTAGCAACTGCTTGAGCCGCTTGGGTACCAACCAATGGTCCCATGGTAGTGGATGTGGATCCAACAGTGGTTGTTGTGGTTGCTGAAACAGTAGCCATTTCTGAAACAAGAATAAAAAATTCAATCAGTTTATGGCAGAAACAGATTTGGTTTACAGAAAACCGAAACAAACTACAAAGTAAAGAACAAAACAAACTGTTTATAAAAAATTTTAAAAACCAAAACAGTGAACGGGTTTTAAAAATCTGTTTTAAGCTTGTAGGAGACCGTTCACAAAATAAATAAAATAAGAATTTTATTAATAAACAATCTGATTGCAATACATAAAGAGGAACAGAAGTAAACTGAAAAGAAATTACAATACAAGAAATGTAAATTAAACTAATAACAGGTAACAAGAAAACAACGGTGACTGAGGCACGTGAAGATCACGCTTCCCTTAAAACAGATTTCGGGCCACCCAGGTGAACCCGTCTGTTTCCCAGGGTACAACAGCCTAAGCAGATTGTACTGCCGGGATTAGCCTAGCACCTGAAAAATTACCTGAAACAAAAGTGCGAAGAGATTCAAGATTAGGGAAATCGTTTGAAGCTGTGTGTGTGGTATAAACCATACGAATTTCAGTGTGTCTAAAACAAAGCACAAAGCTTTGTATTTATACTGATTAGAATTCGAATAAGATAACTGAATATTGAATGCACCCTTCAATAAAATCAGTTATAGAATTCAATAGCACAATGAATTCTGAAACCTATAAAATAAATTTAGAATTCAATGGCATAATAAATTCTGTAACTCAAACATTTGACTGGTAGAGTTTGAACAGTCTCTAGTTGACAACACCCGGCCAAGACACATATAAAAAATACTAAAGGAGGCTCCAAGCGGCTCGCGGCGATGCGAAGTGCAAAGTGCGCCATCAAAGCGCCACATTGCGCCCATCGCCCCGGTCCCGGGCGCGGGCCCGGGCGCGTGCGCGTGTCGGGTGCTTCGCACCCTCCTGGCTACCACTGGGTGTGAGTTGTCATACAAGAATACATTCGTGTAGAAAATTCTAATTATAAATCCACAAAAGATTTATCTCTCCACCTATGTGGGACAAGCTCAATTTCCCACATGTTTATGGTTCCAACACACAAACTTAATGCACAAGATCTCTCATTCATCTTGGCTTAAATATTAAAAATTCATTATATTAACTCATAATATAATATTAATTATTAAATTTCCAACATTATATACTTTATCTTATTTTAATTAGTTCATATAACTAGGTTAGAACCCCGTGTATTACACGGGTTGAAATGCAATTTTATATACCAAATAAAAAAAATATATATCTTTAAAAATCTCGTTTATTACACGAGTTGAATAAATACAATTTTATATACCAAATAATAAAACAATATATATTTAAAAATCTCGTTTATTATATTGGTTGAATAAATGTAATTTTATATATTAAATAATAAAAAAAATTATATCTCTAAGAACCCCGTGTATTGTACGGGTTGAGTAAATTTAATTTTATATATTAAATAATAAAAAGTTACATTTTTAAGAACCTCGTCGAGCTGAAGAGCGAGACTAAGTTCGACCGTTAAGGAGACTAAAGCGGAAGGCTGTGTTATACGGGTTGAACACATGTAATTTTATATACCAAACAATAAAAAGTTATATCTTTATAAATCCTATGTATTATATGTATTGAATAAATCTAATTTTATATACTACATAATAAAAAATGTTATATTTTTAAAACCCCGAGTATTACACAAGTTGCATAAATGTAATTTTGTATAGTAAAAAATAAAAATGTTATATCTTTAAAAAACATCGTTTATTACACGGGTTGAATGAATCTAATAAAAATTTATATCTTAAAAAAAACTAACAGATATACTCGAATCTCGATATACGATGGATGAGGTGATTGTGGTGATTGTTCTTATAAATGTCACGTAAACATAGTGATTACCGTATTTGAGTTGAGAATTGAACACGAAAATATAAGTATAGAACCAATAAACACCTTTTAAACATTTTTGAAATAGGTTCTACCCTTAACTATTTTATTTTAATAAAATAAATAAATCTTTTAAGTTAACTGAGTTAGGGCTAAAGGACATAACTTGCAAGGGTTTGCAAACATCAAATACGTTTTATGTAATTATTGAATACAAATGACACAGTTTGCATTAAGTGACATACATAAAGGACGATTTTTGTAATTTACTCTATTTTAAAATATTATATATTATCTCCTATATGAATTGTTTAAATTTATATTAAATTTAATTATATAATTATCTTTTAATTGATATTAATTAATTATCTATAAAAATAGATGGCTTCAATGAATGACACGTGTCCAAAACTTGGTTTCTTTTATTATAGTAGATAGATTATACAATTAAAATAGGATAATATATAAATTAATATAGAATAATCAGTTTCGATTATATCAGTACCAGTACATTTCTATTATTATTAATAACTAAAATTTGATTTGTAAAATAAATGTTTTTAACAGCTGAAATATTGTTTAGAACTTTGAAATGAGTCCGAATTGTGGAAAATTTTAGAAAAGCTTATTATTCATCTATACATTTGTATAAGATCATACTTTTAGTTACGTAAATATAAAAGGAAAAATGATTAAATTTAAGTAAAATAAATTACATAATGTTTGATATAGATTGCATTGCATTGTATACCAGAAGCCTTAAAACACTTAAAATGTAGTCACGTCTAGTTAAAGAAACATGAACACTTAAACATGCAGATTTTCCTTTTCACATTCGTTCATTAAAAAAAAAAATAAACGTGTCCTTGTTCATTTATGTTCATCTATTAATATTCTAAATAGATGTAAATGAAAAATTATAGACGGACATAAATGAACAAGCATAAAAAAAATAAATGTGTTCTTGTTCGTCATTAGCGGATTACCCAAGGTCTGGTCCTAAAGTTTGATTATGTTGATGGAATTAATGCATGATTGACCAATAAGTAATACTTAATTACCAATAACTCTAAAATAAATATAAAGAATATGTAAAAGAATATAAGCAAATGTAAATGAACAAACAATGACGAACGTTAATAAATGAACGTTCACACATGAATGTAAAAGAACGCTCGAAATGTGTGTTTATGTTCGTTCGTTCAACTAAATAAACACGAAGTTTTGTCCAATATTTAATAAACAAACGTCCCTCTAAACGGTTCATTTATCATTTAGTTCGTTATCATCCAACAAAAACATGACTTTGCTTCGTGATGTCCATGTAAAAGTGAGAGTTTTGGTGGAAAAAGGCCATTTAATAAAAGGGTTGCAAGTTTAGGACTCTCCAACGACGACGAGAGTGACTCCATTTACATTTGCATTGGTTAGATAACACTACTTGTTAGCTTATATGAGCATATGGGTTGGTCATGGGTCAAAACGATTAATATTTTAGAACTGGTCAAATTTTGTAATATGCATATGATGTGCATGGTAATGATGTTTCATTATATGCATTCAAACTATATTTTATGATCTTTTGTGTCAATGTGTCATGGTAATTAAGTGTCTTTGTTGGGCTTTTCTTGGGTCTTTGTTCAGTGGTTGCGAATTTTGGCCGAATGTTGAAGACATGGATGCGTCATGTCTCTTAAGGACAGCAAGCAAGCTACTCCTGGATATCCACTATGTTCATATATGCTGGGTTTTAAAAAAGCGCGCGAGGAGCACTAAGGCGTAGGTCTCAGGCTCTCAGCGCCTCATGGCATTTGAGGCGTGCTTTTTCCACAGAGCGCAAGAAAAGCACATTTTTTTGGGGGTTTTTTGAGGTCTGAGGCGCGCGCCTTATGTATTTTGGGTGTTTTTATGTTGTTTTTATGCATGAAAGTGTTGGACAATAGGTTTTTTGTAGGGCTGGCAAATCGTGTCTTAGCAGATTTAACAGGTATCTGATAACGCGAACAACAAAAATTTTAAACATGAATACGACTCGTTTAACTACTTTATATCCAATATCTATAAGACAAATGTATATTTTATGCACCTAGAATGAGAAATAATGGATCCTAACTTTCAAATTTTGATTATTTTTAAAAACATAAAAAATCACATGGTGTACTTTTCTGTTATCGTGTCTTAGCAGGTTACCTATTGTCAGCCCTAGTTTTTTGGCTTGTACATGTAGGTTAAATCATATATAAACCTTAGTTATAACTATGTTTTGGATAAGGGATGCTAAAAACCTATGGGATATATATAAAAATTTATATAATCTTCTTGCGCCTCGGATACGAAAAGCCCAACGCTTTTGCGCTTTGCGCCTCATTTTTAGATCTCGTCGCTTTTATGCGCCTCTCGCTTATTAAAACCAAGCATATATGTTGCCGCAACTCTTCTATAGAAAAACCACATCATGATTTGTGAGAAAGCAAAATTAACAAAGTAATGAAATTTTATTAAGAGATACTACTGCTAATCCAATCATAAAATATATCTGCACCAGAACACCCTTTCATCTGACAAAATGGGTATTTTTAGGTTTATTTAGTTTGTTTTTTTAAGTATAATATTGTTAATAAACTAGGTGATGCCCCGCCCGCGTTGTGGGGCGATAGCCGAATAATTCTCAACCAATTAAAAAAACAGTACTATAGTTTTGTTAGAAAGAAAAACTAAAAAGAGTGTTAAGCAGCTCTTTGACACGATTTTTAGCTGGGGGCAAAGTCATATTTTTATTTTTACTTGGGGGAAAATCAAATTTTTTTTCCGAGGGCAAAATCCTAATTTTTAGCTAGGGAAAACCATATTTTTATTTTGCACTGGTGGCAAAAACGTAATTTTGAATTGAAGGTGATATCGTAATTTTAAACCGAAGGGAAATTCGTAAATTTTAGGTAGGGGCAAAAGAATAATTTTATTTTAAACTGGGGGCAAAGACGTAATTTTAAACTGTGGGCAAACCGTAATTTTAAAGTAGGTATAAAATAATAAACTGGTGTAAAATCGTAATTTTGAACCGGGGGGAAAACAAAATTTCATTTTGAGCTGAGGCAAAAATGTAATTTTGGCTGAGGGTAAAAGCGTAACTTTTTACCGAGAGCGAAATCGTATTTTTTAGCTCGGGGTAAAAGGGTAAATGTATTTTGAAGTTGAGGCAAACCTGTATTTTTTAACTGGGGAAAAAACGTAATTTTAAAGTGGATATAAAATAATAAACTGGTTGGTCCAATGGGTATTACGCGCCGCCCATTTGAACCAATGGCAGAGAAACACTATTACAGGGCAAAAACGTTATTTTAAAGTGTTTATAAAATAATAAACTGGTTGGTCCAATGAGGGAGGGGCGTCCGCCCATGTGAACCAATAGCAGGGTGATACTATTCCCTGCAATGTGGTTTGTATATGTTGAAAATTTGTGGGTTTTGCTTAATTTGTAGGGAATTCGATAGAGTTTATGGCGGTGGATGGAAAAGTGTTGTGAGTTCGTTTTTTATTAGGCTTTTCACTCATTCAAACGAGTGTTTCATTTATTTCTCATTGGAGACTCTGAAATTCCTTATCTTTAAAGGTGTTGTTAGTAGAAACCAATCTTTATGCATCATCTCATTGTATTTTATGCATGTAAATTGAAATATCAACCAAAGCTAGAATGATGCCATTTCTTAGAAATGAAATATTAACCAAAGATAGAATGATGCCATTTCTTAGGACACCTCTAGTGGCACGTTACATCACGCCAATTTTGTATATGACGCCCCCATAGCGTCGCCAACACCACTACGACGGACGCTCTGTGGTGTGTTTTTCCATTAAATAATTTGGAAAAACACACCCCATAGCGTCGCCAACACCACTACGACGCTGCATTATCAGAGGTTTTTACTGATGCCAAAATCGATGAACCCTCTCTTGACTCACTTGGTAATCAAAATGGGTCGAGCCCGGTTGGCTCGGCCATCAAACTCTATATCTACCCACTTTTGATTTATATAAATAGTTGATGCATAAATATTTGTTACGTATTTGAATACACTTCGAATAACTTTTTTCATATATTGGCTTAACCCATTTAATATCCATTTACGACCTAATGAGTCATGATTGTCATCTCTAGATTACATCATTGTGTATATACCATTGATGGATCTGTTTTCAACCAAATCATGCATTAAAATTATTTTTAGTTAAAAAGATTAACCAAATCATGCATTAAAATTATTTTTAATTAAAAAGATTATGAAACTGTAATTAGTTTTTATTATGATAGTTGTATTTGTTTTTTAATAAATATGTGAGCTACTCATAATGCATATTATTTGAACATGTAGAGAAGCCTAAAGAAGTGCCTGAAGAGCCCGTAGAACCATCTGAGCCCATTCCAGTAGAAGCAAATCAGAACCAAAAGTGGCCTTCAAAAGTATATGTTGCTGATGTTTTTGTTAGAATGCGAAAGATAAAATAATTATGTAATTATGACACTAAAATGTGGTATGTAATTAAACCTTAAAAAATGTATAGTGATTCGTCGTTTAATAAAAATATGGTATATAACTTTTCTAAAAACCACTCGTGTTTGCACACGGATTTTACATCTAGTACTATATAATAAAAGAAATCATTTACAGGACACATGTCACTCATTAGAGCCATCTATTTTTTAGTTTTCCTACCTATCTATTCTAATTATCAATAATTAATTTAATTAAAAGATAATTATACAATTGAATTTAATATAAACTAGTAGATTTTCCGTCCGCGCGTTGCGGCGGGGACCCAATGACTGCAAAATGCGTGTCAGTAACGGTAGCCATATACCGAATATCAAAACATAAATAAAAATGATGAGGTAAGGATAGTCACTCCGCCCTAAAAAAAGCGATTTTAAATAACCTAATATATAATAATAGGACCCACACGTCCTACACGTTGGAAATTCGGTTGTTTTCAGTTCAGTTATTACGGTGCTAACACGTTAAAATATGGATGAGCTCGGTACCTGTAACGGCGCCGAAAGTACCGATCGGGAAAATCATCGAAATTAGGTACCGGCACCGAAAATACTCAATACAATACGATATGGTATTTGAAGGTAAAAATCAATAAATACAGGTATGGTGCTAGACCCGTGTCGAACCGAAAGTAACGATTCTGAAAACGCCAAAAGGTGGGTACCAAACTGGTACCGAAAATGATTTTGTATAGTAAATTTGGTACCGATACGATACCGGTTTGATTACAGGATTTGATACGATTTGCTCATCAATAATCTAAATATCCAAGTTAATTTTAAATGCTACAATTCATTCATTACAGAAAAAGACAAAAAAGAAAGCAAAATAAGTTGTTGTGTATATAAAACCTCATTCAAACGAAATACAGTTTACTTACTGTGTGTATATAAAACCTCATTCATTGCTACGTTGCTACAGGATTTGATGAGCTCGGTACCAACCGATACCGAAAATACTGTTACCGAAATCCCCAAAAGTGGGTACCGGTATCGAATATATCTGGTACGGTACGGTTCGGTACCGGTCGGTACTGGTACGACACCAGTATTTGAAGGTAAAAACTGGTGAATACCGGTGCCGAACCGGTACCAAAAATATACCCGGTTTGGTAAATTTGATATCGGTACCCGTACACGATACCATTTGCTCATAACCGAAAATACACCCGCTTTGGTAAATTTTATACCGGTACCGATACCCGTACCCGATACAATTTGCTCATCACTTTATAATATTACTATTATTTTTAACTATTATTTAATTTCATTACTGTTCATTCTATGACAACTGGCACAAAACCGGTAATTTTCGTACAGTCTAATTATTATTTAATATATGCAATTATGTGCTTAAATGTCAACATTGTCTGATTACATGTTATACATGTGAATCCATCCACGTTTTATACTTCAAATATTGCTTTATGCATTACTTTGAGCGTTGCGTCAGAAAGACTAGTAAACTCACCGGTAAGACACGCTGTGTCAGCAATTCTGCAGAAAGCAGTCAGATAATAGAATTAGGGCCTAGGAATAGGTCCAACATCTAAAATACATTAAAACCCAAGTGTGGATACAAGGGTTAACACATAAACTTTTCGGAAGCTAAACTATGCACTAAAAAGCACCCGAAACTCACTTTAAATGCAAAATTCAGCATAAATCAGCACTAATTCAGCTATAATCAGCTATTTAACACAATAATATCATGAAAAATTTATGTTTTATTGTCCAAAATAACTTACAAAGTGTCGGGAATTGAAACTGCCACAAAAGGTGCTTCATACCTCGTGAAACTGCGCAATTCAACACTTTATCGAACCGTAACGAACCGAACAACCAGACAATAACCGGGACATCAAAATTTGACTAGAAGTAATGTTTTTATGATATTAAACTAGTATTGATGCTAGAACACCTTAAAAATCATAAAAACACCTAAACACACTTAAACTAACTTAAACTCCCTCGTTTGCACTTTAAACCCCTAACTTTCCAAATTTTACACTTTACCCCCCCCCCCTTTCATCCTTGGCCGGCCCCAAGTGGGCCCACATGCTTTTGATTAGTTTATTTATCATGTTCCCTAATTTTGGTGCATAGAATCCTTAAAGAAGATCACATGTTGGAACTTTCCTTATAAAGACCTTAAGTAACTAAGCTTTGTCCATCATTCATAAAAATCACAATCTCCTTCATCTCCTACCTTCTTGGTCTCGGCTCATATACACCACCATACCACCACCATTTTCAAGCTCTAAACTCATCATCCAAGTTCACTAGAAGGTGTAAGAAGCTCATCTAAGAAGGTGTAAGGTGCTAGAAGTGGAAGGACCTCACTTTAGAGCTTTTAACCTCTCATTTTCTTCCTTGATCATCATCTTCATTCTTGTGCCACTTCCCTAGCCATTAGAGCTAGTAGTAAGCTTCTTGATCACTAAAATAAGTCATGTTTATGTTATGTACAAGTTTCACCATCTAAACAACTTAACTTCTAATGTTAAAAATGAGAAGATCTAACATATTCATGAAGAAAATAAGTGATTACATGAATTTTTGGTGTATGTAATGAAGTTGTTGATGTTATATCTTGAGTTTATGTTTAGATCAAGTATGTTAAAGCTTGGATCTAACAAGTTTAAGCATGGATCTTGAAGGATCCATGGTTAAACTTGAAGGTGAACATATAAAGCATTATGTGAACATGAAAAATGAATTTTGATGCATAATCTTGTAATCTTGAAGTAATAAAGTGTGTGTAGAACTAATTTTTGAAACTAAAATTCATGGAAAGTTTGTTAAAAATTTAACATAAAGCTTGTTTTTGAAAGATCTAAAGTTATTAAGCATGGATCTTGAAAGATCCATGGTGAAACATGATGTTAAAAATAATGATCTCTCTAATAAACATAAAAGTGGTTTTAGAAACAGGATTTACAAACTTTGAAACCATAAAACTTATGAGTGAGTTGGTTAATAAAATAAAGTTTCATAAAAGTTTGCTTAGAATACTCAAGAACATTTGTTTTTTAAAAGATCATCTTATGTTAAGTGTAGATCTAGAAGACTACACATTTTTTTTTAACAAAAATCAAGTTCACCATGATGTTTCATATGAAGAAGTTAGTGTTTATTGTTGATGATTATTGTTGGAAAATTGTTTTGGTGTTGAAAAGAAAATAAGCACATGTTTTGAAAACATGGGAAACCTCCATTTTTAGGGGAAACTATGTCAATTTTTTTATAAAATTTTGACACTTAGAAAAATATGAGTTTTGGTGAAACTTATTCCCCAAAATTCCACCTAAAAATATTTACCAAGGTTTCCCTAATTTTTGTGTAAAATTACAAATCAAGAAATGATGGTTTCTTCAAGTTAAAATTAATATTAAGTATGTATATTTTTAGAGAAAATATATATATTTAGTAAACACCAAATTTTGTGCTAAGTGTATACTATGTGTATTATATGTAGTAGTGTATTAGGAACTTGAAAATACACTAAACACTCCCAAGGAGTATGAATACAAAAATACACATACAAATACATGAGAACACATAAGTGTACAAGTATACAAAATACTTCACAAAGAAACACGTGGGCAAATGCAAGAAAGTATATCTATGAAAATATATTTCTTAACATATTATTGAATTTGGACACTATGGACTTAAATATGTATTTTTGGACAAAAATATATAACCATTACCAAGTAATGGAATTTATATAAAAATCGGGTGAATAACGAGAATGATTATATATATTTTATAGCATGACAAAATATATATATATATTTCATACAAGTCTTAAAAATATATTATTTTTAAGAAATACAATTCCGGAAAGTAATAAAAATCAAAGTATTGATTTTTTTGGTGAAAAATACAAAATACACAAGTATTTACATAAAATACAAGTATGCTTTCCTAAGAATACTTGTACAAAAATAATATGGAGAATATTATTTCATAAAATACTTATACTTATTTTTTGGGAAAATAATATAAGTAACATACATGAAAAGTAAAAAATATAAATTATTTTTAACAACTTATTACCTGGAAAAGTCTACGAAAATGAATATATATTTGTGAAGTGAAATATATATTTACAACTAAGCAATACATACTCAACGGGCAAGACCCGACAAACATGGGCACGACCCTCACAAAGAATGAACATACAAAGGACATACATAAACAAAGGATGGTGACTTGTACTTGTGTGATACAAGTCTAGTGACTAACATTAATAGAACATGTATAGGTCACGACGCTACAAAACCAACCGGTGAAGTTTACGACGCAGGATACGCAAATTTGTGAGTTCATGTCCCCCTTTTCTTTTAACTGTTTTCAGTTTTATAACTTCGGGGGTGAAATACATGTTACAAATGTTTCGAATGTTTACAAATGGTATGTAGAATACAAAACTAAGGAATGATACTATAGATCATGTGACAAATAGGGTACCATAAGCACCATTAATTAACGTATACATTTAGACCGCGAAACAAAAGGTTAGATCTAATGGGTTTCAGGCAACCTCACTCTTGGCCTACTTCTACCAATGAGTGCTTTTGTGTCTCAGTTGATCTCGAAAAAAATGCCTAGGTTTGGTGGCTTCCTATGTCGTGACACATGTTAGTGGCCTTGCAAACCACTAGCGATCTCGTATTCCTTACATTTGAAGAACTCAGTTTCAGATACGTCTTACAAATTACATACCATGTTTTCATACAAGTATACAAATACTCTATACAAAAACTTCATGAACTCACACCAACATTATGTTGACGATTTTCCAAAACTCACATGTATTTCAGGAAACAAGCTGGATCTTGGGCGCTGGTGTTGTTTTCAAGACGTAAATTTCAAGTTTAGATGTCATCCACTTTTGTTTTGTATCGTAACTTGAGGATTTTGGTTGAAACTTAAATGACTTGTGTTAGTAACATTTCAATATTATGAATGGATGAACATCTTGATTTAATCATATAGTTGTTTATTATAATTGAATGCAATGATATTGAGCAAGTCACACATCATATGCTTCCGCAAAAGTCAGGGTTTGACAGTTTGGTATCAGAGCTTCGATTGTAGTGAACTAGGATTCCTTCTCGAGTCTAGGACTACAATCATTAGGACTCTCTCACGAAAACATTTTTACAAAAGGTTTTTCATTGCATTTACAAAAAGCGCCAAGATCCATGAATCCAACATTTTTCAAAGGAAAGAACAAATGAGAGTTATATGTGACATGTAGCATTTATTTGCTTGTATATACTAAGTAACGTTATTATATATTAATATATATGCATATATGTATACAGAATGATTATTGATGGGAACGAGATACATTCGACTTCGAATCCTATTATTGTTCTTGACTTGCGCAATGAGATTATCGACCTTGCGTACACTGCGGAGCTTATGGTTAATTACCAAACGAGGCCCCGAGCTTGATTCTGTAGAAAATGGTTGTTCTCCCCCCTTGAATGCGAAGGTGCCTGACTACGACAGTGACGGCGAGGCGGAGGAGGCAACCCTGGACAGCGACCTTATCAGCGAGACGAGACCCCGGTGGCTTTTACGAAGCGTGATTGGCGACTCTCTTGTCCAGACAAGGAAGATGAGGTACTCATCTTGAAGGTGCCCCTTCAACTACTAATGCTAGGAACTCTCTTTGTTCCTATTCCGTCTAAGCATTGTTCCATTTCGTGCATAACGACAACGGACGTTGGCGCATGGACCATCATAAAGGTCCTTCCATGTCGAAGGTGAGAAGACAATAGTTTTCCCCTCTCTGACTAATCAGCTGCTTCGAACGAGGGGAAATTAGGGTGACCATGCAAGACAATTTATTGTTACGGGGGCCCACGTAACAACAACTTGTAGTGCATGGAAATCCTGGTGAACTCTGCGGGTCAAGCTAATGATCATTGCACAATCGAAAATCATAAGTTGTTCAAACCTCCGTCTAGTAGAACACCAATGGAGATAGTTACTATAACACTACACAATTGGGAATCCTGTCTTTCCCTACTTCGTGCCTAACATCCCTACCTGTAGTACGAATCATTCGGAACCGGTATCCAAACAAGTGAAGATGGTAAACACTCAGGAAAGATTTTCCTCAACACTTTAGGATTCTTGTGTTTAAATTTGTACAGAGCCTACGACACCCCAACCTTATCCATTATAGTTGCGATGATAGACCCCAACATTTGACATTCGTTTTATCCCAAGGAGGTAGCATGGCGCGAACTGTAGTGTAACCCATTTACTACACTGTGTTCGTCATTCATGAAGACCGTACCAACTATACTGAGACTCTTGGAGCCCAAGCAGAAACAATGTAAAAGTCACGCAGTCCAGCGTGACAAAGGGGTCCTTCCTACGTCGGACAGACAAGGTCTATGAAGCATAGAACACATATTATAAGGACAAAAGCAACCACTTGATTCTCCTCTTCTTAGCAGATTTCCACTCCATATGGGCACATGGATGAAACAGGCAGGAATTTTCTTCCCGTCCTTCACCTCATAAGCACCCCGTCACCCACTACTCATATTACAACACCGACTCACCCATCAGTACTTCCACCATCTCTATCCAGTGGTGCACCCCATCGTTTGGGTAGTGCATTCACACCCTGGAAACCACTTTACGGTTGCTACAAGGTACAATTCGATCCCGAGGAAGAATTCATATACCCTCACGACCTTATCTCTGCGTTTTCACTATCACTTTCCCCTATACGTGGTAGTAATGCACAACCCCCCAACTCCTGTGAAGCATACCCATTTATATAAAGCTAAAGACTATGGAAGAGTCAGAGACTTGAGGAATAAACAAGGAACAAGGTGAAGGGAAGACCTCACCGTATTTTGTATAGCCCTGGATGACTTGCATCAATCGGAGTAAGGTGACTCCGAGGAGGTTTGCTATGCAAGACTAATTGCAACAAATTGATATGGTGTATGTAAAAGTCGATGTACCCTTAGCAAGATTTTGATGTGACTCATTTGACCTCGCTACAATGATGAGATGATTACGGTGGGAAGATTTGCATAAGATCATAGGAATTACCCTACCTTTATACTTGTGGTGCACGACGAATAAGCTTTGCTTCCACACAAAGACAACAACATTTATTCCAAAATAAATGTTTAATCTCGTCAATGTGTTTTATACATGAGAAGCACATGGAACCACAGCAAAGGAAACGCTGGTCGAGTCTAATCAGAACCTTTACCTGCAACAAGAGCTGAGCCTGAAGCTCTGTGGAGCCAACAAGTTGCTGAAGCAATCGTCCAATATAAAGCAAACAACACTGAAAGCAACTGCAAAATAAGAGGAAGTATACACATCCCAAGTAAAGCTCTAAGCAAACAACAAACATAAGGAAACCGCTGTGACTAGGAAAGTCAAGGCATTCGTTGTCACGACTAAGATAGGTGATAAAAACTACCAAGGAGAACTACCAAAGTGTGATAGATATGGTTATTATCACACATGTCCATGCAGGACTCGTAGGTGTGAAATTGGGGCAAGACCGGACATAGCAAGGAGGCATGTTGGTCTGGTATGAGACATGTGAATGGAATTTAGGACAGTAATAGAAATGACAAAGGCCAAGAGTTGCTACGGATATGGCGACAAGGGACACTATCGGAAGGACTGGCCGAAGAAAATTTCAAGCTCTTGGGAGCATTTTCATGAAGGGGATACGCAAGGCACGCTAGGACCCGAACGTAGTTACGAGTACGTTCCTTATAAACTGACACATTGCATCCTTTCTATTTGATACCGGCGTCGACTTTGGTATTAAGTCTATGTAAAACTTAAGGATATACTTGGCTTAGGAACAAGTAAGCTAGACTCCCCACATGCTATAGAGTTGGCAAATGGGAAATCAGTCGAAATGGATAAAGTTATTAAGGGTTGTATATCTAGACTGGGAAACGAAAATTCTCTATCAACCCTCTACCAGTTGGATTAGGTAGTTTTGATGTGGTAGTCTTCACGGATTGGATATCAAAGAATAAGACTGAAGTTGTTTGCCACGAGAAAATTATTCGCATCCCTCTTGCGAATGGTGAAACTCTCATCGTACACGGAGAGAAACGAGACACGCCCTTGCGAATCATCAACTGTATGAAGGCACAGAAGTGCTTGCGAAAAGGATGTGTGGCATTCCTGGCGCACATAGTAGATAAGAAAGCTGAGGAGCCGAAACTCCAAGACATTCCTGTGGTGAAGGAATTCCCTGATATTTTTCTTGATGATTTGCCAGGACTACCTCTGCAAAGATAAGTCGAGTTCCAGATAGACTTGGTTCCAGGCGCTGCTCCTGTAGCCAAGGCTCCCTATCGACTTGCGCCATCCGAGATGCAAGAATTATCTACGCAACTCCCGGAGTTATTGGATAAAGGATTTATAAGGCCGAGCTTCTCGCCTTGGGGAGCTTCAGTTTTGTTCGTAAAGAAGAAGGATGGAACCCTACGGATGTGTATCGATTATAGAGAATTGAATAAGCTCATTGTCAAGAATCGATATCCACTACCGAGGATTGACGACTTATTCGACCAGTTGCAGGGATCGAGTTACTACTCCAAGATCGACCTTCGGTCTGGCTATCATCAGCTAAGGATCCAAGAAGAGAGTATACCGAAGACTGCGTTCAGGACGCGTTACGGGCATTACGAGTTCCTAGTGATGCCGTTTGGATTGACGAACGCGCCAGCAGTATTTATGGATCTGATAAATCGTGTTTGCAAGCCATATCTCGATAAATTCGTGATTGTATTTATCGATGATATTCTGATTTATTTCCGAACGAAAGAAGAGCGCGGACAACACCTCAGGACCATTTTGGAACTACTGAAGAAAGAGAAGCTTTATGCAAAGTTCTCAAAGTGCGAATTTTGGATTCGTGAAGTACAGTTCCTTGGTCATGTTGTGAACGAGAAGGGTATTCATGTAGATCCAGCAAAGATAGAAGCGATAAAGAATTGGGAAGCTCCCAAAACTCCAACTGGAGTTCGACAATTTTTGGGATTAGCGGGCTATTACTGCCGATTTATCGAGAATTTCTCCAAGATAGCTCAACCGTTAACTTCTCTTATGCAGAAGGACAAGAAGTACGAATGGGGAGATAAGCAGGAAGAAACCTTCCAACTTCTCAAAAGCAAGCTATGCGATCCACCAATGCTATCTTTACCCGAAGGCACTGAAGACTTCATGGTATACCGCGACGCTTCGCGTCAAGGTTTGGGTTGCGTGCTCATGCAACGCCAAAAGGTCATCACTTACGCTTCAAGACAGTTGGAAGTGCATGAAAGGAACTATACCACACATGACCTGGTGTCGCAACCCCCGATCCCTTATCTCCGGGAACGGGCGGCCGCGAGCCAGTTTCGGTGGTATCGCGTGTATATTCAATATTGGCAGCGGAATTTTTCATCAGGACCGTAGTTAGGAAATGTTTATCAGAGTAAAACCACCACATTTTCATAGTATTAAACACATGGGATAAAACTAGGGATGAGCATATGAATACCAATACTGATCCCATACCGATCCCGTACCGATCGGTATCGGTATCGGTATCCCGATCGGTATCTACATTTTGGCGATTTCGGTATCGGTACGGTACGGTATCGATATTATACCGATACCGACCCTCAAAATACGGTATAATACCGATACCGTACCGTACCGATACCTAACCGACATGTTTCGGTATCGGTATCGGTACCTAGTTTGGGTGAAAATCGGTATCGGTATTAGTCGGTATCGGTATCGGTACGGGACGGAATACCGACATGCTCATCCCTAGATAAAACCCAAGTTTTCATTACACACATCTTCATAGGAATAAATCCTATTTTATTTAAGAAAAACCTCTATTTCTTTTTAGGTAACTTTATTGCCACTTTTCCAAGCCTTTAGTGCTATCCAGCTGGCTTCTATTTGGCTTTCACAGTTTGTTACCTGAAACGCGTTTTAAAAACATTTGTCAGTGGGAAATACTGGTGAGTTAATCCCAGTTTAATCAAGTTTAATTAAAACTCATTCCACAGTGAACAGTATTGAGGGCGATCCCGCAATTATATTTGTTTCCAAGACATCACAATTAACATCCATGGTACTGTCATCAGACTTATGGTCATGTTACTCCTCTACCCAGGTGGTAACAAATTTTGTATACAAAACCCCAAATATACCATCATAATTGTATTCTTACAAATACTCAATAACTGTCTAATATATAATTAATTAAATAAGGTTTTGTAAAAACAGTTAACAAAAAGTGGATCAACTCACATTGCTTTCTTAGATTTTCCCGTAAGGGTTTCCTGAGAATTATCTATAATTTACACAAAAGCACACGCGTTAGTATAATAACCCATTTTAACATTAGTAATACCCTCCCCGAGACGGCATTCCAACGACTACGGAAATAAAAATTACCATACCGACTGAAATAAAATTACACTAATAATAGTATGCATCCATACACACATATTTTATTTTATTTTGTTATTATTATTATTACTATTATTGTCTCTACCATCACATCTACAGATATGGATTCATCCAGAAATCCATATTGCGCTCGTTGTATTTCCATACGAGACGCTATCCCACCTGTCGCATTCTCTCACTGCTCTCTAAAATTTCCTCACCAAATGTCCTAAGTTCTTGGACGTTTTCTGCACTCATTGGGGGTGCAGGTTCTAGGACTGGGTTCGGAATCTGAGGTACGGGTTCCTGATATGGCGATATAGGTGCCTGAAATTGGTAAGGATTTTCTAAGATCTCCCTAATATATGCATCGTTATCGTAATAGGGATCGAGAGGGTCCAAACCTGGGTAGGCTCCTAAGTTTGTCATTGGCATGTCTTCTTGAATCGGGTAGCGTTGCACATAATCCCTAGCATCATCCCACCATGGGTCGTAATTTGGGTCTAAGGGATTTGGTGCTGGTACCCTAGGTATTTCCTCCGGGTTGAAATCATGCATCTCTACTTGGTTTTCAGGGTTTTCTATCTCCATGGGTTGGTCAAGGATTAGTAGTTGTTGTTGGGGTGCTATTATCTGTTCTAGATTAGGGTCAGCCGCAGTGGTTGCTAAGATGTGGATATTGGCTATTCCCCTATTGATCATATCCTGGGCATAGGCATCTGTCTCTCTCTTGGCTGCTGCTAGGGCTCTCTGGTCTTGTAACTTTTTCATACGTTTTCTACGCTCGTGTGCCCCTCTACTAAACCATCCCCTCTTTTTCTGAGGAAACGGCTCTTCTGACTGAGCCTTAAACACATAGATTCCTTCTTCCATATCAGCAGAATACCCTGAGAGGGCAGGCTGAGTAGAGGAGGTGCCTTCGCTTCTAGGCGAACCAGACAATTGACGGTACGCGTCAGATGGTCCTTGGTCGCTCATACTGTAAACTAACAAATAGTCAAATAACACATAACAATAAATACAATTATGCATATATTTTCACAATTTATTTCCTAGCAGATTGAATTTTGATGTCAGCGGAACACTTCTGTGGCTGAATCAGTGGCATAGCTCTGATACCACCTTCTGTCGCAACCCCGGATCCCTTGTCTCCGGGAACGGGCGGCCGCGAGCCAGTTTCGGTGGTATCGCGTGTATATTCAATATTGGCAGCGGAATTTTTTATCAGGACCGTAGTTAGGAAATGTTTATCCGAGTAAAACCACCACATTTTCATAGTATTAAACACATGGGATAAAACCCAAGTTTTCATTACACACATCTTCATAGGAATAAATCCTATTTTATTTAAGAAAAACATCTATTTCTTTTTAGGTAACTTTATTGCCACTTTTCCAAGCCTTTAGTGCTATCCAGCTGGCTTCTATTTGGCTTTCACAGTTTGTTACCTGAAACGCGTTTTAAAAACATTTGTCAGTGGGAAATACTGGTGAGTGAATCCCAGTTTAATCAAGTTTAATTAAAACTCATTTCACAGTGAACAGTATTGAGGGCGATCCCGCAATTATATTTGTTTCCAAGACATCACAATTAACATCCATGGTACTGTCATCAGACTTATGGTCATGTTACTTATGGTCATGTTACTCCTCTACCCAGGTGGTAACAAATTTTGTATACAAAACCCCAAATATACCATCATAATTATATTCTTACAAATACTCAATAACTATCTAATATATAATTAATTAAATGAGGTTTTGTAAAAACAGTTAACAAAAAGTGGATCAACTCACATTGCTTTCTTAGATTTTCCCGTAAGGGTTTCCTGAGAATTATCTATAATTTACACAAAAGCACACGCGTTAGTATAATAACCCATTTTAACATTAGTAATACCCTCCCCGAGACGGCATTCCAACGACCACGTCGGGCAAAACCACGACAGCCGTTACGGAACCCTAGATCAATCGGGCAGCGTATCTAATATGTATCCAGGGGTTATAATACTTACAACGGAGCAGAACCTCGCTAATTAGGGGTATAATACCCGCGTATTATAACTCTACTACATAATTTGAGATTGAGAATGAAATTGTGAGCGAGTTCGACTGAGATCCGATGCCATCTATTTATAGTTGCTGATCTTGATCCTCTCGCGGCCCGCGTAAGATAAGGCAAAGCCTTACGCGGCCCGCGTCAACCCCAGTCAACACTATAGCTTGGCTGGGTCAGCTACTAGACTCGCCACGATGATGACACGTGTCATCACCGGGCTGCGCCACATTTTGATCTCACGCGGCCCGCGTAAGATTGAGATAGGGTTCACGCGGCCCGCCTGAACTTAAGAAATCAGATGGATTCAGGTCTATACCTTCATACCGCCCGCGTAAGGTTGAGGTGGGGTCCTACGCGGCCCGCCTCAATTTAAAATTTCTATTTTTAATTTATTTTTAAATGTTATAACGTATTTCGGGCTCGGTTTTCACATATAGGGTGTATTTAAATACATATTGGGATATTTTAAAATATTTTAGAGTGTCAGAAATAATTCGAGGGTGTCGGTTTAGGATTGTTACATTCTCCCCACCTTGTTTTAGAGCTCGTCCTCGAGATCTACTGGAACAAGTGTGGATATTTCCTTTGCATTTCAGATTCAAGCTCCCATATATACTCAGGTCCTCTTTTGGAGTCCCACTTCACTTTGACCAGAACTAGTCTCTTATGCTTGAGATTTTTGACTTTCCTGTCTTCAATTTGTAGAGGCCTTTCTACAAACTTGAGTTGTTCATTTAACTCTATATCCTTAAGAGGTATTACTAGTGATTCATCAGCTAAACACTTTTTGAGATTTGATACATGAAATACATCATGTATTCCTGCCATTTCCTCTGGCAGTTGTAGCTGATAAGCTACAAGTCCTATTCTTCTAAGAATCTTAAAAGGTCCAACATACCTGGGATTTAGCTTTTCTCTTTTGATGAATCTTACCACTCCTTTCCAAGGAGAAACTTTTAACAATACTTTATCTCCTACTTGAAATTCCAATGGTTTGCGTCTGTTATCTGCATAACTCTTTTGTTTATCACGTGCTGGTTTTAGTCGTTCCTTGACTTGAATAATCTTGTCAGTTGTTTCTTGTACTATCTCAGGTCCAGATAGTTGTTTTTCCCCAATTTCTGCCCAACAGACTGGGGTGTGGCACTTTCGTCCATAAAGTGCTTCGAATGGTGCAGCATTGATACTTGTGTGATAACTATTATTATCAGAAAATTCTATTAAAGGTAAGTGATCGTCCCAATTACCTCCGAAATCAATTACACAAGCTCTAAGCATGTCTTCCATTGTCTGAATTGTCCTTTCGCTTTGTCCGTCCGTTTGAGGATGATAAGCCGTGCTTAGATTTAACTTGGTTCCCATTGCCTTTTGGAAACTTGACCAAAAATGAGAGGTAAATCGACTATCTCTATCAGAAACAATTGATAAAGGTATTCCATGTAAAGAAACAATTTAATTTACATATAATTTAGCTAACTGTTCCATACTAAAAGTTTCTTTCATTGGTAGAAAATGAGCTGACTTGGTTAGCCTATCTACAATCACCCAGATTGTATCATTACCTTTCCTTGTTTTGGGTAATTTAGTAACAAAATACATTGTTATCAACTCCCATTTCCACACCGGCAATTCTAATTGCTGTAACAAACCTGAGGGTTTCTGGTGTTCAGCTTTAACTTGTAAACAGGTTAAACATTTAGAAACATAGGTTGCTGTGTCCTTTTTCATTCCTATCCACCAGAAATTTTTCCTTAAATCCTGGTACATTTTATCATTTCCTGGATGCATTGTATACTTAGATTTATGGGCTTCTTCTAGTATACAATGGCGTAGGTTTCCTAATTTAGGTATCCACATTTTCTTTTTATGGAATCTCCAAATTCCATTTGTTCCTTGTTCTAATTCCTTAACCATACCTTTTAGTTTTTCAGTATCTTCATTTATTACTGATTCTTGTGCTTTTCTAATTTGATCATTTAAATCTACTTGCAGATTTAATTTAAGAGAACGTACCCTTTTTGGCTTTTCGTGATACTTACGGCTTAAAGCATCTGCCACTACATTTGCTTTTCCTTCGTGATACTGGATATCACAATCATAATCACTAAGCAATTATATCCATCTTCTTTGTCTCATATTCAACTCCTTTTGCCCGAAAACATATCTTAAACTCTTATGATCTGTGAATATGGTAAACTTACTACCATAAAGATAATGTCTCCAAATCTTAAGGGCAAAAATTATAGCTCCTAGTTCTAGATCATGGGTTGAATAATTCTCTTCATGATTCTTAAGTTGTCTGGATGCATAAGCTATAACCTTTTGGCGTTGCATCAACACACATCCATAACCTAATTTAGAAGCGTCACAAAAGACTACAAAGTCTTCAGCTCCTTCTGGTAATGCTAAAATGGGTGTATGGGTTAATCTTTGCTTAAGAATTCTAAACGCTTCTTCTTGTTTTGGTCCCCATTCAAACTTAATAGATTTACAGGTTAACTTAGTTAAAGGAATGGCTATTCTAGAGAAATCTCGAATAAATCTTCTATAATAACCGGCCAATCCTAAGAAACTTCTAACCTCAGTTGGTGACTCAGGGGTTTTCCATTTAGTAATCGCCTCGATCTTTGTTGGATCCACATGAATTCCTTCATGGTTTACTAAGTGTCCGAGAAACTGTACCTGTCCTAACCAAAATTCGCACTTTGAAAACTTAGCATAAAGTTTTTCCTTTCTTAAAAGACTTAAAAGTGCATGCAAATGCTTTGCATGATCCTCTTTATTCTTAGAGTAAATTAGAATATCATCTATGAAAACAATTATGAATTTATCCAAATATGGCTTACATATTCGGTTCATCATGTCCATAAATGCGGCTGGGGCATTGGTTAAACCAAATGGCATGACAGTAAATTCATAATGACCATACCTTGTTCTAAATGCGGTCTTAGGAATGTCCTCTTCCTGTACCTTTAATTGATGATATCCTGATCTTAAATCGATTTTTGAGAAAAATCGAGCTCCTTGCAGTTGATCGAACAGATCATCGATTCTTGGTAATGGATACCGGTTCTTAATCGTGACTTTGTTCAATTCACGGTAGTCAATGCACATACGCATTGATCCGTCCTTCTTTTTAACGAACAGTATCGGCGCTCCCCATGGCGACGAACTTGGCTGTATAAATCCTTTCTCTAATAATTCATCTAATTGTTTCTTTAGTTCCTGCATTTCGGCGGGTGCCAAACGGTAAGGTGCTTTGGCAATCGGTGTCGTTCCTGGTAGCAAGTGAATTCTAAATTCAACTTCTCTGTTTGGCGGTAGTCCTGGTAATTCCTCCGGAAATACATCTGAAAACTGAGACACTATTGGAATGTCTTTTAGTTCTTTTCCTTTAGTGTTAGTGATTATGGAAATCAAATACACTATAGAACCTTTTCTTATACAGCTTGCAGTTTTCATCACAGAAATGAATTTAGTGGACCTAAAGGGTTTATCTCCTTCAATTGTAATCTTTTCACCTTTTAGCGAATTTACTTGAATGGACTTTTGATCACACAAAATACTGGCTTTATTGACTGTTAACCAATCCATTCCTAAAACAACATCAAATCCTACCAGATTCATTGGATAAAGGTTTGCCATAAACTTTTGATTTAAAATTCCTATTCTTGCTCCCTGCAAGATTTCAGAAATTCTAACAGTTTCCCCATTTGTTGTCTCTACTAGACATTCTTGTGGTAGTTTAGTTAATGACTGATTTAGCAGTTTGCAAAATGATGTATTAATAAAACTTTGGTTTGCACCAGAGTCAAATAATACTTTAGCAAAAACATCATTAACTAAAAACGTACCAGCTATCACGTCCGGAATCATCTTGGCTTCATCTGCAGTTAGAACAAATGCTCTAGCATTTTTAGTATTCCTGTTGTTCACAGCTGGAGCCAATTTTGGACAGTTTGTCCTCATATGACCTTTTTCTCCACAGTTGAAGCACATTCCATTACTGGATTTTCTCCTGCAATCTTCTTTCTTGTGTCCTGGCATCTTGCAGAAATTGCAAAGAGTGGAGCATTTTCCCGAATGCTTTTTCCTGCAGACCCTGCAAAAAGGTGCAGAGGTAGAACCCATATTCCTACGATTGTAATTCCCATAACGGAATTCTTGAGTAAGCCTTTGGGTTAGGTTTCTCCTCTGGTCTTCTTCTCTAGTACGGATTAATTTATCTGTCAAGGTATTTGCTAGCTCTACAGTTTCTTCTATAGTTTGAGGTCTAGCTGCCTTGACCACATGCCTAATCTCTCCAATTAATCCCCATATGTAACGGGAGATTAATACCGGCTCTGGTGATGCAAGGGTAGGTACTATTCTAGCATATTCAAAGAATAACTTTGTATACCCCTTACTATCAACTCTATTCATCCTAAGATTTAGGAATTTGTTTGCTATCTGCTCTTTTTCATTAGGAGGGCAGAATTTCCTTTCTACCATGTTCTTAAATTCTTCCCACCCCATATTGTATACCATATCACTTCCTCTAGATTGGAGGATAGTGTTCCACCACTCTAAGGCTGAATTCTTAAATAGATTGGAAGCAAACATTATCTTGTCCTCTTCCGCACATTTACTTATTTTCAGAACAGCCTCAGTCTTTTCTATATAGCGTAGTGCTGCAATGGGTTCTTCATTGCCTGAGAATTCTATTGGTTTACAGGACCATAATTCTTTGTAAGAACAACCATAAGGCATGGTTCTTCTTCTTTTGGGAATGGGCATTTGAAGTACGGGTCCATTGTTCACGCTGTTTTCTGGTTCAGTTGGTCGCTTACTGCTATGCTTACTTTTATTATCAGCATCCTTAACAGTTTGAAGTATAAATGGCATTGCATCTATAATTCCCTATGCCACTATGTGTTGGATAGCACTATTATCCACTTGGTTTCCATTGTTATTGTTGTTCAGATTCTCATTATTCAGATTATCATCATTCTGAATATTATCATTCTGGTTTTCCGGGTTATTATCCAGATTTACTTGATTTCCTTGGTCAGCCATCTGAATTTTAAACATTTACCCCGTATTAATATCACAAAATAATATATACTATAGTAATTCACATGATACGCAATTTAGCCAAAAGCGTCGATCATTGCGACTTTACTCTATTCGTATACTATGCGTCTATTACACACTGGTACGGAAATAAAAATTACCATAACGACTGAAATAAAATTACACTAATAATAGTATGCATCCATACACACATATTTTATTTTATTTTATTTTATTATTATTATTATTACTATTATTGTCTCTACCATCACATCTACGGATATGGATTCATCCAGAAATCCATATTGCGCTCGTCGTATTTCCATACGAGACGCTCTCCCACCTGTCGCATTCTCTCACTGCTCTCTAAAATTTCCTCACCAAATGTCCTAAGTTCTTGGACGTTTTCTGCACTCATTGGGGGTGCAGGTTCTAGGACTGGGTTCGGAATCTGAGGTACGGGTTCCTGATATGGCGGTGTAGGTGCCTGAAATTGGTAAGGATTTTCTAAGATCTCCCTAATATATGCATCATTATCGTAATAGGGATCGAGAGGGTCCAAACCTGGGTAGGCTCCTAAGTTTTTCATTGGCATGTCTTCTTGAATCGGGTAGCGTTGCACATAATCCCTAACGTCATCCCACCATGGGTCGTAAGTTGGGTCTAAGGGATTTGGTGCTGGTACCCTAGGTATTTCCTCCGTGTTGAAATCATGCATCTCTACTTGGTTTTCAGGGTTTTCTATCTCCATGGGTTGGTCAGGGATTAGTAGTTGTGGTTGGGGTGCTATTATCTGTTCCAGATTAGGGTCAGCCGCAGTGGTTGCTAAGATGTGGATATTGGCTATTCCCCTATTAATCATATCCTGGGCATAGGCATCTGTCTCTCTCTTGGCTGCTGCTAGGGCTCTCTGGTCTTGTAACTTTTTCATACGTTTTCTACGCTCGTGTGCCCCTCTACTGAACCATCCCCTCTTTTTCTGAGGAAACGGCTCTTCTGACTGAGCCTTAAACACATAGATTCCTTCTTCCGTATCAGCAGAATACCCTTAGAGGGTAGGCTGAGAAGAGGAGGTGCCTTCGCTTCTAGGCGAACCAGAAAATTGACGGTACGCGTCAGGTGGTCCTTGGTCGCTCATACTGTAAACTAACAAATAGTCAAATAACACATAACAATAAATACAATTATGCATATATTTTCACAATTTATTTCATAACAGATTGAATTTTGATGTCAGCGGAACACTTCTGTGGCTGAATCAGTGGCATAGCTCTGATACCACCTTCTGTCGCAAACATTTAATTGGTCCTGAACTTGTTCAAGAGACAACCGACAAGATTATGCAGATCCGAGAGCGCATTAAGGCGGCTCGTGATCGACAGAAGAGCTACGCTGATCGTAGACAAAAACCCTTAGAATTCGAGGTGAGAGACAAAGTTTTGCTGAGAGTCTCACCTTGGAAAGGTGTAGCAAGATTCGGAAAACGTGGAAAGTTGAATCCACGATACATTGGACCATTCAAGATCTTGGAAAAGATTGGTACCGTGGCGTACAAGTTGGAAAAGATTGGTACCTATCTATTCTAATTATCAATAATTAATTTAATTAAAAGATAATTATACAATTTAATTTAATATAAACTAGTTGATTTTCCGCCCGCGCGTTGCGGCGGGGACCCAATGACTGCAAAATGCGTGTCAGTAACGGTAGCCATATACCGAATATCAAAACATAAATAAAAATGACGAGGTAAGGATAGTCACTCCGCCCTAAAAAAAGCGATTTTAAATAACCTAATATATAATAATAGGACCCACACGTCCTACACGTTGGAAATTCGATTGTTTTCAGTTCAGTTATTACGGTGCTAAGACGTTAAAATATGGATGAGCTCGGTACCTGTAACGACGCTGAAAGTACCGATCGGGAAAATCATCAAAATTAGGTACCGGCACCGAAAATACTCAATACAATACGGTATGGTATTTGAAGGTAAAAATCAATAAATACAGGTATGGTGCTAGACCCGTGTCGAACCGAAAGTAACGATTCTGAAAACGCCAAAAGGTGGGTACCAAACTGGTACCGAAAATGATTTTGTATAGTAAATTTGGTACCGATACGATACCGGTTTGATTACAGGATTTGATACGATTTGCTCATCAATAATCTAAATATCCAAGTTAATTTTAAATGCTACAATTCATTCATTACAGAAAAAGACAAAAAAGAAAGCAAAATAAGTTGTTGTATATATAAAACCTCATTTAAACAAAATACAGTTTACTTACTGTGTGTATATAAAACCTCATTCATTGCTACGTTGCTACAGGATTTGATGAGCTCGGTACCAACCAATACCGAAAATAGTGTTACCGAAATCCCCAAAAGTGGGTACCGGTATCGAATATATCTGGTACGGTACGGTTCGGTACCGGTCGGTACTGGTACGGCACCGGTATTTTGAAGGTAAAAACTGGTGAATACCGGTGCCGAACCGGTACCAAAAATATACCCGGTTTGGTAAATTTGATACCGGTACCTGTACACGATACCATTTGCTCATAACCGAAAATACACCCGGTTTGGTAAATTTTATACCGGTACCCGTACCCGATACAATTTTCTCATCACTTATAATGTTACTATTATTTTTAACTATTATTTAATTTCCTTACTGTTCATTCTGTGACAACTGGCACAAAACCGGTAAGTTCCGTACAGTCTAATTATTATTTAATATCTGCAATTATGTGCTTAAATGTCAACTTTGTCTGATTACATGCTATACATGTGAATCCATGCACGTTTTATACTTCAAATATTGCTTTATGCATTACTTTGAGCGTTACGTCAGAAAGACTAGAAAACTCACCGGTAAGACACGTTGTGTCAGCAATTCTGCAGAAAGCAGTCAGATAATAGAATTAGGGCCTAGGAATAGGTCCAACATCTAAAATACATTAAAACCCAAGTGTGGATACAAGGGTTAACACATAAACTTTCCGGAAGCTAAACTATGCACTAAAAAGCACCCGAAACTCACTTTAAATGCAAAATTCAGCATAAATCAGCACTAATTCAGCTATAATCAGCTATTTAACACAATAATATCATGCAAAATTTATGTTTTATTGTCCAAAATAACTTACAAAGTGTCGGGAATTGAAACTGCCACAAAAGGTGCTTCATACCTCGTGCTTCATACCTCGTGAAACTTCTGTAGTACCCCGCGAGGCCTAGAAAACTTCTTATTTCAGTTGGATTTTTCGGGGAAACCCATTTCATTACGGCATCAATCGTTGACGGATCTACCAAAACACCTTCCGAATTGATCACATGATCCAGAAACTGCACCTCTCTGAGCCAGAAGGCACATTTTGAGAATTTCGCATAAAGTTTTTCTTTACGGAGAATTTCAAGTATTTCACGCAAATGCCTCGCATGTTCAGCCTTACTTCGCGAATAGACTAGGATATCGTCAATGAATACAATCACGGATTTATCTAGCATAGGTCGGCATACCCGGTTCATAAGATCCATAAACGCTGCTGGAGCGTTCGTTAACCCAAAGGACATAACTAGGAACTCGTAATGTCCTTAACGGGTTCTAAATGCGGTCTTTTCAACGTCTTCACCTCGTACCCTGACTTGGTGATATCCCGAAGGCAAGTCAATCTTGGAGAACCAACTCGCCCCATGTAATTGATCAAAGAGATCGTCAATTCTAGGTAAAGGGTAGCGGTTCTTCACGGTCAGTTTATTTAATTCTCTATAATCGATGCACATGCGCATCGACCCATCCTTCTTTTTAACAAATAAGACAGGCGCTTCCCAAGGCGACACACTCGGGCGTATAAAGCCCCTATCTAGCAGATCTTGTAATTGTGTCATTAACTCCCGCATCTCGGTAGGAGCCAGTCTATAGGGAGCCTTCGCAACTGGCTTCGCACCCGGATTCAATTAGATGCGAAACTCTATTTCTCGTTCGGGAGGGAGTCCTGGCAATTCCTCCGGAAATACATCCGGAAATTCGTTCACGACCTTAACATCTTCAAGCTTCAGGAGGGTTTGTCGAGCATCTACTACATAAGCTAGGTATGCTCTACTCCCGTTAAGTACGTATTTAACGGCTTGAACAAGGGTGCACAATTTTGTTTCCACGTTTCTCTCCCCTTGAATACTCAATTGCCTTCCACTTGGAGCTTAGACAAACATTATCTTATTTTCACAATTAATCTCTACACGGTGTCGTGCCATCCAATCCATTCCCACTATCATTTTAAATTCCCCCAAAACCATAGGTATGAGGTCGATATCGAATTCTTCATCTTCTATAGTGAATTTACAATTTCTGCAAATCTCGTGTAACATATAGATCTTACTATCGGCTATTTCTACTTCTAAGGGCATCGACATTCGTTCAATCTTAAATGAAGGATGTTGTACGATTTTATTTGAAATAAATGACATAGTGGCTCCGGTATCGAACAAAACATAAACCGGTATGGAGTTTAGTAGAAAGATACCTGAAACCATATTCGGATGGGACTTAGCTTATTCGGATGTGATTTGAAACATCCTCCCTTTTGCCTTAGAGCTTTCTTTGTTCTTTCCCTCCTTCTTTGATCCTTGTTGGAGTTTAGGACACTCCGACTTAACATGCCCTTTCTGAAAACAATTGAAATATGTCTTCGGGTTGCTAAGGCACTTGTAAGATGTATGCCCTTCTTCGCCGCATTTATAGCATCCCTTCTTACCCAGAAGGCATTCCCCAGTATGAAGTTTCCCACATGTCTTGCATGGAGAAATACCACCCCTTGACTTGTCCTTCTTTCCGTGGTCTTGAAACTTTGCTTTCTTGGACGGACTTGAACTTGCCCCTTTTTCATTCGATCTCTTTTCACCTCGTTCTTCTTGCCTTTTAATCTCGATTTCTCTATCCCGTGCCAAATTAATAAGCTCGTCAAGGGTTTCGCATTTCGAGGGAGTGATGAACTCCCTAAATTCTGCCTTTAATACGCCATAGAAGCGGTTGATCTTCATTCTTTCGGTCTTCACGAAGTCCCCACAAAACTTCATCTTATCCATGAAAGTGTTTGATATTTCGTTTATTGATTCGCTTTTCTGTCGGAGGCGTAAGAAATCCTCCTGAATCTTATCAATAGCCGACTGAGGACAATGATATCTCATGAAGGGCTCCTTAAATTCTTGCCATGTCAATGCTTGGAGTCTATCCTCACCTATTTCCTTGCTATGCGCATCCCACCAATCTTTCGCCTGGAAAATGAGTTGACCGGTGGCGAACATCACCTGGTCTTCCTTATCGCACCGACTTCGTATAAATACCACTTCTCTATTTGAAATCCATCTTTGGCATGCGATCGAATCGATTTTACCATCATATGTTGCAGGATTGCACGCCATGAAGTCTTTATACGTGCATCGTCGTTCTTTGCTTTTACTTTTAGATCCCTCAATCAGTTCTTTCAATTCTTCGATCTTGCTAGTCATCATGGCATCCATAACTCCCAACACCCGACTTTCTACTTCTTGAGCTAATCGTGGAAGATTAGCTTGCATAACTCCTTCCGCCACTTCTGTGACCTTATTGTTAAATGCTTCTTGATGAGCCATATCATCATCATCATTAACGTTTCTTGCATCAGCCATCTACACAAAGTCATGCTTTCGTTTAATACAACTCATAAGCTTTCAGTATATCATAGTTCATTAGCCCGTGTTTACTTCATCCGTATTCTTATACTTTAAACTTCTTCACTTTTTAATCTTTCATCATTCATTCACGTCATTCTACATATTACTTTTGACCTTTACGATTTCATTCAATCGTAACCACTACCCGTGATTACATATCTCTTATTAAGTCTTAAATGTGCCTCAGTCAATCATGAAATGGGCTTTCGAACAACTCGGGGACTCAAAATATGAAAAATAACATAAAATGAAAAGTTTCAGTGGACTGGACTTCCGCAAGCCGTCGGCGACGGCCTTGCCTCCCGTCGGCGACGGGCTCTAAAGTGTGGCGTCGGCCACTTTCACCCGTCGACAGGAAATTAAGGCGTCGGCACCATGGGGGGCGTCGGCGACGGCCAGAGGCCCGTCGGCGACGGCCTCTCCTCTGCTGAAACGCTGCTGAACCTTATTTTGGCTGTTCCGACCATTTCCCGGGTCCATTTTCAGCTACACGGGTCCAGGGACTTCTCATTTTACCCGCCTTATCACTTCTTAGCATACTTAATCTTAAAACTTATACCGTAACACACTGTGCATACTCATATTTAAAATTTTACCTCATTGGCGATCTCGGAGCGAGCACACTTTCAAATGAGCCGTCAGTTTGAGTTCAAGCATCACCTCACATGCTCGAATCCCTCAAACTTCGGCTCTGATACCAACTTGTAAGGCCCAATTTTTGCGTCTAATAGAAACGACATCCAAAAGACACTAGAAACATAAACTTTTAAAAAATGACCAAACTTTTCTCAAATAAAAAGAAAATAAAAATTCTAATGTCATTAATGCATGATTTTACAAAATTTGGGCATGACCCGTCCATAAGACGAGCATATCCCTGTTTTAACCATAATCAAACTAAATACAATTCTACAATCCGTTCGACTAGATACTTACTAAAACCAAAACATCAAGTGTTAAAAAGTGTGACTACTAACAAGTTGTACAAAACAAACATTTAACCCAAAACATTAATACGGACTAGCGGAAGCGCTTGATGGTCACAAAGTGTGCGTATGCTCGCTCCAAATTGCCAAGTCGCCTAAACTGAGGATTTACCTACGATCAACATAAACAAGAGAAGTTAGCATTTTATCACCAACACGGTTGACTAAAAACCCGACTAATCATTATAGCGGCCTTACATCTTTCTATTACATTACCAACCGTTAGACGGTTCATTACATGCTCGTCTCAATATAGAGACTAGCATTCCTTTCTTAACATTCCCGCAACGACGAGTACTAGTATGGTTATCATAACCTTCATTCGATTCATTCATAACGAACAATTATGTTCTTTACATACAATTACACTCCAACTCGATAAGACGGATCGAGTAACTTTCATTCAAATCATAATTAACTTTCCATTCCCGGTTCGACTAGAAGGAACCGGATATGAAACTTTCTCTTTCGTATCTTATTAATTTCTCTACATCCGTTTATGACGGATCTAACTCTACTTCCAACAATCTTATATTTCAACTTTCACGATTCCAACATAGCAACATAATACAATAGAGATTGTTATACATATGACAACATAATAGAGATAAGGTGTACACTAACGTACCTCGATCTTGCGAGTCTCCCGTTTTCTTAGTGTTTGAGCCTTCTTCTTTCACGCCTACATTAAACGCATTCATTCATTTAGCCCAACACTTTCATTTCTTCATTTACATAGATTTCTCATTTTCAAGTGACTATATTATCACTAACTTTTCAGATTTTTACACATTTATTCTCTTAAGCATTTCATCAAACACTTAGTGTGCGTTACATTAATAAAGCATAATGTACAAGCATTCAAAGCATGACTTTACTAGTTTATCTTGTATATCATCAATAATCAATCTAGTACTTACAATACTCAAATTTTTCATCAATTTATCTAGCATTCAAGCATTACAAGCAAGATCATATATCAAGATTACATAAGATTATCATCCCTATGATCATCCTATTCATAACACAATTTCACAAAGTGGGTTTTCTCCACAATCTTTCATACAACCTAAATTTAACATGATTCTTGTTCTAGGAGGCAATCCTAACTCAGGTTTCCCACATTTGATGCAAGAAATCGAGATTAGGTTGAACTCCTCATTCTACAAATCATAATTTCAGAAAATAAAACTTACCACTTCACTAATTAGGGTTAGATTATCGAAAAACTGGAGACATGCAACAGATTGGACTTGAACTCCTTGATCAATTGAGTGAATTAGCAAGAACAAGGGTTTTCCTTGTTTCTCCCCTGCCCTGATCGATTTCAACAACACACCAGTGTGTGCTTTTGGGACTTTCATCATCTAATACTTCTATTTTAGCATTATCCAAGTTTAGCCCTTTTAGTGTTTGCATATCTTTTAATTAGGCCCCTCCCCTTTCCATGACTTATCTAGTATTTTAACTTATTTTTAATAGTAACCCTTTTGGGGATGTTACAATGTATACTATTTGTATTATATGTAGTAGTGTATTAGGAACTTGAAAATACACTAAATACTCCCAAGGAGTATGAATACAAAAATACACATACAAATACATGAGAACACATAAGTGTACAAGTATACAAAATACTTCACAAAGAAATACATGGGCAAATGCAAGAAAGTATATTTATGAAAATATATTTCTTAACATATTATTGAATTTGGACACTATGGACTTAAATATGCATTTTTGGACAAAAATATATAACTATTACCAAGTAATGGAATTTATATAAAAATCGGGTGAATAACGAGAATGATTATATATTTTTTATAGCATGACTAAAAATATATTATTTTTAAGAAATACAATTCCGGAAAGTAATACAAATCAAAGTATTGATTTTTTTGGTGAAAAATACAAAATACACAAGTATTTACATAAAATACAAGTATGCTTTCCTAAGAATACTTGTACAAAAATAATATGGAGAATATTATTTCACAAAATACTTATATTTATTTTTGGGAAAATAATATAAGTAACACACATGAAAAGTTAAAAATATAAATTATTTTTAACAACTTATTACCTGGAAAAGTCTACGAAAATGAATATATATTTGTGAAGTGAAATATATATTTACAACTAAGCAATACATACTCAACGGGCAAGACCCGACAAACATGGACACGACCCTCACAAAGAATGAACATACAAAGGACATACATAAACAAAGGATGGTGACTTGTATTTGTGTGATACAAGTCTAGTGACTAACATTAATAGAACACGTATAGGTCACGACGCTACAAAACCAACCGGTGAAGTTTACGACGCAGGATACGCAAATTTGTGAGTTCATGTCCCCCTTTTCTTTTAACTGTTTTTAGTTTTATAACTTCGGGGGTGAAATACATGTTACAAATGTTTCAAATGTTTACAAATGGTATGTAGAATACAAAACCAAGGAATGATACTATAGATCATGTGACGAATAGGGTACCATAAGCACCATTAATCAACGTATACATTTAGGGGGTGTTTGTTTTTTCTTCAAACATCTTCAAGGGGCTTATGTCTGCAGGCGCGCAGACGTTACCCTTGAAGACTGTTTTTTTTTTTTCTAAACAGATCTGAACTCATCTTCTATTGTCTTAAAAAAAAGCTAAGAACACCCTTCTTTTTTCATCTTCACAATTTGTTCTCCTTTCTACTACACATCCCCGTTCATATCCACATCCACCTTAAACCTGCTCATAACATTCACCTCCACATCTCTCCATCATTCTCCCCTCAAAACACACAACCCCGTCCGTCGCCAATCGCCTGAACCACCGCCAACAACTCCGATCTGATATCCGATCTGAACACCGACTGAAACACCGCCTAAAAACCTGCTCATATGGTGGCTGACGGCGGAGGGAGACGGCGGAGGGAGGTGGCGGAGGTGGTGTATCTGTGGTGTGAGTGGTCGACGGCGGAGGTGGCAGTGATGGTGACCGAAATCGATGAAGGTGGAAGTCGCGTTCGATGGGTTTAAGTGGCGGTAGTGGTGGTTGTAGGTGAATGGCGGAGGTGGTGTATGGTGGCCGGCCGAAATCGATGAAGGTGGTGAGGGAGGTGGAAGTGGCGGAGGTGGGGGTGCTCTGTGGAGGTGTTTGATCGGTGGAAGGTTATGAGGGAGATGACCCAATTTGGGGGTTTTATTTTCTTTTAAGCTGATGCACAGTAGGTTTTTAGAATTATCTTCAAAAACAAACAGTCTTATATTTTCAGCTTGCAGAGCTTCAGACCACATCTTCAGTTGCAGACATGAAAACAAATGAAATCAGCTTACAGACAGTTTATGTCTGCAAAAACAAACAGCACCTTAGACTACGAAACAAAAGGTTAGATCTAATGGGTTTCAGGCAACCTCACTCTTGGCCTACTTCTACTAATGAGTGCTTTTGTGTCTCAGTTGATCTCGACAAAAATGCCTAGGTTTGGTGGCTTCCTATGTCGTGACACATGTTAGTGGCCTTGCAAACCACTGGCGATCTCGTATTCCTTACATTTGAAGAACTCAGTTTTAGATACGTCTTACAAATTACATACCATGTTTTCATACAAGTATACAAATACTCTATACAAAAACTTCATGAACTCACACCAACATTATGTTGACGATTTTCCAAAACTCATATGTATTTCAGGAAACAAGCTGGATCTTGGGCGCTGGTGTTGTTTTCAAGACGTAAATTTCAAGTTTAGATGTCATCCACTTTTGTTTTGTATCGTAACTTGAGGGTTTTGGTTGAAACTTAAATGACTTGTGTTAGTAACATTTCAATATTATGAATGGATGAACATCTTGATTTAATCATATAGTTGTTTATTATAATTGAATGCAATGATATTGAGCAAGTCACACATCATACGCTTCCGCAAAAGTCAGGGTGTGACACATTCAAGTGTAATTTTAATATATAGGTAGTTTAATTATTCATTTTACACTCATATCTTAACTTCATAAAAACAATTCGTATAGGAGATAATATAATATTTTGAATTTTTCATCAGGTTTAATTATTTATCCTTGAAATCTAATATTATGTTATTCAATTAATATAAACATAATATAATCATAAATTTCAAATCACTGTTTAGCAATCCCTCGATATTATTATTATTATTATTATTATTATTATTATTATTATTATTATTATTATTATCTAATATTTTGTTAAAATAATATAAATATAAATATAATATTCAAACATAGATCATTGTGTAATTTTATCATCATACACATGAATATTAGCCATAAACTATAAAAAAAAAAAAAATACCATAGTCCCATGTTAACATAAACATTGTGTATTCTCATTAATATTAATTTAGTTTTGAGAAAGTATAATGGCATATAAATATAAAAAAATTCAAGAACTATCCTCGCAATCATTCTATCTATCGTGTATCGAGTATATTCGTTAGTTTTTTTTAAAGATATAATTTTTTTATTATCTTATCTGGTATATAAAATTAGATTTATTCAACACGTGTAATGCACAAGGTTTTTTTAAAGATATAACTTCTTTTATTATTTACTATACAAAATTACATATATTCAACCCGGGTAATACATGAGGGTTTTAAAAATAAAACTTTTAATAATTATTATTTGGTGTATAAAATTAGTTTTATTCAACTTGTGAAATATACATGATTTTTAATTATTTAATATATAAAATTATATCTATTCAACCCTTATAGTACACGGGGTTCTGACCTAGTTGTATTTATATTTTATTTTACATTTTTATATGACATACATTGTGTTTGTTTAGATTTATAGTATAAGTAAACTAGATTTATGTTAGTTTGGTTGTTAATAATTTTGAGGGATTTAGTTTTAATGTTTCATTTTTGTTGTCATTTTCATTTAAAAGCAAATTGGGTTATAAATTTCTTTTAACCACTCCCTTTTTTATCCTTTTCTTCATTAAATGAAGAGTATAATGGTCATTTTATAAGAACAATTATTATCACCACCCTCAACCTCTCTCTCTCTCAAACACCACAACCGTACCACCACCCAATCAACCATCATCAACACATATAATTGCCATTTTATATCTAATTTTATAATAATAATAATAATAATAATAATAATAATAATAATAATAATTACAATTACTATCACCACCCTGAGTCTCTCTCAGTCTCTAGCACCATGTGGTCATAGAAGATTATGTTGATGATGGTTGTGTAGGTGGTGGTGTTGAGAGAGAGAGAGAGAGATGGTGATAATAACTATAAAAATAACCATTATACCTTTCATTTAAATAAAAAAAAAAGAAAAAAAAAGGAAATGGTTAATAAAAAGTTCTAACCCGGTTTGTCATCAATGGAAATGATATAACAAAAACAAAACCTAATGAACCTAAATAAAAAAAAATCATTTATAGACTAAGGTGACAAAAGTGAAGTAAATTTAAAAACTATTTTATCATTTTACTCTAGCAATTATAAAACTTAGAAAATGGTGTGATGGGGCACCCACCCACCAATTATTATATCGGGTTAAACGGATAGCTTCTGTTATGGACAAGGACGTTTAGTATTTTATAAAACAAACTCTTTGATTGATATTCACAGTCAGAGTCAGTCAGTCTCTAACGGAAAGTTATGGCGGTGGTTGAGCTGTTTGTGTTAGGGTGCACCGGAATCGTCATGTTCTTTCACGGCGTCAATTTCATGTTTCACGCTCTCGCTCATCAAATCTCCGTTCGATCTCTCAGGTATAACTCTTTCTGTTTCTTTCTTCTCTAGATCTATACTTCTACACTTTTTTCATCCAATTAAATCCAAATTTTCATTATTATCCATGAATGTTCATCCATCTGTTGATTCATTCTCAAACTTATGCGATTCAATCGTTAATTTTGCTTCTTCGGATCGCAGTATAAATAATTTGTTCCGTGTCGAATACGATTTTGATCTTCAAAATCTATACGCAATTTTGTATTAAATTTATCGATGAGTGTTGTAGGTTTTTTGCATCGATATATTGATTTTGATTGATTAATTTTCAAAACTATGCGGTTGAGTTGTTTGTTTTTAACGGTTATTAAGAATACAGAGTGAACGGTGAACTGAAACCGTTCGATCAGAGTGAGTTTTTGACAAGTTCATGATTAAATTGATGATGATCAGATCTCAGTTTAAGTAATTCGTTCATGTTTGATCCTGAAAATCATTTAATCGGATTAAATCGAGCTTTCGGTTAGTATTTATGAGTGAGCGTTCCTACTTCCTAGGTTTTTTTCATTATTTTAGTTTTGATCGATTAGTTCTCATATTCATTCATGAGAATTGTTTTGAATTATCATGAATGTTGAAGGTTTGTTCATCGTTTTGATTCTCAAATGTTTAAGAAGCTCATGATCAACTGGATGAAGATCAAACTTTACATTTGTTCATATTTCTCATCAGTTTATTGATTAATTCTGAACCTGTTTTTGGAACTTTGCAGTTTCTTGGGGTGTGTTTGGTGACAAACAAATGAGTCGGAAATTGGTTTTCAACGGAATGGAAATTGTGAATATTTTTGTAGACAATAAATGTAAGATGAATGAGGAATGTTTGTTTCATCTTATAATATTTTTGTAAAGTTTGGTTATCATAAATGGATAATTAAGTTAACCCATGATTTGAAGCTTTAGACTAGTGAATGAGGAATATTCCGTCTTATAATTATTTAGGGGCTGTTTGACAACATCTGAATAGTTAAGTACTGAACCAGTAAGAGGTCTAAACCATTAAGTGTTGAACTAGTAAGAGGTCTGAACCATTAAGAGCCTGTATAATGCTTAACCGTTCAAAGGAAAATGTCTGACCAATTCAGATTAGAGGTCTTTAACCATTCAGACTTTGTATAATGCTTAACCATTCAGAGGCAAATGTTTGAACCATTCAGACATCTGCTCGTGAAACAAACAGTCTGAACCATTAAGTGTTGAATCAGTAAGAGGTCTAAACCATTAAGAGGTAAACAAACAACCTCTTAGGCTAATTGTTGTGGGTCACTTTCCAAACAGAGGGTTTTAATTGATTATCAACCTTGTCATCAACTCATAACCTTTCACGTCCGTTAAACTACTTACGTCCGTCCTTGGCACCAACGACGTAGCAGCCCACATGGTGGGGGAATTACTTCATAAGACTATGTGTTGTGGTCAGGTTATCAGGGGTGTTAGCCAGGTGGAGTGCCACCCTGGCTCGTGCACACCACAACGTCCAGGCTTCAGCGGGGGGCGTGAGCAGAGGCTGGTGCGATTAGGCATGTGTAGGAGTGTTTTGGGGCGCTATCGGTGAATTAGCACAAGTTCAAGTGAGGGGGCGTGATTGGGCAAGGTGATAAGTAGGCGTCGAGTAAGCATCATGTGTGTGTCGCAATATTAAAGGATGAATTTGAGTATTAACTTGAGCCACAATGGATAGTCTAAGGCTTGGTAAGGCGCTCTCGACGTGGAGGGGGCTTATTCCAACATTAAAGTTGGATGAGAATGAGTAATAGTGAGACATGTTTATTGACCCAAAGAAAAAGACTTTCACACAAAAAGTTGTAATGCTTTGTTTAAGATTTACACATGGAAAAGACATCTAATTGGTACGAGTTTACTCAGTAGTCCACGCACAAACTCATGGTAGACCAATCGATTTCAAATTAAAATCATCAAAACCAAAAGAACTAAATGATTAGTAAGATTAAATAGAGGGGAGCGAACCGTTGAAGAGTTTTCAGAATTTTTTTTTTTTTTTTTTGAACGACAAATTTCTTACTCCTGTCATATGTCATCTGTGGGACTTAAACCCAAGACCTCCCCTCCCAAGGTGTTTAAAAGTTTTACCTTTGCCAATGGACCACCACCCCATTGGTAAGAGTTATCAGAACTGACATGACAAGTTACAAGAATCTGTAAGTGATGACGAAGATATCTCAATAAATTGTGTCATGTAAATTAAAATGAAATAAAGTTGGATGTTCATGAATAATAGTGAAAATCATGAAAGCACACCTACCCAAACGTGAAGAATCGAGGGATAATTGTCCAGACTCAACATGATATTTGAAGTTTCTTGTGTTGTTTTATGTTTTGAGACATCAAGTCCATACACTTAAATGTGTAAAACCTTGTTGGATATAGATCAGTGATTGGTCAATTTGTGAAAGTGAAATGAACAATAAAATTATGAGATATGAAGTGTGATTAGTGGCACAATGATTTCACTAAGAGTAAGAGCCGAATGAAATCTTTTAATTCCCCTAAGTTGATCCACACTTAAACAAGAAAGTTAAATTAAAAGACATTTAGATTCAGGGAGACGGGGTTTTGTCTTTGGTAGATTAGGGTTTGCAATTCAGAAAGGGGTGGCGGCGCAGCTTGTTGCCCGTCTACCTTCTGTTTTGATGTAACTTGACAAGTATGAATAAAATCTAGATTGTTGATCCTTAAAAAAAAAAAAATTAGATTCTAATTTCGACTCTGAAGAGTAATTTGATTTTCTCATTTAAATTTGTTAGCAATATATAGTTTAAATTCTACAAAGTGGCATTCGAATACAACAAAGCAAATATTTATCTTTAAGATATGAAAGCCGTGTTTTATAAATTACTAACACATATATTACAATTTTAGTTATTATTGTTCATGGTACATCATTTTCGATCCTCACACCAATCGGTCACCAGCTATATATGACAAACTTACTCTTAAGACTCACGGTGTGGGAGCCCGGCTTGGATCGTCCCCCACCGGCGCCGGTCCCCTCTCCATGTCGCCCCCCCCCCCCCCCCAAGCGGCGTCCTCACCGTCCACCTGCGGACGTTTCCGACGGGCCACAAAAAGACAAAAACAACCCTACCCCTCTCTCACACACCTATACGTACAATATATACATATACATTTTAGGTCCATCCCCCCCATTTCCATACTCCATCCTCTTTGCCCCATCCTACGTGGTGCCTACGTGACGGATCATCCTCCAAGGAAGGACCATCACCATACCGCATACCCTAAATACTCTTACAAAAGGTTTCATAGGACATGATATGGTGATAAGGTATCTTTTTTCTATCCCAGAGATGGAGGAGGATTCAAAATTCATAAAAAGTGTTTTATATACATGTTCATTAAAATAAGAGCAATCATAATAGATCCTCAATATTTATGTGACTGTAACCTCTATATTTGTGAGAATGGTTGTAAATAGTTGTAAGTGGATAAGAGAGAAAAATGAGAGATTGTTAATCAATAAATTGGAAGGAGATAATGTTCACCTATATAATTTTTTAATATCTTTTGAAAGTGATTGTGAGCGGATGAAAGAGAAGTGGTAATGATAAAAGTATAAAAAATATTATTTAATTGAAAATAAGAGAGAAAAGATAATGTTTTTTAGTGTTATTATAGAGATTATGAGTGATTATTACCTTTTATTTATATTTATTTCATTTATCCATTCACGATCACTCTATTAATAGAGACCGACAATACGAAAATAAAAAATAATAAAACACAACTTGTATATCGTACCGATTATAGCAGGACACTAACTTGATATCAATAACACAAAAATACTGAATATATCAAAAGTATCAAAACCATAAACTATAAAATTGAATACCGGTATCAACGCCGATGTTATTCGATCGGTAATTTCACGCATTTGTAAATTTTGATTGTTTTATTGTAAAGGAGAGTTGAATACAAGTATAAAACACCCATGAACTTCACCGATTAAACTATATGGACCCGACCCATGTCTCTTCGGCGATTATTTTCTCACAATTTTCACCTTCAACCACAATTCAAACTCAATAAACCCATAATTTTCACTAAATCCATCCAAGCTCTAGCAATAATCACCGAAAATTCATCAACCACAACTAAATTAAACTTAACCCACAACATCGAATGGACACCGGGCTCGATTTCGTACTCGAAACTCCTATCTCAATGCTGCAAAACTCAGTCTCTCAACCCCGGGTTACAGGTTCACACCCATTTGATCAAATTAGGATTGAATCATGATCCAAAATGTAGAAACCATTTGATCAATTTGTACTCAAAATGCCGGGTTTTTGTCGGTGCACGCCAGCTGCTCGACGAAAGTCCTGAACCAGATTTGGTTAGTTGGTCCGCGTTGATATCGGGTTATGTGTTGAACGGGTTTGGGGAAGAGGCTATTTCGGGTTTTAGGGAGATGCACGCATTGGGAATTAGGTGTAACGAGTTTACTTTCCCGAGTGTGCTCAAGGCGTGTTCGATGAAGAAGGATATTGTTGGGGGAAAGCAGATACATGGGGTTGTGGTGGTGACGGGTTTTGAGTCGGATGTTTTCGTTGCGAATACGTTGGTGGTTGTGTACGCGAAATGTGGCGAGTTTTTGGATTCGCGGAGGCTTTTTGATCAGATTCCGGAGAGGAATATTGTTTCTTGGAACGCGTTGTTTTCTTGTTACACGCAGGGTGATTTTTTCGAAAAAGCGATTGAATTGTTTCGAGATATGATTGGTAGTGGGTTAAGGCCGGATGAGTTTAGTTTATCAACTATAATTAACGCTTGCACGGGTTTACGCGATATAAACGAAGGAAGAAAAATTCACGGGTATTTGCTGAAACATGGGTACAGTTCCGACCCCTTTTCATGTAACGCGCTTGTGGATATGTACTCTAAAGTCGGAGATTTCGAAGATGCTAAAACCGTCTTCGACCAGATCAAAAACCCCGATATCGTTTCTTGGAATGCGGTTATTGCCGGATGTGTTCTTCATGAATACAACGATACGGCTTTGGAGTTATCGCTAAATATGAGACGGTCCGGAACTAAACTGAATATGTTTACGTTTTCTAGCATTCTTAAAGCTTGCTCCGGGTTAGGTCTTCAAGATTTAGGTCAACAGTTTCATGCCGTTTTGATAAAGTCCAACATCGAATTGGATCCATTTTTGTGTTGTGGGCTTATAGACATATATTCTAAATGCGGTCAGATGGAAGACGCTACACGGGTATATAACATGATGCCAGAAAAAGAATTGATTGCGTTTAACGCGCTGTTATGTGGACACTCGCATAACGACAATGATATCGAAGCTTTAGCACTTTTTGTAGAGGAATATAGAGACGGTATAGGATTTAACGAGACTACGTTACTTGCACTCCTCAATGCTGCAGCTAGTTTGCAAGTTGTTAATGTAACCGAACAGATTCATGGACTTTCGTTAAGAACAGGGTTCCAATCGGATCCGTTTGTTATAAACAGTCTCATTGACTCTTATGCAAAAGGCGGTAGTGTGGAAAAAGCAAGAAAGGTGTTCGATGAATCGCCTATTGCTGACTTGGCGACTTTTACGTCGTTAATATCGGCGTATGCTTATTCGGGACAAGGTGAAGAAGCGATAAGGCTCTACTTAAAAATGCAAGATTTGGAGCTTAAACCAGATTCGTTTATTTGTAGTTCGCTTCTAAATACGTCAGCTAGTCTATCGGCTTATGAACAAGGTAAACAAATCCATGTTCATACGCTGAAATTTGGACTTTTATCGGACACGTTTACTGCGAACTCATTAGTCAACATGTATGCTAGATGTGGAAGTATAGACGATGCGACTCGCGCGTTCTCCGAGGTACCCGAAAAGGGTATAGTGTCGTGGTCGGCGATGATCGGAGGATTTGCTCAACACGGGCATGGAAAAGAAGCGCTTTCGTTATTTGAAGACATGTTAAAAGACGGTATTGCCCCTAATAACGTCACCCTAGTAAGCGTCCTATGTGCATGTAACCATGCTGGGCTAGTGACTCAAGCAAAACAATACTTCGAATCAATGGAGGACGTGTTTGGAATTAAACCGACCCAAGAGCATTACGCCTGCATGATCGATATTCTTGGTCGTGCGGGGAAGTTACATGAAGCGATGGATCTTGTAAATAAGATGCCGTTTGAGGCTAATGCTTCTGTTTGGGGGGCGCTTCTCGGTGCTGCGAAAACGCATAAAAACGTTGACCTTGGTCAAATCGCGGCCCAGAAGCTCATGCTTCTTGATCCTGAGAAATCAGGAACACACGTACTTCTAGCGAATATTTACGCGTCAGCCGGTTTATGGGAAAACGTTGCGGATATACGGAGACTGATGAAAGATAGTAAGGTCAAAAAGGAGCCCGGAATGAGTTGGCTAGAAGTCAAAGATCGGGTATACACGTTCATCGTAGGAGATAGAAGCCATTCGATGACGAAACAAATCTATGAAAAACTTGACGAATTGATGGAGTTAGTTGGTAAAGAAGGGTATGTACCGGTTTTAGAAATCGATCTACACAATGTTAAAACAAGTGAAAAGGAGCTTCTTTTATCGTACCATAGTGAGAAACTAGCTGTTGCGTTCGCGCTCATAGCAACGCCTACACGAGCTCCGATTCAGGTCAAAAAGAACCTTAGAGTTTGCGTAGATTGTCACACATTTCTTAAATTTGTCAGTAAAGTTGTCGCAAGAGAGATAATTGTCCGAGACATCAACCGGTTCCACCATTTCAGAGACGGCTTGTGTTCTTGTGGCGATTATTGGTAAACTTTTCACAAGCGAAACAAGCTTTGGATAAAATTTTACCTGCGTCTGCGGTTAGTTTTTTTTTTTTGAACGGTGTCTGCAGTTAGTTAAGGTGTGAGAAGAGCAATTTTTCCTTGAAATTTTGTTTACAAATATTTATTTGCCATTAATGGTGCATAATGATAAGGATTACTCTATTTGATATCAGAATTGCAACTATATATACAAGTTAAGAGGGGCAAACACAGTGGGTTGGACGCTTGGATGGGTTGGCTAACGGGTCAAAATAGATCGACGTTAAGTGTTAAACCAAAAGTTAAAACCCATGAATCAGGTCTGGAATTCGGGTTAAACACTAGTTATTGGGTCAAATGCGATTACTTTTTCTAGTAAACTGAATTTTACACATTTTCTTGATTTGATCTGTTAGGAATTAGGATATAATAACCTACATCGACCCATCGACAACTAAACGTGTCGAAACAGTTGATGTAAAACTTACAAAGATCCAAGTGCCTTTTGCAATGAAAAGTACACAATATAATTTGAATCTCCAATTAACATAACTGAGATACAAAATGTACAGTTGATAATACAGCATGTACAAAGGATGATTAATAATAATACAAACAATACCTAAACCTTAAAATGTTGTGTCACATAAACATAGAATCCTCAGACATTATTGTCAACAGAGAATACTTAACTTTCACTCTAATTCTACCACCCTCCACACATAACTTCGCTCCGGTGACCACCCAGTACCCCGGCGGGTCTTCCGGGCCCCTCACCATTTCACGAGTATCAACAAACGACGACATTTTCGGTGTTCGTAAAGGCGGGCCATCAGGATATATAGCCGAATTCAATTCCACCTTTACAGGCTTTGGTTCAGGTGTAGTAAGCCCCATACTAAACGGTGTGCTCATTAACGTTGACATAAGTCCCGACTTCCGTGAGTGCATGGATGGCCCGTCCCATTCTGACCGTCGGATCTTTGCAGACGCAACCATCGAGTATCCTAACCGAAGAAAGAGAGTCTTTTTTAAGCCCAGACCTTTGACTTCGAACCAAGCTTTGGTGACGATGAAAGCGGAGTCGTCAATGCGGGTCTCAGTGTACTCGACCGGGAGAGTGCAGACCTGGGAGAATATGCTCCACTTGACGGGTTCTAGATAGCCTTTTCCGATCGGCTCGTCGCTAGGTTTATAGGTGAAATCGTCGGTGAGTTCAAGCAGTTTAGGAATCGAAGATAGGTGTTGCAGATGGATGGCTAGCCGATCACTCTTCCGTCCTTCTAAGTATAACCGTACCCCAGTCACTGGCCTGTTCTCAGAATCGACCTGTAAAAAGTCAAAATAGATTCAAGTGAAAACGGGTTGGTTTAGTCTAGGGGTGTTCAAAAAGCTCGTTGCTCAAGTTTCGCTCAAAAAAAGCTCGTTTTGTAATCAAGCTGAGCTCGAGCCAGTGTTGCTCGGCTCGTGCCTCGACTTGTGGCTCGGCTCGATGGATCGACTTGATGGCTCAACTCGTATGTATGTGTGGGTGTGTATATATATATTTTAGAAATGTGTGAATTTTTGTATTTATGTTTTTATGTTATCAATACTAGGTTTGAACCCCGTGTATTACACGGGCTGCATAAATATAATTTTATATAATAAATAATAGAGTTAATTGCCAAAATCGCCCCTGAGGTTTGGGCACATTTGCCATTTTCGTCCAAAATGACAGTTTGGTATTATTTAGCCCCCCACGTTTGTCACTTTTTGCCATTTTCATCCAAATGCCTAACCTAGTTACCCAAATGCCCAACCAGGTTACTTTTTACCCACTTTAGGGTATTTTTGAAATTTGAAAATGATAAGGGGGTAAATTGTAAAGTGGTTAATGCATACATCTTCAAACATCATCATCATCTTCATCATCTGCAAGAACATAACATCATCATCATCTGTAACTCTCTCTCTCTCTCTCTCTCTCTACATTCTCTCTGTCTTCTCCATCACCAACAACCACCTCACCAACATCTTTCTTACTCTCACTCTGCTTCAAAGTGTGGTAACAAACGTGGATCTGGATATTGAACCCAAATCTGAACCACAAACCAGAGAACCATTTCGTCTTGTTCATCAATCGCCGAAAAACGTGTATCTTTCACCAGACGCCATTGGATCTGGAATGTTGTGGCTAAACCCCAACCCTAGAACGAGCAAGGAACCCTAGATGTGTGTTGGCCTGGACGCTGACCCATCTTCTAGAACCCAGACAAATGAAGTCGTCTTCTAAAACACCCACATCCGTCGGCCAGGCCGGATTCTCACTCCGGTCGCCGGAAATGGCACAATCGGCCTTCATACTCTCTCCCTCTTTCTCTCTCTCTCTGCTTGTTGATTTATAAAAGTGATAATGTGTGTTTTGGGTGTATGAGTTTGAATGTAAATGATGGAAGAAATATGTGTGTGAAAAAGTGTGAGGTTTGGGGGGATTATTGTGAACCGCAATTAACCACCGTCCTGAACCACAATTAACCACCGTCATGAACCACCATCGAAGGTTTTGCAGGTTTGGGGGGATTATTGTGCACAAGAGAGAGAGAGAGAATGTAAATCAGAAAGGTGTGGATTACAGAGGTGGTGTGTGTTCAATGGCGAAGCTTGAAAATTTCCACCGGGAGGTCGGAAGGAACCGGTCCGTAAAAAAATTTCTATCGCGTTGTTTCGAGGTGATATGTTCGGGCCGGACGTCGGTGATTCGATTCGGGTCGAGACCAAACGTTGAGAAATTACAAGTTACCCCTTTTAATTGAGAAATTTCAAAATTACCCCCTCTGATGCTATAAAGTAACTGGGTTAGGCAATTTGGACGAAAATGGCAAAAATGACCAAACGTTGGGGGCTAAATGGTCGAAAAGTGTGATTTTGGACGAAAATGGCAAACGTGACCAAACCTCAGGGACTAAAATGGCAATTAACTCTAAATAATAAAAAAAGAAATATCTTTCAAAAAAACTCATGTTGAATAAAATATAATGTTATACGTTAACACACACAATCGTCAAGATTTATCTTTTAAAAATGAACTTTGGTGTTCTATTTACTTATTGTAACATTTTAGTTCGTTTTTTTTATTTATTATTAGGTAAAATACACATGTATTACATAGGGTTGAATCTCGTTTTTATGATACGTTCAAACTATGAGATAAAATTATTTTAGTTAGTTTTATGCACCTTCATGCTTATTTGTTTATTTTATTCATAAAACACTCTTCTCAAATTTGTATTCAAGAGAGTTTACAGTGCAAAAAGATGGAGATCGACCCCTACATTTTTAAATATCTCATCATTATTTTTATGAATTATATCGTAAAATCGAGAATTAAATTCTCTTTGAATGGAGTATAAAATTGTTATATTTAAAAATGTTGTTCTTTCTAAACATTGATGCAATAATGATGAGTTTAAACCAATTATAAAAGTACGCCTAACATTTCAAAGGTGAAACCAAGGAGTCAAGATTTGACATTTGAAAGAATTATGCGACTATAATGGTGAGTTCAAACCATTATAGCGATGGATCTAAAATCACGTATAATTTGATAGAAGCATATGCCCTGAACCTAGAATAATTATTTATTCTATTAAAAAACAATAATAGAATTATTAATCAAGTATATATCAAATGGGAACCTTTGATTCCTAATTTACCATAATTTCAATCGCCGAACTCGAAAGTATATATATCTACTCATAATACTCGGAATTTAACTTTATAATTATATAAAAAAACAAACGGTTATCTTTATTTAAATATTTGTTTAAAATTATCTATAGAAAAACAAATATTTATTCTTATCTAATTTTTGTTTTAAATTATTAATATTTAATATAAGAGATAAATAAGAAAATAAAGTGAGAAAGCACCAGAGTGTGACACGTGTCCACAAAAGATTTTCATTTATTAGTATAGAAAGATTTGTAAAAAATATAACGAGCCGGCTCGATTCAGCTCGATCTGACTCGAAGCTTTTACGAGCCACACTCAACTTTTTCAGCTGGAAAAAATAATCGAGCCGAGTGAACTGGCTCGTTTAAGTTCGAGCTCGAGCCCAGCCTGCCTTGGCTCGATTACAGCCCTAGTTTAGGCTGGGCCGACCCACAAACCTTAATTTTGTCCACTTTTTAAATTTTATCAATGTTTAACCCGTTAAAAAGGGTTGGCTTTCGATCTATTTGACATGTTTCTTTTCTAGTTAAGTATTTTAGCTTAACCTGTTTGACGTGTTAGATATTAAACATAAACTTTTGTTCATGAAAATAGGCAATATTTGACCTTGGTGGTGTTGACATAGAGGCGAGGACCCAAGAAAGTGAACTGAAGCGACGGAGATGGGGTTTTCTTGCGTCTAGAAGCGAGCGGAAGATCACCATATGCCGGGGCCCATTGTCGTGGCAATTGGAACTCTAGAAACTGTTCAAGCTCCTCGATTGGTGGTTTGTCTGCAAAATATGAAGCAAGTTACAAGACAAGTTTTAACGAAGTCCCTCTACTTTCTTGACAATATTGCTTTTACTACACCCGTGTAGAATAATAAGTAACTCTACAAGCCCAAAGTAGGGGTGTAGCTAGGGCTGCAAACGAACTGAACATTCGGCGAATAGTTCGTGAACCGTTCAGTGAGAAATTCTTGTGTTCGTTTGCTTAATAAAACGAACGAGAACACAAACAAGAAATTTCGTTTGTTTAGTTAAAATGAACGAACATGAACAGAGGCCGAGTTCGTTCATTTATGTTCGTGAACGTGTTCGTATATGTTCGTTTGTGTTCGATAGTTCATTAGTTGTTTTAGTTTTTATATTTTATTTAAAGACTTCAAAATTTCGACAAATAAAATATTTAATAAGTATCAATGTATTATATATTATGTTCATGAACGCTTGTTTGTGTTCGTTTGTTTCCATTTTTGTTCATAAACATTAGTTTGTGTTTATGAACGCTTGTTTGTGTTCGTTGCCTAAAATTAACAAACGAACACGAACACATTCATATGCTTAACAAACGAACACAAACATAAAATCTCGTTCGGTAAGTGTTCATGAATAGTTCGTGAACACACATATTTCCTTAACAAACGAACACGAACAAGGTCTTGTTCGTGTTCGTTTGGTTCGTTTTCAGCCCTAGGTGTAGCTAGGCTGAGCTTTTAGAGAGCCAATCTCGAGTAGCTCACGAGCGGCTCGGTGACACCTTTACACCCTAGCCACAACTGCAGACTAGATCAACTTAAAACCGTCATAGAAGTTAATGATGCAAGAAGCATACTTACATCGAAGGTACAAATTGATGGCGTGGCTTAAAAATCCACTACCACGAACACCGCTTAAAAGTGCAACGATTGGAATAAAGGACATAGAAATGACGTTTGGTGCTTGCGAAACAGTCGAAAGCCAACTTTTGTGGCTTTGACCTTTATCAATACCTCCTCGGCGAACATGAATGCTCAATAAATCCTAAGGGACGAAAATAAAATGCCAATAGATTAACATTACTATTTAAAAGTATTAAAAATTATAAAAAAGGCGGCCAAAAAAATAGGATCATACATCCTTCTTAGATCGCGACACGACAGACGGTCTTAGAGAATTCGCGAGTATAGGAGGGAGATCCCAAGCTACGGACCGTTCATCCTGCATTACATCACAACGATTGCAATAAGAAGAAAAGTATTATAAAGTTTATTTCTAACTAAACGCGTGCTCAATACAAAACAATTTTTAGGAGAAAATCGCGATAACCACTTGTATGTAGTGCAATCTAATTCTCACTGATGGACATACCTTTTCCTTTAATGATTTATCAAATCCTGAAACAGAAGCTTCGGATTCATGCTTAGAAAATTCATCATCGGCTAGTTGCTTTAACAAATTCTGCACTTCTGTTGGCTCAAGATTTGAACTTTGTAGCTGCTTTAGGTAAATTACATCTTTACCCCCCATCTTTACCCCGACAACTATATGAGTACCATATTTATCGATAAACCTGAGGATACAAGGTTTCTTGGTTTTAGATTTTGCATAATACAATAAACGGTTTAGAAATCGAGTAAAAGGTCATACTCAGCGAGAGCCGTAGGATCCCATGAAGACGGCACTTCTTGCTTCACCTTCTCGGATAACGCGATCTGTGTTTTCGCTAACTCGATGTTGTATAATGTAATAAACCAACCATAAAATGCTAGATTTTTTGTCATTGGCGCGTCCTTTTGCCAACATCCTTTGTAACCAAACATCGAATTGAACAGACCGGATGGTATCTTACCGGATAATGATAGTTCCTGATTGAATTGCTCTGACATCTGATATTCATACACACACACACATACATATACAAGTATTAGCCTAGCAATGACTTTAAGGATTTAGCTAATTGTCTTGAATTATTAGAATTTATAACCATACAGATATATCAGTATCGATATTTGATAACTTTTAACGAGGAAACAAGGTCCCGAGATGAGGCAGGAGCACAAAAGCGCACCACTACACATACGCGACGCGCAAGGTATTTATATAATTTTTTCTTAATATTTCTGATACGTTTCTATCATCATGTATCCAAAACTTAGATATAAATAAGCTCCAACACACAATCTTCCCATGTACACGAGGCGCACCCCATACCTGCGCCTAGGGCTGACAAAACAGGTTTTGTCGTGTTTAACAGGTCAGAGACCACACAATTAACACAAGTATCAAACATGAATACGACTCGTTTAACTACTTTATACCTCAATTATATGTTTTATGTACCAAGAAGGAGAAATGATTGAACCTAGCCTCCTAAATTTAATTTTTTTTAAAGAATAAAATTACATAGTGTACTTTTTCTTAAACAGGTCTTATCGTGTCTTAAACAATTCAGGAATTGTCAGCCCTACGCCTGCTGTACACCGAGCCTCCCGCAATCAGAAGCTCAAGGACTTGTGCCTTTTAAAATCCAGACTGATATACATACATATTTATGTATGAGCTTAGCATTGACTTTCAAGGTCAAACCTATGATGTATCAGCTCAAAATTCAAAAACTTTATACAATTCATAACCACACACACATTATTACTGATATTTGATATCTACTCTAACATACATATATATGTCAAACCAGTAACTTACTTGATTAAAGGAAAGAACATCTGAATGAAACCGGGTCCGATCACCTTTATCGCACTTAATCGCAGGAGAAACATTGGGAACAACAACACCACCAGGAACCACCAGATCCTTACTTAGGGTTCCACCGAGTTCAATCAGGGTTGACCCGGACGGTCCGGGTTTACACCCGGTTAGCCGGATATCGCAAGTGAGATCATACCCGTACCCGATTACCGACACCGCCTTCTCAGCCGCCGATTGAGGATCAAAGAAATTCGTCTTATAAATCGACATCGAATTTATCGAATTGGTTTCTGGGTTTTGAAATTGAGAATGAATTAGTGGTGGGTTTTGGATAAAGTTTGAAACTTGATGGATAATTTGAAAGATTTGAGGATCAAAGAAGTGGGTCTTGTAAATCTTGATGAACAAATGATGGGTATTGGATAAAGTTTGAGAATTTGCTTCTGGGTTTTGAAATTGAGGATGAATTAGTGATGGGTTTTGGTTAAAAAGTTTGAAACTTAATGAACTAGTGATGGGTATTGGATAAAGTTTGAAAATTGATGAATTTTGAAGAACTAGTAATGGGTATGGGATAAAGTTTACAAAATTGAAGAATTTGCTTCTGGGTTTTGATATTGAGGATGAATTAGTGATGGGTATTGGATAAAGTTTGAATCTTGAGGGGGGGATGAAGAGGGTTTTTGAGAAAAGTGATTTGGTTGTTGAGATGAAAGTTTATTATTACAGGGGGTTTGAATGGGTGTGGGTTGCTTTGGTGGTTGGTTATGGTGGGGTTGTGAGTTTGGACAGTGTGAATGGAGGTGGTGAACGATGGCGGCCGAATGGGATGTGTGGGTGGCTGCCAGGTGGAAATTGAAAAAGGATTAAAGAGTTGACTTTGAAGGGTCAAAGTTTGAATAATGAAATTGGGTGGTAGTTGCACACTTGCACTCTAAAAAGGGTTTTGTTTTCTTAAAGACTAGTGAACTATTTAGTTTTTTTTATTGTGCACTCTTAAAAGGGTTTTGTTTTCTTAAAGACTAGTGAACTATTTAGTTTTTTTAATTGAATTCATCTAGTTGTTGAAAACATTTTATCAATCATCTAACTTAGTGTAGTTTAATATATGTTGAATCTAGATAGGGGATCGAGTCGGCCTTCTTAGCAGTACACTGATTGAGTTGATTCTTGATAATGTCATAGCTTATTTAAAAGTTATATACGCACAATAGTTTAAAACGAAATATGAAACTAGAGTAAACTGCAATGTTACCCTCTGGGGTTTAGGCCAATTGGCACTCTTACCCCCCTAACGAAATAATTACAATTTTACCCCCCCCCCCAATGTTCGTTGTTATGTCGCAAGTTTACCCCCTGGCATCAAATTTGTTAACTGATCTGTTGACTTGGCGGTGAAATGACTATTTTACCCTTTTAATTTACCCCCAACATTCCTGTTATGTTGCATAATTACCCTCCACAGGTAAATTACTAAAATGCCCTTTCTTATTACCCCCTATACTTTGTGTTAAGAAACAATATTACCCCCTGCAACTTCCAAAACCCTTCCCGCCACCACCCATATTCGATTATTATAAACCCCTGCTCTTAATAATCAACCCATTGATAACTTATGATGCATCATCATGCCACATAAAATAAGCTATTTTTTAACCAATCGAAAACACATCAACGCCATTAATAAACTCACATATTGATTCAATTCATATTGATTTAAAAGTTGTAACATAAAGGTTTCTGTAATTAGCACTAAAACCAACCCAAAACCAACATAAAATCTTTACAGAATTAGGGATCTAGGGTTTTTGCAAAAACCAACATAATCCGCCATGGGGGTTAAAGCAAAAGGATACCTTTCAAGAGTTCGCGCCTTGCCGCGACTGGCTGCTGAACTCCATTCCTCCTGGCGAGGTTGATCGCCAAAGGGCACGCACTCACAGCGGGCTATATCATGCTTATGTTGTTGGCGAGGCCAACACCCGCGCCGCTAACCAGGAAATTGTTCGCGAGTGGCGGACAATGGTTAGGGAGAGGGATGACTGGGAAAAATATCGTGATCGGATATTAAGGCGTGCTACTGACTTGGAGAAGTCGAGAGCTGCTTTTGATGAGGAAAAAGCGAAATTCGAGGCTGACCGAAAGTCAGAAGAGTTGGGGCGCGAGGGCCTTAAAAGCAAGCTTCAAGCTTGAGGATGTGCAAGATTGTCAACCTTGAAGCCAAGGTTGTGGAGTTGACGGCGAAGCTTGAGGATGTGCAAGCTGCTAAGGCTGCTAAGGAGCAGCTTGAGGTTTGTACAACTTATACCTTTTCCTTCTGTGCTTTGTTTGCAAAATATCCTAAGTCCTGTCCTTTTTAGGTTGAGCTTGCTGAAGTGAAGGGTCAGTTGTCTGGTAAGGACAAGGACCTGCAGGCCAAGGATGTCGAGATCGTTGAGCTGAAACGTCGCCTGAACGAGCAGGTTGACAAATGCGAATCCTTGGAAATCGACCTCGAAGCTGAGAAAGTTAAGGCAGCCACTGCTCAAGAGGCCAAACAAAAGGCTGAGGAGGCGCGAGACATTAGCACCACTGCTCTTAATGTAGCACAAAACAACTACTCCGAAGCTCAAGGTATCGTAGATACTTTGGTCTCTGAAGCCGAGTGGCTGCGCGGGCGCGGAATTGTGCTGGTATGATTCTTCTTAAGTACTGTGTTTTGATTTATTGAAACTTGTTGGCTTAAGTATTGCGTTTGCTGTAGATGGCCAACTCCATCCTAAATGCTGGAGAATTGGATAAAGCTGTTGCGGCCGTTATAGATGCTTCTCTCGCAGTTAGTCACCGTAAAGGCTATCTTGAATGTGCGCAACATGCAACAGTTATGCTTGGACAGGAGTTCGACACTAGTCACTGCTCAGTGACTGATGAAGCTGAGGCTGAACTAGCTCGCGCTGAACACGGTTATGATCATTTATCAATTCCGGTGATGGATTTGGTTACTGATGCGCTGAAGCATGATGACTAGTGTCTACGGCTGAAGAATATCCTTGACCCACCGCAGACCGTTGAGCTCTCGGACGAGGAGGAAGCTGCGGGTGATGATGGCGATGGTAAAGGTGATGGTGATGGCGACAAGCATGATGATAGCTTTGAATAGGCTAGTACTTTTAGGCTCTGTGCCCTGTAATTTTTCCTTAGAAGTTTTGAAATGTAAACCTTTGCGTGGTTACGCTTGTTTCTGATCAGATGAGTGACACTGTTTTAGTATAATTGTTGCGCGGTCGCGCTTGTTTCAAATATGATCGTTTAGTTTTTCCGTTGCAATTATTGCACTGTTGTTAGAAACTTTGGTTAAGTTAGCACGAATAAATGTAAGTATGGCTCTTGTGTGAGCGTAATTGCCCGGTCTCGCGCTATGTTCGCGGAGGACCTTGGAGGCGTAAGTCGAGAGCTCGTAAGTTACTGGAGTGTTTTCGTGCTAATCAGAAGTTTAACATGCATTTGTAACGAAAAAGTAATGGAAAACATGTCGTATGCTTTCATTGACTTGGAAACAGGCGCTTAGGCCAATCATACATTGCTTGTAACGTAAAAGGCGTGTAGCCAACATAGGAAAGTAAAAGGCGCATGGCCAACATTAGCGGATAAAAGCGCAGGGCCTAGAATTTTCACATGTAGCATTTGCGCAGTTGTTGCGCGTTCCATGTGCGCGGGATGATGTGTCCATCCAGGGTGCGCAATTTGTAAGCCCCTTTTCCTAGCACTGCATGTACCAAGTATGGGTGACGTGATTGTCGTGGGTCACGCAAATTTAATCCCAAATACAACTATAGATAGCGGTAATAGGGTATCGAACTCAGGGAGTATGTGGAAGATGTGTCGATTGTATAGCTTTGTACTTAAACTAATATTAGACTAAATTGCAGAAATTAAAATTCAAGAGTTTGGTTTGTTGATTTAGAAAACTAAATTAAACTAATGCAAATCAAATGTAGGTTTTAAGACAAATTAGGAGAGAACAATGATCACCCTAAGTTTCAGTTTCTTTAAACAATTGTGTGCAATTCCAACTAGAAAGAGTTACATAGACATAACTCGTGTATAGATGATTGAAGTGATAAAAGGGGACAAAGTACTCGGATTATATAAACGCGAGGTTGTTTCCCGATGACCAATTAACCAATAACCAACCCTAACCCTTCCCGTGATATCTCGATTGCCAACGGCACCAAGAACGTACGATTAAGACTAGAAATTGCAATATCGATTAACAAATTACAAGCAATCAAACATACACCATGATATTCAAGCAACGCAAGTTATCATTCTAGAAATTCAGAATTAAAACACACAAAAGTTCAAGAAACATTCACCTAAGATGATCACCGAAGAGTTTAGCCGGACATGGCTCGGTGAATCATCATCATAATCAAACCAATGTTCATACGAATCGAAAATACAAACCGAATGATAAGAATTGTTCACAAACCAAGCAAGTAGCCAAAAATCGCCCTAAGGATGATCCAAAACCGTCCAATGATGAGTATCATGAAAAGACACCCCCAAACTAACTTAAATGTGGCAGTTTCATATTTTCTCGCAGCCGTCACCGTAATTTACGGCTCCACCGTAAATTACGGTGGACATAAAAGTGTTACGGCTCAAATCTTCTGATTTACGGTGACCACCAATTGATTCTCAGGTCCACCGTAAATTACGGTAGGACCGTAATTTACGGTGACAACCTAAGTGTTGTTCTTTCAATCTCGGCCCATGTGTGTTGACTGATAATGTTGTCGCTGCCATTATTCTTGTGCCTCACATACTCACATGTGCCGCCCACTATTTAATAATGATGATGATGTTCGCTAATGTTGATGATGAATTGATATCAACACACAAAACCTTTAGTTCACGTGATCCCTTGTCAATGAAGTCTGCCAATAATCTGCTCATTCACATGTGTTGTGTTAAACCCAATGTCTGCCGCCAATTGCAGCCGACATGTGCGGCCCATGTCCACATGATGATTATGTTGTGTGATGGCCCAATCATCTCCTCCAATTCAAGGTGGCGGCCCAATGGATGTAGTTGTCCACTATTGAGATGATGATCATTATTAATGTTGTTGCTTGTTGACCGCCTGCTTCTTCACATGTGCCACCCCTTTAATCCACTTAAATGCGGCCCAATCACAAGCTAGCAGCCGCCCAAAATATAACCGGCCCAATCCAGAAATCCATGTGCTCACTAAGTCTTGTGATTCATTAATGATGATGTATTATTGATTCCTTGTCTGCGTGTATATGTAGACCAAAGTCAATATGTCTATTGAATTGTTATAATGTTGCCAATTATTAATAAATGAATCAATCTCCTTGGTCTGCGTGAAAGAACATATGCTGCCCAACAAGTCACATGATGATGTTGTTGATAATGGTCTGATCTCCAAACCCTCACACGTGAGTATGGCTGCAAAAGTCCCTCACAATTCTCGAAGTCTGCTTATCCACCCCCTCTCACATGTGATGATATGTCATGATGTGATGACTATTAAAAATAATAAATCATTCTCACCAAAACACATGCGCTGTTAACACGTACGGGTTCCAATTTAACCGAATTAAGTGATTTACCTGCAAAACACACGAACACTCGTAGTTACTAAGTTCAAGCAAATAACCAAGTAAAGCATGGAATTTTAATCCTTTTAAACCATTTAAGGGTTGTCCTACGGACCACCCGTCACATCCCCACACTTACTCGTTGCTTGTCCCAAGCAACCCATTCAAAAACTATTTCAACACCAAAGCGATCAAACATGCAACCAAGCTAAATGTGCCGTCCTTTTACTAACTTTCAATCATACCACAAGACACACCCCTCACAAAAATCTCTCGGTTACAAGAATTATTAGCATAATGCTAAACCACTCGATGCGCGTGTGTGTGTGCGCGACAATAAGCTTGTATACAAATCAAGTTTCCTCCTAACAAATATCTAACATGCTTTAGAATCAAAGGGACTTGCGGGTTGTAACGGGGCTAGGTAGGAAAATGGTGGAATATATATGCGAGAGCTAATTGATTTGACCCGGTTTTTTTTTTTTTATTTCTACTACAAAACAAAACAAACATCAATTATATACACAACTTCATCAACATTTTCAACTACTATTGCAACTAAATCCTTCTTTTTGTATTTTTCTCATATTCTTTTCTCTTTTTTTTTTCTTTCTCTTTTTTTTTTTTTTCATAACACATCAACTCAACAATATATACAAGAACATAGATACTACAAACTAAATCTCCTAAACCGGGTCATCTCAAAAGGTAAAATTTTTGTAGGAAGTAGGCTCGGGTCACAATCGAATAGTCTAAGGCTCAACATGGCTTTCTAAGGACCAAACCCCCACCCCTCACAATACCAAGCTCATATATGTAACGTATGAGGTCCAACCCACCAATCCCGCACTCTCACACATCTAGACGAGGCTTCCTAAAAGTCCCCCTATCATTTTCAAAAGCATGCTAATTCTAGGATTTAACAAGTATTCACACACAAGTTCTATTAACACACAACACACACCGCCACTCAAACAATGAAATATCAATAATAATCATGTGTGGCTCAAATCCTCACCAAGAAAAGACTAGGAATGGGTGTCGGTGTGTCAAGTGGAACAATATCAAGTTTTCAAATTTTGACAATTTTCGCTTGGATTTACAAAATTTTTAAAATTATCAAAAATTTCCCCCATCCCCACACTTGGGATACATTGTCCCAATGTATGGCTTTGAGGGCTTTGATCACTAAAATTCATTCAACATCAACAAAAGCTTTAAATCTCAAACCCCAAATTTCTTTTTGGATTTTTTTTTTTTTTAAACAAAAGTAAAACAAACTAACTACCAATATTTCAAAGCTAAAGAACACAACAAGACTAAGGAAAGAGTACATCGACCTGGTGAAGTTTTCCACAACAGATGTTGTAGATAATCCGACTTCCAATCACCACCTTCACCCAAATATCCGTAAATCTTCCCCACACTTGAATGTCGCCATGGCCCTGAAACAAAGAAAACTAAAGAAATAACAATATCAGTGAAAAAACCTCGGGTTGCCTCCCGAGCAGCGCTAAGTTTCGCGTCTTCAGCCAGACCGTGCCACCCCCATTTATGGTGGCTCAAAGAATCGGTTCCTATCACCTCCCCCACTGTAGCTTGTCTTTGGGCAAAATGCATCCGTCTCATTTTGACTCGGTGGGTAATCAAATACGTTCCTGCTTGAACCCATATGTGTTTCTTCACGGTCCGGTGGGTGCTTTTTTCTCATTCTTTGAAACAAATTTTCACCAAACCCACTATCCTTCACCACAATAAAATCGTAACTAATCATCTTAGTTTGAACATCAAATGACAACTTACGATTCTTTTCGGTCATAGTAATGATTCCTCCTCTACAATCGATTTGAGCATTTGCCGTATAGAGAAACGGTCGACCTAAAATTACCCTTTGTTGTGATGCCATGTTGGTAGAAGCATAGTCCAAAACTAGAAAATCCACCGGGTATTCAAACTCTCCCAACTGAATCTTAACATTCCTCACCATCCCCCGTGGACGCCTCCAACTTCCATCCGCCAAGCTCACCATGGTGTCTATACCTTCAAGTGGACCAAAGTCGTACATATCGTATAAATCGCTCGGTAGCACACTCATGCTTGCCCCGTAGTCCAACAATGCGTGAGGGATTTTTAATTTTCCCACACGGATAGGCACGATTGGCGCTTCACACTCTTTATCATTGTCGACTTCGTCATCTTTTTTCAAACCTGCATTCACTTGACAAGAAGATGTTAGACATTTTTCATTAAATTCGGTACTAGGAACGGTGCTTACCACATTGATGTTAATGTTTTTTATGTTCTTGGGATTTGGCACCGTATCACTCGGTAGCTGGCCTTTTGCTTTCTTTAACATCGCCACGTCACTTGCAAGTTGACCCATTTGGGTTGTTAGTGATTGGATGCTTTTATCACGAACCTCATCTTTTTGCATTCGCACTTCATCAAGTTGGTTCCGTTTTTGCATCTCCATTTGCATGCTCTTTAGCATCTCCATCACCTCGTTTCCACCCGAAGAACCCCCTTGTTCTTGACCCGTTTGGTATTGCTTTTGATAACCTTGGTTATTTCCGCTTCGATACCCACCTTGGTTATTGTAAGATTGGCGTGAACCAAAGTTACCTTGGCTACCTTGAAAATTTGGGTTTGCTTGATTTGACGGGTTCCCATATCTAAAATTCGGGTGGTTCCTCAATCCGGGGTGGTAGGTATTAGAATTCATGTTGTTGTAGTTCCTACCACCTCCTCCTTGACCTTGACCTTGAACCGCATGGACCTCCTCGTATTGCCCTTCCAACATCCCTTGGCAATTTTCAGCCGCATGACCTATCTCATTACACAAAGCACAAACATCATAAATTTGGTTAGTAGTTTGAACATTACCATCATCTATGGCGTGCACTTGCGGTCGGTTAGTGGTCGGTCGGGCTCTTCTTGAGGCTTGAGCTTTCCTCTTTGATGTAGTTGCCATGCTTTCCAAGAACTCCCAATCATCGTTCTCATAGTTTGTTCCAAAAGTCCCACCGGTGATAGACATCAAATCACGTGCATCTTCAGCACTCAACCCCTCATGAAAAGCATTCATCAACTCCCATAATTCAATTCCATGATGAGGGCAGTTTTTAATCATCATGTTGAAACGTTCAAACGCCTCGTGAAACATCTCACCATGTTGTTGTTGAAAGCTTCTCAATCCCTTCCTTGCATCGTTGGTCTTTTGGGCGGTGTAAAACTCATCCAAGAAAGTTTGTTGCATCTCCCCCCATGTATATATGGATGCCGAAGGTAACGTGTAGAACCATTTCTTCGCCTTATCTTCCAAAGAAAATTGGAATAATACCAATTTGATGTCGTCGGCTGAAAACCCTTGACTCCCAAGAGTGTTGCAAATAGAGTCATAAGCCTCTAAATGAAAATAAGGCTCCTCATTTGCCAACCCCTTGTACTTTGGTAAACTTTGCAAAGAATTGGTTCTTACTTCAAATGTTCGCCCTTGATCATTATGAGGAATGACTACCGGTGAAGGGTTTTGCGTGATTACCGGCCGAAAATGTGCTTCAATGCCCCTCACATTTTCTCTAAGGTGTCTCCTTGGTACACCATACCTACCTCTCGGAATAATAGGACCATTTGGCCTTGGTACTTGCCCTTGTGGTGCGATTGGTTGTTGGAACTGTTGTTGTCGCATCGGTGGGCGTTGAATTGGCCTTGAAAATTGGGGTTGAACATTTTGTGGCCTAACTTGTTGCAACGGTATAGGGCGTTGCATTGGTGGCCCTTGTGACCTTGGTCTAATGTGTTGTGGTATGAGTTGTTGTTGTGGAATCCCACCAACACTTGACATTCCTTGAGATTGACCAGGCACATAAGTTAACTCTCCTTGATCACCATAATCCCCATAAACATATCCTTCTTCCTCGTATCCCTCAAACTCTTCTTCATAACCTTCAAAATACCCATCTCCTCCTATACCCGAAGATTGCATATAAGGATAAGACGAATATTGCATACCGGGTTGGTTCGATGGTCGATATGTAGAGGTAGTATGGATAATGGTTGAACTTTGTGGTAGTGAGTGAGTAGAAGATGATTGACCCGTAGTCGGAGGAAAGAAGTGTGAAAGTGGTGGAATTGTTGCGGAAGGGCTATAGGTGAGAGTAGGTTCGACTTGGGTAGTAATCGGTTGTGTGGTGTTGGTTGGTGTAGTATCATGAAGTGGAGTAGGTATTGTGGTGATGTTTGGACTAGTGGTGTTTGGTGATGGTTGTGTGGATGTAGGAATGAATGATGAGGTCGTTTGACCCGTTGTAGGTGGTATTTGTGGTTCGTCCATGATGTTTCTTGGTGTAATGGGTGAAGTAGGTGAACCAATGATTTTGTTTTCTCGCACCAAAACTCTGTTTTGCCTCAACGTTCTTTCAATTTCCGGATCAAACGATAGCGGTGATGACTTGTGTGAGCCCCTAGTATGCATACACTCGAAGTACCTGCACACTAAACACAACCAGCGTAAACCCGAAAATAACAAAACAAAACTAACAAAAATGACACACGTTGCGCACTACTCCCCGGCAACGGCGCCAAAATTTGACGTGATTGTCGTGGGTCACGCAAATTTAATCCCAAATACAACTATAGATAGCGGTAATAGGGTATCGAACTCAGGGAGTATGTGGAAGATGTGTCGATTGTATAGCTTTGTACTTAAACTAATATTAGACTAAATTGCAGAAATTAAAATTCAAGAGTTTGGTTTGTTGATTTAGAAAACTAAATTAAACTAATGCAAATCAAATGTAGGTTTTAAGACAAATTAGGAGAGAACAATGATCACCCTAAGTTTCAGTTTCTTTAAACAATTGTGTGCAATTCCAACTAGAAAGAGTTACATAGACATAACTCGTGTATAGATGATTGAAGTGATAAAAGGGGACAAAGTACTCGGATTATATAAACGCGAGGTTGTTTCCCGATGACCAATTAACCAATAACCAACCCTAACCCTTCCCGTGATATCTCGATTGCCAACGGCACCAAGAACGTACGATTAAGACTAGAAATTGCAATATCGATTAACAAATTACAAGCAATCAAACATACACCATGATATTCAAGCAACGCAAGTTATCATTCTAGAAATTCAGAATTAAAACACACAAAAGTTCAAGAAACATTCACCTAAGATGATCACCGAAGAGTTTAGCCGGACATGGCTCGGTGAATCATCATCATAATCAAACCAATGTTCATACGAATCGAAAATACAAACCGAATGATAAGAATTGTTCACAAACCAAGCAAGTAGCCAAAAATCGCCCTAAGGATGATCCAAAACCGTCCAATGATGAGTATCATGAAAAGACACCCCCAAACTAACTTAAATGTGGCAGTTTCATATTTTCTCGCAGCCGTCACCGTAATTTACGGCTCCACCGTAAATTACGGTGGACATAAAAGTGTTACGGCTCAAATCTTCTGATTTACGGTGACCACCAATTGATTCTCAGGTCCACCGTAAATTACGGTAGGACCGTAATTTACGGTGACAACCTAAGTGTTGTTCTTTCAATCTCGGCCCATGTGTGTTGACTGATAATGTTGTCGCTGCCATTATTCTTGTGCCTCACATACTCACATGTGCCGCCCACTATTTAATAATGATGATGATGTTCGCTAATGTTGATGATGAATTGATATCAACACACAAAACCTTTAGTTCACGTGATCCCTTGTCAATGAAGTCTGCCAATAATCTGCTCATTCACATGTGTTGTGTTAAACCCAATGTCTGCCGCCAATTGCAGCCGACATGTGCGGCCCATGTCCACATGATGATTATGTTGTGTGATGGCCCAATCATCTCCTCCAATTCAAGGTGGCGGCCCAATGGATGTAGTTGTCCACTATTGAGATGATGATCATTATTAATGTTGTTGCTTGTTGACCGCCTGCTTCTTCACATGTGCCACCCCTTTAATCCACTTAAATGCGGCCCAATCACAAGCTAGCAGCCGCCCAAAATATAACCGGCCCAATCCAGAAATCCATGTGCTCACTAAGTCTTGTGATTCATTAATGATGATGTATTATTGATTCCTTGTCTGCGTGTATATGTAGACCAAAGTCAATATGTCTATTGAATTGTTATAATGTTGCCAATTATTAATAAATGAATCAATCTCCTTGGTCTGCGTGAAAGAACATATGCTGCCCAACAAGTCACATGATGATGTTGTTGATAATGGTCTGATCTCCAAACCCTCACACGTGAGTATGGCTGCAAAAGTCCCTCACAATTCTCGAAGTCTGCTTATCCACCCCCTCTCACATGTGATGATATGTCATGATGTGATGACTATTAAAAATAATAAATCATTCTCACCAAAACACCTGCGCTGTTAACACGTACGGGTTCCAATTTAACCGAATTAAGTGATTTACCTGCAAAACACACGAACACTCGTAGTTACTAAGTTCAAGCAAATAACCAAGTAAAGCATGGAATTTTAATCCTTTTAAACCATTTAAGGGTTGTCCTACGGACCACCCGTCAATGGGACTTCCCATTTTGGTGTTAGCTTCCCTGGACGTTCGGCGTTTGAGGCTTCGTTGTCTCGAAAGACGTATTCCCCTGGAGTGAAGGTACAGATGCGGACTCGCGCATTGTAGTACCTTTCCAGTTGGGTTTTGTACTTGGCTTCTTTAATTCGCGCAATTTCGCGCCTTTCTTCTAGTAAATCCAAGTAGAGACGACGTTCTGCCTCGTTGTCGATTGCGTTGACTGCTGTCAAGCGCGGAGAGGGCAGGCCAACTTCTGCCGGGATAACCGCTTCTGAGCCATAGACTAGGCTAAAAGGGGTTTCGCCGGTACTTGTCTTTGGTATGGTTCGGTGAGCCCACAAGATACTCGGGAGCTCATCCACCCAGCCTCTTCGCTTCGTGCCCAGTCGGGCCTTTATCCCATCGACAATGCACTTGTTCACACTTTCAACCTGTCCGTTGGCCTGAGGATGCGCAACGGAGGAGAAGGTGTGTTCGATTTTCATTTCTTTCAGCCACTTCTGGAGGTCCTCGGACGCAAAGTTGGTGCCGTTGTTTGTTACAATCTTGAGTGGTAGGCCAAATCTGCAGATGATGTGTTCCCAAATGAACTTGCGCTTGAAGCGAGGGCTTTGGCCTCCACCCATTTCGTGAAGTAATCGACGGCCACTATTATAAACTTGACGGCGCCAGGGGCCTCTGGGAAAGGTCCTACCATGTCAATTCCCCACTGCTGAAAAGGCCAAGCAGTGGATACGGGGATAAGATCGTTCTTGGGGCGCAGGGTTTTTGGAGAGTGCCGCTGACTGGAATCGCACTTGCGTAGCTCCTTCAGGGCATCAACATGCATCCCTGGCCAATAATATCCGGCGTTTATAATCTTCGCGACAACCATTCGTGGTCCTGCATGGATGCCGCAGATCCCTTCGTGGATCTCCCTGATCAAGTAATTTGCATCTTGGGGGTCCACGCAGCGCAGTAGTGGCCCCAAGAAGGACTTGCGGTATAAGATACCGCCATTCATTTCGTATTGCAGGGCTTTGTTCTGAATCTTCCTTGCCTCTGCTTTACTTTCAAGGAGTACTCCTTCTTGCAAATATTGAATGATAGGGGTCATCCAGGATGGCTTCCCTATCTCGATCACGTTGACTTGTCTTAGCAGCACTAATGGATTCTTGAGTACTTCAATCCTTACATCTTTGGCGAGATGTTGAAAGGAGGTTGAAGCAAGCTTGCTCAAAGCATCAGCTGGTTTGTTTTCAGAGCGATTGATGTGGATTACCTTGTGAGACTTGAATTGTTGAAGCAACTCTTTTGCCTGCTCTAGATATAGGGCCATAACCTCACCCTTTGCATCGTATATACCGTTAACTTGGCTGGCTATCAGTAGTGAATCAACGTGTGCTTGTAGATTCTTAGCTCCCATTTTGATGGCGAGGCGCAAGCCTGCCAGAAATGCCTCGTATTCCGCCTCGTTGTTGGTGTTTTTAAAATCCAACTTGATGGCGTAAGTGAATTCATGGTTTTCAGGGCTTACTAGGCGCAATCCAGCTCCCGCGCCGTCCTCATTTGAGGCCCCATCAGTATAAAGCATCCAAGTCTCATTTGTCGTGTCTTTTTCGGGAGTCTCCACCAGCTCACAATCTTTGATTTTCTCAACTGGGACTTCTGTGATGAAGTCCGCTAGAACTTGACCCTTGATGGCTGGGCGCGGCCTGTACAGAATGTTATGGCCCCCCAGCTCGATGGCCCATTTTGCTAACCGCCCGGATGTTTCTGGTTTTTGCAATATCGTGCCGATGTGGAAATTTGTAAGTACGGTGATCACATGCCCTGTAAAATATCTGCGCAACCTTCGGGAGGCGTGTAGCAGCGCAAGAACCAACTTCTCCATCGTTGAATATCTCATTTCCGGGTCGGTGAGTACCCTGCTGACGTAATAAATTGGAGTTTGGACTCCATTTCTCTCCACCAGTAATACCGACCCTACTGCCTTATCTGAAGAAGATAAGTACAGTATAAGTGGCTCTTTTTTGAACGGTGCAGTCAGGGTAGGGAGCTCGATCAAACATGCTTTCATTTGCTGAAAAGCCTTTTCTGCTTCAGGGGTCCACCTGAACTCTTGTTTTTTCACACAGTTGCGCAGAGTGCTGATAAAAGGATATGACTTTGCGGCGTGATTTGACAGAAAACGGTTAAGCGCGGCTAGGCGGCCGGCCAACCGTTGCATTTCTTTGATTGTTCGTGGCGACGGCATTCGCTCTATTGCCTGGACTTTTTCCGGATTTACTTTAAAGCCGCCGTTTGTGACTATGAAGCCTAAGAACTTCCCTTCTTCCATGCCAAACGAACACTTGGCTGGATTTAGTTTTATATTGACACTGCGCAATGAGTTGAATGTCTTTTCAATGTCCTTCAACATTTGGTCCTCTTCAGGACTTTTGACCACCAGATCATCAATGTAGACCTCAATGTGCTTCCCGATGTCTCCCGCGAAGGTCTTATCCATCAGGCGCTGGTACCTGGCGCCAGCGTTTTAGAGGCCGAATGGCATCTTCGTATAGCAAAAAATCCCAAGATCAGTACGGAAAGCTGTCTTATCTTCATCCTCGAGCTTCATTTGAACTTGATGGTACCCCTTGTAACAATCCAAGAAGCATTTCCATCTGTATGGCGCGAGAGAGTCTATCTTTTTGTCGATCTCAGGCAAAGAGTAGCAATCTTTAGGGCATGCCTTGTTGAGATCGGTATAGTCAACACACATTCGCCATCCTCCACTAGACTTCTCTACCATTACGGGGTTCGCAACCCAACTTTGATAACGTACTTCTCGCAGGATGTCGGCTTTAAGTAACTCGCATACTTTCTCATTCATTGCTTTCGTCTTGTCTGCCCCTAAGCTGCGCCTTCTTTGGACTTTCGGTTCAACAGAGGGGTATGTGTTTAAACAGTGCTCGGTAATGTCGCGCGGGACTCCGGTCATGTCTGCCGGGGTCCAGGCGAAGATGTCCATGTTCTTGAACAGGAGCTGCTTGAGACGAGTTCTGATGTCTGGTGAGATTGCGTGCCCTATCGTCACCGTTTGCTCCGGGTACTTGCGATTTAAAACCCATTTTTCGGGCTCGGTTGTTGAAACTTTCGCCGCTTTTGTCGGGCGCATCTCTTCTGTTGACATCACTTCCTTCTTTGCATAAATGATTGCCACCCCCGTCTTGGTTGGGAAACCAATCACTGAGTGGGGGGTGGAAGTTATCTTGTTCAGCTCACCTTGCGTCTCTCTCCCGATCAGCACATCATGTCTTGACTTAACAGGCATCACCATGAAGTTAACGTTCGTTGTTCTTGAATGTTTCCCGTCAGAGAGTGTGACGGGGAAGCTGATCTGGCCTAGCGGGAAGACCATTTCATTGCAGAATCCAGACAGTGGATAATCAACTGGTTCGAGTCTCGCTTTGTCTTCATCGTCGAACTGATTAAAGCACTGCTCATAGATGATGTTTGCTGTACTCCCTGGGTCAATGAAAACGTATTCGGTTTCATAATGGCCGATGATACCGGTGATGACGATGGGTCGTGTGGCTCGAGGACCCCCGCGCACCACCGGGAAAATGACCTGTTGTTCTTGCCATGAAGGCTCATAAGGTCTCTTGCATTTTTCTCTCGCGCTATACCTTGGTCCATTGACCATGTGTGTCTCTAGGCGTCGGACTTTCTTGTGATTTCCCTCATTGTGGCGACGGAGCTGTCGAGTTTCTTTGCGCACGTTTTTCACTAAGTGGCTCAGCTTTCCGCTCTTTAGTGCTCTCTCGATCTCTTGACGCAAGCTGTAACAATCATCTGTTAAGTGGCATGTATCCTTGTGGAAATCACAATACAGATTGGGGTCTTGCCCCTTTTTGTTCGTCATAGGCCTGGGAGCCTTAAAATCATGGTTCTCCGTCATTAGCACCTCTTTTGGTGTTTTTATGAGCGGAGTCCAATGATTTTCACGATTATCATCTCGGACTGCCTTTCTATAGCCGATGCGATCAATAGTATCTCGCGCGTCTTCCTTATAGCGGGATCGTTCTTCATAACGGGGTCGTTCATTATAACCGCTGGAGTGGTTGGCCTTCCACCCAGGGTTCTTGCCTTTGTTGCGTCTGTTGTCATCGCGCGAGTGACCCCCTTTAGAAAATCTATCTTCAGAATGATAGCTGTTGTCATCGCGCGAGTGACTCTTCAGTTTGCGCGACTATCTTCGCGGCTTCCATGAGTTTATCCCATTCCTTGGGCATTCCATCTTTCCCAGTGATGGTTCTAATTAGGCTATCGCAGCGGATGGCTTTCTTGAAATGGCAGCGCATGAGTTGCTCACTAACGCCGTCGATTTCCAAGCACTCTTTGTTAAAGAGAGTTATGAAATCTTCCAAACCCTCGTTATCTCTGCGCCAGATGTCTTCAACTTCGGCTGTGTCGCGCTGGTATCGTCTTTGTTGACTGAAGTGTCCTGAAATCCACCCATGATTTTATCTTTCCCGGAGGAAGGCTGTCGAACCAGGCGCGAGCAGCCCCCGTTAGTGTTTGGATAAACAGATGGCACCACATGGGCATATTCCATCCTCCCATGCAGCCCACGCTTGTGAACACTCTGACGTGATCATCGGGATCAGTCAATCCGTTAAACTTTCCGACTGTCGGAGGTAACTTTTCTCTCTTGAGCGGCGCCAGTGCTATCTTTGGAATGAACTTTGAATGCTCTACAGCTTCCTCTGGTCGATAGGCGAGGCGAAAGTCACGCTCTGCCTCTTCGGTATACCCAAGGTGCTGCCTTGGTTTGTAGTACTCGTGATTTCTTTGTAAACGATTGAAGACCGAAGATTCTTCATCGTTTTCCCAAGTTGGATCATTTGGGTCGGTATCTTCCCATTCGTCGTTCATGTTACGCGGCGTGAGCCGGCTATGAACTGGGCCTCTTTGGAAGTTTGACGGTTCGTCATAGTAGCTCTCTGTTTCTCCCCGTGTATCGCGCGTGTCCTGCACGCTTAGTCTTCGGGTAGGGGGAGGTCTGTTGGCTCTTCCTTGGATATTTTGCGGTGGTGGCATCTGGCGCGGCCCGTGACTTGGGCCGGTTGGTGTAACCAAGGAAGGTTCTGCCGTTAAAACTGCTTGTTGCGCGCTCAAGGATTGATACGCCGCGTTAATGGTGGCGAGTTGCTTGGCGTACCACGAGGCTGGGGTTTCGCCCTCTGGTAGCCCTAGTAGTGCCGAGATATTCTGAGGTGGAGCTGGGTTTGAAGGTCCAGCACCATTGTTTCCTGGGGTAGTTTGAGTGATGCGGGTGAAGCTCCCGCGCGGACCCCCAGTGTTGGCTATCTCGATTTCGCCGATTTCTTCAACGTGTTGGGGTTGGATGTTTTGATTATCTACCCCCAATGCTGCATCAGGATTTGCTCCAAGACCAACAAACTCAGGAATGATTCCTTGACCAGCCATGATCGAAGGAAGAAAAAACAACGAAAAACTCAGGAAAGAAGAAGATGAAAGTGGTTTGTAGAAAAAATCGGTGGGCGCCAATGAAGAAACATTGAACTAATTACGAGACTATCAGTTTGTTTTATGTTTCTACCATGATGGTTAATCTTCTTATGGTTTCCTGAGCTCCTTAAATAACTTGAGTTATCTGCAAAACAGAACACCGTTACTCGTTAAGAGGGGAATGTGGGGGTTTCCCTCTTAACCGGGCTCCGGCGTGAGAATAAGCGACTATGCTTGGGGATAATTAAGTATTAAGTGAGAGTAGAGGGAATGGAATGTTTAACCTGTGAAGTGAGGTCTCTATTTATAGCCGGAGTAGTGTAAGAGGGTGTGGGCTGATGGGCCTTGGGCCGGAAGGCGACAACATGGAGGATATGCTCCTTGTCTCACTGGTGTCGACCGTTAGTGGCTTCTAGGAGCTTTCTGGAGCTGGCGCAATGTGATTGGAGCCACGTGTCACCGTTGTCGGCCTGACCGCCCTTCTGCCATCAGCAGGTAAATGGAGATCGTGGGGCAGTTGTCTCTGCCTTATGATTGGTGCCATGTAGGCGTCCTTGAGTACTTTTTGTCTCCTGCATGTCAGATGATCGTGGAGCACGATTGAACAGAGCCAGAGGGGCGTTGATTGGCTCTTTCCTTCTGCCACTTGTACCTTGTGTACTATTTGGAGCAGCCTTGCGCTGCTTCCCTGCACGAGTCTTGATGGGCACGTTAACTAACTCGCGCGGGGTTTGGGTGACTGGGTATTCTTTCGGTATGCTAAGTGTTGTTATTGCAGCTTCTTATTGGCTAGGTCTCGCGCAAGGTAAAGTAGAGCATGGTGTAACTCGCGCGAGGTTAAAGATAGGAAGCTTTTTGAATAAGGAGTATGGTCCCGCGCGCAACCTTTACGGAGGTTTGCGCGGCTTTTTTGGGACCATACCCCTTCAGTGTTGTTTTTTTTATTGCCATGATCAACAGCAAGCTTCATCCATTTTCATATTGATTTAAAAGTTGTAACAGAAGCTTGATATAACCATTTAACAGCAGCAACTTTTGTTGAAATAAAACATGTAAAATTTGCAGCAACTGCATATACAATCAAGAATCTATCAGCAGCAACTGTTATATTATCAAAGAATGATTTGTCATTTTAACATCAAATAAAGGAACAAACCAAACTGTAATGCAAATGCACATGAATCTAATTGCAACAGCCAGCAAAACATCAAAAATAACTGCACATGTAACCTGTATGATCTTGTAACTGTCATCTAACCTGTATGATCAAACATTACCTGTACATCAAACATAACCTGCTGCACATCAAACATAACTGTATGATCATGTAACTGACATCAAACATAACCTGCTGCACATCAAACATAACAGTATGATCATGTAACAGTATGATCATGTAACTGACATCTAACCTGTAATGCAAGTGTGGACTGCACATCAAACATAACTGCACATCTAACCTGTAATGCAAGTGTGGACTGCACATAACCAAGCATATCTGTTCTATGATCAAACATAACCTGTACAATCAATTATACCTGATCAAGCATACCTGGTCAAAATCTTACTAACTAACATTATATAATTAGAGTTCAACTACACTACATATTAAACCAAAAGATCCTAATATATTAGAGTTTAACTACACTACACAACCATTTCCTGCTGAGGGGGAAACTGGAAATGCAGGAAAGGGCGGCCTCGCATCTTGACAACCAAGGAGACCACAATCGATCGTAGTGAAACATGAATCCTCATGTCCACTGCAAACACAGAAACAAAATACTTGTTCTGTAACCTGACATTAACCACAATCAAAATACTTGTTCGATTTTACCTGACAAGTGCGAGAACATGGAGGATCGCTGGTGGACAGGTGGATCGACGGTGGCCGATGGTGTGGTCGCCGTTACTGGCTCTGCCGGTGGAGGTGGATGCATCATTGCATTCTGTGGTTCACTCATTCTCTGCTGGCCCAAATGTAGCCGGTGGTGTGGTCGCTGGTGGGTATGGTCGAAGGAGAAGGAGTGGTTGCCGGTGGGTGATGAAGAAGAAGGAGCGGTCGCCGGTGGGAGTGATGAATCTTAGGGGTAAGATTGAGATAGGAACTAATATTAAGGGGTAATACTAATATATAAGGTACTATTAAGGTGAAATTACATATTTACCCTTCGACCCTCACATTGTTTTGTTGACCGGTAAGCAAATTTGATGCCAGGGGGTAAACTTGCGACATAACAGCGAACATTGGGGGGTAAAATTGTAATTATTTCGTTAGGCGGGTAAGAGTGCCAATTGGCCTAAACCCCAGGGGGGTAAAATTACAGTTTACTCATGAAACTATTTTATCTTTGAAACAATTTGCATCGACAACAAAATATGAACATTTAAGTAAATAAAATGTCATATAAACGTGCCCTTAATAGATACATGAGTTCAAATAAAAAAAATTAAATAATTTCTGAAACTCCTAATATATGAATACTCACAACCTACCCGTGTTATTATACATGATATAGTGTCCAATAAACTTTATATACTATATTTTTAATAAACTTATTTAATTTTAAAAATCAAAACTATTTTTCTCTTCTTTTTTACATGTGTTGGTAATTAATTATCTATGTTTTTAGCTCCTTTTTACTGCTGTTCTATATTTCAATTATAATAAAATTATTCATTCGATAAAAAAAACACTAGCAAAGTAATGATTTATAAAACTAACACATATTTGTTCATGGTCTGACTTTAAACAACTAGATTGTTATCACTAAATTTTCATTTTCTATCACATAACAAAAATACCATGGTTATAATCCCCCATAGTTTAACCTTCTTAAAAAAGTATTCGTTGAATGGTTGAACTTTTAAGTCAAAAAATATGAAAATAACAAAAAAAAAAAAAAAAAGAAAAAAAAGTTATGTGGAATAAGTTGGTGGAGTGGAGTAGGGGCCAGGGGGTGTCTGCTTTTATATAGCTTTCTAATTTTAGATCTGTTTAAAAGTTAGTTCATGATTTAGGTGTAGAAGAAAAAGAAATAAATAAATATTTTTATAAGATAAATATATTAGAAATGTGTCTAATTTAAAGGTTAGTATAATAGGTGCATATAACGATATCATTTTAACTACCTACATGTCAACATATTACAGCTCTATGCTATGACAACATGAGAGTCCCGTACTCACCTTCACTCTCACGCCTCTTATCCCTCTCACGAAGGTGCCACCCCCCCCCCCCCCCCGCGGCGGTGTTCCCGTGGTTAACTAACTAGCCTAGCGGAATCATGACAGAATATAACATGACATAGATGACAAAAATTGTTTTCGAATCATTGTAACATGACAAAGATGACAACCTTCCCCATGTGCTAATGTTTTATAATCTTGGAATTTGATACCAAAATTTGTCGTAGAGCACGTGATATTGAATTTAATCATTCCTTTGAATATAAAATTCATGATTTTGTATTTACGAAATTCATTTGTTTGTAGTTACTACCAACATTTTTTATTGAGGAAATCATTTCTCTTATCCCTCTCACGAACATGGGCGAAGCTTTTAAGGGGCGGGAGGGGGCGGCCGACCCCCCGAACTTTTCGCTCATTAGTGGAAAGTACGTAGTTTTCGTATAGAAATTTTTTGGTATATACGTTTTCAACCCCCCGGTTTTATAGAAATTTTTAGGTCCAGTGACTTCTGCCCCTCGGGTCGGAAATCTCAAGCTTCGCTAATGCTCACGAAGGTGCCCCCCCCCCCCCCCCGCGGCGGTGCTCCCGTGGTTAACTAACTAGCCTACGTGGTGAGGGCGTGAATCCACACCGCATAGCCTAACCATGAGCTGTGATGGGTTTTTGTCGTTTGCATGCATGTCCATCCATCTGCGTGTTTTTCTATGGTTCATCAATCAATATCAACTTACATATATTTTTCTTAGCCAAATATATATTGTATACATGCTTTTTAATACTAATAATAATGTATTAAAACTATACTTCAGATGATAAAATATCTTTTTTGGCAAGAATTAAAATATGTAACAAGATAAAAAGTCGGTTTATAGTGGTAGTTCACTAGTTAATATGTATTCAACACTTTGTGATTTGAAATCAATGAAAAGGAATAAAAGATGTTTAATTTGATGCCGGTAAAAGATCAAACATCATGTTCTTTGTTGGTTTGGGGTTATGCACAAAATGGGTATGTTGGCAGTTCACTGCTCATGATGTACTACTCAAAATATGGAATTCTTGATGATGGTTTAAAAGGGTTTAATCAGATAACAGAACCTAATGTAATCAGGTGGACCGCGCTGATTAACAACTATGCTCAACACGGATATGAATTACAAGCATTACGAGTGTATGCACTCATGAAGAAATCCGAACCAAACCAGATTCAGCGACGTTTGTCACTGCGTTGACCGCTGAAGCCATAGCAGTCTGGTCAAAGAAGGGTATTCTTATTTGAAGTCAATGGTCAAAGATTATGGAATTGAACCGGGTCAACGACATTATGCTTCATGAATCGTGATCGTCCCTCATTGTTATGATTTATTGGTTCTCATTATTTCAATTGTTGAATGAGATCTCAAATGACAGTTTAATGACACTTTTGGATTTACTAATTCATGGTATTTGAACCTTTTTCTTTAAAAGTTTCTTATCTCTTACACCATCATACAAAAGTTCATATGCATAATAAGTAATATGACTCTTCCTTAACAAGTCTTCCACAACAATCTTTGGAGCTGCCACTACCCTTTTATCTGCTTCAAATATCGTCTTTACGGCATCCGGGACTACATCTTTACGCACCATGATGCGAACAATAGCGACCGCTTCATCCACCCTGTGCTTCACACACAGACAATTTATCACCTGCCCGAATGTCGCAAGTGTCGGTATGAACCCACGTTTAATTTTCTCAAGAAGAAACTTGTAACCCGCATCAACATCTCCGGTTTTGCAAAACCCATCAATCATGCAGCGGAATGTGTAGTCATCTGGTGTGCAGCCATGGTCAGGCATTTCATCGAACAGGTTGTGTGCGATATCCATCTTTTGCTTCTCACTAAAACCTTTGATCATGATATTGAAAGTGGGAGTCGTGTGCGAAATACGATGTCGGTTTTGTTCTCGAAACAGCTCATACGCGCGTTCAACATCTCCATTCTCGCAAAATCCATTGATCAACGTGCCGTAACTAACTTCATCCGGAGTTACACCGCTTTTCTCCATTTCTCTAAAGATTTCAATCGCGTTTTCCAATTTTCGACCTTTACATAAACTTTCAATCAACGAGTTGTAAGTAATCACGTTCGGAACAAAACCCTTGTCCACCATTTCCCTAAAAGTTCCAATCACATCTTCAAATCTTGATGTCTTACAAAGCCCGTTTAACATTGTGTTATACGTGATCGCGTCAGGAGGCACGTTATAATCCCACATGTTCATAAATTCAATCGCATCGTTCATCTTTAACCGTTTACAGTAACCGTCAATCATGGTGTTAAACGTGTAAATATCAGGGATGAGGCCTTTAGCCAACGCATTATCCATTAAGATACTCGCATCCGACACGCAACCCATCTTGCATAGCCCGTCGATCAGTAGATTATAAGTCCATATATCGGGATAACATCCGTTTGTCGGCATTTCTTCCATGAGCTCCATTGCTTGTATAATAAGCCCCTGTTTGGATAAACCTTTGATCAAAGTGTTGTACATGAATGTAGTGGGCTCCACACCTTTACTCAAACCGTCACGAAAAGCACCCATTGCCCTATCTATATCACCGTCTTCGCAAGATCCGTAGATCAACGAGCAATAAGTAAACTTATCCGGTTTAAACCCCTTGAAAACCGCATCGTTTAAAATCTTGCACGCGTTTTCCATCATGCCAAGTTTGCAAAAACCGTCGATGATTGTGTTATATGTGAAATCGTCAGGCTCGAGCCCCTGATTGATCATGTTTTTCAACCACTGTTCGGCCTCGACTACCTTCGAGTTCTTGCATAAACCGCGTATAACTGTGTTAAACGTCACAACGTCAGGCGTTAAACTATCTCTATGCGCACAGTCGAACATTCTTACAGCCTCGGTGATCCGTTTCATTTTACACAAACCTTGAACAAAGATATTAATCGTGTAAACGTTCGGCGACAAACCCCGCTTCAATACCTTGCTAAACAGCCTCTCACTTTCTACAACATCTCCCTTCTTGCAAAGGGTATGCAAAAGTTTATTAAATGTAACAACATTCGGAAAAATAGTTCTCTCGAGCATTTCATCAAACACCTTACGTGCATCCGCTTGGTTACCTTCTTCGTACAACCCAGCGATCACGGTACAATACGCAACTGAATTAAACTCACATCCGAATGCATACATGTTGTTCAAAAGCCTAACTGCAGCAACCGAACGTTTCTGTCTACAAAACGACTTGATCCGGATCGTAAAAGTATAAACATCAGGAACAATTCCTCTATCTTTCATCCGCATATAAACCTTATGCGCTTGATCAAAGTACCCAAACTCAACCAATATGTTCATGATCGCGTTATACGAATGAACTCCTGGATCACAGTTATAGAAATCCATACGTTCGAAAACATTAACAGCTTCTTGAATCTTTCCGTTTCTGCCATAACTTTTCATGGCTAATATGTAAGCTTGTTCTAGTAATCGGTTATCGACGTGGGATCTCATTTGTGTGAACATGTCTTCCATTGCTGCAAACTCACCGTGGTTGGCGAGGTTTTGGATTATAGAGTTGTAGGTTGTGAGATTGTGAGTGAACCCATCTTTGGTTTTGACGGAATTGAAGATTTGTAGGGCTTTGATCGGGTCTTTTTGATGTTTTAGAACAGTGGCTACATGTTTCGTGAGTAGATTGCGACTCATTGGAGGGATTTGAATTAGCTCATTGGTGCAGAATCATCTTCTTCATGGTTTGCTACATCTGTAACAAAGAAAGTAAATTCATTGAGACAAAACGTCGAACACTTGGTGGTGAATAACAACACAAGGAAAATCTATAACTGTTTAAACAAGAAAACATATAATGACTGTTTAAACAAAACATCAAATATGTTGAGATCATGAAGGTTTGTTTAACCATACCCATATGTAAATAATGCATCAAACAACAGCAAGATTCAATATTTAAGAATAAAAAGCAAGATTAGTAGGGCTGTAAACGAACCGAACGTTCAGCGAACAGTTCGTGAACTGTTCGGCGGGAAGTTCGTTTATGTTCGTTCGTTTAATAAACGAACGAACATGAACAAGAAATTTCGTTCGATTAGTTAAATGAACGAACATGAACAGAGGTCTCGTTCGTTCGATTGTGTTCGTGAACGTTCGGTAAGGTGTTCGTGAACGTGTTCGTGAATATTCGTTGATTTGTGTTCGTTTATGTTCATATGTTTGTGTTTTAATTGAAGATATTTGTACTTTTTATAATATTAAACTTTTATTTATTTTATTACCTTAACAATTAAACTAGGAAACCTACTCTCACCTTGTTTATGCATCATTTCACTTTCATTTCTTATTATTTACATCGGCGAATACGATCGACCTCCGTTCCACAATAAGGGATTCATTGATTCAAGTTCGAGTGCTACTCTCTGGCCATCTATCTTTATCCTTTGTCGCGTTCGTCAAATTTATTTGTGTTCGTTTGTGTTCGTGAACCGTTCGCGAACACGCTCATTTCCTTAATGAACGAACACGAACATAAAATCTCGTTCGGTAAGTGTTCGTGAACCGTTCGTGAACACATTTATTTCCTTAACGAACGAACACGAACAAGGCCTTGTTTGTGTTCGTTCGGTTCGTTTACAGCCCTAGATTAGTCAGCAAGGGTGAGGTTTTTTGACAATTAAGCTCAAAAACCTCAATCAGGACTTTCATCGAACACCTTACGTGCATAACTCTCCCCATAAAACACGAAGAAATTACAACTGTTACCTGGTCATTGTGAAGTGGAATTGGAGCCCTAATCATCGCCTACCTGCGATTGGAGTAGCAAATGGTTTTGGAGATGATGATCAAGGGCGTACTGATGCAGAATAACCGTTGGGTTTGATAATGCGGTTGTGAAACGATATTATTGTTGTGTGGGGAGGGATATTATACTATGGACAGCTATACATTTTGAGCTCAAAACCCCAGTACCTGGTTTATACCTGGAATCGGTTATGACCTGTACCTTTTTTTTTTTTTTGAATGGTGACTTTCAATATGTACATGGACCATTGGTCACCGGTTTCTCGTCAAGGACGGTTACCCGTCAGCCCAGCATTCGCAGACGTGATGTTCTATCGGGCCCCGGCTGCCGCTCTGACTGACCTTCGCCCGGAAACCATACTGCCCCACACGAGAGACTCGTTGGGGTAACAGCTGGATCGAACCATGCCTCGGTAGAAAACGATTCATCATTGGGACGACCCCCCCCCCCCAATATGCCGCAGTCGAGAGTCGAACCGGTGACCTTCAAGGAGGAACCGGCCCAACCAATCACTTTGGAACCAACTGGGCTGGAAGGGGGTTTTGGTTATGCCCTGTACTTGATACCGGATTTTTTAATATCTTGTAGAATACCTGAATTTTAAATTATATTTTTATGTTTACTTTACAACTTTTATATTTAAGTTTATAAAAAAATGCATATTATAAAGCAAATAATTTGTACTTGAGTGAAATTATATTATTGTAATTTATTTTAATTATTTTTACAAATTACAAACCAAATTTAATTTTTAAATGAATTTACTTTTGTGTAAAATAACAAGATAAAAAAAACCTTTTTAAACCAATACCTGGTTATACCAGAAACCGATCATACCCTACCTGGGTACAAAAGGTGTGATTTCTTTCAATACTCGATTTCCAATACCAATCATACTCGGTGTCGGTTCCATACTTAGAACCGGGTATTAAAAAAACACTATTTGTACTTTGTAGCTAGGTCGTGCAAGTGGACTTCAAAAATATTATATTGGGCTGCATTTAAAAAATGATTTGGGTTGCATTTAAAAGTTAGCTGAGGCCCATAACAGAATGTGAAGCCTGCGGATAATTAAACTAGAAAAACAACGAGAGTTTTGGATAGGGTTGCAAACAAACTAAATGTTCCGTGAACAGTTCGTTAACCGTTCGACGGGAAGTTTGTTTGTGTTCGTTCGTTTATTAAACAAATGACAACAAACAAGAAATTTTGTTCATTTATGTTCGTAAACGTTCGATAACGTGTTTGATTGTTCATTAGGGCTTTTAGTTTTTATATTTTATTTAAGTACTTCATTTTTTCAACAAATAAAATATTTAATAAGTGTCGGTGTATTATGTATTTTGTTCATCAACGTTTGTTTGTTTCAATTTGTGTTTATGAACATTAGTTTGTGTTCATTTGTGTTTATCAACGTTCGTTTTTGTTCGATGCCTAAAATTAACAAATAAACACAAACGAACATCAACAAAATCATTTCCTTAACAAACATACACGAACATAGAATCTCGTTCGGTAAGTGTTACATGAACAGTTCATGAACACATATTTTTTAACAGACGATCATGAACAAGGTCTTGTTCGTGTTTGTTCGGTTCATTTGCAACCCTAGTTTTGGAGGATCGAAGAATAGTTTCTCGGGCTGGGTTTTGGAGATCAAATTTGGAAGGGAATCGATGATAGTTGATTAGTATTTTATAGTTGATGAGGATACGCCCTTGGTCGGACCGAATGACCAACAAACATAGAACCGGACCTCATCACTTAAAGGGTCGGATCGCACCCAATGCTGTAGACAGAACGACTAAACACATTGATACGCCATAACTAACTGGGACCCGCAGTTTTAACCGCCATGACAATGACTGGTCCGACCCTAACTAACTCGCCACGTCAGCATACCCAAAAACTATAAATACCCCGCCAAGACTTCCAGCAAGGAATAATCGCTACTTTCTCTCTCTCAACTCTCCTTTCTCTCTCTCTCTCTTCCTGACCTATTTCCTCCTCACAAATACTTATTCTCACGCCCGAGCTTGGTCACAGAGAGGCCCCCTCCCTGTGACGAGGCTAACGGTGTGTTTCTTCCTTGTGATCTTGCAGGTTCTTGCCAGGTCATCTGAAGCTCTGCTCAGACCAGGTCGGACAAACTGGTTTTGAGTCTTCAGTGGCGCCATCCCCTCGAATTCACACAATTCATTCTGTTAATTTTGATCACTTGAGATTATGAAATCCACAACAGCTGCCTCCACAAACACTTTCCCGTCTTATAACGACATCTGGGAAGGAAATGTTGCATCCACAGCTGTCCCTACAGCAGTTGCCACTACAGCGATCCAAGCAGGATCAGCGACAGTACCTCCACCTACAAGTTCTGTGATAGCAAGCTCTGTCACCACACTATCAGTTACCGCTCCAGTCGCTACGCCGTTGCCTAATTTTGACAACGCTTTCCTCCTACGGAATGCTGACTTGCTACGGCAACTACATCAGCAGCAGCAGCGAGAAGAAATGTTGCAGAGTCTCCGCACGAACTTGTTCAGCAGTGTTTATCCAGGGGCTAATCCCGTCTCCGTCGGAACTTTCACCTCTGGATCTATGGTAAGTCCTTTAATCTCCACTCCCATAACATGTGTTGCACAATTTTCCTCGTTTACGAGCACTCCGATAAATAACGGTCTCAATGACCTGTTTCGCCAGGGATCTATGGGTCTAAACCCTCAGGATCAGGAGTTGATCATGCCGTATCATCCTACGTCCATGACTTCTCAGTCGAAGTTCACACTAAGGATTGTTAATGCACCGCTCCCGGCTAAATTGAAGATGCCCCCAACGTTAAAATTTTATGATGGCACGTCCGACCCGGACGATCATATGTTTGCCTTCGCCGGAGCAGCTAAAGTCGAACAATGGCCCATGCCAGCATGGTGTCACATGTTTGCTCAGACTCTTACTGGGTCAGCAAGGGTGCGGTTCGACGGTTTACCAGAAGGATCGATCGATCATTTTGAAGATTTCCGGTGTATGTTTTTGCAAAACTTCTGTCAGCAGCGTCGCTGCAAGAAGGACATCACTGAAGTTCACCATATAAAACGCCGCGATGGAGAGTCCGTGGAAGACTTCATCAATCGTTTCAATCGAGAGAGTATGCAGATAAGTGGAGCGGTCGATCAGCTCCGTGTTTCCGGATTTTGTCACGGAGTCCGAAACAATCAGCTCGTAGAAAAGCTCCACGAAGATCTTCCGAAAACCATGGAGATACTTATGGAACGGGCTCGAGCCTTTGTCCGAGGAAAAAGCGCTTGCGGTCAACCGAGTGATACAGCGGCAAAGAATGCAAAGGCCCATACCGCATCGTGGAGACGGAACGCATCACCCCCAAAAGATAGAAGCAGCAATTGGAATAGAAACCGTGGGCCGTACCAGAAGTCTGATCGAAACAGCTTTCGAACTGGAAACGTACGTTTCAACACTTTCTACGAGCTAACTAAATCGCCAAGCGAGATCCTTAGTATGGAAACCACCCGGTTTCCTACACCCTCGAAACAGCGGCCTACCTCGGACAAGCATTCTAAGAAGTATTGTGAGTATAACCGAGACAAGGGGCATACGACTAACGAATGTTGGGCGCTAAAACAAGAGATTGAGAAGGTCGTACGATCCGAAAAATTCTCCCATCTCGTAAAAGAAGTAAAGGATGGGAAGAAATCCGCAGCAGCGACTGATAATCCGAACACCGAGGCTAGAATTAATATGATTCGGTCTACCGAACCAAGGGGGTAAAGCGGTTGAACCGACATATGGCAGCTTGGATGCACCAACCAACGTACTTTCCTCCGATCAATCCAGAAGATGCTCGAGACGGACCGATCACAATATCGGCCGTAATCGCAGGGCATTTGGTTCGGCGAATTTATGTAGACGGAGGAAGCGCCTTTGAGATAATGTACTTGCAATGCTTTCAGCAGCTGAACCCCCAAACAAAAAAGAGATTAATCGAGGTGTCTACCCCTCTAATAAGTTTTTCGGGAGAGGTGGTTCGTCCGATAGGGAAAATCACCATTCCGGCCACATTCAAAGATAATGACAAAAGCAGAACTGTTCAGCTAACCTTTCTGGTTGTTGGTACTCATTCGTCGTATAACGTAATACTTGGGCGACCTGGGTTACGAGCTCTCAGAGCAATTAGTTCGACAATACACGGTGCCATAAAATTCCCCACCGAAGCTGGGGTCGCCACTATCTTTTCAGAATCAAATTCATTCGTGGCAGAGGTAAGGCATGCAGCAGAGACGAGCTCCAAAAAATCTGAAGTGCCTACAGAACTTTGGGCGATTAACCCGGATTTCCCGGAACAACAAGTGGCTATCGGTGCTCAGCTCCCAAAACGAGCGAAGAAGCTTCTATGGGAATTATTGAGCAACTCGATTGATGTCTTTGCATGGAAACACTCCGATATGCAAGGGGTTCCCAGGTCTATGGCATAGCACCATCTGAACGCAAAAGAATCAATTAAGCCAATAGCACAAAGAAAAAGGCACATGGCACCGGATCGAGCCAAGGCAATTGCCAAAGACGTAAAAAGCCTCCTAGATGCCGGGATTATTCGAGAAGTCCGGTACCAAACCTGGGTGTCGAACCCAGTCATGGTACGAAAAAAGGACAACTCATGGAGAATGTGTATCGATTTCACCGATCTAAATGATGCGTGCCCAAAAGATTGTTTTCCATTTCCGGAGATTGATGAAAAGATTGATTCCGTCGCCACGTTCAGGCTGAAATGTTTCCTAGACGCTTATAAGGGATACCACCAGATACAAATGGCAGTCGAAGATGAGGACAAAACAGCCTTTGTCACTAATGAATGAGTTTTTTGCTTTACCAAGATGCCTTTCGGTTTAAAAAATGCCGGAGCTACATATCAGCGTTTAATGAGCAAAGCTTTCAAAGACCAGATCGAGCGGAATGTAGAGGTATATGTTGACGATATCGTAATCAAGAGTCACGATGAAGCTGCCATGCTGAAAGACATACTTGAAACATTCACCCGACTCCGAAGCATCAATATGAAGTTAAATCCTAAAAAATGCACGTTCGGGGTAGAAGAAGGAAAGTTCTTGGGAGTCATGGTCAGATCAAAGGGTTTGCGAGCCAACCCTGACAAGATCGATGTTGTTCTCACCATGAAGCCTCCAACGTCGGTTAAAGAAATCCAGTCCTTAAATGGGCGACTGGCTGCCCTCCATCGATTCTTGTCAAAAGCAGCAGACAGATCTCTCCCATTCATGGACGTGCTTAGAAAAAGTTTCAGAGCGGAGTTTAAATGGACCGAAGAAGCTGCACGAGCCTTTGAAGAGCTCAAAGTTTATCTGGGTACATTACCAACTCTCACCGTACCAGAAAAAGACGAAGTATTAACAGTCTACTTAGCTGCATCACGTGGTGCCATCAGTGTGGTATTAGTCGCCCACCGAATCGGAGGACAAATCCCCATCTACTACATAAGCTGAACATTGAAAGATTACGAAACAAGGTATTCAAATTTGGAAAAGCTAGCTTTGGCGTTAGTCCACGCTTCAAGAAGGCTTCGTCGCTACTTTCAAGTCCATCCAATTGAGGTTCGAACGAATCAAAGAATCCAGCACATTCTCCGACGACCCGAAGTTTCAGGTTTCATGGCAAAATGGGCGATCGAGCTGGGCGCATTCAACATCACCTTCAGAACTAAAGGTCCATTAAAAGGGCAGGTCATAGCTGATTTTCTAGTAGAAATGCCGGAGGAAAAAGAAGTGGAAGAAGCAGAGCAAACTCCAAACAAGCCCTGGTCTCTGTATACAGATGGGGCTTCGAGCGCCGAGGGGGCTGGAACAGGTTTGATTCTCACCGATCCAGATGGCTCGGATATGACGTATGCGCTCTGATTAGAATTTAGGAGTTCTAATAACGAAGCTGAATATGAGGCCCTGTTAGCTGGTTTACGATTAGCGGCCAAAGTCGGAGCGAAAAATGTTGTGGCCCATGTGGATTCGTTGCTGGTAGCGAATCAGGTGAACGGAGAATATGAAGCAAGGGAAGCCAACATGATCGAATATCTAGAGCAGGTAAAGCAAGCTATGGCATTGTTCGATTCGTGTAAGATCGAACACATCCCCCGCAACAAAAACAAAAAGGCCTAATGCATTGAGCAAATTGGCATCTGTATCGTTCAGTCATCTGGCCAAAGAAGTAAGGGTGGAAGTGTTAACCACACCATCAATTGCCACACCTCATGTCATGCAGGTGGAAGCTTCGTCACAAACATGGATGACACCCATAATCAACTACCTGGTGCACGATGTTTTGCCAGTTGATAAAGCAGAAGCTTGAAAAATCCAGATCAACTCTCTTCAGTATCAGATGCAGGAAGGAGATTTGTACCGAAAGACTTTCCTTGGGCCTCTGTTAAAATGCCTCGATCCAGAACAAGCTAGCTATATCATTAGAGAAATACATTATGGCATTTGCGGGATCCATGCCGGGCAAAAAATGATCGTAACGAAAGTAAAAAACGCAGGATATTATTGGCCTAGGATGCACGAGAGTGCAGTTAAAGAACTCCAGCAATGTGACGAATGCCAAAAGCACGCACCAGTAAGCCTTCGAGCGAAGAATGAGATGATCCCGGTAACCACCGCATGGCCTTTCCAGAAATGGGGCATTGACATAGTCGGACCTTTCCCGCGATCGAGCGGAAGTGCCCAATACCTGCTAGTGGCAGTGGATTATTTCACTAAGTGGGTGGAAGCCCGACCATTTACAGTTAAAAAAAAGGGTAATTGCACGGTACCCCTGACCGCGGAAGGGATCTCCCTTCCCAGTTCACCACCCGACAAGGATCCCTGGCGGCAAATACCCATAGCCATCAAAGAGGGGTAAGAAACATGTTTCAAACCCGAGACCTCGAGTGTCCTCGGTCCGGCTTTAAAGCGAGTGTCGGTGACCATTTACAGTTAGGGGTGAGCATAAATAGGTCCGACCCGATTAGAACCGAGAACCGAACCGAAAAGTACCCGAAACCGACCCTAATATAGGATATAGGGTATTTGTTCGGTTCCAGTAAATCAAGTATGACGGGTATCGGGTCGGGTCGGGTAGGGAACCACAAAGAACCGAAGCCAAACCTGTTGGAACCGAGATAAATATATTGTTTCTATACAAAACTAATCTGGGCCAAAGCCCATCATAATAAGTTAACCTAATTCGTGATATATCAAACAGTAAGTAAGATATATAAGAACTAACGAAGAAAGTGAATGCTCTATCACCCCAACTGTAATCCTCACCAACCAGTGTTCTCAAACCACTAGCCATGGCAATTGTGAAGAGGTAGTATGTCAACTCTGTACAATCAGAAACATGAAGGAACTTTAAAGATGAACTTTAGCCATGGCAACTGTGAAGAGGTAGTATGTCAACTGTGAAGATGCATCGACACATTTTCAAGATGATTCATATATTTTCCTCTGTCTTCTCAAGATGATTAATAACATGAAGGAAATTTAAATTGGAATAGAGGTCGGGTCGGTGTTTATATCCTGGACCGACATAACCGAATGTGTACATACCCGGAACCGACCCTGTATTTTCGGGTAGCAATTCGGTTCCCTCATTTATGTATTTCCGGTTCTCGGGTCGGGTCGGGTTCTGATAGGGTCGAGTCGGGTATGGACTTTTGCTCACCCCTATTTACAGTCATCTCCGGCTATAATGTAACGAGATTCTTTTGGGAGCAGATCGTGTGCCGTTTCGGTCTTCTGCTCTACATAGTGAGCGATAATGCTAAACAATTTGCGGAGAATCCATTCAAGCGCTTGTGCGAAAACTTGAAGATTAACCAAGTCTTCTCCTCGTTGCTCACCCTCAGGGGAACGGGCAAGTCGAGCAGATAAACCGACGGATCGTAGATGGAATAAAAAGAAGACTTGGTTACGAGGGCAAATGGTGGGCAAATGAACTACTGAACGTATTGTGGGCCCACCGAACGCTGCACAAGACTAGTAACGGAGAAACACCGTTCAGTCTTACGTACGGCACCGAGGCCGTGATCCCCACTGAAATCGGGCTCCCTAATCAAAGGTGTAAAAACTGGGATGAAAACGAGCAGGAGCTCCGATCCAATCTTAATCTATTGGAAGAACGTCGGAACGTTGCTGCAATTAAAGAAGCACGGTACAAAAAGAAGATCGAAAAATACTACAATGCCCGAGCTAAACTTTACAAGTTTAATGTCGGAGACTTCGTGCTCTGAAGCAACGATACAAGCCGCGTCGAAGCCCCTATGAAGTTGACCCCAAAATGGGAGGGGTCGTACCGCATAAAAGAAGCAAGCGATAAAGGCTCTTACGTACTGGAAAAAATCGACGGAACTCCCGTACCCAGGACATGGAACGGGGTTCATCTAAAGAAGTGCTTCATGTAGACGACAGCCCGTTACGGGCAAGAAAGATCACTATCTTTTACTTTTTAAATATTTCTTATTTCATGTACGAATCGGGAGGGTAATGCCCCGACGTATGTTTCCGTTTCCTTGTAAACCGGGAGGGTATGCCCCGGAACTATGACTATCAATAAAGCGATCTGTATTTTGCAAGTATAAATCATAGCATATCTCATGTATAAGTTCGAACGATATAAAAACACGCGTTATCGGGCATTGACCCATGCCTCGCGCCGATCGAGAAGGCTTAAATAGTTTCAAAATAATAAAATCTATTAAGCAAAAGGTCCGGATCTGATATGATCCGGCTATAAAAACCAAAAAAGAACTCAAGAAAGAGAAGTCAACCTATAGAAACTTTTTGTCGCAACCTGGTCACCTAAGATGACCGAGCGAAAACCTGGCCGAATAGTAAAAGTTTGGACGCAAACTAAGAAAACTTAAAGACCAGGAATAAATATTTACGCCAAAAATGAATGATTTCATACGAGCTAAAGAAACATGTTCAACCATAGACAGAAAGTTAAATTGTACGATTACATGCCATAACAAAAGTAAAATATTATACGAATGCAGGGTCAAACTTCAAGCTTCGTAATCCTCCTTTACAATAGGAAGTTCACTCTTCAGCTTGATAACAGACAAAGGTTTGTCCACTAGATCTGCGACCTTGCCAAGAACAGAAATATGGAAATTATCAAAGGCCTTGATCGCGACATCCAGTGCATCCTTGGCCCCCTCGTCGTACCCTAAAACCTCTTCAGCAGAGCGAACCGAATCCTTAGCAGCTTGAAAACCTTGTTTAATTCCCTCATTCACCCCAACAGCATTGACGTTATTCACCAGGTCTGCAACAACCTTCTCCAACTCAGGGCTTTGATAAACCAGCTTAACGACCCAAGCTACCCCATCAGTCAAAAACCATTGTTTGGTAAGCATGAGCTCCGACACCTGAGCGTACAATTCGACCATTTCGCTATCACAACGAGTTAACATCCCTTTTGCTTTGTCAATCGTTTCTCGATGGCACTGGATAGCCCTGTCGCGAGCCCTCTCAAGCTCAGACTTATCTGACAAAAGGAGCAAAGGATTAACAAAGGAATGAAAACAGAAAACAGTATAGAATAAATTACGAACGTACCACTAATCAAGCAATGATGATCGGCCAGAAGTTGTTCGTAGGACGTCTGCATCTCCTTCAACTCAGCCTTGCCTCTCTTTTCTACATCAGATAGTTTTTTTCTCCAAATCACCAAACTTCAGCTTGAAAGCTTCCAGGTCTTGAAGAGCCTTGTCCCGGGCTTCGTAAGCGGCCGCAGCTGAAGTCTGCGAAGATTTATTAACCTCTTTCGCCTCCGAGACCTACTCTTTTAGATTTTCCACCTGAGAATGAAGAGACGAAAGCTCCTGCTTGGTTTTCGATCGAACATTATCTTCGTTTTTCAAATTGGCGATCTCACGCTCAAACCTACGGCAATTCGATTCCGACTCAACCCAACGTTTATAAGTCTCCACCACCAGAGAGTTCGATTGGGCTTGATTTAGCATCAGAGCATTCCCAAGTTCCGGACCGCTCATCTTCCGATAATGCGCATGTTCGGCAGGAGTTCCGAGATGAAACAAAGCCATCTTTGCCGACAAGGCGTCCACGATCCTGTCTTTATTCGCCAACGACCACTCAGGGACATACTTCTCCAAAGCATGAGCAGAGTCCACGTCCACAGCACCACCAGAACCTAGCTCCCGACATATAAAGACACCTTTAGTTTCATACCACAAAGGGGACGAAGAGGCGCTATCCCCACCATCAATTGGTTGGGGGCTCGACCTTGAGACATTAGAAGCAACCCCCATCGTAGGCTTACCCGAAGGAGAAGGTTCGATTTTCTTAAAGGACAGGGGATCAGGCATGTGAATATCTTCAATAACTTTGGTAGTTGGTCCTCCAAAAGATAACGGGCTCGTCGGAATATTGACCGGACGATCCCATGGGGTACGACCACCATGAAGGTGGGCATCCAAGTTCTCCAACAAGCCCCCAGCAGCAGAAAACCCGTTGGCCTGATCGTCTTCTTCATCCTCCAATGTGATTGTTTTGAAATCCATTTTCTTCTTCTTCTTCTTCACCTATTTGAGATTCGGATCGGATTTGGAAAAAGTAGTTCGTCTTCTCTTCAAACTAACTTGAGGACGCTCCTCAGCACCGTCGTCATCACCCTTTTCTTCCTCATCTTCAGCATGTACCCCTTCATCCTCAACAGAAAGATGCTCCGAGCCATATATTTCAAACTTGGAACCAGATCCTTTCGCACTGCTCGACTCGGTTCTCTTTCCCTTATCACCAACGACCACAGTTGCTTGAATTGGAGCTACGGCCGATGGAACCAAACCCGAACCACCATGTCCCGCCGAACCTCCTTGATTTATTGGAGCTGTTGGTTCTCTAATTTGATAAAGGTTTTCCTGCACTATGCTCAAATATGGCGGATCACCTTTCGGTGTCTTGGTAGCTCGAACGTCAAGTTCGGTGGAGTCGAAGGATTTCAACCTTAGAGCTTCTTTCAAACCCATAGCTGCACAAAAACAAACAACAAATAATATCCATAGTCCGGCATGATAAAAGCATACAAACGAACAATAAAATAATCAGTAAACAATACAAGAAACGCCGCATAACTAACCCTCTCTGTTCCACCTAAGGGTAGGATACCACTCCGGTTCGGCCCAGATCGTGCTTATCCGTCCCATGACAAGAATGTGTTCCGGATACTTTTGTGCACGCCCGACTTCCATGATCAAAGTCGCATATAAATCTCTATTGAACTCAAAGTCTTCAGGAAGAGGGGGTGGGAGGCGTGACTTTTTCAATCTCCATGTCATCTCGGCCGGAACGCATAGATCATCAACCAGGAAGAAACGGTCTTTCCAATCTTTTAAACTGGTAGTAATCCATATATAACAACATGCGTTTTTCTTCCTAACCTCGAAGGTATTCCAACTGCCGGACCGATTCAACTTGTAAAAAGCCCGGAACACATCCAAATCCGGGTCGGAGCCCGAACCACGACAGGATAACTCAAAATGACACACCTTGGCAAGGCCAAATGGGTTCATTTGAGAAAGGTGAACCTCGTGGAATAAAATAACTTCGATCAAGAACTTCGTCAGAGGAAGACGATAGTTGCAGTAGTCGAACAAGCGAGTGTAAACCCCTATCTTCCTCGGAACAAAAGGATAAATGGGCGTATTCTTTTCGGGGAGAACAGGGTGTAAGGAGGCAGGAATCGCGTATTGATCCACATACCATTTTAAGCCATTTTTATTCAAAATATTAAAACAACCAGACAAATTGCTTTTATTCGCCATATTAAAAAGAAGAAACTAATCTGATCGGAGTCTCTGGTTTAGAAAAAAGAAAAGGGAGAAGAAGAAGACAATACAGGTAAAAGTGAAAAAATGAAAGTAATTTTTTTCTTTATATATAAAATATTTTTTCTCCACCGCCATAGGGCCTCCAATAAGGAGCCGACACGTCATGATAACTGACACAAGTCAAACGTCACGTCAGATAGGAGGAAGATAAAACGACCGTCAGTTACATAACAAAAGTCACCGCCAAAATTTGAATTTCAAAAATCAACGATACGAACGACGAATCAGGGGGTCAACTCGCCAAAAATTACGTCATTTTAGTTCGAAGCTTTTACCAAGAAAACGCTACGAACTAGGGGGACTTGATGAGGATACACCCTTGGTCGGACTGAATGACCAACAAACATAGAACCGAACCTCATCACTTAAAGGGTCGGATCACACCCAATGCTGTAGACAGAACGACTAAACACATTGATACGCCATAACTAACTGGGACCCGCAGCTTTAACCGCCATGACAATGACTGGTCCGACCCTAACTAACTCGCCACGTCAGCATACCCAAAAACTATAAATACACCGCCAAGACTTCCAGCAAGGAATAATCGCTACTTTCTCACTCTAAACTCTCCTCTCTCTCTTCCTGACCTATTTCCTTCTCACAAATACTTATTCTCACGCCCGAGCTTGGTCACAGAGAGGCCCCCCTCCCTGTAACGAGGCTAACGGTGTGTTTCTTCCTTGTGATCTTGCAGGTACTTGCCAGGTCATCTGAAGCTCTGCTCAGACCAGGTCAGACAAATTGGTTTTGGGTCTTCAGTAGTCATGTATCTATAACCTAGTATCATATATATTTTTGCCTGTGTAGTTTGTTTTTCATGATCACAACCACAAGTTTACACTTTGGTTATGTATATGTTTTTAAGTGAACTTTGCTAGAGAGGTTGTGTTAACGTTTTGCCCAATAACAATGATCGATCGAATTATAAGGTAGCTTGATTGGATCATGACTAATAGACATGTAGTGTGGAGCGACTTATAAGGTAGCTAAATCAAAACAGAGTAGATGTAAATTGTGTAAATCAGACTACAGAGTTTTGGTCCACCTCTTCTACTACAGATGTCTACAGATATGGTTCCAAACTGTAGTCTAAGGGTGGAATTTGAGAACTTCAAAACTAATTATTTATAGAAAGGGAGTGTAAAAAGTAAAAAAAAAAAAAAGAGAGTGCATTTATCGCACCCCTTTACATTTTTTTTTGAACGGTGACTTTTTTTTTAGTGACCCAATGTCAGACCACCTAAACGGCGGCCCTAGCCAAGATCTGCCAAGACTACTTTGTCTTAACCGGGCTCGCACTGGGTTGGTCAGACTTGGTTACGTCGTTCCCCCGGAAACCGTACTGTCTCCACACGAGATTTCTCGCTGAAGTAACAACTGGATGAAAACCGGGATGCGCCTCAGGATCGAACCCCCTCGGTGGGTTTATCATCATCATTGCCCAATATCCACCCCAATATGACACATGTG